>CM053603.1:106992192-107015468 GCA_028646535.1 Procyon lotor | reverse complement strand
CCATGGGCAAGGCATGTTCCTATGGAGCATTAAACAGATGTTAGCACATAGTTATATATCGTAGTCTGAAGTTAGTCATGAGATCTACATGAAATACTTTTGCAGTCAGATACTATAAGCATCAGTACCATGAAAAGACAGCAGTTCACCTAGACAGAATGTCTTTGATGAAATGAGTAAGCCCAGATCTAAAATTATAGGCCAAATTAACAGAGACAGGAAGTAAAACAGGACAGTGTTAGAGCAGTGTTTTCTTTAAAGCTTTATTGGCTTGGACAGCAGACACTCATTGCCCAGACTGATGCACACTTCCCCCCCAACCCAAAACACCCCCTGCACATTCCCAGCAGTGCCCACCCCACTCCAGGAAGAGTAGGGGAACACATATTCCTAAAGACCCTGGCACACCATAGCAGCAATTCTTGAAGTATCATTCCTAGACCAGTAGGATCAGCATTACCTAGAAACAGGTTAGAAATACCTATTTTTATACTCTGCCCAAAACCTACAGAATAAGAATATCTGAGGTCCAATAATCTATTTTAGCAAACCCTCCAGGTAGTTCTGATACATGCTCAAATTTCAGAATTACTAGAAGTGTATAAAACATAATATGTCAGCGTGTAGTTATATAGTCAGAAAGCCCAAGAGAACCAACCCTATAACATGCATAGAAGTAGGTGAGAGAAGATAATCAAGGAGGGAGGGATTGGCAATGGCAATAGCAAAAGAAAAGTCTGGCAAGATAAGGATTTTCACATGCACATTGCTTTTAGCAGTGTGACTTTATCGGAAACAATTTCTCTAAAGTGGTAGGGGCAGAAGTCAAATGGTAGATACTAAAAACAAAAGAAATGGAAGGTAAGAAAATAAAGATGCAAAGAACCTCTACTTTTTCAAGAATTTTTTAAAGAGCCAGGAATAAATAGAAATCTGAGGGAATCATGGTAGTTTTTATCGATATTATTTGTTTTTGTAAGGTGGGAGAGATTGGACCAAAGCTCCAGATAAAAACTGTATTCGATTATGAAAACATGTAGCTTGAGGCCATGAGGGGTGTATTTATATTGGAGAAATAGGCAAACACAGGGCTTGATTTTCTGGAAAGTCAATTTTTAAGTATTAACAGTAGACCATTAGAAAATGCCAAGAGGTAGCAGAACAATGAAGAATTGGCAATGAAGAATATTTACTTACTCTAGATTCCACCAGCAAAGCTGTAAGAAAAGGAGCTGGCATCTGCATTAGGTACCTATAAACTAGGTCTCAAAGTTCATTTCATTACTAGGAGGTAGCATAGGGATTTAAATGCAGATCTACGAACTTAAACATTTTCTTGTGTTTCCCACGCTTGCCATATCATCAAAATCTAGATATCTGGTAAAACATATTCCTCTGTCTCACTCTAAGTCTACTAAATCATAATTTCTAAGGGAATGATGTGGAAACCTGTATTACGTACATGATTCTTATCAGCAAGCAAAGCTAGAAAATATTATATGCCACATTATCTCTACAGTCCATTCTTTAGTTTTTCTTTAGTCCTTTATCTTTGCTAACCTATCTTTGCTAAGCAATTCGTCCTTGCAAGAAAAAAAAAAAAGATCATAATAGATCCTACAGGTAGAATATAGATTTAACTCTCAAGGCTGATGAAAACTGTTGTTTTAGGGGCACTGTTATCCTAATAAACGATGGAAATGAGAATTTACCAGAAGCAAAGTTTTACTATAGAAAACTTTATAGTTCTGCAATGATTTCTTCATATGTTGCACTTATAAATGTTCTCTAGATGAGATCAAGTAAATGTATTCACCTCAAATACGATTAATCACCTAAAGATGAAAAAGACTAAGAAAATCCCTTGATATCAGAATTATGTATTTCATTCCCAAGCACAGATCCCAATCCTTGCCCAATTATGGATTCTAATTACATTTTTAGGTATTGCTCCCTCCGGATGGCCTAAAGATATAGCATACTACCCCCATCTCCTAAAAAATACTCCATTTTCAAATTAAAACTCCATTAGTCTAGAAGTCATCTTATAAAACTCCAGTCCAGCTTTCTTCATAATGAATTACAGAACATCCATCAATTTACTTAATGAAGGTTTCGTGCTTGCTTTGGCAGCACACATCTACTGCTTAATGAAGATTTGGACAGAACTCACTATTATACTTATTCTATGTTGCACTCTCTTTTTTAAAGATTAAGATAACTGTGAGAGATACAGTAAAATGTTGAAAATCATTTCAGCTGAGAGAATAAGAACCTTGGTAACCAAAGAATGGTTCAGATTTACATCAAATGGGTTATTATTATGGCCCAAGCATAACAAAAAACAAAAACAAAAATCCAAGACATCAAAACTCCTAAACCAACAAACCAACTAAACAAACTAGAGAACTACTCTCAGCAGATGTCTGTATATTTCGTGCTAACATTTCTGACATGAGAATTTGAAACATAACTAATTAAAGACAAATTTCTAAAAGATGGGGAAGAAGTACAAAATTTATTATATTCTAGCAAGTCTAGAGATAGTAACTAGAATTCTTCAGACGTCTTTAAGTGTGCAAGGTGAACTTCACACTTTTGGCTTGGTCCATTTAACTCATTCAAGCATCAGCTGCCCCGTTAGAGCGGTGGGAAGTTTTCATTCCCATGCTCCATCGATCAGGTGTGCTACTAACTTCAAACGACAAGAGTTTTCCTTTCCCTGAGACAGCAGATATCCTCTGAACATGGAAAATAATTATACTGAATACTCATAACAACTACTATAGAAGATAAATGTAGTCTGCTGTGATTCTGTCATGGACTGTTTTTTCCTGTTTGTCTAGCTAATCCAGATACAATTCTATTTTCACCTTCCGTCTTAAGGAACAAGGAAATACACACAGAAGTCCAGGTTGAAAAGTTTCTGGCCAAATTCTCAGAAGACCACTGGAAGGCTTACAGAGCTTTGTCCATCTCAAGATTTATGATAAAATTACTGGGTGTCTTTCAGTTCGTCTATCCCTAGAGGATAACACACGGTTCTTAGCCTATCAATCTCCTTCACAGCCTCTATATAACAACTGTGGGATCAAGAGTTCCCTCTTGAAGAGAGAGTAGTTCTGCTTTCCCACAGCAACAGCAGGGGTGACTGAGGGAAGAGAAAATCTGTTCACCTCTTTAGGGTCCATACCAGTAGCAAATGTAGAGAAAGGAAACATGATTCTGATATAAGACTTTTTTTTCTATGTATTTATTAAATACCAATTTCCTGTCAAATAGTGCTAAATATTTCCATGTATTATCTTGACCAATCCTCACTATATCATCACCAGCAAAAAACTAAAAAAACTATAAGAGGAGTGGTGTTACTGTGCCCATTTTACTGATAAAGACAGTAAGATTTAGAAGTTACATACCTTATACAAGCAAATAGTAGTGTAGGAATTTGAACTGAGGACAATAAAACTAGGATTCAAATAACAACCACTGTGGTTATACTACAGAAGAGAAATATGGCCACTGCTCTATTCACTTATCTAACTGTGCATTTATTGATATTAAATAACCAACAACTTTTGTTTGTTTAATACTAAGAAGATAGTCACATGAGTAAAATACAAAACTCTTTTCAAAACCACCTATTAGACATGTGGATAATCTGTATGTATACCCAATTCATAGTTTTATTCCAATTTTTAAAAATCCAAGAAAAGCTTTAGCATGGTTTCTGAAATCTTACCTGTTGGATAGATACTAAATACTAAGTCGTTTTAAACATCAGGTTTAAAGGTGGAAAAGGTGTAATTGTAACTATGTAGTTTTTACTATTAACCTTGGAGCAAACAGTGAGTTAAATGCATTGTCTTCTCATATTCAACATAAGACCAGAAGGATCCAGTTGGGTTGATTATCAAGACAGTCCTTTAAAAGATTTGCATAATAGCTTGGCTAACTGAACAGAATGAATGAATGAATGAATAAGTGAAATATTTGCATATATCCATGTGGGGAGGGGGTGGAAATCTATGTTTCTAATTGAGAAAGACCAAAAAAAGGGAAGATGGTAAACTGGATAATTCTTGTGCGTAGTAGGAAGCTTTAGAAAATAATAAGCCTAGGGTCCCCTGGATGGCTCAGTCAGTATAGCATGCAACTCTTGAATCTCAAGAGTCCTGAGTTCATGTCCTATGTTGCCTGGCTGGCTCATGTGGTAGAGCACCTGAGTCTGGATTCTGAGTCATGAGTTCAAACCCCATGAAAAGAATTTTGATTTTCTTCCCCAAAACATGATGTTTCGCCCCTTGACAACAAATGTGAAAAGATACAATTAATGTCATAAGCTTTAAGTGAAAGAGGATTTTTCATTTGTGTCATTTTCAAATATTTAGATGATTGCCTACCTAAAAAGACACCCTAGCAGCAAATGTCAACAAGAGTTAAAAAAACATCTTGAGCTTAATGTTTAATGATCTGTATTCTATTTGCTATAAGTTTATCAAAATTATTAACTCGGTAACAAAAATTTGCAGAAGTGTTTGATTTCCTGACTGTTCTTCAATGCCACATTCTGTTTTGAAAAGCTCAAGTTATCTTTCTGAAACTACTTACAGTTCATTCAACTACAAATTTGCTCAAAATCTTTGCCTTCCATTTTCATTCACTGATGTGAGCCTAAGTGGCACAATCTCCTGAATGGAAATTTTTCAGCAAATAAGTTTTTAAATCTACATACATTTCAACCCAGAAATTTCTAGAAATTTAACATAAGTGTATGCACATAATTAGCTACAAGGACTACTATCTTATCTATAATATTAGAAAATTGAAAAAAGTCCTTGATGTCTACCACTAGGGAGGTGATAAAGTAAAATATAGTGTGATCTATAAAGAAGTTAAAGTTAACTTACATGTATAATGCCTACACACAGCCTGTGCTAAATAACTGCTTCATCTACAGATGAATATTCATTGCAATTTGTAATTTTTTAAAAGCTGCTCAAAGTGGCTTTATCCAATATTTGTTAATTGTATTTTTTTACACATATAATATAGCTAACATCTATAGAGAGCTTACTATATGCAAGGCATTATTCTAACTACCTTACATCCATTAATACATTTAATTCTCAGAACAATACTCTGAGGGACATACTATTATCCTATTCTGTAGACTAAAAAACAGAAGCATAAGGGAAATGAGTAACTTGCCCAGAGTTCTACAGCCCATCATCGATAAGACAAAAATTCAAAGCTAATCAGACTCCAGAGTCTGTGCTTTGAACCATAAAATATGTATGCCTCATATTATATTCTATTGCCTATACAGAAGAGTCAGAAAGGCCACGGTACGTGGTAATAATGTAAAAGTGGTTATTTCTGGTTTTCAGATTATCAATATATAAGTGTGAATTATTGGGGCACCTGGGTGGCTCAGTCTGTTAAGCATCCAACTCTCACTTTCATCTCAGGTCACGATCTCAAGGTCATGAGATCAAGTCCTGCATCCAGCTCAGTGCTTGGCATGGAGACTGCTTATGACTCTCCTTCTCCCTCAGCCCTCCCTCTGCACCTTCTCTGCCCCCACCTCCTCCCCACACACACACACACGTCCATGCACTCTCAAAAAAATGTGAATTATTGTATCATTAAATGAAAAATGCCTTCTGATTGCAGAATGACCTATAGAGACAAAAATACTATGAAGTCTAATGATTGAGAACTATTAGTACAGATTCAAAGAGATTCTGATATCCCATGGGTCCTGATCTTTAGAAGTCTCTGAATTGACAACAAATCTGGACAATGACTCGTTCTGAACCTTGACATCTCACAGGGTAGAAAAATGCTCTTCTAATCCATCAACATTGTTCTCCTGCTCACACCATTTTAAGTCATGTTACTGATGTCTATTTCCTCCTTCAAGGCTGACAAAGTTTTTATGCTTCTGCTCTTTGGCTTTCACTAGCAGAAGATTGAAGTTGATATTTTAGGAAATTTCTATGATATGGAGCTCAGCTAGTACTCCTACAATATAGCCTAATGCAGTAGTTCTCAACCCTAGCTATAAGTTTGTTTTGTTTTAACTCCACAAATGATTTTGATGCACAGCCTGGGTTTAGAGTTTCTGCAGCATAGGTATTACTGTATAGCTTGATACTCTGCTTGTCATACTTCAGTGGTTAGAATCATAGCATTAGTAAATGAAACTGAATAACAGCCGATTTCAGAATGTGTTATTATGCAATTGTTATGCATGCAACTAATAAAGTTTTGTAATTTCACTTAGAATGGGAAATACAAATACAAACCTTTATCTGCCAAAAAAAAAGAATGGGAAATACAAATAATTAGAATGAGTTATTAAATATGATTTTTTAAAATTTTTTCAGTGTTCCAAGATTCATTATTCATGCACCATACCCAGTGCTCCATGCAATAGGTGCCCTCCTCAGTACCTGCCACCAGGCTCACCCAAACCCCCACCCATCTCCCCTCCAAAACCCTCAGTTTGTTTCTCGGAGTCCAATCTCTCATGTTTTATCTCCCCCTCCGATTTGCCCCAATTCACCCTTCCTTTCCTTCTCCCAATGTCCTCCATGATTTTCCTTATGCTCTACATGTAAGTAAAACCTTATCATTGACTCTCGCTTGACTTATTTCACTAAATATGAATTTATATATAGAATTGAAATACTAGATTTAAAAAGGACTAAGAATATAAGTGTAAAACTGAAAAACCAAGAGAAAGGAAGTTTTTGAAGTCTACCAAGATAGTCTATTTCCAGGGAATAATCAGACTGACTCATCAAGCTTTAACTAAGTGAAATCATGTTGGCTTGATAAATATAGCCTCAACATGCACACAGTCCTATCTAGGATTTAGGGAAAATTCAAAAAGGACCAACAAAATGCATGGCAGCAAGTAAGAACGAATACCTGAGATGGTACAAGATCATTCAGGGTGTGCTTCCCTAGGAAACTATTATGCAAGATGCAGATCTGCACTTAAAGTTAGGCTAGGCACTTGATCATTTGTTGAACCACTAAAGATAAAAATAAATTTTAAGTACTATCAACAAATTTTTTTTAAAGATTTTATTTATTTATTTTACAGAGAGAGAGCATAAGCAGGGAGCAGCAGAGGGAGAGGGAAAAGCAGACTCCCTGCTGAGCAGGAAGCCTGATGTTGGACTCCATCCCAGGACCCCGGGACCATGACCTGAGCCAAAGGCAGACGCTTAACCGAATGAGCCATCCAGGCGTCCCACTAACAAAATTTTAAAATGATTTTGTGAATAAGTTTATAGGAAGTCAAGCAGCTACCAAATATTTAAAAGACACGTTATATAGCTGCTGGTATTTGTTCTTCACAGTATTCCCAGTGATAGTGTGCACTTGCATGGGTGGGTGTGTGCTCATTTACTTTGTTTCACTCTGGCACAAGTTTTGGGTTAAACTTATTCTGTCTGCCTCTTTCTTGAACACATCCTTTTACATTTGTAACCCACGCATGCCTGGTTCTCCAACCCCTTCACCAGCTGTTCTTTCTCAGGTTCCTCTTCTCCAAGATTTCTAAAACTGATGTCTTATCTAAGTTTCTTGTGGGTGACCTCATTCAATCCAATAGTTTCAAATATATACCCACAGAACATCTAAGTCTATATCAGCAGCCCTGGACTTTGCTGGACAACTCAACTTATGTGTCATTATATGCATGGCATCTCTAACAGGCTTCTCAGTTTAAAACTCATGATTCCCTTTCCCACAACCAAAGGTATTCCTCCCCAAGTCGTTTTCTCAGCAAACGGAATCCAGTTAATCCAATCAAAAGTTAAGTGCTACACTTGATTCGTTTTTTTTATCTCCCAAATTTAATCTACCATTCAATGCAGAACTCTTCTGCTTTTCTACCTCTCCACTATTATTACTCTTTCTGAAGCCACTACACCTCTATACTAGATTTCTGCAGTGGCCACATGACTTACATTCCCCTTTCTAACAACACTTTCTCAAAATAGCTACTAGAGATATCTCTTAAAAATATAAATCAAAGCACCTCACTTGCCTGTTTAAAACCCTTCTATACCCACACTTTCACTTAGCATAAAAATCCAAATTCATACGTCTGGTCTATAAAGCTCTAATGATCTTGCTCCCGCCAAGCCTTCCAACCTCATCTCATTTTATTTTATCCTTATTCAAGACCGTCTTCTCCTAGGGACCTCCTTTCCATTTCAAGAATATCCCAAGTTCACTTCCAGTTGGAATCTCTACACTCAGAGTTTTGGGGTGAAGGGACACTGCTTCTTCCTCATTTCTAATGTTTCCTCTCAGGCAAGAGGACCTCCCTGCTATAATGCTTTTTGCCTCTGGTCTTTTTCAGTCCTCTGACCAAGAAATTTCAGAATAGCTGGACAGGCCCTGCCTTAGTCTGCTTTTCTCCTTCCAGTGAGTGACCCTGCCCACTCAGCGTATGGGCCTTCCTATAGACATATGGAAGGGCTTTCTACTGAAAGAGACTGTCACAGACCAAGACTGAGTTTGATAAGTTTGGCTCTTGAGTTTGATACTAAGCTGTTTCCTCTAACCAGGCCTCTATTAGAAAAAGCTATTTCCATATTTAATCCCAAATTGTTTATAAACAGCTGTTTCTCACAGCTGTGGAGGCTAGGACACCAAATCGGGGTGTCAGCATGAAAAGGTGAGAGCCCTCTTCCAAGTCACATACTTCTCGTTGGGTCCTCATGGCAGAAAAGGTTAGGGAGCTCTATGGGCTCTTTAATAAGAGCACTAATCCCACTCATGAGAGCTCTACATTGTGATCTAATCATATCCCAAAACCTTTACCTCCTAATACCATCACAATGGGCAATAGGAGTCAAACATGTGAATTTGGAGGATGGTAGGTAGGGTTGAATAGGAACATTTAGACCATAGCAGAGGGTTTTTAATTGGAAACACCTTCAAACTTCAAAAATACAGTTGAATCCTTTATGTAACTATTACATAAGTAAAAATGTCATCCCTTCAGAAAGGCTCTTCTTGAAGACTTAATCTACAGAATCTACCTAGTTGCTGATTATCAAGTCACTCCTATTTTGATATCTTGCATGTTAATTGTTACTTTTATACTTTGTTTTGTTGTTTGCTACCTCTTGCCTTCCATTCACATTTATTAAGTGTGGACCTTGCTCTCTTCCCTGTTTATAACAGTATCATCCCTGGTACCTAGGACAGTATCTGAAATATAGTGGGCACTCAAATATTTGATGAATTACAGAATTTCCACTTGCCAAATTTTACTGACTAGTACAGTTTTTGCAGTGAAACTGAGACTACCTCAAGAGATACAGACCTGGCTAGAGCTACTAGTTCTCCCATCCCCTCAAATCTTTCTCTCAATCCAGGTCTAACAACCTTCATAAATAGTAGAGTAATTCATACCTTGCAGATATTGTATTCATTTGGGGCTCAGTATAGGTAACAGTCTTCCAAAAGTTACCCTACTTTCTCACACTTTGCTAATACCAGAGGTAAAAAGCTCTTGTTACCTTTGAACACAGATAAATTAAGGAACAAAGATGAAACATGTGTGATTTTAGATGGCATCTCTTTTAAGACTAACTAGAAACTAGGCAGGGAAACAACTCAAATTCAATGGAATTTATTGTTAGTCTTCAGGAAGCTCAGACATTATGAATAGTTATTCAGTAATTCTGTTCAATCATTCTGTTCTAAACTGTAATATAAATATTGCAGGTATCTAAGATTGATTCTTTTTATTAATGGCTTTATAATACATTTTTTTATACCATGACTCCAACCGCCTAAATACTTGATTAAAGAAATCAATTTCTCAATTGAAGGAAATACTCAATTGAAGGAAAACATTTAAACACTCTGATGGTGTTTTCCTGAAAGTAGAGTGATCTAACACATTTTCTGATAAAATAGAACTTATGTTCCTTTTAAGCATCTCTAAACTTTGAAAGTTCCAGCCTTTAGGGGCACCTGGGTAGCACAGTCAGTTAAACATCCAGCTCTTGGTTTTGGCTCTGGTCATGATCTCAGGGTCATAAGATCAAGCCCCACATTTGGTTCCATGCTCAGCGCTTAGTCTGCTTAAGACTCTCACCCCAAAATAAATATATATGTTTATATATAAATAGTTCATGCTCCATCCCAACATAAATAAATAAATCTTAAAAAAAAAAGTTTTAGCCTTTAAAAAACAAGTAACTTAAGAACGCAGGTCAACTGCTTTATGCAAGAGTCCAATTACTCCTAAAATGTGAACTACTTTAACAAATGCATATGGGATTGACTTCTAGCTTGCATCCACTGGCTAAGCCTGATACTAGAAATTCACAATAAATGGAATTTTGGATAGGTAAAATTTTTAAGAGTTTGGCAAGACTGTGTATTTTCCAGATGTCTGGGCAAAGAAAATAGATTCGCATTTCTCTTGCTGTAACTTCAATAAATAAGAGATTTAGAACAGCTACATATGGTAATATTATGTATCAGCTACAACTGAAAAGGACAGTAGGGCAACAACGATAAAAGAAAAAAAAGCTACATATGAGACTACAAAGTAATATCAAGTTCTTAAGAATTTACTTTTTACCTTAGACTATAAGCATCCTGCTGACAGTAATTATGCCTATTAACTTGATAAAAGACAATCTCCTTATTAAGATCTTTTTAAAATAATGATAAATCAATGAACAATAGTGTGACAGAATAACTGAGTTTAAGCTCACCTAAGGGAAATATAAAACATTTTGCTATCCATTAATTTTGAAGGTGTGACTCAGAAAAAAAATACATGTAGTCCTTGTGATGAGTCCCTTGTGTCCAAAGATCTAAAACTTGTGGAAAATTATTCCCCTTTCTGTAATAGCCCATTATTTTTCTCCTAGACTATGTCCATTTCAACCTTTGAAACAAAGTTCAATATACTCAAATAAAAGGATATAAATCCTTGCTTTTACAAGGAAGGTGTGGATTATAGACAAAAGCTTTAAAAGCAAAGGAAAAATATAATAGCATCCAACCTCAATGTGTACCCAAGAGGCTGAGACATTATCATAATGCCTCTATTATGGCAATTGCTGAAATTAAATGCCTGCAGATTTGACCCTAAGGAGTACAGTGCAGTGTTTGCTGTAATAAAACACTTACTGTAAATGCTTAACCTTGAATAGATTCTATATTAATACAATTCCACAATATCTATCTTGACAACTGTCACTATATATTTCATAAGCCACACTGAACCATCCCATGTTAATTCTGGTTATCTGAAATATCTTGCTTCTTCCTTTTAAATGTGTATTGCTTTTCAGAATCTTTAAGACTCCATATACACTGTAAAAAGAGAATGGCATGGTACTTTGCTAATTATTCAAGATTAAAATAACTTAATAGAACAAATGATGCACAGTATTAAAAGTACACAGGTACAGTTTGAGAGTTATATATAATTCAGAATGATATAATTGGCAGCACTTATGTTGTAGATTTACGCCGGACTTTGCTGTTAATGTTATTGCAGCTGCTTGCTATTTAATAACCTTATATTAAGTCCCTATGTTTCATTTACAGGTGACAATCATAAAGACATAAATATAGCTTCCCTTGCCTTTGCAAAACTACAATGGACAATGTGTTCATCTTGGAGTTTGAATTATTACATTTGCATTATTAGCTAAAAATGGAAACTAGAAGTTGCCTGCTTCATTTCTTAAGTATCAAATTTAGAAAACTAAATATTTTGAAAAGCATCAAATAATAATTGAAGGCTTAAGAATGATATATTTTTTCATGTGTCATATAAAGATAAAATTTATAAAGAAAATCAGAAAGGAGTAACCAGTCAGAAACTTTCATTTCTCAAGGCTTTTTGTATATTCTATTAGATGTACCCACAGTTTGCTCTGTTGTTTTTATATTAAGTTCACTTTCTGGTAACATAGCTTGTAGAATTCTTAAAAGCAAATATGTTAGAGGTCCCTGGATTGCTCAGTCGGTTAAGCTTCTGCCACTGGCTCAGGTCACGATCCCAGGGTCCTGGGATTGAGTCCTTCATTGGGCTCCCTGCTCAGTAGGGAGCCTGTTTCTCCATCTCCCAGCTCATGTTCTTATTTACTCTCTCAAATTCTTTTTAAAAAATTTTTAAATAAAGCAAGTATGTTACATTTTACAGGTTTGGATATTTAGTCAGCTAGTCTAATAGTTCATGCTATTGATTCAATTAGTCCACTGAGATACTTTCCTTCATCATCTACTCTATAGTCCACTGAGATACTTTCCTTCATCATTATCCTACCAAATTAATTCTGTAAAATCACAAACAGCAACCTAACAACTAAACCCAACGGATAATCTTTTATGTATCTCTTAAGCCTGGATTTCTCTCTCTTACTTAGTATTTAAGTCAGTCACAATATCCTGTTGATTCTATCTTCTTACTAACTCTACTATCCACCCACCTCAGTAACAGAGTTAACTATGTTGGAGTTGGGAGGAACTTCCAAATGGCTTTACACAGTGGAGATTTGTAGCTCCCACTTTAATGACTGCCTAGCACAATATTTCACAGAAAATGCTCAGGATTTAAGTACATTTTAGAAAGAAGGGCTAAAAGGTGGTGAGATGTAGGTATAGATGTAAGAAAGTAATTTCTCTGAAGTATAATTAAGTATTAAAAAGAATCAGACTAATATATATGATCACTCAAAACTGGAAAAAAATAGTTTCACTGCCATTTTCTTGATTTGGTTGACTAACAGATCAAACAGATCATGGTAACTCACAAGAGAAATCAAACCATATAATTTTATTGTATGTTAAGCAAAAAAACCCACAAAATCTAATGTATTTCAAATCTAAAGAATATGGAATATGTCTGCAAATGAAAGTGTTGGTAGTAGGGAGCAATAGTTAGGTATTCCCTTTTTTGTCAATACCTTAAAGAAAATTTGTTCTCAGAAAACAATGATGAGACTAGCTATGAGGAATAGAGAAATTTTCAAAAAATTAGCTTTTCTTTTAGATTTTTTTTTATTTATTTGACACAGAGATATCAAGTAGACAGAGAACCAGGCAGAGAGAGGGGGGGAGCAGGGAGCCCAATGCAGGGCTTGATCCCAGGACTCTGAGATCATGACCTGAGCAGAAGGCAGAGGCTTTAACCCACTGAGCCACCCAGGCGCCCCCTTCATTAGCTTATTTTAATTTAGAAAGCAGAAGTCTATTGCCCTCTACTTGGGGAAAACTAAGTGTAGAACATAAAGATGTGGGGCCCAATGATCTATAATATAAAAGCAAGAAGTCTAAAGACCCAGAATTAAGAATGTATGTTGTAAATTGTCCACTTGAAAGTGGACACTTGAAAGTCCTTAGGAAAGCTACCTGAGACATCTATTCAATTGTCAGCAGGAATGACACTATATGAAATACCCATAAAATTATCTACCACAGAATTTGAAGGAAAAACAGTTCTCTAACATGACAAGGTAATATATGAAAATGTGTTCAACTTTAGAGAGTGAAGCTGAAATCCACACTAATATATTGCTTACACTAACTCAAATATAAAATTTGATAATATACTGTAATGGTTTGAGACTATGAGAAAACAAAGACTCATTCATTGCTTAAAACAGGGTAAATTGGTATAAGCACAACAAGATAGTATGGCAATTGCTACGAAAACTTGAGCATCCTTTGACCCAACAATCCTATCTCTGAAAATTTCTCATTGATATATTTGACATGCTAAATGATAGATGAACTGTAAAGCTAACAGCAAAAGATAGGAAACAATGCAAGTGTCTAGCATTAGGTACTAATCAAATTGATTATACATCCATACGTATTTCAAGTTATATTCTTATCTCACCCACTATACATGGAAGGTAGCATACTAGAGACTATTCTGTCCCGTATATTTTCTTAAACAAGACTATATATTTACTCATTTATTCATTTAAGTAGGCTCCACGCTCATTGTAGGGCTTGAACTCACAACCCTAAGACAAAGAGTCTCATGCTCTATGACTGAGCCAGCCAGGCACCCTGTTCCTGGTATTTTTAACAAGGAATCTTGAAGACATTTTTGAGTTACAACATACAAAGCTCTCTAAAATAGCATGAAATTTATATATGTGTGTATGTATGTGTATCTATCTAGATATCTAGATAGATACAGATATTCATAGTAGACTGTTACACTGCTCTGAAAAGTAAGATTTCTGCCTTTCCCCTAAGATCAGGAAAAAGACAATGATGCCCATTCTTGCCACTTTTATCGAATGCAGTTGTGGAAGTCCTAGCCAGAGCAATTAGGAAGAAGAAATAGAAAGCATCCAAATACATAAGGAATAAAACTGTCACTCTTTGTAGATAGAATGTTTTATATAAAAAACTCTAAATATTCTCACAAACTGTTACAATTACTGAATTCAGTGAAGTTGCAAAAACATGAAAATCTGCTATGTTTCTATATATTAATTTCTCTGATAGTTAACAAAACAATCTCATTTATAAGTACATCAAATACCTAGGAATGAATTTAATCTAAGATGTAAAAGACTAACTCCGATAAGACATTAATGAAATTGAAGACAAATAAATGGAAACATATAGCATGCTCATAAATTTATTGTTAAAATGTCATACTACCTTACCCAAAGAAATCTATAGATTCAATGTAATCCCTGTCAAAATTCCAATGGCAGTTCACAGAAACAGAAAAATCCTAAAATTTATATGTAACCACAAAGACCCCAAATAGTCAAAGCAATCTTTAGAAAGAATATAGCTGGAGACATCATTCTCCCTGATTTCAAGCTATATTACAAAACTATTAGTAATCAAAATAGCATGCTATTGGCATAAAAAACAGACATAGATCAATAGAACAAACATCCAAAAAATAAACCTATGCATATATGCTCAATTTATGACAAAGGAACTAAAAACATAGAATGGGGGAAGGACAGTCTCTTCAATAAATGGTTCTGGGAAAACTGGATAGTCACCCGCCAAAAAAAAAAAAAGAAACTGGACTGAAGTCTTACACCATAAACAAAAACTAACCAAAAATTAAAAATTTATAGTTTCAGAAAACCACAAGAAAAGCTAGAAAACTAGAAGAAAACAGTATGTTCCTTGATATCGGCCTTGGGAATGATGGGGGGGAGGTGGGATTTGACACCAAAAGCCAAGGCAACAAAAGAAAAAACAAGTAGGACTACATCAAACCAAAAAGCCCTGGCAAAGGGGAAAAAAAAAAAAAAAAGTCACTGGCAAAATGAAAGGCAACCTACTGAATGAAAAAAAATTTGTCAGTCATATCTGATAAAGAGTTAGCATCCAAAACATATAAAGAAATCATAAAACTCAATAGCATAAAAAATTCCAATTAAAAAGTGAGCATAGAAATGGAAAGTATAGCATAGGGAATATACTTTAAAAATGTGCAGAGGATCCGAACAGACATTTTTCCAAAGATAACACAGATGGCCAACAGTTACATTAAAAGGTGCTCAATGTCACTAATCATTAAGGAAACAAATCAAACCATAGTGAGCTATTACTTCATATCTGTCAAGACTGGCTATTATCAAAAATAACAAGTGTTGGTGAAGATGTGGAGAAAAAGAAATTCTTGTACACTGTTGGTGGGTATAAACTGGTGCAGCCACTGTGGAAAACAGTATGGAGGTTCCTCAAAAAATTAAAAATAGAACTACTATACTATCCATCAACCTCACTTCTGGATATTTATCTAAATAAAACAAAAACAATAACTCAAAAATATAGTCACCCCCAGGTTTTTTGCAGCATTATTTAAAATAGCCAAGATATGGAAACAACATTAAGTGTTCCTTGATGGATGAATGGAGAAACAGTGGTATATTATACAATGGAATATTATTCATTCATAAAGTATGAAATCATGCCATTTGCAACAACATGGATGGACCCTGAGGGCATTATGCTAAATTAAATAAGTCTGAGACATGTATCCTATGATCTCACTTATATGTGGAATCTTAAACAAGCACAGATAATGAAGAGATTGGTAGCAGCCAAATGCAAGGTGTACAAAGTGGATGAAATGGGTGAAGGGAGTCCAAAAGTATGAACTTCCAGTTAGAAGTCATGGGTATGTAATATACAATATGGCAGCTATAATATTCTACTGAATATTCAAAAATTGCTAAGAGTAAATCTTAAAAGCACTTATCACAAGAAAAATATAACTGTCTGGTGACAGCTATTAACTAGACATAGTGTTGATTATTTCACAATATATACAAGTATCAAATCAACATGTTGTACATTTGAAGCTAATATCATCTTATAGGTTACACTTCAATTAAAGAAAAGAAAAATGTGCTTCCTATTTAGCAATACAAAAATAAAATTTACTGTTAAAAATAAACCAGAATAGTCTCTAGTTATCCTACTTTTTATATATTATAGGGTGGGGATAAGAATATACATTTGTTTTTGCATACATTTGCATAAAGAAATAGGTGGTGGGGGGGAATCAAGTAAAATATGTTACCACGGAAGTGTTAGAAGGACTGGATGAATGCATGATGAGCAGATATTTTATTCCATACTGCTTTTTTTATGAGTTTTAAGAAATGTTAATATTTTATTCTCAAATAGCAATCAAGCCAAAAAAACAAAAAAACAACAAAAAACTTGTACACCTTTGCCCAAACTTATTACCTCCCCAAAAATCTTCTGAGTCGTCTTACACTTTCTGGATAAAGTAATACCAAGAAAGAAGGTTCCCAGAAAGTGATTATAATGCCCATCTAATACAATAAATGAATTTGCTTCATATACTTAAAAAAGGGCATGTGATTAGCATGAATCTAAATACTTACACTGGGACACCTATAGGTCTATGAGGTAGAGCTACGAGGATGGATACAACCTATGAGCCCATGAAGTTTGAATAAATAACTATTTAGACTTCACCTGTTAACACTGTGAATGCAGAACATTGTCTTTCTACAAGTACTTAATTATTAAGTTGAAATCAATAGAAACATTTTTACATTTTAAATAAGGACTTATTTGCAATGCAGAAGAGTAAACTACAAACTCAAATGGATTATACACTTTCAATACAGAGGATGTTGAAGAACACAAACAAGGCCTTACTTAATTCTAACCAAGTAGGACTTAATTCCTTTTAACCTACTACTTTGTCCTGATTTCTACAACCTTTCTCCTTCTCCCTTTTGCTCTTTAGCTGCAATCTAAATTTCTTTTTCGTGAAGGCCTATCTTCCCTTCATCTTCATTTAGAACAAGTTATAGAAATTTATCATTTGTATAGAATATAGCAAATAACAACTTCAGTAATAGAAAACATTCATATAATTGCAAACAGTTATTAATAACTAATTGTTACAAATGGCATGTCTAACCACTACACAACTCAGCTGTAAACCTCAAACTTGTAACAAATGGAAACCCCTACAATTAGAAACTTAAATATTATCTTTTAAGTCACAAAAATATCTTTATTTTTATAAAATGGATTTTGGAGTATATGAGAGAGATGCTTCTTTTCTGAGGCTAAGTAATACCTTAGGATGTTTGGGTGGCAAGAGCCCTTCACTTATAGATATATGCTACAAAACCAGCCCAGGCAAGAAATAAGTTAGCACGTGAAAATGAAGGAAACCTCACTAAAATGCAGTCAGGAAGCCCTGAAAGGGGGAGCTCTCCCACACAAGGATCTCAAACGGCTAAATTTACTCAGGCAGGTTATCCCTTCTGAAATCTCAGGTATTTTTGTTTAAAATCAAATGTGAATGAACATTTTCAAGTAACTGGACCAATTTAACCAAAACCAATTTTGAACTTCAGTGGCTATCATGGAGAATGGGAAACTATGTCTACTCCAGCTTTAGTGCAGCAGATCCACTTACCCTCCACCTAGAAGATTTAACTAAAATTCTCAAATTCAACTCCAAAAACGGAGGCCCCTCAGCCGAACTCCTCCTGTTCTTTGTCATTACTACAAAAAGCCAGAACATTGGAAGAAACTATTACAAACTTAAATGCACAGGTACCTTCAGACCTCTAACCAGCATTTCCAATTCCCTCCAAACTCTCAATTATTTGACTTTAACTACAGGGGCTTTTTCCTCAGTCTTCACTTTTAACTGATTTGGAGCAACAACTCTTCAGATTAGAAAGGTTATTGACACAGAAGTTACATTCTTGGTGCTCAAACCCACCATTACAAATAGCCTGTCTAAGAATATGTTTATCGTTCTCCTTAGTTCCTCCACCCCTACTTGCTCTCTGGGTGGAGAGTTCTCAGAGAAATATCATGCCAGAATTTATTTTTCCCCAAATAACCAACCAGGTGAATCAAGTGAGCCTCCAACATCTTTTACTTGCTCCACCTGACAATTCTAGAGATGAACCATCTG
The DNA here is from genome assembly GCA_028646535.1 of Procyon lotor. Lineage (NCBI taxonomy): Eukaryota > Metazoa > Chordata > Mammalia > Carnivora > Procyonidae > Procyon > Procyon lotor. Next base: position 106,996,987 of record CM053603.1, on the reverse strand, counting down.
TCCCTCTTGGATCAGCAGTAAGGCATCAGGCCTGTAAAACAAGACTTGAAGCTCAAGGCCTCATTATACCCTGCACTAGTCCCACTAAAAACAATTTCTCACTGAATTAATGTATGTAGCACATTCTTTACCATCCCTGTGGGAAAGGCCAGCCAATGCCTCTTTGCATTTATTTGGGAAGGAAAAAAGTCCTATTTCTCCCAAATTTTAAAGTTGATTTAGATTCAGGATCCTCTGTAAGAAAACCACATCCACCTGTTAAAACTTCTAACCATAAAAAGGACAAAGTGTGTTCCAGGAAAAACTACAGTTGCTCAAACTCAGGTCTAGCATTTGACGAACCTGATCTCACAAACAAGCTGCATTTATATCATGGCATCTTGAACTTTCCAAAACCCAAAATTAAAGAGGGAAAAACAAAAAAACTGACCCTGTTACAGGAATACCTCAGAGATACTGCAGGTTTGGCTGTTAAATTTGAGCTTAACTTTTTGCCCGAAATACTTATATTTAAGGGTAAAATATCATACATCATTTATCCTTCTAAAAAAAACCCTTTACATGAGTTTTAACTGATCTGAGACAACTCAGTTTATTCAACAAAAAAGTAACATTTCTAATGACTGAGTATTGATGATTTGACCAGGTATGGAACTAGAAGGAATACTAGCAGGTTGGGTGACTTAACACGGCAGCCTAGCTAGATAAGAGCTTTTCTTCCCCTACAGCATAAACCCCTAACTCCTCAAAATGGAATACAAAGCTACAACACAACCACTTCTCTCACTTATTTTGACCTAAAATAGGTTATTTAATAATAGACTCTCGGGATTTTCCTGTTAACTAGTAAATTAATCCAAAATTTACCAACAGTACAAAAGGTTACACAGACATTACTCTCTCTCTCTGGCCCTAAAGTAACATTTTATCCTATAAAAGAAATTAACTAGGCATGTTTAAGACTTAAGGAAGTGAACAGGCATCCCAGAATGGTTCACTTGCAGTCATAGATTATTTACCTTTGAAATCTAATTTTCTATTTAAGATAATGAGCTATGTATAAAGTTAATCATCTTTCCAATAACTATGGTTAAATGGATATAGAAGTTTCACAAAGACAAAATTGTGCCAAAATTTTTTTAAATACCTATAAGAAATGGGGATAGTCATACTTAGAAAGCTATGCACACATAAGAACGTATAAGTCATGTACTCAGAGCACCCAAAAAGACTTAATAAAAACATTTCCATATATGTTTTGGGCTTTGTTGAATGTAAAATTCAAACGGTAATAATTTGACAAGAAACTTTTCAGTATTTCAGAAACTACATCCCATATTTTAGTAAAATATCTGTTCAATTGATTTAGAGGTGGCTGTTAAAAGCCCCAAGGGCCCTATACACTTAGCAGAAAGATGAAATGGTTTTTCTCTCTGCTTTCCTTCTACCTCAGATTCCCAATCACAAAGAACTATGTTCTTTGGAGAAAAAAAAAAAAAACTAAAAAAAAAAGACTTCCACCACCTATATTTGGGTTTAGAAACAGATTTCGAAAGCATCAGAGTCTTTAGATAAACAACATTCCACAGAACACCAACAGAAAAGACATATGTATGACTTTAGATACCATTCTAATCAAATGAAAAATTCAACGACTATTTCCTGCACCTCCGATGGTATGTGTCCAGTTCTGAGTTTGGGAAAACTCAGGGATGTAAAAGACACAATCTTTGCATTCTGCAAAGTATGACCTAGTTATGGAGACAAGAATTACTCAAAACAAGTAAAAAAGGGAATATGAATAGAGAAATACCACTCACCCTCCAAACCGAAGCATCATGGGTTGTGGCAAAGGTAAAAAGCACCAGAGTTCAGAAAAAAACAAGCACCAGCGTGCATGGCATCCTCTTGATAAAGCGCCATAGCACTGGGGGATTCTGGGTAAGCCTTAAAAAGCTTCAAGGTCTCGACTAGGCTTAATCAAAGGAAAGGCATTCCAGGTGGGAACAATAATGAACAAAGAAAAGAGGTGATAATGAGCAGGGAACCCACTAAGCTAGGAGCACAGGATTTAGTTTCAGAGCAATGTAAGTTTTTAAGGTTATTATCCCACACATCATAACCACAGTAGGTATTTCAAGCTGTATCACAGTCAGTTGACTGCTTTGAGTCAAATGCTGTTACAACATCTTACAAATCAACTTAGAAAGCATGATTTTTTTTTAATGTTCTGAAGATCTTTATGGCAACAATATTATTTTCAAATAAGCCCAAATGCTTCTTTAAAACCAAAGTGAATAGTTACTATTTTGATTCTTAAAGCTAAACTAAAATATATATACTAAATTATTTATATATAAGTATAAATAAGTATCAATTTAAAAAATATACATGGCTTCTTGAAAAGCCCTTTCCAACTGCTAAAATGGAGACTTGTAAAAGTCTTAGATAAAAGTTTGAATCATAGATGCTATGAAAGTACCAACCCAGCTTCCAAAGTCCAACATTTATTAAGCAAAAGTATTTTAGGATACCCAATTCCCCAGGCTGACTTATTCTTCCTCCCTTCTCTGGTCTCTTATACTTTGAATGCATATAGACCACATACCTTACAATATTTTCTTGTTTAGTCACTTATTTAAATATATTACTGAGAACCTAGTATGTGCCAGGCACTTAGAATAGGGAACCAAAAAAATATAATCCCTTTTCAAAAGGAGGTTAAATTCTTGAGAAGGAAGATTAAAAGTGAAATAAAAATAGATATTAACTATGGTCAATGCTATGAAGAAAACAAATATTGAGCTAAAATACAATCAATGTGTAGTATTGTGGTTAAGAACATTTGCTCTTGCCCTAACCTACCTGGATCTGTCATCCTGACTTGGCCACTTACTTGCTCTTTGATTTTGGACAATTATTAGTGCTTTTCTGCTCAGTTGCTCCACTTGATAAATGAGGATAATAATAGTATATATCTCACAGAGTCACTATGAATATTCAATGATCAAAGGTAAATAACTTAGAACACTGCCTAGCATATAAAAACAGAAACAATAACAGAAAGTATAATTTCTACAACCTTTTCATTATATGCAAAGCAATGTCTTGGCAAGAGGGAGCACCGAGTGCAAATAAACTTCTTTTTTTTTTTTCTGGTGCCATAAGGGAACAATTCAGAGACAGTAATTTACTGTTGTCACGATGTTATAAACTATATTCTGATGGACAGGTTTACAGTTGAAAGCAAATGACTTTAAGGCCCCATTTATTGCTGACCATCTGATTTCTTCAAGTAATTTTCTTTCATAGAATAATAGCTACAGAAACAAACACCCAACACAGAGCTTAAATAATTGGGTTCAAGAAAGTTACAGGGTATTAGGGAAAAAAGGAATGAGCCAATAGGTAAATGTGCAAGAAAGAGACGTCTGGACTCCCAGTAAGGTGAAAGAGGCAGACTGGTGAAAGTTGTCACATGGTTTGCCAGTCTTCAGAAAGGTTCACTGAAAGCAGGAAGAACATGCAGAGGTGAAGATTACCTCCCACTGATCAGACTAGACTAGAACAGAGCTCTTCAAACCTGAATATGTGAACCACCTGGGGTATCTGTTAACATGCAAATTCTGACTGATGAGGTCTGGGTGAGCCCTGAGAATGGACAAGAGTAGAAACAGATGAGCAGCATCAGCATCCTCTGAGAGCTGGTTGGAAATACAATTCTTCAGGCCATCCTCAGCCTACTCACAGAATCTAAATCAGAAGTTGGTTAACAAGATCTCTAAGTGATTCCGATGCGCATTCAAGTGTAAGAAGCATTGGGGTGAAGATGCCAAGTCTATTGATAGGGACCGAATTGTCCTACTTGGCCCAGAACCTCCCTGGTTTTAGCACTGCAAGTCTCCTGTCTGGAGAAATCCCTCAGTCCCAGACAAACCAGGGAATATGTTAAATGGCCACCCTAGCTATTGATGGAATAGACGGGACCGGAGTTTCCTGTGCATGCTATGGTATTTTAAAGTTCATGGATGGTACAGTACAATTAGCATATTGTTTTCTGTCTTCGGCCAGCTGCATAATCTTGAGCAAATCACTACTCCTCTCCAAGGCCTACTTTCATGTAAAATGAAAATGATATCTACCTCACAGGGTAGTTTTTTTTTTTTAATATTTTATTTATTTGAGAGAGAGACAGAGAGAGAGCACAAGCAATGGGAGCAGCAGGCAGAGGGAGAGGGAGAAGCAGGCTCCCCACTGAGCAGGAAGCCTGATGCGGGACTAGATCCCAGGACCCCGGGATCATGACCTGAGCCAAAAGCAGACGTTTAACCAACTGAGCCACCCAGGCGCCCTTTCACAGGGCAGTTCTGAGGATTAAATGACTTATAATGTAATTGAGCATGCTTTGAATTCAAAGAAGATTTAAATGCTATTATTATCAATAGGTCTTATCATGAAATAAGGGGCTGAAATCTCCATGTTTTCAGTGTTATAAGCATGCCTCATTATGATAATGGATTCAACCAAGCATAGGAAAGGAAAAAGAAAGGAAGTAAAGAATAAAGTATGTGTGATGTGAAGGGTACATAGGTAGTAGTCTAGCAACAGGTACTACAGTAGCATGATTACTCACACTAGAGGTTTAGAGGTGGCTAATTCCTTCCTATTGTGTGTGTCCATTCTTGAGCTAAATGGGAATGTTGAATAGTTGTGACAGAGATCATAAATACAGTAAGGTTGTAAATATTTACTATCTGGCTCTCCATAGAGAACATTTACTAACTCCTGATCTATG
>CM053603.1:106863507-106992092 GCA_028646535.1 Procyon lotor | reverse complement strand
GCTGGGATCGAGTCCCACATCGGGCTCCCTGCTCAGCAAGAAGCCTGCTTCTCCTGCTACCATTCCCTCTGCTTGTGTTCCCTCTCTCACTGTGTTTCTGTCAAATAAATAAAATCTTTAAAAAAAAAAAGAAAAGAAAGGCAGGCAGAGAGAGGAGGGGAAGCAGGCTCCCCGCTGAGCAGAGAGCCCGATGCAAGGCTCAATCCTAGGACCCTGGGATCATGACCTGAGCCGAAGGCAGAGGCTTTAATCCATTGAGCCACCCAGGCGCCCCTAGCATACTGTATTGTTATGTGGCTATTGATCTGTCATCTCCCAATGAACGGAACGCTTCTCAAGGGCAGGAATCAAGTCTTACTTATTTTTATGATTGAAGAACCTAAAAAAGAACCTGGTTCATAAAAGGTTGTCAGTAAATGCATATAGAACTGAAATGAACTACCAGCCAAAGCTTAAGTACCTTATATATTTTAGATGTAGTGAACTGAAAGAGGAATTTATCTTTCTTTCTTAGGTACCAGATCCTCTGGTGAAATGTGAATCCTACGTTAACAGCTAATTTGCTATTTTTTATGTTTTTCAAATACATACCTATGTGCCACCCAAATGAAAGGCAATTAAGTCAAAAACAAGAAGTTCTTCTTTTGGAGTGAGAAGGGATTCTTACATCCCTCTGTAAAATCTACTAAACCCTATGCAGCAGAAAGTTATAAGAAATAATAGTGATAAGAACACTAATATTGAAAAATGTCTGTGTTCAAAGGCTTGTACTGCCTTAGTTAATGTTACACATGCACTTTCAATAGATAATTAGCCAATGGTACTCTAAGTACTTATCAGGTACAATTCAGAAGGCTGACTTCTGAATGTGCTTATTATTCCACAAGTCTTAGCTGCAATTAAATCCCTTGTTATTTTGATAAAGCTACCATACTGTTTTAATATCAGGAAATAATATGGCCAGTGGCACTAATTAAGGGGTTACTCTATAAATAACTGATGTATTTATAAGTAACCATTGCAAGATATATGCTTTCTTCAGTAAATTGGAATAGATGAAATCTACCCTTTCAAATAAATCTAATGACTGTCAAGGCCAAGGCCAAGATGCCTTAAGAAAAGTATGTACAGTATAAAAAGACAATTCTAGAAATAAATCTTTGTAAAGGAAACTGAAAAATATTCACCTTTTAAAAATGTTATTTCCTCCTTATTAACCATTGTCATTAGCCTGCAATTCAATATTAATAAAGTAAGCTTAATGTTGGAAACCTTTATAATGCCAGACCACAGAATGGGAGAAAAATATTTTATATTTATGTTAAATTCCTATATACAAAATAGAATAGATACCTTATTAGCTATATTATTTTTCTCTAATTCAAAAATGAAAGAAATATGGTTTATTGTCCCAAAATGCTGGAAAACTAATAGTGAATTTATCAACACTTGTGTTTACACTTTTATTTTTTAAAGTTAATTGAATGTTTTGGCCTTTTAGTCTTAATAAAGTTATTCACTTTAAATTGGTATTTCTCAGGCAGAATGAACTATATAGATACTAGATATCCTTGTATAAGTTCAATATTTCTACAGGTTGATGAATGGTTTTACTCCTTCTAATAGAAAATCATTCTTTTTTTTTTAAAAGATTTTATTTATTTAACAGAGAGAAACACAGCGAGAGAGGGAACACAAGTAGAGGGAATGGTAGCAGGAGAAGCAGGCTCCCCGCCGAGCAGGGAGCCGGATACGGGGCTCGATCCCAGGACCCTGAGATCATGACCTGAGCTGAAGGCAGACGCTTAACAACTGAGCCACCCAGGTGCCCCTAGAAGATCATTCTTTATTGCTGCTACAGAAGCAGATACAATTTGATGGTAGTATTACAGATTAACTATGCCCTACATATATAAATAGATTAAAATATAGGTTTTGCCTGGAAAGGAAAGGTGATTCTTAATTAAAAAAAATACATTTGTGCTTTCTCAGACATAGGAAAAATTCAGACCAAAATTGAGTAAGTTTCTCACGTGTCGAAGTGTTGATTTTCTCTAGGTATTTTGACAGACTCTGGTCCAACATGCCGATTATTTCTAGGATTCATATGAAAATTTGTAAGCTGCAAATATGCAATGATTATAGTGATATGAATGTGAAGTTAAAATGTATCAACATTTTAAGATTCTGTTGACTTGCACCAAAACTCAGTGATGGGCAACTGAACTACAGATCAAGCGATCTAAGTGAAGTCCCAGGATTCACTTTCTGCAAGTCTACTTATTGCAGTCCCTTGAGAAGTCCCTTTCCTTCTTTGACACTGAGTTTCCTCAGGTGTAAATGAGGTGACTGGCTCAAGACAAAATCTAAAAGAACATGTATGCAATTTGAAGCCTACAACCTGATGTTCCTGTGTTTGGTGGAATGTGGATATGGGTTTCCAATGAACATGCCCTACTGTCTAGCTGCCTTTGTTTCCTCAATTCTAAAATGGGATAATAATAGAGCATACTTGTAGGTGGTTGTGAGGATCAAATGAATGTATGTGTCATGCACAAAGTATAATGGCTGGCATACAGCTAGTCCTACACAAATGTTAGCTATCATTATTATAGAAAACAAATCAAGTAATTTCAAATGCCCTGATGCCTATTTACTGTTGGAGAAGATTAGAATTAAAAATAAAGGAAGCTTTCAGATAATGTCATTCACATTGACTAGAACTTTAACAAGGCCAAAGTAAAAAGCATGAAGGTAATCTTTATCCGAGGAAATGTGATTAAACACACTGGCTCTGTCATTTTCACCAAGCTTCACCATCTTTTTTTGTTTTACTCCTTTTTTCTTCATTGATATTTATTTATATTCACCTCTCTCAATTTAACACTTTCTCTTTTTGTTATTTTTATAACCATTTGCTCTCTTCTTTAAGAATTAGAGGTCTTTACCTGTCTGCCATTATTTCAGATAATTGCTTGAGGGCACAAATCAAAACCAATGAATAAAATAGGCTTCAGAATAAGCTCTCTTAATTATCAAGGCTCTGCTGGTTTTCAATAAGATGGGTAATTGGTAGGCATACAACCCAAGAGAAGGCAACAGCAGTGCCCAAGTATGCAACTCCGAAAGCATTCAACACACCCCATCCTTACTTTAGGGTGTTTTAAAAAGAAGACTGGGAATATAGGTAAATCAAACTATCTGATGAAAGAAGAGTTAACCAACAAAAGTTACACTGTATAAAAACTATGATACAAACTATAATATACGTTTGGCTTTCTTCAAGTTCAGTAGGCCTTAATACAAAGAAAATAATTTGCTATGTGCTCTAGTGCAATAACTGTAATCTCTGTGCATTCTCTTTCCTTCCTAATTCTCCTGACTGTCTCTGCCCCAGGACACGTAGTGAGCTAGAAATGCCTCCAGTTCAGTATCTTTTTTGCTAATGATAATATAGTACTACCTCTCATCTGCATTTACTTACTGGATCTAAATAGGTTTATTAGATTTTTTTTTTTTTTAAGATTTGTTTATTTGAGAGAGAGCACAAGTGGGAAGATCAGAGGAAGAAAGAGATTCTCACGCAGACTCCACGCTGAGCGAGAAGCCTGATGCAGGTCTCAATCTGATGACCCTGAGATCACGACCTGAGTCAAAACCAAGAGTCACACACTCAACAGATGTCACTCAGGTGCCTTGGTTTAATATTAAACTTTGAAGTAAATCACTACATCTCTATCTTTTCATTATTTTTTTTAAGTCACAGTGTATGAACAAGGGACATGAGGCTGGATGTGGGGCTAGATTTGGGGCTGAACCCCAGGACCCTATGATAATGACCTGAGCCTAAGCCAGCAGCCTAACTAACTGAGCCACCCAGGCACTCCTTTAAGTGCAACTTTTAAAAGCCCTATGAACAATTCTATTAGCTGTTATTTGTCCTTTTCTGAAAAGTACAGTCGAAGTCAAAAAATTATGTGATGAGTATATAGTCTGAAAAACCTGTAATTCATCGAAACAAAAGAACAGAGTCACCAACACAAAAAACTTTCCTTTAGCGAATGATGTGCTTGTCTATTAAGAAAAAGGGTTAGCAAAAGTTTTCCCACTTTGGGAGAATAAAATTAAATTCATTAAAGTTGTAAGCTTGATTTTCACGCCATAAGTTTTTAATTTTCTAAACTAATAAAATGATGAAATGTGTTTATGGAATCAAAGAGATTACTTCCATTACCACATTAGAGAGAAAATAATAATCTGATTGATGTTTTTACATTTTAATCAATTGGATTAGCTGGGTAAATTCATATGAAAAGGCTTATCTGGGAAATGTTCACTAAAGGAAATTAGGTAGTGTCAGGTATCACATTTCCTCACCATATGTTTTTGCCTTTCTTTTTCTAATGTTTTTCTCTTCTCTACCTTTTCACTTTGTCCCTAAACTACCAAAATTAGTAAATGTTATAGGATGGTATAAACACAGCCTTTTAAGCTCTGAGGCATAAATAGGCAAAGAATCACTATTCAGTCTAGTCTCTCTGCTTCTGATGGGGTTAGTAAAAAAAAGCAACTTTTAACAGTTGCTAAGTGATGAATATTACAAAGAAACTATGAAAACAGTAGTTGAGCAGCTTAACTAAATAATAAAGCAAGCACATTATAAATTATATAAATCATGAATATAACCATTAGAAAGATGAAGTATGTTAAAAAATAACATCACTCTTTAAATTATATTAAAATTTTGACAATTTTTAAACTGAAATTGACTCAGGTTAATGAAATCAGGTTGACCCTGATTAAGGACATTCATATTACATTCATTTGTATTAACCATAGAACAGCTGGATAATCTCTCAGATGAGATCCTATAATTTTACATCAGCAGATCCACATCTTACGGATTTTCCCACCTCTTCATGGAAGGAATTCTAGTTAACTGGGCTCTATTACCATTCATTTTTTGTTATATCCCTACATATTGATCTGTGTCATTTGCACTTTATTATACTGTTTTGCTGATCCCTAAAAAAGAGTTTAATTTATATTAGTAAAACATACAATGTTAGTAAAATACAGAAGTGCCGAGCAAAATGTAATATAGGTGTATGTGTGTATGAGGTAATTATTCCAAAAAAACCACTACTACCTATTAAAATAGTTTATTTGATTTTTATTTGTTATATTTTATTTATTTTTTAAAGATTTTATTTATTTGACATCAAGAAACACAGCAAGAGAGGGAACACGAGCAGAGGGAATGGTAGCAGGAGAAGCAGGCTTCCTGCCAAGCAGGGAGCCCGATGCGGGGCTTGATCCCAGGACCCTGGGATCCCAACCTGAGCTGAAGGCAGACGCTTAATGACTGAGCCACCTAGGTGCCCCTATTTGTTATATTTTAAAGTGTTAGTGTTTAAAGATATGGAATGCCATGAAAAGATGAATACTAACTATTGCATCTGATTTTTTTAAGATTTTATTTATTTAATTGACAGAGAGAGACAGCTAGAAAGGAGACACAAGCAGGGGGAGTGGGAGAGGGAGAAGCAGGCCTCCTGCTGAGCAGGGAGCCCTATGAGGGGCTTGATCCCAGGACCCTAGAATCGTGACCTTAGCAGGAAGATGCCTAACGACTGAGCCACCCAGGCACATCTGTTGGATCTGATTTTATACACAGGATATTTTTACTCTCTTCTGAGGATATTCACATCACTCTGCCTACCTTTAATACATACAGCAGTCCCACCTTATATATGGTTTCACTTTCCACAGTTTCAGGGACCTATGGTCAGTCAACTGCAGCCCAGAAGTAGAGGATCCTCCTTCTGACGTTGTCAGAAGGCCAACAGTATCCTAACACTGTGTCAGAATATGTGTGTCTTTCACCTCACTCCATCTCATCATGCAGACATTTAATCATACTACATCATTACATGAAGAAGGATGAGTAACAGTACGATAAGATATTCTGAGAACACATCCACATAACTTTTATTACAGTGTATTGTTATAATTGTTCTATTTCATGATTATTGTTGTTGATCTCTTATGGTGCCTAATTGATATATTAAACTTTATCATAGGTATGTATGTATATGAAAAAAACTATATATATATTATATATATATATATTTAATATACATATGATTTGGTACTCTATGAGACCAGATATCCGCCAGGGGTGTTAGAACATATCCCTCATGGATAAGAGGGATACTTACCTACTACTTACCTGCTTAGAACCAAGTATTCACAAACACCCAATCAAATCTTATTTCCAGTTACGATGACACTCACATGAAAAATTTGACATGGACCTGCTATTAGCCATTTTTTGGGTTTCACATTATACTGGTTACACAGACACACACACACACACACACACAGACAAATTCATGTCCACCCAGAGCCTATAAATGAGATCTTGTCTGGAAATAGTCTTTGCATGTGTAATCAAATTAAGATGAGGTGTTACTAGAGTAGGGTGTACATATAATCTAATAAACCTAATGCCCTATATAATCAGAGGAAGTTGAACACAGAGACAGAGACACACAGGGAGGATACCATGGGATGATCGAGGCACAAGCCACAGAATGCCAAAGATTAGAGGCAACACCAAAAGCCAAGAGAATGACGTGTAACAGAGTCTCCCCTAGAGTCTTCAGAGAGAGAATGGTCCTTCTGACACTTAATTTCAGAGCTCTAGCCTCCAGAAGTATAACAGAGTAAGTTTCTGTTGTTTTATATCACCCCCAGGCGGTGGTACTTCATTTTAGCAGCCCTGGGAAACTAATACACATATTATTTAAAAATTCTTCCTTTATTCATCACTTCATAGCATGACTTACACATTTTTCTATGCAGATTATATTCTAATACTTATTTATACAGCCATACCTCAGAGATATTGCAGATGTGGTTCCAGGCCATCACAATAAAGTAAATACCACAAGAAAGAGAGTCAATGAATTTTTTGGTTTCCTAGTGCATATAAATGTAAACTATATGGGCTCTATTAAGTGTACAATAGCATTATATCTAGGAAAATGTACATACATTAATTTAAAGATACTTTATTGGGGCACCTGGGTGATTCAGTCAGTTAACTGGCCAACCCTTGGTTTTGGCTCACATCATGATCTCAACGTTGTGGGATTGAGCCCCATGTTGGGCTCTGCACTCTGCACAGAGTCTGCTTGAGATTCTCTCTCCCTCCAGTTCAGACACACTCTCTTTTTTTCTCTCTCTCAAATAAATAAGTAAAATCTTTAAAAAATTAAAAATATTTTATTGATAAAAAATGCTAGCCATCATCTGAGCTTTTAGCAAGTCATAATCATGGCTGGTGGAGGGTCATGTCTTGATGTTGATGGCTACTGACTAATCAGGATGGTGGTTGCTGAAAGTTTGGGTGGAAATTATTTAAAATAAGACAACAATGAAGTTTGCCAAATCAATTGATGCTTCCTATCATGAATGATTTCTCTGTAGCATGTGATGCTGTTTGATAGCATTTTACCCATAGGAAAACTTTCAAAACTGGAGTCAATCCTCTCAAACACTGTCACAGCTTTATCAACTAAGTTTATGTAATATTCTAAGTCCTTTATTGTCATTTCAGCAAATCCATAGTATCTTCACCAGGAATAGATTCCATCTCAAGAAACCACTTTTCTTTGCTCATCCATATAAAGCAAATCTTCATCTATTATGGGTTTTTTTGTTTTGTTTTGTTTTTAAAGATTTTTATTTATTGACAGAGAGAAATACAGCGAGAGAGGGAACACAAGCATAGGGAATGGTAGCGGGAGAAGCAGGCTTCCTGCTGAGCAAGGAGCCTGATGCGGGGCTCGATCCCAGGACTTGGGATCATGACCTGAGCCGAAGGCAGACGCTTAACAACAGAGCCACCCAGGCGCCCCTATTAAGATTTTAATCGTGAAATTGAAGCAACTCGGTCACATGGGCTCCACTTCTAATTTCTCCTGCTATTTCCACCACATCTGTAGTTCCTTCCTCCACTCAAGTCTTGAAACGCTCAAATTCATCCAGGAGGATTAGAATCAATTTCTTCCAACCTCTTGTCTATATTGATATTTTGACCTCTTCTTATGAATCATAACTATTCTTAATGGCATATGGAAAGATGAATCATTTTCAGTAGGTTTTCCACTTTGCCAAGATCCATCAGAGGAATCACTATCTATGGCAGCTATAGCCTTAGAAAATGTATTTCTTAAATAGTAAGACTTGAAAGTCAAAATGACTCCTTTGATCCACAGGCTGCAGAATGGATGTAGCAGGCATGAAAACATTAACCTCATTGTATATCAGAGCTCTTAAATGACCAAGTGCATTGTCAAGAGCAGTAATATTTTTGAAAGAAATTATTTTTCTAATCAGTAGGTCTCAACAATGAGCTTAAAATATTCATATTGTAAACAGATGTGCTGTCATCCAATCTTTGTTGTTCCACTTAGAGAGCACAGGCACAGTAGTTTTAGTATAATTCTTAGGGGCCCTGGGGTTTTCAGAATAGACAATGATCATTGGGTTGAAATGAAAAGCTGCCCTTTGCATTAGCCCTAAGAAGAAAGTCAGCCTGTCCTTTAAAGCTTTTAAGATAGGTGTTGACTTCTTCCCTCCAGCTATGAGAGTCCTTGATGGCATCTTCTTCCACTGTAGGGCTGTTTGATCTACACTGAAAATCTGCTATTTAGTGCAGCAAATCTTCATTAATTATCTTAGCTAGATTTTCTGGAAAACCTGTAGCTTCTACATCATCACTTGCTCCTTTATCTTGTACTTTATGTTATGGAGACAGCTTCTTTCCTTAAACCTCATAAACCAATATCCACTAGCTTCAAATTTTTATTCTGTAGCTCACTCACCTATTTCAACCTTCACAGAATTAAAGAGAATTAGGCACTTGCTCTGGATTACGTTTAGCTTAAGGGAATATTGTGGCTGGTTTGATTTCTTTTTTTCAAAATAACGTTTTTATTTTATTTTATTTTATTTTATTTTATTTTATTTTATTTTATTTTATTTTATTTTATTTTTATTTCATTTATTATTTCTCACCATACCCTCCTCAATGTCCATCACCCAGCCACCCCAACCCTCCCATCCCATCCCCTCCAGCAACCCTCTGTTTGGTTTGACCCTCTATTCAGATCTTTCAAACTTTCTCCATATCAGCAATAAGGCTGTTTCTTCTATCATTTTGGTGTTCACTGGAATAGCACTTTTAATTTCCCTCAAGAACTTTTCCTTTGCATTCACAACTTGGCTAACTGTTTGGTGCAAGAGGCCTAGCTTTTGGCCTATCTTTGCTTTCAAAATGCCTTTCTCACTAAGCTTAATGATTTCTAGCTCTTGATTTTTTTTTTTCCCCAAAAATGTTTATTTTATTTTTTCAGTGTTACAAGATTTATTGTTCATGCACCACACCCAGTGCTCCATGCAATACGTGCCCTCCTCAATACCCACCACCAGGCTCGCCCAGCCCCCCAATGTAGCTCTTGATTTGAAGTGATTGACATACGACTCTTGTTTTCACTTGAGCACTTAGAGGCCACTGTAGGATTATTAATAGACCTAATTTTAATAGTGTTGTGTCTCAGAGAATAGGGAGGCCTGAGGTGAGGGAGAGAGACAAGAGAACAGCCAGTTGCTGGAGCAGTCAGAACACACACATTTATGGATTAAATTTGCTGTTTTATATGGATGTGGTTCATAGCACCCCAAAACAATTACAATAGCAACATCAAAAATCATTGATCACATAGGGTACCTGGGTAGTTCAGTCAGGTAAGCATCTGATTCTTGGTTTCAGCTCAGGTCATGATCTCAGGGTTGTAAGATCAAGCCACGTATCCTGCTTAAGATTCTCTGTCCTTCTGCCCCTGTCCCCATTCCCCATTCTCTCTCTCTCTCTCTTCTCAAAAAAAAAAAAAAAAAATCACTGATCAGAATCAACATATAAAAAAAATTTGAAATATTATGAAAATTACCAAATGTGACTCTTATCTCTATAGGAAGTGAGCAAATGCTGTCAGAAAAATGGCACCACTGGACTTGCTTGACAAGTTACCACAAACCTTCAATTTGTGTGTAAAAAAAAAAAAAAAAAAAAAACTGTTATCTGCAAAGTGCAACAAAGTGAAGCACAATGAAATGAGGTATGGCTGTCCTGGGGAAGATCAGGATGGCTTAACCTTTAAAGCCCTAAAGGAAAGTTTGATAAATCCCCCTGCCCGTGGCCTTTCCATCCTGTACTCTTATCACACTCAACACCTTTTGGCTGGTCATCTACTCACTTAACTCTTTCTTGTAGTATATTTCTCATGACCGTTTGACTCTAACAGACCACCTCCTAATAACACTGAATTTTTGTGGTTTACCAATGGCTCTTATTAAGGTGCCATTGAAAATGGTAAGTATTACACTAGGTATGCTATTGCAACTCCTTTCAAAGTCAGCAAGGCAACACCTTTGCCCTTGGCTACCTCAGTCCAACAGGCTACATTGTTATGTTCTTGCTCAGGCCTGCATTTTAACCAAGGGCAAAACTGCAAATATTTATGCTGACAGTAGCTATGCCTTTGAGGTACAACTTTGGAATACTGTGGAAATGGAAAGACCTCCTCACTTTTAGCATCACAAAATTACAACTCCGAACTTGAGTCCCTGGAGGTAAAAGGAAATCATCTCCCTGATATTTCCACAAAGAACACTGCTCTAAAATGAAACGAAAACCAAATCTCTGCCATGGTCTAAAGGGATATTCCCCAAAATAATAATCTAGAAAAACTGACTAGAGATGCCCCAGAAAAGTTGGCCCCAGAAAAGGAAAAACAACATTGGAAATCCAATAATTATTGGCTGAATAAAGAAGAAAATTCTGGCATGGGCCAAATAATAATCCAGTCCCACAGACTCTAAGGTTCCCATCACTGACTATTATAGATGCACTGAATCATTGGTCTACTTGTAAAATGACAAGCTTTATGAATCAGTACTGGTGGGAAAGTACTAACAAGGCCACCAAGAGTGCCTACTTTGTTTGCTTCACCTGAATTGAAATATAATTCAAGAAAAACTATGCTCTGGCTCCTGGACACTTTACACTGTGCAATGGACCAGATGAGGTTTGGCAAATGGACTTTATACAGCTCCCTCTGTCTCATGGATGTGAATGTCTTGGTAATGATCTATATTTTTAAAAATATCATCCCTACCTGGTGAACCACTTCAAACTTCACAGTGACCGGGGAACTCACTTCACCAGTCAAGTGCTTCAATAAGTCTATGCAGTTTGGTCAGCTTTATACTTTCACTCTCAACCTTCAGGATTAGTCAAACACACTAACAGCATTATTAAGACTCAACTGGCAAAATCTGTAGTGATTCCTTAACTACTCTGGCCAGAGGCACTGCCATTAGTCCTCCTAAATCTCAGTCTATCCTCTTAGAACCTATAAGCTCTCACCTGTGAGAAAATCACAAAATATCCAATGCACTTGATCCCTGCTTCTTTGAATCCACAGCTGGTAGAGGGAGATATACTTTAATATTATAAAGGTCCAATTGTTTCTGTTAAGAATAACCATGCTTTAGTAGAACAATCTTTCTGCAGCACGGTCCTCGGAGACAAAGTCTTTAACATGACACCTTACAGCTTGGAGAGTTTGTCTATTGGAAAAAATAACTCCAGAAAGTCTCTCTTCAACCCCATTGTAAAGGAACCAACCCTTGTGCCACTAAAATCCAAGGAACAGATTCTTCGGTCTATGGGTCACATCTAAAGGAAGCACCAAACTCTGACTGGACCAGCTGATGACTGAAAATAAAGATTCCCAGGAATTGAAGCTGATAACGGCTGAGGGAAATAGCTTTCCCACAATTACTGTACTGGGCCTATACATCTTTTTTCTCACTGTTGCTTCTTACCTTATTTCTTCCCTCTTTCTTGGTCTAACCTATTGCAAAAGGGAAAAACCTTTCAACTGTTGGATCTGTCACCAGACACTCAGATCTATTCAAGATGTTGGAGATCTTCAAACTGTTCCCTTGCATCCAGGGGAACTATAAATGGGCTAACTCCTTTTCACAATGCTTTTAGAAAAGATCAATTTAGATTGGGATGGTTCCCTGCAGAATGTCTGCTCCTTGTCTTATTCTGCATAATCATTTTTAAGCTGTGTACCTACTGTCTGTCAAACCTTTGTAGAAACAACATGCCCACTGGGGTGATGTTAGTTCAGAGCTTCAAGATGAGCTCCAGTGCTTGGTATGTACCTCAGATAGGAAACACGTCAGAGTTCCTCCTATCATTATTACTCAAATGTAGTTTCAGAGGCTTCTAACCTGTATGCTTCCCCTCCCACATGGGATATGACAACTAGAATAGGTTCCTCCTGGCACAAAGGGATGAAACCACTAACTACAAAAAACCTGACACTGATCATTGGCAATGCTTTTTTTAAAGATTTTATTTATTTATGTAAGAGAGAAAGAGAGTAAGAGTAAGCACAAGCAGGGGAGAGGCAGAGGGAGAAGGAGACTCTGATGAGCAGGGAGCCTGACAAGGGGCTCAGTTCCCAGACCCCGGCAACATGACCTGAGCTATAGTCAGAAACTTAACTGATTGAGCCACCCAGGCACTACATTCATCAGTAATGCTTTTGAGGAAAGATCTTGATGTTTCAAGGAAAGATCTTGATCAAAGGGGAAATGTGAAAATAAAGGAAATTTTACTTAAAATGCAGTCAGGAAGCCCTAACTGGGGGAGCTCTCACACACTGTGAATCACTGTGAGAAGCACACGTAAGTACTCCCCAAAAGAAAGAAGCTTACTTTCCATTCCCTCACAGAAGAAAGGAATAATTTCTCCTTGCCCAGCAATAGCCCAGCCAATGAGAAACCACCACACTCAGTCAATGAGAAGCTATAACCGCCCTTCCCTCCTCCTTTCCTCTATAAAAGCAAATCCTTCTCTGTTTTCCAGACTTGCTTATGGTTTACCACAGTTTGCTTGTCCTGAATTACAGTTCTCTGTTATTCCCAAATAAACTCATTTTGGCTTTTTGTTTTTTGGGTTTTTTTGTTGTTGTTTTTTTTTTTTTAGGTCAACAGCACTGCACACCACCTAATCTTCGGCACACTGAGATGTAAGATATAAGATTTTGAGTTCTAGAAATTTACTCTCATGGATTGTTTTTGAAAGCAAGGTATTGACAACACTATTCATCACCAACATAGTGACATCCCAGATCACAAGCAAAATCTTACTAGGGCAGGTGCTCTCTTCTTCAAGACCTGCTCAGTTATTGATTTCATCTCTATAAACTCTCTGCCTAGAAGAACGCCACATTTGTGAGCAGTCTTGACTTCTGACACACAAGTTGTTTCAATTACATTGTGTTTCTTCTCATAGCCAGGGAAAATCAAATTCATTTAGTGGGCAGCTGTGAAGTGGGTGATATGAAAAACTGCACGTAAGAAATGATGCCTAGAAATCACTCTCCCTAAATTTTAAAGGCTAAGTGAAAAGCCAAATAAATGTAACAGAAACAGAAACAGAAAGAAATGTAAAAATTAATAGTAGAATTTTTTCTTCCACACTTTAAAAAATTTATCACTAAACGCTCTGGATATGAAAGTTAGAATCATTCGTTAGCTGATCACTTAGAAATTCAGTACAATCAAACTCTATTTCACGTAAAGAGTCAAGAAGGAAGATGGTGAAAACTCTTCCATAATTATAATCTATGGTATAGTATCAGTGAATATACATAATATTTTAAAAGATAATTTTAATATTTGCAAATGTTAAATGCATGATAAATGAGGGAAGGCAAATTAATTAGTCAATTCAAATCTCTTGATATATATGTATGACTGGGCAAGAAGAGAGACAGATACTATTATTAACCAGATTATTGGACAGACAGATCCATTTAGCAGTGGTAGATTATCTCATTTATGTATCATGTCACCCTGCATGGTCTCTAACACATAATAAATGTGCTTAATAACACGCTTAATAAATGTGTTTCTTTGTAGTCACAGAGAACTATTTTAATAATGTTTTCAAGGTGGCATTTCTTTACTCTTCAGATGCCTTGTCTCCATAATACTGTATAATGGACCTTGATGCCAGGTCAGTAAGTGCTATAAACTATTGTGCAGAAGTTATAAAGTGGGGGTTACTGTATTAGTTTGGTTTTGAAAAACTACCACATATCAGTCAGTGGAAGAGAAAGCCCAGAAAAAAATGATGCATAATAGTAAGGGAAAGTCTTGACTTCTGATACACAAAATGTTTGGAGAAGTATGGAGAACAAAGAGACACTTCATAAGCATTCCTCCCTCTTATCTCCTGGCTTTGAATTCCATGAGGATATGTCCATAGTCCTCTAGTGTGCAAAAGGTCTAAAATGCTGTTCAGACACATTCTGCCTTCCACAGTGGGCAGGCAGGTGGGGAGTCTTAGTTAAAATATGCAAAGCAAGAGTCAAGAGTAAATGCTGGTATCTCCTCTCCCACCTGAAGGATCAAACGAGTATGATGTCTTCTCCATATGTAATTCAAACTAAAAAACTGTTTGATCATGAAAGTCCAAGCAAATTCTGCTTTTTCCTAAGATGACTAATTCTTTTAGCCTTAAAAAAGAAACCTTCCTTGTATTTTGTTTGTTTATTAAGTACTCCTCCTTTTAGTATCTTAATATATACCTAGTCCACCATATCGGGGAACCCACAATTGCTTCATTCTCCCTTTTCCATCCCTCTCTCTCTCAATCTCTCTCTATAAGAACAAAGAGATGGGCATTTGATCTAGCTCATTTACCACCAACACTGAACACTAGGGCATAAAGATTGCAGAATATAGCCTTTTTTTTTCTTACTTAATCAAATACTCAAGGCTATAAGACCCATATTTGTAATTATCATAATTCTGACAAAAAGTGTTTTAAAAATTATCACCAACAAAAAAATCATACGAATACCATGAGTGTTAAAAGTATTTTCAAATATAAAATTTAGTCCTTTCTGGTTATGTCAAATTCTAAGAGGTTATATTTTTTACTTACATTTTGTTATTTTCCATATCTTTGTTCACATTATTCTGCTGTTCCATTACTCATTTCCTTAATTCCCAAGTTTCTTCTATGTAATGATATAAAAATATGTAATATAGAGGTGAAGCTAATGACAATTTACTATATGGTGATTGTATTTGTCACTTTTACAAAATCCCCTTCCAACTATGAATATTCTTTCCCTAGATTTCTAAAATTAGATAGAAAATGGTTAACAAATATACGAACAAAAAATAAAAATAAAAAATAAACACTATAACTTGTACTTTTTAATATGTGGTTCTTATGTATTATACTTTTAGCCAAAAAGTTCTATCAAGATCAATACCTATTTTAAGATTTTAATTCTGGATTTTTCATTAAAATATTTCCAACTAAATAAGATTAATTCTTATGAACCTTGTAAAAGTCCTTTATCTTCTTACTTGAAAGAAAATGCACTGCTCTTTCAAAATGTATCTACTCCAGGTGAAAGCAATACTGTTTTCCTTCTAAAACACGATTTTAAAAAAATTTAAATAAAATAAATAAAACACATGATTCAATTTTCTAGAAACAGTTAAGATATAAAACCTATCTGCAATCATATTTTAAAATCCACCACAGTGTAACTTGCATTCCCACCAACAGTGTAAGAGCGTTCCCCTTTCTCCACAACCTCTCAAATGTCTTCTGACCATTTTTAGCCACTTTGGAAAACAGTGCGAAGGTTCCTCAAGATAGAGGAATAGAGCTACCCTAAGACCCAATAATTGCACTATTGGACATTTACCCCAAAGATACAGATGTAGCAAAAAGAAGGGCCACATGCACCGCAATGTTCACAACAGCAATGTCCACAATAGCCAAATGGTGGAAAGAGCTGAGATGCTCTTCAACAGACAAATATAAAGAAGATGTGGTTAATATATATAATGGAATATTACTCAGCCATCAGAAAGGATTAATACCCAACATTTGCATCAATGTGAATGGAACTGGAGGAGATTATGCTAAGTGAAATAAGTCAAGCAGAGAAAGACAATTATCATATGGTTTCACCTACTTGTGGAACATAAGGAATAGCATGAAGATATTAAAAGAAAGGAAAAAATGAAAGGAGGGAAATCAGATGGGGAGATGAACCATAAGAGACTATGGACTTCAGGAAACAAACTGAGGGTTTTTTGAGGGGGATGGGTTACCCCAGAGATGGGTATTAAGGAAGGCACATATGGCATGGAACACTGTGTGTTATACACAAACAATGAATTGTGGAACACATCAAAAACTAATGATGTACTGTATGGGGACATACATAACATAATAAAAAAGATATAAAAATAAAATAAAATAAAATAAAGTAAAGTAAAATAAAATAAAATGAAATAAAGTAAAATAAAATCCAATAATACTTTTTAAAGTCTTTAAACAAATTTTACAAAAAACAGCTTTAAAAAGTTGCATGGAGGAAAGAATAAATATTTTAGAATTAAAAATTCAATATCTTCCAAAGTTATGGAATAATCTTACACACTAGGGAAAAAAGCAAATTATATTTTAATTTGCTTACATCATACTAAGATGTAATACTAAATTACCTATTTTTTTCATATTGTAATAAAAAATAGTTATAAAACTAAATATTACTACACATAATTAGGTCAAAATCTCAGTGAATTGTACCATATGGTTTTTTTTTTTACCATATGGTTTCACCAGAAAAATAAAAATTAAAAAAAAATTTGATGTAGCAGGTAAGTAATGATTTGAATTAATCATCATACTTAAATGTGAATACAAAACCTCAAAAGTTTGCCCATGGTAGCCAGACCCCACATCCTGAGACAATGTAAAACAGTATCCTAGTTCATATTTCCATTTTAAGTGAGAAACTGAAATAGCACCAGGAATAATCTTTAACTTTTATAAGTACACTACAATAGCTTTCTAAACACCACAACTTCTGTTGTCTCATTTAATCCTCAGAAGGACCCTATGGTACTTGGTCAAATTTGACCCATTTGGATGTGAATAAACAAACTGACATATGCTTCAAGTGATGGAATAATTAAGAGGCAACATGTAAATTTGAGAGCTAGAATTTAAAGCTTTAGTCTTCAAATTTCATGGTATTTCTACTCCATGCTCACTTCCAACTTCTTTGAGGTTATTCCCAGACTCTTTCTGAATGATACTATAGTTTGTTAAGCAAATCTGACCCATCAGAATTTAGGGTTGTGAAGTTTATGAAGAAATATTTTGCTATAGTGTCTTAGTCTACTGGGTTGTTAAAACAAAATAAACATGGGCTACATGGCTTAAACAACAGAAATTTATTTCTCACGGTTTTGGAACCTGGGAAGTTTGAAATCAGGATGCCAGAATGATCAGGTTCTGATGAAGGGCATCTTCCAGAACTCAGACTGACAACTTCTTTCTGTGTCCTCACATGGTAGAAGAGGCAAGGAAGCTCTCTGGGGTTTCTTTTTTAAAAGCATTAATCTTCTTCATGTGGGTTCCACCTTTAGGACCTAATTGCCTCCCAAAGGCTCCATCACCTAATACCATCACATTGGGCATTAAAATTTCAAAATATGAATTTTGGGCAAGACACAAACATTCAGACCATAGCATATAGTTTATCTGTAAATCTTAGCATGGGCTTTTGGACTACTGACAGAATAAGATCTTACGGCAACTATGTGATTTCAGTGTTACTAATCAGCATAGTAATACAGGGATGTGCAAATAGATAACTTATAATATTTCTCAAAACTTCTGGTTTCAAGACTACTTTGTGCCCTTAAAGTACTAAAAATTCCAAAGTCTTCATTTATGAAGGTTCTATTAATATTTACTGCATTGGAAATTAAAACTAAGAAATTTTTAAACTATTTTAACTCATTTAAAAAAGCAGTAAGAAAACCCATTACACACACACACACACACACACACACACACACACACACACATTAAAGATTTTATTGATTTATCTGAGAGAGAAAGAGAGAGAACATGAGCAGGGGGAGAGGCAGAGGGAGAGAAACAGGCTCCCCGCTGAGCAGGGAGCCCGACATGGGGCTCCATCCCAGGACCCTGAGATCATAGGACCCTGAGCTGAAGGCAGATGCTTAACCAACTGAGCCATCTAGGCACCCCAAGAACCCATTACATATTAATATAGTGTATTTTTATGAAAATGTTTAGTAACATGAGTGGAATTGATCTACAATTTTGCAAATTTCATTAAGGTCTAGCTTAACAGAAGACAACCTCTCATACTGGATTCTAAATTCAGTCTGTTTTATTACACAAAAACATGTATTGTAAATGTTTTGCATGTGTTCAAAAGTTAAGGAGACTTGGGAGATATACAAAAATACCTAAATCAAACTTCTGGAGATAAGAACTACAATATGTGAGGTTAAAAAATAAAACTGAGGGGCGCCTGGGTGGCTCAGATGGTTAATCGTCTGCCTTTGGCTGGGGTCATGATCCCAGGGTCCTGGGATCGAGCCCTGCATTGGGCTCCCAGCTCAGAGGGGAGCCCGCTTCTCCCTCTCCCTCTACTGTTCCCCCTGCTTGTGCCCTCTCACTCTCTCTAATAAATAAAATCTTTTAAAAAATAAAATAAAATGAAACTGACAAAACTGATGGTAGAACAGACATTGCACTAGAAAAAAATTAGTACGCTGAAGACATACCATGGAAAAACTCCAAAATTAAACATAAAGGGAAAACAGCGTTTTTTAAAAGTAATGAATAGAGCATCAGTAAGCAGTGGGACAACTACAAGTAGCCTAATACACATGAAATTGAATACTCCAAAGGAGAAAAGGGATAAATACAGGAAAAAAAATTGAAGAAATAACGGCTGAAAATTCTCCATTTTTTTAATTGAAACATAAAAGTCCACAGATCTAAAAATCTCATGAAACCCAGGAACAAGAAGCATAAGTAAAGAAAAAGAAAAAGAAAAGGAAAAAGAAAAAAAAAGGGAAGGGAAGGGAAGGAAAGAAAAGAAAATGAAAGGAAAAGAGAAAACTATTAAAAAGCTGTGACAATTTTGACAGTGGGAGAAGCTGTCCATGTATGAAAGCAGAGGATAGAAGGGAATTCTCTGTACTTTCTGTACAATTTTATTTTGAAACTATTTTATTTTTTATTAGAAATTTTATTTATAAAATTTTTATAATTTTATTATGAAACTCAATTTTATTATGAAACCAAAACTGATCTAAAAAGTAAAAGTTTTTTCTGTCAACATAAGAATAAAAATTTGAATGAGTGCACAATATAAGATTAATATAAAATTGTATTTATATAAACTAGTAACAGTCAAATTGAAGTAAAAAAAACATTTAAAATATCATCAAAAATATCATATGCTTAGGGATAAATCTGACAAAACAATGCAAAATACCAGTACCCCAAACACTACAAAATACTACAAGAAGTAACTAAGGAATACCTAAATAGTTACTTTGCTCATAGGTTAGCAGCTTCAACATTGTTAAATATCAATTTTCCTCAAATTGATATATATTTGATATGATCTCCCAAAAAATGATTGTAAAGGTCTGATTATAAAACTGATTGTAAAGGTTTAAGAGCCAAAGGAACTTTGACAATGAACAGAATTGGAGAATTCCATGATTTCAAGACTTGTTATAAAGTTACAGTAATCAATATTCTGTGTATTGGCACCAAGACTTGTGTATTAACATCAAGAAAAATAGACAAATGGAACAAAATAGAAGCAGAAGTTGATCCACAAATATATGGACAAATTATTTTTAACAAATGTGCAAAGGCAATTCAGTGGAAAAATTATCATATGGATATCCAATTACATAGCCACATGCAAAAAAATGAATTTTGATCTATAGCACCATATACAAAAATTAATTCAAAGTGGATTCTATAACTAAATTTAACATGAAAGAAAAACTGTTGTTATTTTAGGTTAGGTAAGACTTCCTATATATGACATTAAAAGAATGATCCAATGTTGGAGGAAAGCAAATTGATAAACTGGACCTCATCAAAATGAAAGACCTGTGGTCTTTGAAAGACACCATTAAGAGAATGAAAAAGATAAGCCATAGTCAAGATCAAATATTTGTAAAGCATATAACTGATAAAGTACTTGTATCCAGAATATAAGACTTCCCAAAGGTCAATAATTAGAAAAAAAACCATAATTTTTAAGTGGATAAATTTATATACTTCACCAAAGAAAATACACAACAGCAAATACGCATATGAAAAGATGCTCAACAATATTGCCATTAAAGAGATGTGAATTAAATCCACAACACATCACTGCCACTATTAGAATAGACAAAATTAAAAACACTGAGGTGAGGATATGGAGGAAATAGAAATAGAACTCTCATGTATTGCTGCTGGAATTGGTAATTCCTTATGAAGTCAAAATACACCTACCATATAATCAACCATTCTACATGTAGATATTTTCTCAAGGGAAATGAGAGTGTATTACCATACAAAAACCTTGTACTCAAATGTTCATAGCTCAGATTTGAAAACAACCCAAATATCCTTCAACAGGTGAATAGATAAGAAAGTTCTGGGATTTACATACAATGTAATACTATTCAAGAAAAAGAAGAAATGAAATATTAAAATACACAACAAAGGGGTGTCTGGGTGGCTCAGTGGGTTAAAGCCTCTGCCTTGGGCTCAGGTCATGATCTCAGGGTCCTGGGATTGAGCCCCGCATTGGGCTCTCTGCTCAGCAGGGAGCCTGCTTCTCCCTCTCTCTCTGCCTTCCTCTCTGCCTACTTGTGAACTCTCTCTCTCTGTCAAATAAATAAAATCTTTAAAAAAAATAAAATAAAAAATAAAATACACAACAAGGATGAACCTCAAAATAATTGTGTGGGTTAAAAGAAGACAGAGAGAGAGAATAGGAGTACTTATAGTGTCACAAGCAGGTAAGTGGTTGGTTACCTGGGGACAAAGGGTGAGACAGGGAGTGATGGGAGAGAGGGATTAAAAGGAATGATGGTCATGTTCATTATCCTCATTGCAATGATGATTTCACAGGTGTATAAATGAGGTCAAAATGTCACAAATTATACACCTTCTGTGCAATTTATTATATATCAAATATTCTTCCAAAAGTCTGCTTTTTTAAAAGTTATGTAAGTTTCCTAATGTAAACCATTAAAATAAGCTATACAATTGTTTCTCATCTTGGAAATATTTTTGACATAATTTTGAGAGGAAAATAGCAATTATTAAGAACTAAAAGCCTTTCCACACGAAAAAATTTACAAATGTTTAAAAGAGTGTGACTTTTTGTTACCATGACTACTCAATAGCTCCACAAAATGTTTTTAGTTAAATGGTCCTTTCCTGTTAGACATTTTTGAAAAATTAGATACTTATGTTTATATTCTTATACATTTTTTGCAGAAAAAAAATGTTAAATATCCATCAATGATTTAAAACAAGAAATTCTTAGAAATCCACTGATACAAAAGTTAAGTCTGATTTATCCACTTGATTTCAGAACTATATAATTATTTCAGTAAAAATAAAGAAATGATCTGTATAAAAAATAGGTTTATGGCTAAAATGTAACTTTTTGATTCTTCAGATTTTTATTTGCTTTAAGAGGAAATACATATTGGTTAACTGTCTAAGAATTACCAAGGTGAAATATCATTTAAAGGCAATATACTTATAACAAGGAATAAACATATTAATTGTTTTTATTTTATCAAAAATAGAAAACAGAGGGACGCCTGGCTGGGTCAGTTGGTAGAGCATGTAACTCTTGATCTCACTGTCATGAGTCCAGGCTCCACACTGGATGTGGAACCCACTTAAAAAAAAAATAGAAAAAATATCATCACTCTGGCAAAAACAGTTAACCTAAATCATTTAGAATTCAGCACTGTCATCATATAAAGAGTAAAAAAGTGTTTAAAATTGACATTTTTAATGTTTAAAATTTTGTAAATGCAATTGTAAAACCTGGATTAAGAGCAAATGGAGAGTACATATAACTACAAGAAAATGCAAACAAATTTCATCTCTTTTTTTCTTCAAATTTTTATTTAAATTCTAGTTAGTTAACATATTGTCATCTTAACTTTTTAAAAAAATTATCAAGCATAAGTCTGGTCTCAAATTAGTATAACAGTAATACTGAAAATTCAGTAACTCAGGTGCCAGTTTTGAAGTAGATGGAATCATCAATTGCAATTTTAGGATTGCAAATTGACTTCCATGCAGGTTAGCTCCGTATAAAACTATGAAAACTCCATGTGGGAATCAAACAAAAGTTACAAATGACATCTCATTTAGGGCTCAGTCCTCTTGGTCCTCAAGACCCTTTTCTATTAGGGAGAGTACATACAGTTGATATATCTCACAGCTCCAAGTGGCCAGAGAAACAACTTATTTATAATGTGGTGTGTAAGCATGTGTTTTCAAACAAGTTTTAAGGTATCTGGGAATGTTAAACAATGATTTTTAAGGGGAAAAAAGAGAATTTTTTTCCTTTCAATGGACATATTATCGCAAAATAGAATAAGGTACATGGGTTCTCTAGCTGTCACACAAAGCAAATGCTATGTCTGAATAAGAATAGGTTATGCAGGGGCGCCTGGGTGGCTCAGTCGTTAAGCGGCTGCCTTGGGCCCAGGTCAGATCCCAGGGGCCTGGGATGGAGCCCCACATCGGGCTCTCTGCTCTGCAGGAAGCCTGCTTCTCCCGCTACCATTCCTTCTGCTTGTGTTCCCTCTCTTGCTGTGTTTCTCTCTGTCAAATAAATAAAATCTTAAAAAAAAAAAGAATAGGTTATGCATGCAACCATCTAAGGATCTGAGCTGTGACTACCATCTAAAACAAAGCTGAGCTAAAAAAATTCATATGTGTATACCCAGTCACTATAACAATTTTTCATAGTAATCACAGCTTTGCAATATTGGATCTAGAAGGTGTTTAAAATTCTTTTGTTGGTTTTCTAATGCTTTTTATTGCTGTGATTTGAATTCTCATTTTCTTGATAATTGGCTTTGTTTACTTAAGAGTGCATACGGGCATATTTTTCTTTGTGAAGTTTACACTCAGATCTTTTGCTGATTTTTCAATTATCTTTTTCTTTTCAGTTGAACAACAAATCCTTTTTCAAGTATATATTTTGTGAGTATTTTTGCCCAGTTTGTGGCTTGCCTATTTGTTTTTTAAAGGGTCTGGGATAACCGTAAGTTTTAGTTTTGATCAAATTTTATTTATAGAATTTATATTTATGGTTTTTTGTATCCTGACTAAATTCAAATCATGGAGAAGGTCTCCTATGTTTTCATATGGCTGTTAAAGAAAAAAAGAACAAACACACTCTTGTATTCACTTACATAGTTACCATTTCTGCCATTCTTCATTTCTACCTATATATCAAAGTTACCAACTGTTATTCTCTTGGACCTGAAGAATTTCCTTTAACATTCTTATAATCCAGATCTGCTGTTGACAAATACATTCAATTTCTTTTTGAGTAAAAATATTTTTGTTTCATCTTCAAATTGAGGGATATTTTCACTGGATACAAAATTGGGGGTTGATGGGGTTTTATTTCTTCTAGTGCTTCAGAGATGCTGTTCACTGTCTGCTGCCTCCCTTTTTTACAGATGAAAAGTCAGCAATAGTTTATGTCATATTTTCTGTATTTATATTGTGTTGTTTTTTTCTAGCTACTATCAACATTTTCCCTTTATATTTGTTTTTCGAGAGTTAGACAATAATGAATCTACAGATGTTATATCTCATATATATCCTGTTAGGGTTGCCTAAACTTCTTAAATCTGAAAATGAATTATTCTCACAAAATTTGAGATTACATTAACCAGAATGTCTTCAAATACTTGGTATGCTCCATTATTTCTTTCCTCTTTATCTGAGATAGCAAATACACAAAAATTAAACCCCTAATGTTGCTCCACAAGTCACTAAGAATCTGTTCTATTATTATCTTTTATTCCTTTTGTCTTTCAGATTAAATAATTCCTATTGATTTATCTTCATACATATCAATTTCTTCTGCATTCCTAAACTGCTCTTGAAACCATTCAATGAATTTTACATTTTATGTATTGTACTTTCCAGTTCCACAATACCCATTTAAAAAATATAGTTTCTATATGTTAATAAAAATTAATTAAATATATATATATATAGTTTCTATTTCTCTGCTATAATTCTCCATCTCTTCACTCATTAGAATCATATTTTTCTTTAAGTCCTATCTACTTACCAGTACTACTTTAAATTCTTGTCAGCTAATTTCAACATCTGGTTCATCTCAGAGTCAATTTCTATTTATATTGTTTCTCTTGATTGTGGGTAATATTTTCCCATTGTTTCACATTGCTAGTAAGTTTTTATTCTGTAACATAAATTGTGGAAGATATATTGTAGATACTCAACTCTATTATCATCCTCTGAAGAGGCTGATTTATATTCTATCAGATAGTTTATTTCGCTAGATTAAAAATCACACCTTCTTATTGAGCAACATCTGAAATTTCTACAAAATCCTTTTAATCTTCAGCTTTTGGTTTCCACCAGGTATTCTGGAGCATAGTATATTATATATACTCCAGAGATCAATCAAGGATTTAATTTACACACAACTTTCTTCTTAGATTCCAGCCACCCTACACTATGCAAACTGACAAATATCCTTAGATGGCAAACCAGGTAAATGCAAGTGTAGGCTCTATTTTCTACCTATTCTTGGTTCCGTCTTTCCAACACTTGCTTTTGTTCATATTTGACAACTGCAGGCAGGTCAGTAAATATAATCTTTTATATAAAAGATAAAACTCTAACATTTATTTATAACAATTTACAATTTCTGAAATGAATATTCCTCTAAAATTGTTATTAAATCAGATAGATACTTGCTTTTAAAGAAAAAGAGAACATAATACAAAGGATAAGGTTTTTTTAAATGCCCCATTACAGTTATTCCTAGTCAAATGTGTTGCACTGTATATACTAAAGCATGTAGACACTTGATTTTTTTTTTTTATAAATCTGGACAGTTGTCTCTCTAATCATAAGCTAACCTCTGTAAGAGTCACCAAGAGAAATTTAAGCATTTTTCCTCAAGCTCTCTGTAATGTTTAATATCTACTCAAA
This sequence comes from Procyon lotor, assembly GCA_028646535.1. Taxonomy (NCBI): domain Eukaryota; kingdom Metazoa; phylum Chordata; class Mammalia; order Carnivora; family Procyonidae; genus Procyon; species Procyon lotor. Next base: position 106,966,819 of record CM053603.1, on the reverse strand, counting down.
TGTTTTTACAGTTTATGATAGTCATTTCAGATATCTCCAGCTGAAAAAATAAACCTGTCTCTCCAGATTAAGAGCACTATATTTTATTCTAATACATTGCAGAATGCCTTTGACTATCACAGTAAAGGCAGTGGCATAGAAATGAGAACATAATTATTTTTACTTTTCTTAGGATATGGAACAAGCTATCAATTAAACCTTTTAATAATCATATTATATTCAACAAGTTCTTTTGAGAGGATGGCACCAAAGGTATTAAGCAAGGAACTAAATCACAGAGTGGTTATACTCCCTGAAGGTTTAAGCTTAAAATTAGTAAAGAAATATAGTGCAATTAAGTAAAGAAACTTTAGCTTAAATGTTATACATGAATTCAAACTATCTGAAACTATATATTTATTTTGTAAATAGAAATATTTAGATATTTCTTTCTTTTCTCATGCTTATATCTTAATGTTAATGGAACTCAAAAGAATTCTATCAGTGATCTAACTCAAAAGCAAACACATCCATAGATCAAAATTACACACACAATTTTCTTTCTTAGCACTTATTTCAGTTTTATAATATTTTTATTTGTATATCTGCTTCTTTAATATCCATCTATTTTACTAAACAATGAGTATCTAGCATTCAAGGACAGTTACCTTTTTTTTTTCAACATTGTATACCCACTACCTAGTTCTGTGTCTGGCATGATTGGCAAATAATAAATATGAATTAAGAATTGAATGAATAAGTGAATCCATGCTGAAATACATCCCCAACTTTTTTTGTGTACTTTCTCCCAAAGAAAGAAAGAAAAAAAGAAAAGAAAAGAAAAGAAAAGAAAAAAGAAAGACCAGAAAAGAAAAACTTACTACACAGTTTGGTTTGGTTTGAAGATTTTATTTTTTTATTGGAGACAGAGAAAGAAAGAAAGCACGAGCAGCAAAGAGTGTCAGCAGGACAGGGAGACAGGGAAAAGCAGACTCCCCAGCGGGCAGGGAGCCTGATGCAGGACTCAATCTCAGGAACCAGAGATCATAACGTAAGCTGAAGGCAGACACTTAACTGACTGAGCCACCCAGGAACCCCTACACAGTTTTGATTATATAGAGTATGTGTATGTTTAGTGACTGTTACTAAATTTACAAATTTTAAAATATAGAATTTTCCTTAAGATTCATAACCTGATTTTCACTGTAATTTCGGGACTACTGTTGCACAAAATTAGCAATGTACATATTTCTTTACAATATTCATGAAAGTTAACACTTTCAAAATCAGACCAAAAAATCATGTATTTCTAATACTTATAATCATTGATAAGAATTCTTAGGGCAAAAATTTTCCCTAACTAGGAAAACCCAGGGTTTAAACCTAATAGTCACATAGTCATATAGTAAAGAATTGACTAAAAAGCCCTAACTCCACTGAAAAACTGGAAGCAAGTAAGGAGAAAGTTATGTATATTTTAGGTAGAAATTCTTAACTATTTATATATAACTTTCATAATTTTGCCAGTAACATAACTTTGTTGTCCTTTCAATTTATATCAAAGTAGTAAGTTATCCATTAAAATACTTGATTCTCATTTATTCTTCTGTGTTAAAAGTTGAGATTTAACTGAGAAAACTGTGAGTACTTCTAATACCAACTTGTGTATATAATTTCTTTAAACAATTAACTAAAATTGCACAACACTTTAGAAAATTACCTATCAGTTTCTTAAAAAGCTGACTATGCACCACCCTATCACCCAGCAATTACATTCTTAATTAATTATCCAAAAAAAATAAAAATATGCATCCACAGAAAGCCTATATAAAAATGTTTGTAGTAACTTCATTCATAATAGTCCCAAACTGGAAATAACCTAGATATGCATCTACAGTAATTTCTTTGCTTCTACAAATCATCAGGAAATAAGAAGACAATCTACTGATAAAAAGTAACATCATATATGGATCTCAAAAAAATTATATTGAGTAAAAGTAAACAAACAGCACACAGTATGTGTGATTTCATTTATTTGACACTAAAACAGGCCAAACTAATATGTGATATTTTCTCCTATGGGGAAGACAGACTGGTAAGGAATCCAAGGAAACTTAATGAAATGACGGAAATGTCCATATTTTGATATGCATTCATCAAATTTGATTGGATGAATATACCTAATATCTGAACATGGCACTGTATATAAATTATACCTCAATTAACAAACATTCAGATAAGTGCATAACAGAACACCATTATTTTATGATCAGATTTTTTAATCATGACATCTGATCTTAAAATATAATGCTTTAAAATAATTCTTGTAATACAATTTTATCTTCATTATATGTAGAATAGAAAAATCTACCAGAAACAGAACTATCTAATCATCATTTTTCCGCAAGGACAGCTGAAGCAATGTCTAAATGCTCACTATAAGACAGGCTCAAAAATAGAATGTATTTGAAAACACTGTATAAGTGATAAAATTTTATATAACATTGGATGTTGTAATATTGTAATATGGATGTTACATGTATATAACATGTATATATACATATACATGTATAACATGTATATATTACATGTATATAACATGTATATATACATATACATGTATAACATGTATATAACATGTATGGATGTAATATGGATTGTAATATGGATGTTGTAATCCATTGTAATATGGATGCAATAAAAAATTATTGAATTCATATGAAATTATTTTAAATTCCCTCCATTTGGAATATCTTTTAAAAAGCTTGTTAGAAGATGTCTAATGCAACTCAGAAAACTATCAAATGACACAACTTAGTTTGAAGATGAATAGAAACTATGTTGAAGAAACTACCTAAGCAAACATGGAAAACAATTCAAAATTATAATTCACAAGTGATTATACATTATCCAAAAAAGTACTTTATTTCAAAAAAATAATTAACTGTCATAAATTCTAAGCCTTATGATTTATTGGGGCCAACTTGCATTAGCTCACAAGACCTGACTGTGCTCATTTCTCTCCAATTCTATGTTCAGTGATGTCACATTGGTAGCTTGAAATTAGCCAGGCAGGAATATTTAAACCATGGAAATCAGCAAATGTTACAAAAGTGACTCCACACTGTAACATGAAAAATTAGAAACCTACCAAGCAAGAGGTTTCACAGATTTGAAGAATCAGAAGGTAATGCTTGGCGGGGTGCCTGGGTGGTTTAGTGGGTTAAAGCCTCTGCCTTCGGCTCAGGTCATGATCTCAGGGTCCTGGGATCGAGCCCCATATCGGGCTCTCTGCTTAACGGGGAGCCTGCCTCCCTCTCTCTCTCTGCCTGCCTCTCTGCCTACCTGTGATCTCTCTCTCTACTCTGTCAAATAAATAAAATATTAAAAAAAAAAAAAAAGAAAGTAATGCTTGGGGAAGACAGGCAAACTAGAATTTAAAGGCAGAGTAATAGTTGATGGAGCTACACAGAGAAAAAACTCTATGGAACTGCACAGAGTATCTGATTCATTTGTTCAATAATAAACTGTACATGAATAGGGTGAAACTCTATGTGGCCAAACAAAGAACAAGCAAGGCAAGCTGTTGGCTAAACAATTCCCAAAGTTTTAATAGTCAGAACATAAAGATATCTTTGAACACCTAAGGCTTTCAGTTGAGAACCCAAATATATCATACCATAGCAGTACAGGTAAGGCACCCTAGTATAAACTATACTTTAAACCTGTTTAACACCGCTTATCTAATTTAACTGTCTGACAGACAAAATTCAACAATTTTTAAAACAACAAAACTTGAATTAAGCAGTATAACACATCACTTAATCAAGTTATTAAACATGCAAAGAAGCAGAGAAATGACCTCCATCACCAGGAGAAAAATCATAAAATAGAAATCCTGAAACAATTCTGAAATGACAGAATGACATTAGTAGACAAGGATTATAAAACAACTACTGTACTGTACTGGACACAACTACTGTGGTGATAGTTATAAGAATACACGGATTTGACACAATTCATTGAACTGCACACTTAGAATGGAAATATATATGTTATTCTTCAAATAGGTTGATATTTTTAATGCAGTCCTGAGTATTTTTTAATTTCTACACTATAGTTACAAAATTTCACACATTTAATGATTCTGCTTTAATCAATACCTATTCCTTATTAAAAGGAGTATTTCTTATAGAAAATTATATACAAATAAAGTTACTCTCCACAAATATAATGCACAGGTAATGTGTTCTCTTCTGCAGTTTTTTGTTAGCAAATATTACAATCTTTTCATTTTTACTATCATTTGTAACATTCATGAACTGTATATGGGAAACAACAATGGTATATTCTTTGATGACTAAAATTGTGAAAAATTCATCATTAGGTAATAGAGATACTTTATATTCCTATATATAACTGAGAAAGTATGAGAATGAGAACATGAGAAGTATGCATTAAATGGTTATTTTTTTTTTTAAGATTTTATTTATTTGCCAGAGAGAGACAGCAAGAGAGGGAACACAAGCAGGGGGAGTGGGAGAGGAAGAAGCAGGCTTCCTGCTGAGCAGGGAGCCTGATGTGGGGCTTGAACCCTGGATCCTGGAATCATGACCTGAGCCAAAGACAGATGCTTAAGGACTGAGCCACCCAGGCACCCCTAAATGGTTATTTTGTATAGGCAAGAATGTTGAGAACATTTCAGTATAGATTTAATTATAGTGTAATTTAAAAGTATCCTATATTAAGACTAATTCAGTTATATCTTGGAAAATATTCTTATTTTTAAAAAAAGAAATAATGATGATTAAACCCACAAGCACTTTTAGCAATTGTGCCCGATGTCATATCTCATGGGAATACAGAAAAATAAAAATCATAGTTCCAACCCACACGAGCTTACAGTCTAAATGAGAAGACAAGACACATCCTAGAACAGATGTGTTCTATATATATTCCAGAAATATAGATACATGACAGAGCTAATAAAGTCACAGAACAAGTTAAAGTTTTGCACTTGGAATTGCTACAGCATGATCTTCTACATGTCCCATCTGTCAATTAATCATGTATTGTCCTGTTACAATTCTTTCCCACTATCTTCTCTAGTTTTAAACTGTTACTATATCATTTATTGTAACTAAACTTTTCCTATATACATTAAACTTCAGCACAAAGACCATGTTTCATGACAGGTCTGGTCATGAAATCTTTTGGTGTGGCAAAAAATTCTATCACTGATTAAAAAAACCTGAGTTTAAATCTATGCTATCCCACTAACAAAATTTCCTTGAACCTCTAAAAATGATGTCTTCTAGTAACTCCTAACACCTGAGCTGCTGATCTTTGAAGAGTACGTATTCAATCCAAATGTGCATGATTAATTAAGTTATTAACTTGCTGTGCCAGTAAGTAGAACTTAGTAGTGATGGAGAACAGAAAAAATATAAATTAGTATGTTTCTAAGCACTAGAGCAAATGAATCTATTTGTTTTCCAAAAGAAGAAATGCTGGCTCCTAAATAACATAAACACTAAAAATACACTCACAGGTGGACACTACCTACAAATCATAATTCCAATATTACATAAATTCATACTTGAAAGTAGCTATAAACTCTCATACTCAACCCAGAGAAATAATACTGAACAAACATAGCAGTGGTAATTTTCACTTTATATTTCACATCATTTAGTAGAGTTTATGCAAACCTCAAAGAAAAATACTCAGAGGATGCAAAAATGTTGCAAGTTTCCATTTACTAATAATGATAATAAAACTATCATTAGTCCCATTTCTTGGAGTGGCGCCTGCGTGGCTCAGTGGGTTAAGCCTCTGCCTTCAGCTCAGGTTATGATCTCAGTGTCCTGGGATCAAGCCCCACATTGGGTTCTCTCCTCACCAGGGAGCCTGCTTCCCTCTCTCCCTCTGCTTGCCTCTCTGCCTACTTGTGATCTCTTTCTGTCAAATAAATAAATAAAATCTTTAAAAAAAAAAAAATAGGTTCCATTTCTTGGAAAAAATATTGGGCAAGAGGTACTATGTAAGATTCTTTTTTTTTTAATATTTACAGAAACACAATTATCCTCATCTTATAAGTGACAAAATTTATATTCAAAAAGTCTAAACAGTTGACATATGGTCATATAGTCTATTTGTTTATATTTAGGCAGAAATATAATTTAAAACTGCCTGAGTCATTTGACTACATCAGATTGTCTCTTGATATTATTGTCAAGTTTGATAACTCATTTAGTATTACTGAATCAAGTACTTAAGATTCTGGAAATAAATGCAGGTAAGGTAATACTTGGAATGTATCAGAAGTAAAACATGTAGTGAAATTTGCAATTTAATTAAACATAAACAAGATATATTAGGGAAACTGCTCTAATCAGATGTTCACTGCCTGATGTCTTAATATAATTGAAAAATTGATATCATGTACTCTATAAGAAATAATACATACCTATTTTTTGTTACTACAATAACTGTTTAAAAATGTCATACATGGGGGCACTGGGTGGCTCAGTCGTTAAGCGTCTGCCTTTGGCTCAGGTCATGATCCCAGGGTCCTGAGATCGAGCCCCGCATCGGGCTCCTTGCTCGGCAGGGAGCCTGCTTCTCCCACTACCATTCCCTCTATTCCCTCTACTTGTGTTCCCTCTCTCGCTGTGTTTCTCACTGTCAAATAAATAAAATCTTTAAAAAAAAAATAAAAATATCATACACGGAAACCCCAAACTGATTTTAAAGTTAACGATTCTTTAAACTTAACTCCTTACTTTAAAAATACACATAATGTAAACCTTTATATGATTTTATCTTTTTAATTTTACCAAAAATATAGTAAAACTCTCAAAAACATATATACTGTCATAGCTCAGGTCAAACCAGAATAGTATCAAATAATCTGTGTCATAACGTGTCCTCAATACATATATTTCTGCCATGCCAATCTTTCATTCTGCCATGACAGCTAAAGAAAATATAGTACGTACTAGTATGACAGGCTCAGTTCTCAAAACACTGGAAATCAGATGGCTACTGGAAGTGGCCTTAACTGGTCAGCATCTTATATTTTCCTATGAGAGTGGATTTCAGGGTGGGTGGGTAAAACCTACCGTCAATAAAACACGCCCTTTGTTTTGCTGTTTTGTTTAAAATTAATAATAAAGTAGAACTATTTAAACACTATAATAGACTCCCAAATTTTCAGCAGACTTGAAAAGAAACCATACAGAACTTTTGGAAATTAAAATAGTTAAAAATAAAACAAGAAGGATGTGTTAATAACAGATTACACAGAACTAAATAAAGAATCAGTGAAAAATGAAGACAGAATTAAAGAAAAAAAAAGCAAACAAGATTAAAAAAAAAAAAAAAAAAGATGGGGGAGTGCCTGGGTGGCTCAGTGGGTTAAAGCCTCTGCCTTTGGCTCAGGTCATGACCTCAGGGACTGGGATGGAGCCCTGCATCTGTTTCCCTCCCTCTCTGCCTACTTGTGATCTCTCTCTCTCTCTCTCTGTCAAATAAATAAAATCTTTAAAAAAAAAAAAAAAAAAGATAGGGAAAATGAAAAGATATAGAAGATAGAAGGAGAAGACCTAAGATAATTTTAAGCAGAAAACCAGGGTAGACTGTAAAGGCTGAAGGATCTGTATTTGAAGAGATAATGACTAAAAATGTCCAAACAGTAAAAACAAGTAAATGAATCCACATCTAGGCACACCACATTGGAACAGGAGATAAACTGGTTAGGGAAGAGGTGAAAAGCAAGTCAAATCCTCAAAACATGAATAGCAGTCATACTAGAGCAAAGGCCTCTATGTCAATAATGAAAGCTAAGAAACTATAAAATAAAATCTTCACCATGATAAAAGGATATTATCACCAATACAAAACTGTGTTTGAGTAAGCTTTCTGGAATTAATGTAAAATAAATCCACATGAATATTATCTATATATGATGATAATTTCAAAATTGCAGACATTTTAAAATCTAATTTAAAAAATGAAAATTAGAAGTAAATCAGAAGGGTGATCATATCAAAGGATTCTAAGATCCCAGCCCTTAATTATCATTTGCTTTACATTTTAAATACACATGGTAAAACTCAAGAATAACCACAAAATAATAACTCCACATCAGAGATGGAAGAAAATGGATAAAAAACAAACACCACACCAAACTTCATCAGTCCAACATGTAGCAAGAAAGAACATTCAATTGACTAGAAATATATAACATATATAATTCTAAATTGTATGCACATTATTTAAAAGCTTCCAAATATACAAAACACAAGCTGAGAAAAACAAAATGAGAGATTAGCAAATCAACACCATTGAGAGAGACTGACATACCTCATTCAAATAGCAATAGGCTAATTAGACAAAATTATTAGTGACAGAAATTTATAACAATAAAATTAGCAAAATTAATTTAATGAAACCATCAGACTCTACAATCAACAATTAGAGAATACACATTCTTCTAAAGCACAGATGGAATATTAACAAATATTTGCCACAGTCTAGGCCCAAAAGTAAGTTTCACGAAATTTCAAACATAGAGCACCTTCACTGATTGCAGTAAAGGTAATTACAAGTTTGTAAAAACAAATAAATCAACAAACATAACATAGCATACATTCTGAAAACACACAATTGAGTAACTCATGGATCAGAAACTAAATCATAATGAAAATTTTAAAATACTTAGAACTAAAAAAAAGTATACTACATATACTAACTTGTAGAACATAGCAAACTTACTATCAAGAAGGCTATTTGTAACCTTAAACGCTTATATTAGTCTTAATTTTTAGTTAGGCACAGTTGCATAATTTAATCCAAATAAATCTTTCTAATCTTCAAAAGAAAGCTTCCCAGATTCTTTGGGAATATGAGTTCCTTTATAAAATAATATTAGTATGCTTTAATTTTTTTGCCATTTAAATTCTAAGTGCTTTTTGGGTTTTTTTATTTTATTTTTTCAGTGTTACAAGATTTATTGTTCATGCACCACACCCAGTGCTCTATGCAATACATGCCCTCCTCAGTACCCACCACCAGGCTCACACAACCCCCCATGTCCCTCCTCTATCATGAATTTTTAAGAGTATATCCTAAATTTATTACTGAACTTTTTCTTTTGAAATATTTGTGATATTGCCAAAAAGTATATTCCACGTACCTACAAATATCTGGAAAGAAACAATAAGCATGCTAAAGATATGCTCTATAGCACCAGAAAAAATGTTGTAACTTAAGCATTTATAAACAAGAAATTAACATGCAAATAGATAAAAGACTCAATATACACATGCCATTTCAAGTAAAAATTCAAGGGAAACCTTAGAAATTAACAAAATAATTTCAGCCAAAACAATGTACTTGCTTTATATATCTTATTAAATCTGCTTTAAAAATTATTCAGTCATTATATAAATAAAGTTATTGTATATTAAAGGATTAACTACTGAGTTATCCAGAAATGTGCCTTTGGGCTTGTGTACAATTTAGTTAGGTGTAAAGATAAATTAAGACACTTTAGAATTATCATCTACCTTTAGAAGGATCAAATGGTGAATCTTTATAGCAAATACTATAAAACGACTTCCATAACACTACTGAAGTATTTATGATTTTTTTTTAAGATTTTATTTATTTATTTGGTAGAGAGAGAGAGATTACAAGTAGCCCGGGGTGCGGGGGAGGGAGCAGGCTCCCTGCTGAGCAGAAAGCCTGATGCAGGGCCTCGATCCCAGGACTCTGAGATCGTGACCTGAGCCAAAGGCAGAGGCTTAACCCACTGAACCACCCAGGTGCCCCAAGTATTTATGATCTTTACACGTTATCAACTTTTACAGAAAGTCAATTTGTATCCTTGATATTCTGTCACCAGATGCCAAGCAAGACAGCATGTTCCTACTATCACTGCTTCTTCTTGCATAGCTAGAGCAGGCATTATTTATACAGACCCCAATGAGAATAGCACTTCTAAGGTGTGCGATATTGTGGTCTTACACTATGCAAAAACACTGCAAATATATTATTGACTTAAAATAATAAATAAAATTGAAGCATACAGATCATAAATATAAATTTAAAATTATAGTTCCACTCACGTCTAGATATCTTACAGCACTATGTCATTTGTTTCTATAGCTTCACTGGAAAATATGTCTTATATTTCACATATTTTTCTTTACCTGTGCCTTTTGTCTTAACTTACTGCTTCCAAATCTCTTAAACCTACTATTTCAAGTGATCCAAAAATATCACCATTTCAGCAGTACAGCTGTAAGGCTACCTGTATTTTCAAATACTAACTAATTAACATGTTCTTTCACAATCTCAAAGCATCAAATTTGTATGAATAGATTTAATCACAAAACTTCAAATTAGTGGTACTTAAAAATGCCTCCTTTATATAATACCTAATAGTTGAGTTAAGTAGAGAATTATAAATGTAATGTGTTAAATGCAGAATTGAAACGATAAAAATATAATTCCAAAAGATAGAGTCTTACAGTCAACATATAATATTCTCAGTATGGAATAGTTTTTCTATATTTAATTAAATGCATCTTTTGAAATAATTTAGTAGATACTTTTTAATACCAAAATTTCAGTTACAGTGCTTATTTTCCATGTAGCTTTAGAAAAATATTTTCAAAATAGGAGAATTATTAAGGAAGAATTTTCCAAAATTGCAAAAGAAATTTGAACAAAATAAAAGTTTCTGAATGCACTTGAAGAGCTATGCTTTTAAGTCCAACTAACTAAAAAGAAAAATGTCAGTAGAGGATATATAAAGCATTAAAAGAAATAATACAATAGCACCATAATTCTCTTTCATTTACAAGAACAATTGAACACATTTTCCACCAGAGTGGTTACTGATCTTCACTGAAAATGGCAAATTGCTTTATTTTATTCTATCATACGGTTTTCTTTGAAATTGTGCTGTTTGGGAGCATCTATCTCAGTGAGCTTTGAACAGGGGCAAAGAGAGATATTTCTCTGTTCTAGACCAGAATGGTACTTGAAAGTGGACCAGGAGACCAAGTAAAATTTATAATTTACCAGATAGCCTCCAGTAACCTGAGAAAGACAGAAAGAGAAGAAACTGCTAGAAAAAGGCAGAAACTAACATCCTAAAGGGAAAGGATAAAGTTTCCATAGCAAAAGCCAGGTCCCAGGTGAATTGAAGCACCAAAGCTAATTATAAAAAACATTAATCAAAACATAGAATATTAGAATGGAGAAAGCTTTTGAGAACTATGTTCCCAAAAAGGTTCGTTGAATGAGAGGATGAAATTGCTTCAAGTTCATATAACCATTACCCATCTAATATTTACTGAGCCACTCGTATGTTCCAGTCACTGAAAATATACGAGAAGTCAATATTGTGCCAACCATGCTCAAACAGATTTTTTTAAAGTAAGTATCTGCCCTCAAAAAACATCCTATTGAGTAGTTAAAACTATATTCCATTAGGAATTCCTGTAATAGGAATATTCCATTAGCTGGGAAGACATTTACAGATTAGTTATTCTTACTAAGTTACAGTGTCCCTCCTCTATTAAATGGGGAATAAATACTTGCCCTGTCACCTTTCATATCTATTGTCTTTAAGACTATGCAGTCCATGACTTAATTTCTCCCTTTGGGCTTTTAACATTTAAGATACAACTTTACGATTACATGTGAAAATTATAAAAGTAGGAAAAATCAAAACAATGGAAGCCTCTAAACCTCATCTATAATAAATCACCTTTGGGAGCTAGAGAAAAAAGTAATTAAAAAGGATCCCATTGATCTATATTGACTAAGAAACAAATCTATATAAAACTCACTCTGCTCTGTTCTATTTAAACTATTCTATATAAAACTATCCTAAATCAAGCTGATTCTAACAACTGGAGAATTAGAGATTATTTCTTAAATTATCTAGCATATCTTGCTAGATAAGAGAGAAGATATAGAAAGGAAAAGAGGTTTGCTCAAAGACATAATGTGTTAATGGCAGAGATGAAACGTGGATTTTAGGAGGGTTCCCACCATGCCCAGAACTGAAAAAAGGTTCACTGTGCCTAAACTGTATAAATAATATAGTTTATGCTGAACATCTCCTTTCCTTCTGGGACTGTGTAATTTTGATATATGCCAGGCAGACGGTGCCTTCGTGACCATCCCCCAGTAAAAGTCTTGGGTGCTGAGCCTCTAAGAAGTTTCACTGGTTGGCAACATCTCACACGTGTCACAACTCACTGCTGGAGAAATCAAGCATGTGACTCCACTAGAAGACCCTGGAAGCCTGTGCTTGGTTTCTTTCAGACAATGATCAATGCACCTTCTCCTCTCGCTGTAATAAATCATAGCTATGCATGAGTATGACTATATGCTGAGTCCAATGATCCCTCCAAGCAAATCATCAAACCAAGGGAAGATAATGGCATTCTCCTGACAGACATTTTTAAAAAATGAAAAAATGGTGCCAACCAGTGGTGCAGATTCCTCCAGACTCCTACCACTTGATGTTAGGAATCAGTTTCTGACTGGGAGAAAACGTTTCTCCATAAGGAAATATGGCAAATGAGAAAAAAATCCATGGCATATTTACTGAAAACTTAATGAAGAAGTAGCTTCTAAAGGATTCTACTATAATAAAAAAATTTACATGAAAAAACAAATCAGGAAAGTGATCCCCAGTTTAAAAAGATAGCTCACATTTTAACATAGAAATCTTACTTGTGTTAATCAAACACAAGAATAGCCTAATAAACCCTTGAGATATTTAAATAAAATTCAAGAGATATTACGAGATGAAACTGCTAAAAAAAAAATTTCTTACATTCAATGTAAGAATGTAAGAACTATGCAATATTCATAGCTGCTGAAAATAAATTGTTGCATATTTTAAAAGTCAATACACAAGGTTTCTGTTGCTTATAGATCTATAATTTCATGTTGGTCAACGATTAAGAAAATTGAGTTTCTATCAGCAGGATAAAAAGGCCAAAACAAAACATAATTTGAAACATGTTTAAAGCATCATTATTAATATTTAACAAACATAAAAATATAGGGGTGCCTGGGTGGCTCAGTGGGTTAAAGCCTGTCATGGTCTCAGGGTCCTAGGATCGAGCCCCGCATCAGGCCCTCTGCTCAGCAGGGAGCCTGCTTCCCCCTCTCTCTCTGCCTTCCTCTCTGCCTACTTGTGATCTCTGTCAAATAAATAAACAAAACCTTTAAAAAAAAAACATAAAATATAAAGCTTCAAAGGTTTTTTTTATAGTGTAATTAAAGATTGTTATAGAATCAAAATATATTTCAATAAAGTGCACTATAAATTTTGTAATCTGTGAAAATTATCCAATTTGTGGATCTTTGCTTTTCAAAAATACATACTCTAAGAGAGTGCCCTTCACCAATATTACACTATCTTTAATATAAATTATTTCTTTTTTAAAAAGATTTATTTATTTATTTGAGGGAGGTTCTGGAGGCGGGGTGGAGACAGAAACACAGAGAGACTCTCCAGCAGACTCTGTGCTGAGTGCTGAGCCCAACAAAGGGCTGGATCTCACAATCCTGAGACCATGACCTGAGCCGAAACAAGAGTCAGAGGCTTAACCGACTAACCCACTCAGGTGTCCCTATAAATTATTTCTTAAGAAAAAATGACACAATTGTATAGTAATTTCTATATATTAAAAAAGACAACTGTCAGATGTGAAAGTCAGTATTTTTTAACACATCTTTTATAACAAAGGTAGTGCATTCTTTTTTATTTAAGAAACAGGAAAATATTTTTTTTATAATGAGAAGGAGCTACCAAAGAAAAAAGAATGTTATCTATTTGTCTAATGATTTTAAATATTCAAATAAGTATACTGACCTGTAAGGAAAAAGAACACAAACTGTGATACCTGCTAAAGATGTGAGAAAATTCACCATCGATCTCCTAAAATATTCAGATTGCTTTTTCATAGAAGGAGAAAACACAGCAACAGAGAGAAAACTCAGATAGGTGGTGCATCATACCTTTAGCCTCAATTGCTACAATTCCTTTTCCTGACGCCCAGTCTAAAGTCACTCACAATTCCATAAGGAATGCAATCACCTATAACCTATCACCTTAAATTTTATTATATTAGAAAAAGTCCTTATTCACCAGTTACCTGATGACAGACGAGTTAAACTATTTGGATGAAAATGTGCTATAAAAGAGACAGAAAAAAGTGGTTATGTATAGTCTAGGAACCTGCAGTGGCTTGGGCTTAAATAAGACAAGGCAGGAACTCTTTCTGGTTCCTTTTTTATTTGCCTCTTGAGTTTCTTCATCAATCATCAAAGTCAATCTCTTCCTCAAGAAATCTCCTATTCAACCATACTAATTACAGTATTCAATCACAGTGTAGCACACTCTCTCTTTTTTTTAAAGAAAGTCAGTATGTTTCCTGGTTAAAATAACAGGCACAGAAACCATAGATACTTAGCTTTAGCCCCATCCCTAAGTCTCAGTTTCTTTATCTGTAAAACAGGATAATCACTGTAGTCTCTATATCATAAGTGACAATGCTTATAAAAAACACGTAATTGGAAAGTGGTAAACCCTGAGCCTATGGTTAGCTGAGAACATTCTAATAGCAACAGTCATTGTAGTGTTAAAGAGCAGTCCAGAATAAATTCTATTTGCACCAAAGGGTAGAGATACAAGCTATAGCTATAGTGATAGGAATAGAGATAGAGATAGAAACATACATACATGAAATCAAAACATTATGGTCTGAAAGGAAAATTTGTATATATAATATTATTAATATATATTATAAATTATATACACACTTTTATATACACATGTATATGTGTATATATATACACACACACATATATAAACACACTTATATACACACACTTATACACACACAGTGAAGATGAGTCTTCTCTAACCATATTACCAAAAGGAAATAATGTAAAGGAAATATTAAGAGATTGACTATGTAAACATAAAATTCTGAATTACAAAAAGCACCATAAATATAAGCATATAAATTGGTACAATCATTTTGGAGAAAAATGCAACAAGACTTTAAACACCCTTAAAAATCTACATATCTGGGGCACCTGAGTGGCTCAGTGGGTTATTAAAGCCTCTACCTTCAGCTCAGGTCATGATCTCAGGGTCCTGGGATGGAGCCCCGCCGCCGCCACCGCCGCCACCGCCTCCTCCTCCTCCTCCTCCTCCCTCCTCTTTGGGCTCTCTGCTCAGCAGGGAGCCTGCTTCCCCCTCTCTCTCTGCCAGTTTCTCTGCCTACTTGTGATCTATCAATCTGTCAAATAAATAAATAAAATCTTTAAAAAAATGTACATATCTTTTGATTTCTTGACCTTGCTTCTAAGAAGTTAATGTAAATGAATATGTGTTCACAGATTCTGCTGAAAAGAAGTTTTATGGTATTTTAATGACAAAAAGAGAGAGAAAGAGAGAGGGAGAAGGGAGGGGAGGGAAGGAAAGAGAAGGGAAGGGAGAAAATGAGGGAAGGAGGGAGGGAAGAAGGGAAGAAAAGGAAGAAAGGAAGGAAGAATGGAGAGAAAGAAAAGTAAGCTTCAATGTTCAACAACAAAAAAGATACATGAATTTTGGTACAATTTATTTACAGTATATCAATTAGATTTCAGGCATTAAATTATGTTATAAAAAATATTTAATAATATCAAAAGATATTCACAATATATTAACAAAGAGAGAAAACCATGAAAGATATAACATATTATTTACAGAGAGTCAGAAGGATAAATAAGCATAATGGATGGCAAAAGAATGGCTGGTTTTTCATTTTTTCTTTTGTTTACTAGACAACATGTAAATATTCTAAAAGTATTTGTAAATTAAGTAAACTAGGGAAGCGTGGGTAGCTCAGTCGGTTAAGCGTCTGCCTTCAGCTTAGGTCATGATCCCAGGGTCCTGGGATCAAGTCCCATATAGGGCTTCTTGCTCAGCTGGAAGCCTGCTTCTTCCTCTACCTCTGCCTGCCTGTGCTCACTCTCTCTCTCTCTCTGACAAATAAATAAATAAAATCCTTTAAAAATAATAAAATAAATTAAGTAAACTAAAACATGATTGTTACATCCAGTTATGAACTGTATCAGTTCACATTATTTTATAAGCACAGAGATTTCTACTTTACAGGTAAAATATAGCAAGGTGGGATGCCTGGGTGGTTCACTCAGTTGAGCATCAGACTGTCAGTTTCGGCTCAAATCATAATTTCAGGGTCCTGGGATGGAGCCCTGCCTAGGGCTCTCTGCTCATCAGGGAGTATGCTTGAGATTCTCTCCCTCTGCCCCTACCCCCTCCTGTGCTCATGCATTCCTCCCCAATTAAATAAATAAATCTTATAAAAAATAAATATATATATAAGTAAACTACAGCAAGGAGAACATCATTAGTTAAATTTAATGAACAAATTTAATAAACAGTCTTCACTGTATTTGACAGAGAATTACCTAACACCAGTAACACCATTAAGTGTAAAATAAAACAAAACAAAACAAAACAAAATCACCATTACTGAAAAGAATGTACCTATAATGCCCAGACTGCTAGTTTCCTGAATTAATCACAAGAAACAGAAAATGACTCTGGTTCCAAACCACATACACTCAAGTTTTTCAGGGACAGATGAAAGCAAAGGAAGAATTGCCCCTTTCTTAATGTACTACCTAAAGTAATTTTGAGTTAAATGTCCTAGATGAAGATAAATACATCAAATCCAAGAATATTATTAAAACTCATTAAACCTAAATCCCATCTAAACATAAGTGGAATGAAGTAAAACAGAACTAGGTTTTCCATTTTCTAAACTTAATGAATACATAAGCATTTCCATTAAGCACCAATAGGTAATTATATTACATTAATAATTTTTCTTATCATAAATTTTGGCACATTGTAGAATGCCCTCATTACAATCCATAATCCCTTTAAGAACAAAAATGTAGTTTTTCATAGCATTAGATTCTAAGAAAAATATGGTCACTTACAGATTTCTTCCACATAAACTGTAACACCTTTTAGGAGTTTCACTGACAAAATACACAATCTAAATTTGTTTTGTTTTGCTTTCTTCTATGTCCCACCATACTTGACTTATGTTTCCAACTATTTTAACAATTATTTTTACAATTACTTTCCAATTATTTTAACAATACCTTTCATTATGGTCATTTATATGCATCTTTGTCTTCTTCCCACCCAATTTTTAAAATCTATAAAGGCAAAGGGCAAGCTTGCCTAGTTTCTTTTTCCATTTCTAACAACAGTTACTCTACATATTAACAGCTACTCAGTAAATGCCAAATAAAATAAAATTTAGGTCACTCATGTAAAACTGGATGTGCAAAACCTGTTCCTTGAAGACACAAAATTCTATTCTTTACTACCAGTGTCACCTTCAGGAAAACACAGCCTTTCAGGACCTCAAGTTCATTATCTGTAACATCTATATTCTAGATTCCCACTCTGTCCTTACGGGTGCCTAAGTGAGTTAAAGCTTGTGAAAACACTAAAGAATCCCAAATCACTGTGCAATTACAAGAATTATCCAGTTCTAACAGCTCTATACATTACTGATGTTTTTAAGTTTTTATTTATAATCCAGCTAGTTAACATACAGTGTAATATTAGTTTCAGGTGTACAATATGGTGATTCCATACTTCCATATAATACCCGGTGCTCATCACCTCTCCTTTATCCATTCATCAGTCAATAGACACTTGGGTTGTTTCCATAATTTGGCTATTGTAAATAATGCTATAAATATCAGGGTCCACGTATTCCTTTGAATTAGTGTTTTTGTATTCTCTGGGTAAATACCTAGCAGTACAATTGCTGGATCATAAGGGAGTTTTCTTTTTAACTTTTTGAGGAACCTCCATACTGTTTTCCAGAGTGGTTGCACCAGTTTGCATTGCCACCAACAGTGCAAACTTGAAAAAGAAAAGCAAGGCTAGAGACATCACAATTCCGGACTTTACATTATATTATAAAGCTGAAGTGATCAAAACAGTACAGTACTGGCACAAAAATAGACACACAGATCAATGGAACAGAAAAGAAAACCCAGAAATGAACCCACAACTATATGGTGAATTAATCTTTGACAAAACAGGAAAGCATATCCAATGGAAAAAAGAGTCTCTTCAACAAAAGGTGATGGGGAAACTGGACAGCAACATGCAAAAGAATGAAACTGGACCACTTCCTGACACCATACACAAAAATAAATAAAAAATGGATTAAAGATCTAAATGTGAGAAGAACACAAGCAGTAACCTCATCTTTGACATCAGCTGGAGCAATTTCCTTTTATATAGGTCTCCTGAGGCAAGGGAAACAAAGCAAAAATAAACTATTGGGACTTCATCAAAATAAGAAATTTCTACACAGAGAATGAAACAACCAACAAAACAAAAAGGCAACCCATAGAATGAGAGAAGATATTTGCAAATGACATATCTGATAAAGGGTTAATATCTAAAATAGATAAAGAACTTACCAAACTCAACACCCAAAAAACAAGCAATCCAATGATAAAATGGGCAGAAGACATGAATAGACATTTTTCCAAAGAAGACATCCAGATATCCCAAAACACATGAAAAAATGCTCAACATCACTGACCATCAGGGAAATACAAATGATAACTACGATATTACCTCATACCCGTCGGAATGGCTAAAATCAATAACACAAGAAACAACAGGTGTTGGAGAGGGTGTGAAAAAAGGGGAATCCTCACACATTATTGATTTTTAGTAAAAGCTAAAACCTGGTTCTGTTAGGCATTTATTCATGTATCTATTTATCTATTCAATTAAAACTTAAGGCCAAATAAAATATATTTGTCATCCGGAATGTAAAGTTAGTTATTATTAACAAATTTATATTTTAGGGGCGCCTATGTAGCTCAGATGGTTAAGCATCTGTCTTTGGCTCAGGTCATGATCTCAGAGTCCTGGGATTGAGCCCCGCATGGCCTCCCTGCTCAACTGGGAGTCTGCTTCTTTCTCCCCACTCCTGCTCTCTCTCTCTCTCCTCAAATAAATAAAATCTTTAAAAAAAAAGAAATTTATATTTTATAGTAAAAAGAACAGACACTTTGAAATTAGAAGTTTAGGCTCACATTTTTACGCCATTTACTAGCCACATCAGTGAACCTTCCTGAGTTTTAGCTCCCTCAGTTATATATAGGAGATGCTAATAATAATTAGATGTCTCTTGGAAATTTAAGATAAAAGATTAATTATGTTATATATGAAAGTGCTCCATCAACTAGAAGGCATTACAGAAAATGTGGCATTATATATTAACTTCACATAGTTAATAAATGTAGATTATCGGTAATCATAATAGCCTTCACTAACACAGTGACTATAATGTGCAAGATACTAAAAGACTTTATGCATATTTTTGTTAATTTTCAAAACAACTGTAAAGGACAAGTATTAGTGTTATCATTTTACACAGGAGAAAACTAAGGCTTGAAACACTTAAAAACCTGATCCAAGGGGCGCCTGGGTAGCTCAGTGGGTTAAAGCCTCTGCCTTTGGCTCAGGTCATGAACTCAGGGTCCTAGGATCTGCTCAGCAGGGAGCCTGCTTCCCCCTCTCTCTCTGCCTGCTTCTCTGCCTACTTGTGATCTCTCTCTGTCTGTCAAATAAATAAATAAAATATTAAAAAAAAAACTGATCCATGTATACATAATGGGGCAGTGGCAGAATTTGAACTAAGGATTATGGATGCCAAAGCCTATGTCTCAGACTTTGAAATAGAGTTCAGGCATCTCCCACTGAATGTCAGTTAATACTGAGCTACTGAAAATCAGACACGAAAAAGATAACCAGTATTTTTTTCCCTGCTGCATTAAATAGGAAATATTAATATATGTTCCACATTAACCCTAATATGCAATGTATTCCATAAAACACAGTAAAACTGTAAGTGGCAAACTATCATAGTAGGATATGTACTGCTTAAAACATTGCTTCCTGATTACCAGGTGATTAATACAACAGTTAGCAAACAGTTGATTTGGATGCAGTATCATGGTCCCTTAGCATCAGCCACACTCAAGAAACACATCACTTTTGTTACCTTGTTTTCTGGTGAGGTTGAACCTGATTTTGATATTCTAACAATTATATCCAGGTCTTTTCTCAAACATCATTTTATCAAAAATCATGTGTTAAGTTTAGATAAATATAAATTTTTCCTATGTAAACATCAGCTAAAAATGTTTTTGAAGAATATGTAGAAGTCCTCAGCATCCAAGAGATTAACCGTGCACTGAGGATACATTAAGCTGGGAGATATTGAACAAAGAGTGCCTTTTATGTCATACATCAGTACAAAAGTCTGTGTCATTAAGTAACGCACCAATAGAAAACTGGATGAAGTTACTTCTGCTTAAAGTCAAGGGCAAAATGACACATTTAGACTTTTGTCAAAAATAAAGTATGTAATGTTTAAAACACATACATGCTATGAAATTCTGTATTATTCAAGTCATGATTTTTATAAGCAATCCAAAGTTAATAGATAAAAAATATAGAGTGCCAAACAATATTCACATTATCGCATAAATTTTATATTTATTTAAAATATTGTAAAGTATCTATTGGATTCTCTGCTTATTTAAGGGGAAAAAAGTAAATGTTTGCCCCAGAAAGATGAACAACACAGTAAAATTTCCTTTTTGGAAAAAAATGTTCAATTGGATACATTATAAGCATGCTTTATACACTTATACCTCACAATTAAAGACTGAGTAGATTTCTGCCTTTATTCTAGATAACACAGATCAATGATCTAAAGATATAAAGACCGCCAGTGTTTTCAACTGTTTTCTTTACATTTTCATTGAAATTATCCTTTTTTTCCTTTAACATGCTAAAAAAGAAAAAAAGACAGAAAAAGAAAAAGTACCTACTTAACAAAGGGGACAAAGTATTTTAGCCAACAGAAAACAAGTAAGTGGCTTAATTTAGTCCTTTCTTTTAACTGTGTTGGGGGATGAGACCATTAGAAAACTTTTTTCTTTGATAATGTAAACAAACTATGCATGAGGCAGCATCAGAACTGTGAGAAGATTACCAAATGGGAAAATAGCATCACATATGGCATTTGGGTCCAGGAGGAGCCAAAGTAGGTGACAGATTTGAGGCAGATTAGGAATTACAATTAAGAAAGTCATTCCTCACAATAATGAGGCCACTTATTGGGTCCACCATATTCCTGTGGAAAAAAATGCAAAATCATCTGAGTGAAACTTAAAATATTAAAGTTAAAAGCATTCCTCCAAAATTATAAACTAACAGATATGGTAATTACTTATGAATTCAGTTAGACCCAACATAAAATTCTTTAACTTATGGGGGGTGACGGAGTCAATGATAGAAAACTGTTATCATTTAATTTACTATATTATATAAATGAAGGTGTGCTAAAGATGGTCCTTCTCTCTGACCTTAAGCACTATTTTTACACTGTTGTTTAATAGCAGCAATCTGCCAAAATTTCATTCTATTCACATAAAATACCAGCCAATACGTTTTATAATTCCATTTTTAATAAAGTGAGGAAGACAAGAACACTCTAGTCCTTAGAGGCTTAATAAATGTTTACACAGTGATTACAGAAAGAAAATACACATTTCATTTTTTGAATATTCAAGAACACAGTGTCTACTGCCTCCTCTTACAAGAATTATTTAGCCAAATTATATGTGCAATCATCACTCAAGAAAATTTTGTCATTAAAATTGTGTCCACACATTGGCAAGGCTGCTTATAAAATTTCTGTTCTAGAAGAATTCGGTATAGCTGAGATTCATAAACGTACAAGTGATGTCTAGATGCCACCCTTTTCACTTCATTTCAACATCATGCCTGTATTAGTTGTTATTTCCTAAAGATTTTTATAGATTGTGCAAAGGGAGCTAAGGTGTTTAAAATCACTGTAATTAGTAATTAAATTACATAAAATGACTGTTTACCTAAAAAAAAGGCTAAAAGCTAGACCAGTATTAATTACAGGTAATTAGGATGATTTTCCCTTTACTGTCTGTTCATAGCACCCAGTTATACACCTTGAACTTTTCTCATATAAAACATTTGTCACGAGTTAACCTTTAATAGATTTTTTACAAAATATTTCAGAAACCACTTGAAATTTGTGTATGAATCATATTTAAATTACACTGTAAATAAAAATGTACAATAACTATGAAATGTACATTAATGACTTACTTAAATCATATTTATGACAATCCAATGAATTGTTGAGGTATAGAAAATAGAAGATTATAGGTAAGGAACACAAGAAAATAAGTAATAAAGAGGACAAGAGGACAAGAGTCAGCCCCTTCTCCTAAATTAGGAAATTCTTAAAGACAATCTAGCACAGAAAAGAGCCTAATTCTTTCTCATTAGCATTATCCCCAGATGATGATACGATCATAGGGAAGAACCAAAGAAAACCTTAGCTTCGCTCACTCTCAACAGCCAAAAGATCAGAGAGAGTTTTTCTCTTTCCTTTAAGTGTTTTTAAAGACTATACACTTTTATTATTATTAAAGTAATACATAGTTCACAGTTATTTTAGGAAATCTGGAAATTACAGAGTAGCACCAATGAGAAAATGTAAATTGCCTATTATTCTAGAATCTAGAGACAAATACTATGTACACTTTGGTATATTTTCTTCCAATCCTTTTTCTATACATATGTACATGAATTTTAACCTACTTTGTACTGTAGTTTGAGTACAATTTGGCATTCTGCTTTTTCACTTAACACACCAGACATTTCCTTATGGTATTTTAAGTACCCTTTGAAAGCATCATGTTTAAGACCTACATGATACTCCAAAATATGGCTTCCCCATAATTTATTTAAAAGTTCTCCCATTGTAGGAATTCAGGTTGTTTCTAATTTTGTGTTTATATATTTAATAATGGACATAATTTGGAAGATATATCTATAGTTTTATCCATACCTGATCTCTTTATCCGTACCTGATCTCTTCCAGTAGAAAAAGATTTCTAAAATTAGAGGTCTAAGTCAGAGGTATCAACTTGTATTGATATATATTACCAAACTACTTTCTCAAAAGACTATACATATTTTTATTTGACTCTACAGTTTATGAAGGTGATTCCTTTTCCACTTTTAGTTTTATGTTCCAAGAATGTGGTGACATCAGTAAAGTACAAACTGGTAAAGCATTTCTAATTCCTTTATAATTTACCATTGTAATATTTTGTTTAAATGCTACAAACTGAAAAGCTTCAGAGAGCATTTCAAAATGTATTTATACTTAAATTACTCGTAATCTACAGTTTAAAAAGTCGTGACTATATTCACCAAATTTTACCATAATACCACCTGGCTCAGAACTCAGAAAAGAAAAAAAATTAAATAAGGCAATGATATTTTAGAAAGAATGTGAGATTTTGAGCCATATGGACCTGAAAAAAAAAAAAAAAACAGAATATTGTGCCTAATGAGATATGTAACCTTGGAAAACTGTTTTATCCCATTTGACTCTGTTTCTTCAACACTAAAAGTGGGAAACACATCTATTTTTCTGGGTTGTTACAGTGTGTGTGTGTGTGTGTGTGTGTGTGTGTGTGTGTGTGTGATTGGGTACTAAAAATGAAAAAGATTGCTCCTCACCATTCTACACATTCTGTAGTGAAGCTCATCAGGAAACAAATCCCACCTAAAAGGCATACAGTTATTAGTGTTTAGTGTTTCATTCTTAAAATAGTCCTTTATAGATTATTAAATATGAGGAATGCTTCTAACATAACGGAGAATAAAACAGGAAAAAAAGGGAGAATCAGAAGGAAACAGACTATGCAGAGTGAGAAATACGGTGACGAAATATAGTATATCATAAAATAAGAACTACATACCATAAAATAGGAATGATCACAGAATAAAAAGTTCTTGAAAGTTACAAAAATAATAATAAAAGACAAAATTTAAAAAACAACAGAAACAAAAGGAAATGGAAAGGAACAAGAAAAACGAGAAAAATATCAGAAAATTAATCCAGGACAGCTGGCATTTTTTCCCAATAGGAGTTGCAGAAATAAAGAGAGAAATCAGAGGAAAGGAAATCACAATAATAATATAACAAAGAAAGACAATAATAAAAAGAACAAAAAAAAAAAAAAAATGACCAAACTGAAAGACAAGTTTGAAAAAGCACACAGGTCCCCAAAAAAGAGATTGTAAAATTTCCGAAGAATAGCAGCACCAACCATCAGAATGCCCTCTGACTTCCCCACAGAAACACTACAAGGTAACAGAGGCTTGAAATTTTTGAGAGGAAGTTGCTTATGTTCACCAAAACTAGCAATCAAGCATGAAAGGAGAGTAAAGATATTTCAAATATGTGAGCAGTCAAAAAACTTGCCCAAGCACCCTTTCTGAGAAAGCCACAGGAGGCAGGAATAAGACAAAGGTAACATGGGATCCTAAAATCAAAAGCAGGAGAGAAAAGTTGTGGGATCAATTGTACCGGGCCCAGAAACAACAGTGAAAACTAAAGCAGGAGGATGAAGGGACACAAGAGGAATATTTCCAAGACAAAAACAAAAAAAGTTTAGTGTAGCTAATATATTATTTTATGAGTTCTGCCTAAATCCATTCCATTCTTCACTCTCAACTTTTCTCTCTCCCCATCAAGCTCAAGAGTAATTTACTTGGTTGGTGTTTCAGAAGAACACTATTCCTAGTTTCCTCCAGGTTCTGTCACTATTCTCATTTCCTAAGGTAAAGACCAAGTTCTTCACTTGGGCTTCTGCCTTCAATAATAAAGGTATTAAAGGGAATGCTTTCCTGAGAACAACAATAAAAAATCATTTCAAAATGGTATCGATAGCCATTTAATAGACCTGTCATAGAACACTGGGGAACAAATAGCAAGAGATACAAAAAAAAAAAAAAAAAAAAAAAAAAAATGGAAAATAATACGTGAGAAAGAAAAAAACAAAAACAATCTTTTTTTAAAAAATATTTTATTTATTTATTTGTCAGAGAGAGATCACAAGTAGACAGAGAGGCAAGCAGAGGGAGAGAGGGAAGCAGGCTCCCTGGTGAGCAGAGAGCCCTGTGCAGGGCTCGATACCAGAACCCTGACATCATGACCTGAGCCAAAGGCAGAGGCTTTAACCCACTGAGCCACCCAGGTGCCCCAAAAAACAATCTTAATACATGTACTGGTTCAGAAGTAAATGATTCTCAATAATTATAAATGTAAAAACCAATAACCTAACAAACAAATGTGATGTAACTTTGTATTTAAAATGGAGGATAATTTGGATTGCTGGGATGTGATCTTAGAGAAATACAGTCTCAACTAACAAAACAAGAAGTCAATGGATAACGATTTACAAATTAAGTCAATGGATAATAACAATTTATAAATTAAATATATAAGCATATAACTATCAGAAGAAAAAATTAGAACAATTGAAACTCAACTCTTAGGAGTAGGAATAGAGAAAGGTATTAGAAGGTTGCTATTTTTCTTTCATTTTAAGCCTAATTTTTTTTAAAAGACTTTATTTATTTATTTGACAGACAGAGAGAAAGATCACAAGTAGGCAGAGAGGCAGGCAGAGAGAGAGGGGGAAGCAGGCTCCCTGCTGAGCAGAGAGCCCGATGCGGGGCTCAATCCCAGGACCCTGAGTTCATGACCTGAGCCGAAGGCAGAGGCTTTAACCCACTGAGCCACCCAAGTGCCCCAAGCCTATATAATTTTTAAACTGTTTAGATAACACTTACATAAAATGATTAATTTTAAAAAATTGAATGAAATTTACCCTAAAATTTTGTTCTTTTAGAAGGAAAACTTGGAAAGAGGACGGAGAAAAAGAGCTAAAGGAAAAGCAAGAGGCAGAGAATGAAATAAAAGCAAAAGAGACATTATATTGAAAGGACCTATACAACACCTTGGAAAGCAGCTTTCTCAAAATGCTTTTCATTAAATGCAAAAGAAGTAATCAAAGTAATTTAACCTGATTGCTAATTACTGTCTCTGGAATGTGTTAATTATTGTACTATATTTGTAAATAAGAAATAAGCATCAGTAAAATATAGCTTAATTACTTCCACTGTATTTATTCATTCACTCCCCCATCACGTCCTCCCGAAGCCTACTCTCCTTGTGCACAGATATCCACAACTCTTCCAGCCAACCATCCTGCCTCTAATCCCAGCCTAGGTTCCCTTCAAAGAAGACTCGTTTTCATAATGATACTCCCAGCCCAAGAACTTCATTCACACTGTCCATTGTTGAGATTTAAAGGACTCTGCCTGGCTGTGAAGACCCTGACCCTACTTACTTCTCCTCAAATCTAGTAAGTGCCCAGGACAAATCCTCTGTTCCAGTCACTAAGGTCTGCCTCTTGCACTGCCACTCTCCCCGACCTTACCTGCCAAAGGACTTTTATAGTTCACACTGTTGGTCAACTCAGAAAGGTTTCTATTTACCTCTTTCATCTACCCAAATTTTCCCCATCTGTCACAGTCCAGTCAAGTCATATTGGCTCTAACATGCCTTCTCTGAAAATTCCACAGCACACATATTTAACCCTTCTCTAATGACTCTGACAAACACGCTTTCACCTCATCTTAGCACTTACTTAAATATGCTCCTATTCCCTAATCATATCCTATTTTTTTCAGTGCCAGTTTTGTTTTCCTATAATGGTAGACAGTTCTACAGCAGGAAACATACTGGACTCTACATTCCATAATACCTAAAATCATAAATGGAGTCCAGTACAGCTTTTTGATTGCTTAAAAATATATTTCATAGCACCCTATACATTTTTATACACATGCCACGTAATCAGGATATGGTGAATGGCTGATTGATGAACCCACTTTAAATTTACTAAATAAACATATTGTACTTACACAGTTGTCAAGTCCCTAAACTATTAACCTTCATGTTACTTAATTATTGCCTTTCATCTTTTTGGCTTGAATCTGGGCTGTAGCATATATCAATCAATGTTGGCACACATTCCAATTTTCTAATTTAGAAGAAATTAGACCAGTATGTAAAAATTTAACAGATTACTCAGATATATGGTAATAAAAAATAATCTACTATAAAATTCTTCACTAAATCCTCTTCATAATTTTTAATTTAATTCATTCCGAGTTAAAATTAAATGGATTTTAAAACAAATGGAATGTGGAGCATGGTGTAACAGCTGTTGAGAGGAAGAAGCCTCTGAAAGTTTTCTTTGAAATTCATGTTACCTGAATTTTAATATTTTAGGAATGAATATCCAATAAGTGTTTGGAATTACAGAAGAGCGATATGGTAAGAGAAAGAAATGTGAGAAAAGCTTCAGTTCTACTGTGTGCAAAACCCTGCTTCCGGTAGAACAAATATGTGTCCCAAAAAGAAACTACGTTATTCCTGTTTTGAGAAAGTTTTATTTTAATTCTCCCCTTCCATCTCCATATGGCAAATGGTACGTAGATGGGCCACAATTACTAAAAGAAGAAAATTCTATTGAATTTTTTTATAGAAAAAATCAAAATACCTATTATTAAGAAAACTCACATGTGAGATCCCTAGTATCCAGGCAACAAGTTGTCTTGAGTCCTGCTGTGTTGCTGGGAAAAGGCTTTGTCTTAACATACACAAACACACACACACACACACACATAAAAACCACCTGCTTTTTGTCTCAGTTCCTGAAAATCTGCATAGCTATATTAATGAAAAAGAGAAGCCAAATTGGGCATGTTAGCATGAACAGACGTTCAGTAAACAGTAATGGAATGGAGGAGATTTACACCCCTTCGTCGAGACAATTAAAAACAAAGTTTTCCTTGTCAACAGCCGGCTTCTAATATTGTGTATAAAATTCACAAGAGGTCTTCCTGCCAGTAGGATGTGTGACTATCAAAAGCTTCCACAGAAGACTGTTTGTTTTGTCCTGCTTGTTCTGCAAGGTTCTTTAACAATTGCTGTTGGTAACTGAAGGAGAACATTTGGCACAGAGACTTTGTTAAAATGTACATAAGGCTGTCTGCCAAGGTAATGGTATAGAACAGGTGCTGTCGGAGTCAGAAGGAGGCAGTGAAAGAAGGAAACCAATAGACAGAATGAGCTTAGGAAATGACCCAGAAACCCGGCTGCCTGTGTTTCAGACTGTTACCCCAACCTGGGCCCGCCAGAAGCCACCTTTCTGCTGTTGATCCAGCTTCTGGTTGTTTACACATCCCACTGGCAGGCCTGGCTACATCTTCTGCCTTTTTGTTTTCCTCCTAGTAAAAGAAACTCTATTTCGTGAACTTTGTATTTCATTCCCTATTCTGAATATATAAGGAGTTAGTGATTTTTCTGATTTGTTTGGTATCTTACTTTAGAGCCAAGGAATCATTATTTTTGTCTCATCAGAAATTCCTATTTTTTGTTAAAAGTGATATATATATTATTATGGATTGAGAGCTGATATCTCTAGGCTCTTTTTTACATTAAAGAAAGCACAGATGATCCCCTGACCTACTACCAAGTCTCAACTTCTGATATTTCAACTTTAAGATGGTGTGTCAAGGGGACCTGGGTGGCTCAGTGGGTTAAAGCCTCTGCCTTCAGCTCAGGTCATGATCCCAGGATCCTGGGATTGAGCCCTGCATCGGGCTCTCCGCTCAGCAGGGAGCCTACTTCCCCTTCTCTCTCTGCCTGCCTTTCTGCCTACTTGTGATCTCTTTCTCTCTCTCTGTCAAATAAATAAAATCTTTAAAAAAAAAAAAAAAGATGGTGTTGAAAGCAAGCAATACACATTTAATAGAAACCATACTTCAAATTTTGATTTTTGATCTTTTGCTGGACCAGTGATATGCTATATGCTACTCCCTTATGATTCTGGGCAGAAGCAGCAAGCTGCAGCTTCTAGTCAGACACCTGATCCTGAGGGTAAATGATCCATACGCTTAGAACCATTTTGTATCCATATGGCCATTCTGGTTTTCACTTTCAGTATTTAATGAATTATATAAGATATTCGATTTATATAATTTGAATTATATAAATATTCTATACTTATTATAGAATAGGCTTTAGTTATATTATTTGGCCCAAATATAGATTAATGTTAAGTGTTCTGAGCACAGTTAAAGCAGGCTAAGCTCAGCTATGATGTTTAGTAGGTAAGGTGAATTAAATACCTTTTGAACTTAGGATAGTATCAACTTTTTGACAGGTCGGTTGGGATGTAAACCCTAAGTAGAACTGTAACAAAATTCTTATTTTATATATTATAAACCTATAGCTATTAAAGAGAGAAGATCATGCTTTTGCTAAAAAAAAAACACAGATTTTGGAGGTATTATGAGGACATTTAGAATGCCTTTGTGGTTCACCTTTAATCTCCTCATAATGAGTATATTTCACTTGGACGATCTTTAGACCAGAGGCAGGCCTGCTAAACTGAGATCAGGTAACAAAAGTTACCTTATATCAAGTGCTGACCCAGGAAGTATGGGGAAGCAAATTCCTACACTAAACACTCCTAAAGTGAAATCCATAATACTTGTGTCTGTGTGCTATGAAACCCTAGGCCTCAACCGTAGGAAAGGAAATCTTTTTGCCCTCTACACATCTGAATTTCGTGGCCAGGGCCCTAAAAATTAGACTGATAAAAGAGAGATCAAGAAGAGAAAACCAAGAAAACTCCCTTAGGATATGCATTGGGTGTACACAAGGGAACACTCAGAGATGAGTAACTCAAAGGGGAGGTTAGAATTTAGGGTCTATATACTTAACTCACTAAGGGAAAGGGAGTGGGAGAAAGGGCATCTATGGAAAAGCAAATCACTTTTTGGAAAAATAAAAAGGCCTGTAGGAATATAGATAGAGGATATGATAGTATTGTGGTAATGTCTATTTGGGTATGGTGAGCTTAGAGTTGGTTTTCATAAAGGGATTAATGACTCTTGAGTTGTTTTGGAAGGCTGCTCTTAGGCAGATAAGACATTTCAGGAACCCAAATACCTTCAACTCAAAGTAATTCTTATGTCAAAGAGGCAAATTTAGGGGTGCCATACCCTGATCCCCTTCACAACGTTCTCAGTTTTATTGTTCTCATTTCTGCTTCTTTTCTACTCATTTACTTTTCTACTCTCAATGGCTACTCTTCATTTTGTTTTAATTTGACTATTTTTAACTTGCATTTTGAGTGATAGCAAGCCAGATAAATGTCCCCTATTCCATAACAGTAGGCAGCATTTCTTTGAGAACTGCCTCTTCCTCATTTTATAAAATACTGCCATTACCCGATGGACAACAGATTATACTAAGGTTGACAGTTTCTTTTTTTTTTTTTTTTTTTTAAGGTTGACAGTTTCTTAATGCAACTTGGTATCCTTGTTTATATTTTCTTTATTCCTTAAATATTCTATATAAATAGGTTTTATATTTTTAAAAGTTTTTTTTTCATTTTGGAACAAAAAAATTTAAATGTCCTGCCAAAATTATTGGGTTTATTGAAACTACCAGTTTGTATCTCCTTATCCTTAGGACACCAAAAGACATGAAAGCTGATCTCCTACTCTGTGAGGCTTTGCATGAGTGTTCACAGTCCTTTCAGAATTAGATGTGGTCAAACACAAAAAAATTCTCAGAAATGCTCCACTGATCCCAAGGGCAATCCAGCAGAAAAATGACCATTAAGACAGTACCCTTAAAGGAATAATGCCAGAAAAGCTGGTCAAAGAAAAGTGTCTAAAATAGAGAACATTATAGTGCTAAGAAATATAGGATCTATTTTTATAACTGAACCCAAAATGTCCATACTATACAATAATATACAGTTGACCCTTGAACAACATGGGCTTGAACTGTGCAGGCTCACTTATATGCAGTACTATAAATATATTTTCTCTCCCTTATAATTTTAATATCCCTTTCTTTTCTATAGTTTACATTATCTTAAGAATAAGTAATACATAGTAATGTATTATTATGTATAATAATTATAATACATTAGTATAATATATTCACATATACATAAATGATATGTATAATATTTACATATATTTACATATATGTAAATAATACATATAACATAAAAAGTATGTGGTAACAGACTTTACATTATCTGTAAGGCTTCCAATCAATAGTAAGTTATGAGTGGTTCAGTTTTGAGAGAGTTTAAAGTTATACACACCTATTTTCAACTGTTTGGGGTTTGACTCCCCTAGGTCAACTACACACTATTAAAGTCATTTTGTGATTTGTTAATTGACATATTTTTTAAAATTATTTAAGTACTCTCTATACCGAACATGGGGCTCAAACTTACGACCCTGAGATCAAGAGTTACATGCTCTTCCTTCAGGCCAGCCAGGTGCCCCAATCACCATAATTTTTAAAGGCTCCTCATTAAATATTTTTGCTTACATAAGAAGTGAAATTGACCTTGATACATTTCTTACAATATATGATTCATATATAGTTACCATTTCATCTCTCTCATTACAAAAGAAAGCTTTTATAATGTATTTATTTTGACTATGTATTTTCTAGAGTTAAAAAAAATGAATAAATAAAAATCAGATATACCATTATTTCTTTTACTAAAAATCATTTTCTTCACTTATTGTTTCCTCAAACCTTTTTTAGTTTAAAGAGAATTTATTGACATATTTTTTACTTACAAATTGACATGCTGTTTATTTTAAAAATTGCTTTTCATATTGATTTACTTTGATAGAGCCTCTTATTCTAAATCTAAAAACAAGGAGGAGATGTGGAAAGGAAATCTGCTATTTATGACAACTGATCAGGGAAAGAAGAGGATATGATCATAAGTAGTATTTGCGGGAAACCTCTGGTAGGTTGACCTATCCATTTTCCAGAGTTTTACATTAAATTTTGTTATCGTACACCATAAATACTGACAGTCTACTATGTGCAAAGCACTACAACAGATACTGAGAAAACAAGGTGAATTAACCCAGGTTCTCGTTCATAAAGATCGTATATTATAGGAAATATATTTTATTTATATAGATGTGAAGGAAGAAGAATGGCCTTGCCCTCCTTTATTCTATAGAGGAGCGAGTGCTGTGAGATTTTGACTAAGCTGCTTTGGAGAGAATGTCTAATATCAGATGAAGTCTTTCTAGCCTAACTGTCACTATTCACAACTATATCTAAATTCCTAGGTATGGCTCATGAGGACATTCACGATCTGCCTCTTCCTTAATTCTTTAGACATATGTCTCTATCTTAAACACGGTACTTCGGACATCACAAACTACTCTGCAACCAAAATTTAATACTCCTCCACTTTCTACTGCCACATCACTCCCTGAGCATCCACCCCTAGTCGGGCCTAGATGCTCACTTTCTTTCTCCTACTATACTTCATGCTTCTCCCTATTGTTTTCATTCATCACACTACATCGTACTTGTCTAATTTTTGACAGCCACTACCTTGTAAGGTCTTTTGAATTAGATACATATTCTTCACCATAATGTCTTCAAAGGAAAAAGCATATAATAGGTGTTCAATAAATATTTGTTGAATGAATGATTACTTCAACTTCTAATTTCCAAGAGAAACAGAATATTACTAATTGGTCCATTTCATGATCTTTCAAGTAGAAAGCTAAATAATCTCAAATGATGGCACAATCTATAACTAATTATACTGATTAAAATCTCTTAAAGTATAATTATATGAAGATTTACTTTCCTTTAATTTAATATCCATAATAAAAAATGCTGCTAGCAATTTCTAATTAGTTGCTTTTTTTCTAAATCCATATTAACTTAGGATTCAAGTACCACTGTGATACATTTATATAAGATAATTCATATAATTGCTTAGCACAGTATGTGGCTCAGAATAAGACCTCAATGATGTTAGCATGATGGCAGTAGTACCAGTGGACTGGTTTATGGTGATGGCAATAATGAATGTGCATCAATAATGTTATATAAAAATTATATGAGGGACATATGTATCCAAGAAAATATAAAAATAAGTGATAAAAATTTAAACATCTATTTCAAAATAGGGGAAATGCATAACCATATATCTTCTTTTACAAGTAATCTGGTTATTAGCATTATTATTACATTAAGCATGATAACAACAAACCACTGTATTGGAGAAGAGAATGTGAAATATAATTGCATAATTTTATACTGCTTTGTAATGCATGGAATAATTCTCTGCAGTGTTCTAAAGTATAAGTAAACAATATTGACATCTGAATACTTTTTGACAAAAACAGCAGTTACAGAGAGAAAGAGGGGGAAGGTTTTTATATTCTCTAACTGTTCAGTTTTACAAATATTTGTAAAAGGTCACCAATAGAGGGCTTACCTGGGGTCAAATGAAAGAGGCCCTAAACCATCAAAAGTTATTTCCAATGTCCAGCTGCGAGATCTAAAACAGAGAATAACAAAGACAGTTTGTGACAAAGCTGACACACAGTATTCTGGAAGGAGTGAAATCAATTGTGACATTTTTCATTTATTTGTAAATGCCTCTTTGGCAGTACACTCACTCAAAACGACAGTTGCTTCTTATAGAATAGGGGAGGCGATGGTAAAATAGAGGAATCCTGACAGTTGCTTTAATGAGATTCTGCATTAGGGCTACTCTAACACTTTTCCCCCAACAAGGAGCTTGCCCTTCATTTTCAGTATCATAATTCAGTAATTTGGAAAATGTTATCTCTATGAAAAACTAAACCAGCCAGTCCTTAACAGCCACTGCCAAGTTTATTCTCCTCTTATCTTTCAATTAGAAAAAAAATTGTAAAGCAAGCATCTAAATAAATGTCAGCCATACAGACCAATTATGTCTTTTTATTAAAAGAGAATTATTTTTATTAAAAACAGCAATATGGAGTATGACTGAACAAGTCAAGGCACACTCTCTAATAACTCAATATTTATTTGAAAATATTAGGGAGTACTATTTAAGCTACATCTTAAAAGTCTGTAATTTTAATAGTTTAAGTTTCTGAGGGAAAGGAAATTATCAGCAAAGTAGTTTCACTAGTCCTTATAATTTGAGTAACTCTAAACTAAGGAGTCTAAAGATTCCATTCCATTTACCCATTCAATTATTCTTTGATCATATGTTCAGTACTTAGCACAGCTGCAAAACAACTGGAAAAAAAACTTACTTCTAAAAAGAATGTAAATTATAATGTGCAGGGAAAACGCAATCCAACCCAGGGCTACCCAGCGTCTATTGCCTACTAGTCAACTAATAGGTATTTACTAAACTGGGAAGCTGTACAAAATCAAATCTCTGTGAACAGCAAAATGAAAAGAACATGCAGTTGGGCATTTTATATGCCAAAGCAACCCATGACATCATGGATTCAAAATCTAGATTCCAGAGAAGTGAACAAATTAAGAAACTCTGAAGAGGATACTTATGCCCTGATTCAGGACAATCTTGATTTAGGCTCAGTGAATCACAGTGGTCCCAATTGCTTTGCCAGGGATTGATTTACAGGTATATATGTTATCCATATTTAGCCAAAGATGGAAAGAAAGGTGTTCTGGGACTCCTTGCAAAGTTTCCATACTCCTAACAAAATGCTTTTTTTCCTGCTGGTATATATGGATATGATGCCTAGAACTGATGTAGTCATCTTACGGGCATGAAGGAAGTTAGTCTGAGGACAAAACTAACATCTTGAGGATGGCAGAGCAGAAGGATAGAAAGAAAGAGTCTGTGATAATGATATTCAGCTGCTGGATTAATCTGTCCCACTTCTGGACCTGTTATGTGAAATAAATTTAAGTAGCATCAAAGCACTGTAAACTTACAAAGCATCCCAAACAATATTAAACAAAAAGAGGCATATCCCAATCCTAAGTTAAGGTCAAAAATTTCTTTCATTGCTTATATTTTGAAATATTTTATGAACTAAAGCAACTACCCAATTTTTCTTACAGACAAGACAATTCTTAGTTTTAAACAGCTTTATAACATTTATTTTTACTAAGAAAAACTGTGTAATATGTGATATAAGAAATTTAATAGCAGATCCTGTCAAATACTTTTATTCAAAAGTACTAATTTGTTCTAGTTTTTT
Organism: Procyon lotor; assembly: GCA_028646535.1. NCBI lineage: Eukaryota > Metazoa > Chordata > Mammalia > Carnivora > Procyonidae > Procyon > Procyon lotor. The sequence continues at coordinate 106,931,649 of CM053603.1, read as the reverse complement.
ATATACAAACATAATGTATGAAATCAAAATATATTTTTCTACAGCACATATATATAAATACGTGCATGTGTTTGCTTTTTTAAAAATTGTTGCCAACCATATGGTGCTTAAAGTGGAGAAAAAATGTTTTTTTAATATCCAATCACAACAATCATATGATTTCCTAATAACTATTTTTGCTTTTAATTGATTCTATATGTAGCTTTCTTATTTTTTTTTTAGTTTGTATTTCTTGAATATAGTACATCTTATTATTAAATGTCCAGATCATAATTTTGGTTCTAAAATGTCCTCTCTTTTTCTAAAGTAGTAATTTCCTGACCCAGAAAATACTAGGGATACTTTGGAATGATACTTTATTGTCAACCACAAAGTTGAAATGAGATTAAAAGGGATTTGTTCCAAGATCTACTATGAAGGTTTAAAGTGATATATACTGTAATCACTATGCTCCAGTTTGACATTTTAAATCTGGATGCTTCCAAAACCTTTAAGTTCCTTTGTGTTGTTTCTCCCTCTCTCTATCCCATCTGTAATTTCTGTATTATTTATTCAATAATACAAAAAATCACCAGCAATCTTGTAAGAAAGGGGGAAACCAGACTCTCCTTGGTAGTCTTTGGAAAAAAAGAAGGGCAGAAATTCTGAGAACATTCTCTCCCTCAGAATAGATTCACAGTGTGAAATGTGTTCAAGCCATTTTTCCCTCAGCATAGTCTGAGAAATCTTAGTGTATAGTTTTGTCTTCCTTACTATTCCATGAGCTCCTGAGAACAATGCTATCTTGTACTCTGAATCATAATAGAACTCAATAAATGATTGAATTTGATTCAAGTGGGAAAGCTCCTCCAAAAAAGGTCTTTTTGCCTACTACTCCCAAATTTAGGCAAGCTCTATACCCAACTGTCCTTTCCTACGGAAAATTTTAATAAGACTGACCTCTCAATAGCGCTAAGAACTTGGAAAAACTGAAAATCTCATGGGCAAGTTTGATTTGAGGTCATCCCTGTATCTCCAGATCACTTACTGCTTAGCAGAGGTCCTAGAATAGAGTGTACATATTGTTCAGTGTTTTTATTTCTATTATAACTCTCCTTAGATAATAATTTCATTTACTTTTTGGACCACTAATGGACAACCATTAGAATCAGATATTTCATTTCAAAAGTATAAAATTAGCATTGGTTTAAAAGGTTCTACAAATTTTGTAAGAGGAATTTAATATTTTGTACTTTATTTCTGGAGGCAAGCCCTTATTTCTGGTGAATCCCATTTCATTCATAGAAATATATGAGATGTCTTAAGAACCATTGGTATTTCAATTGTAAATATTAAGGAAAGCTGCATTACAATGCAGACAGGTAATCCTGAGGCCCAGCAGAGCAATAATGATTAATAACACACTCTAGAGGGAGTATAAATTTTAATACTATCACTCATAAAATCCATGTTTCAAAGGTTACAAAATAGAATCAAGTTTACCAAAAAGCAAATAAATCACCTTGCTTTGGGGTTTCTTCTTTCATCTGATTTTTAAACAATCAGCACCATCTCCCCAGAGCAGATAAACTGTACTTACCTGCAAATGAACTACAGGAAGTTCTGAAATCCTTACAGAGGAGTAACTCTCATCAGATTCTGCTTCTAGTAAATTCCACTCCCAGTGTTTATTCAAATTTATATTTAAAAAGAGAAAGGAGACTTTAGGGAAGTGGCCTTCATAAGGATTCTACTTGCTGATTATAATGATGATGCACAATGCCTCTTCATAAGATTGCAGAGGTTATAGGGTAATCCCACTATCACTTGGGCACTGATGAAAACTCTTGAGTTCTGATCTCACATCTGGTCTCCAAACTAAGGCAGAACTAAAAGAATCCAAAAACTATGCAAAGAGTCACAGAAATTATGACTAAAAACATTAGAACTAAATGAGCAAAAGTGAAAGAAAATGTGATGAAAATTGGCAATCAATTCTGAGAAGAAAAAAAAAAAAAAACAGCATACAAACATAAGGCCAAAGAAGCACAAACATCAATAGGTTTATTTTTAATGATGCTTTTGGGAACTAACTCGATGACGTTCATTATAGCTTGTTTATTTGTTTCATTGCTTTTTAATACCCATAATTTTATTCTTTTCATAAATTTACTTTTCAGGTCACAAGAATTACCTAAGTCAATGTGCTTAACCTCAGTAAATTGCTTCAACAAATCAGTTAATAGTTTCACAAAATAATGTGATCATACAAGAGATAAATCAATTGTCCCATTCAATATTTTAATAGCCACATTTCCTATTTCCTATGTTTGTAATATTTTATATCTTCTAAAAAGATATTCTTACAATGCTAAGCACACTAAAGGAGTTTAAAATATAAATGAAAGGAAAAGACTAACACACATGAAACAACAGCCACTTTTAGTCAATACGATCGATGCTTTTAGTAAAATCTAGTGAGGACACGTAATCTTCCCCACAGAGAAAGAATGAAACTTCAAGTTGAAATAAGCTCTCATGTATGTATTTAGATATGCTTGCTTTACAGATTAGCAACTTTTTTTTTTTTTTTTTTACAAATGTTCAGATAGTAAATATTTTTGGCTTCACCGGTCTTCTCTGCTGCAACTATTCAGCTTTGCTGCTGCAGTGTGAACAGCCATAGACAATATGTAAGAGCACACAATATGTGTGTGTTCCAATAAAACTTTATGAAACCACTAGCGGGCCAGATGTGGCCTCAGGAACATAGTTTGACAACCCTCAGTTCATCATTTTAAGAAGTGATGGATCCCATTTTCAACATGAAATAGAAAGCAAGAAAAGAACTGAGGTCAAGTAGAATTTTCACAGATACACCCTGAAATCCCAGAGCAACAGAAACAGTTATATTTATTTATTTTTAATTTTTTGTAATTAATTTTACTTTATTTTTTCAGTGTTCCAAGATTCATTGTTCATGTATTACACCCAGTGCTCCACGCAATATGTGCCCTCCTTAATACCCACCACCCAGCTCACTCAGCCCTCACCCCTCACCCCTCCAAAACCCTCAGTTTGTAGAAACACTTATATTTAAATATAATTTTTTTAAATCTAATGGATGTTTTCATTGGCTATTGTTTTATATTAACCATGCAAACTCCCCCCATTAGTAGGACAGACTCCTTAGAACCCATCAATAGATAAAACTCTTCCTGTCGTTGCATTTCCTTGGCAACTGAAATAACTTTGACAAGTCCACACATCAAATTTTGACAATTAAAAGCTTATTTACATTTAAAAAAATAAAAATAAAAGACGTTTTGTATCACTCACATGTGCCCCAATTTTCTACCTTTTTACTAGAAATTCAGTTATTTTGCTGTGTCAGAAAGTAGAACAAAACAATATTATTATTAAATAAGTACAAGTATCCTTAAGCATCATGAAAGCTTCTTCCTTTCAATCCACTTTCCATCACAACACACTCAACTTCTGAACAGGCAATGTTAGTAACTATACTATGGTTCTCAATCATTTCAGTGATAAGCCACTAATAAAAATGTCATATAAAATATAACTAGTATACACTAGCTAGCCATTTAAAAACTCAGCCTACTAAGAGCTGAGCCTACTACTTCCTTCTTCTCTATTGTTTCCTATAGAAAAGTTATAAAAAATGATCATGATCCAGTTTTCACAAATAACAATAATAAGAAATAATAAATATTGAGTGCCTGTGTGGCTCAGTTGGTTAAGCAACTGCCTTCGGCTCAGGTCATGATCCTGGAATCCCAGGATCGAGTCCCACATCGGGCTCCATGGGGAGCCTGCTTCTCCCTCTGATCTCTCCCCTCTCATGCTCTCTCTCTCTCTCTCTCTCTGTCTCAAATAAAATAATAATAAATAAATTAAATCTTTAAAAAAATAATAAATATTATTATCTTTTTAAAGATTTAATTTATTTATTTGACAGAGAGAAATCACAAGTAGGCAGAGAGGCAGGCGGTGGGGTGGGGGAAGCAAGCTCCCTGCTGAGCAGAGAGCCCGATGCGGGGCTCGATCCCAGGACCCTGAGATCATGACCTGAGCTGAAGGCAGAGGCTTTAACCCACTGAGCCAGCCAGGCGCCCCTTAATTAATTATTATAGGCCTGGCAATATTTCAAGTACTATATACTTATTAAATCATTTAATAAGTACTTAAATACTTAAATCAATCCTATATAATGCAGAGTATTATTACTCTCATTCTACAATAAAGAGAAAACTACCAAAGAGAGGTTATATAGCTTGTCCAAAGGCATACAGCTATTAAGTAGCAAAGCTAGGATTTGAAAGCAAGTGTTCTAGGCTCCAAACACTAATGAGGTCAAGACCATGATTCAGTGTCCAAAGGAAGGCTAATCTACGGGCACAGCCAGTATGCTCTACACTCTAGAAAAATGTCACTACTGGGAAAGATGATGAAACAAGAACTGGAGGTAAACGCAGAAAAGTACAAGCCAAAAGTGGTATATGATGAGAGAGAAAGAACCTCGTGAAAGCTTATAACTGAGGAATCAAAATCATTTATCCAACAAATGCTACAGGTCAATAATCCTCCTTGTAGACATGGCAAACACATTTATTTCAGGCTTTAGAATCAGCCTGTTTAAATCCTAATTCTACACTACTTACTAGGTCATTTTTTGATTACTTGTAATTTTTAATTAATTTTTTAATTAAGTCTTTTAATTAAGACTCCCCTATATAAGGATAAAAATCAGAATTGTTTTTTAGGGATGTTATGAAAATTAAATAAGCTCATAAGGGCCTGATATGCAGTAGGTGCCCCCGAAATGGTAACTGCTATTACTAATCAGGGTTTTGTTTATTTTTAATTACAGAAGTGGTAAACAGTGGCTATGTTAAAAGACATCAGACATCTGGATAAAAAGATAAAAATGTATCCAAACATTTAAATGGCTTGTCTATATAACTTTGAGTTTCTCAAAATTTACTGATTACCTCCTATGTGCGAGAAATCACATGTGAAAAAAATAAACCCAGTTGTGATTAGTCATAAAAACAAACTCTCTAGAAGACTGACTGAATTTTTCACTTTCATCTGAACATTTTACATGGATACAACTATTAAGCTATTTCAACTCACAGAGCTTCCTACCTTGTCTGTGACTACAGCATGTTTCCATAATCCCTTCGGTCTTCTGCAAACCTTACAGGCCTTCCCACCCGCCATCTACTTACTTCCAGTTTACAGCAAGTTCCTTCTTCCATTTTCCACATTGTGCCATAGAAATATTATCATTTATCACTGTCTAGGTGCACATCAAAGATAGAAAAGAATTATATTATTGAATGCTATCTGATATATTTGTGATTAAATAAGGAGGTAGTGACAAACATTTTAATGTAGCTAAATCCATATGCCACTAAAATTTTTAACAAGATATTAATTATGTAACATTGGACACAATCATAAAGAAGAAGATCATATTTCAAAGAGCTTTTGTTAATTCAAAAGAGAGGAAAAAATAGAAAGACATGCATATGAACAAAAAAAGGAATAAAGAGACTAATCATATCCATAGTTACAAAGTCTTTTTGTTCTGTCATTTTCTTTTAACACAATACCTGAATAGACAATTTTCCAAAGAATATGTGCAAATGGCCATGGACAACAAGCACATGACAAGATACTCAACATCATGGGGCGCCTGGGTGGCTCAGTGGGTTAAAGCCTCTGCCTTCCACTTGGGTCATGATCTCAGGGTCCTGGGATTGAACCCCGCATCAGGCTCTCTGCTCAGCAGGGAACCTGCTTCCCCCTGTCTGCCTACTTGTGATCTCTCTCTCTGTCAAATACATTAAAAAAAAAACCTTAAAAAAAAAAAATACTCAACATCACTAATCATCAAGAAATGCAAATCAAAACACAATGAGAGGGGTGCCTGGGTGGCTCAGTGGTTAAGCGTCTGCCTTCGGCTCAGGTCATGATCCCAGGGTCCTGGGATCGAGCCCCGCATCAGGCTCCCTGCTTGGCTGGAAGCCTGCTTCTTCCGCTACCATTCCCTCTGCTTGTGTTCCCTCTCTCGCTGTGTTTCTCTCTGTTAAATAAATAAAATCTTAAAACACACACACACACACACACACACACACACACACACACAATGAGATTATCACCCCAATCCTGTTAAAATGGCTATTATCTAAAAGACAATAAATAAGTGTTGGTGAGACTATGGAGAAAGGGGAACTCTTATACACTGTTGGTGAGAAGGAAAACTGGTGCAGCCACTATGGAAGGCAGTATAGAAGTTCCTCAAAAAATTAATAGTGGAACTATAATACAATCAGCATTTTATCCAAAGAAAGTTAAAACACTAATTTGAAACAATAATATGTACCCCCACATTCACTGTGGCATTATTTATAATATCCAAGACTAGGAAACAACTGAAATGTCCATACGTAGATGATGAATGGGTAAAGAAATACACGCACATACACACACACACACACACACACACACTGGACTTTTTTAGCCATAAAAAAGAGTGAAATCTTGCCATTTGCAACATGTATTGACCTCAGGGCATTATGCCAACTGAATTAAGTCAGACAGAAAAAGATCAATGCCATATGACAATATGATCTCACTTATATGTGAAATCTTGAAAAAAAAAATAAAACAAGCTTACAAATATAGAGAATAGACCAGTGGTTGCCTAAGGTAAGGAGTAGGCAAAATAGGTGAAGAGGGTTAAAAGGTACAAACTTCCACTTGTGAAATAAGTAAGTTATAGGGATGTAATGTACAGCATGGTGACTACAGTAAATAATACTGTATTGCATACTTGGCAGTAGCTAGAAAAGTGGATTGGGAAAGTTCTCATAACAAGAATAAAGAATTTTGTAACTATGTATGGTGATAGATATTAACTGGATTTATTGTGTTGATCATTTTGCAATACACACAAATGTCAAATCATTACCTTGTACATCTGAAACTAATATAAAGTTGTGCCAATTATACCTCAATATAGAGAGAATGAAGTACATATTGTTCTTTTTCTACTCTGTCCCCAAACTAACTTTGAAAAGAGGGAAAAGTAAAATAATGTTACAGAATCATACCATTATGATGACTAAAATAATAAGAAACATAATTATATTGTTATATTTAAGCAAAAGTTCGCAAGAGTCTGTCAACATAAGAGTAGCAAAGTCATAAAGAATATCACATAGATGAGATAAATAGGCAGCATAAAGCCTCAGGTGGGTTAAAGTTAATGTGATTAGTTCTGGCGCACAGCAAAATCCCATAAGACAGAATTTATCTTTCATCTGTTTTCAATTCATCCAGCTAGCACTGAGCAGTTATTCTTTCTGTCACTCCATTTTTGTCATCCTGTTTTAGGTTCTATTTTTAAACTTAAACTGACCTATTACATATCTTTGTTACTGGAAAGCTTAAACAAAGTACATTTACACAAGAGACCTAGACAAAAATTTCAGAATACTTCATTAAGTGACCACCATTGATCTCTGCCTTTAGGGAGGTTATCAAGCCAAAATTATACTAAAAATTATACTAAAATGATAGAATATGAGTTATGGCCATAAAATTTTGAATTTATTAGGTATAACTAGGATTTATGTATATAAATTATTTGTTTTTCTCATGGAGACTCTACATTGATGCCAATGGTACTGCTATTGTTAAAGCATTTTTAATAAAACAAATGAGTTTGTTAAATATCAATCTCATCACCTAACAGAGTCAGTTGCCGCTAAGTTTACAATTAGTGTGATGTGACTACAAAAACAGTCCAATCAAACTGTGGTCATATTAATACTAGCACAAAGTAGAGGACACATAATAACTCCACTGCATTCTATGGGACACACAGAATGCCATTGTACATGGCATTTTTTGAAAGGGATACTGAAAACAGGCAGGTAAGAGAAAGACAATGAAAGAAAGACAGGAAGCAGGAAAATAAACAAGCAAAACCTGTCATAAATTCACAAAATTTCAACAACATGCCAAGAGCTAATCTTGATCTTAATGTTGAAAATTCTGGATGATCTTGTTTCAATTACTTATATGGAAATTATTTCCTTTGAAAATGTTATCCTTATGTTTAAAAATGTAAAATCTTTAAATTGAGCTCTCTCTCCAAATGTTGGGGTAAGCCATGATTATTGATTCTAATAAAACTGTCATATCTTTGTTTGACATTTTGTTGGTAGGTTGTGTGAGTATGTGTGAGAGAGAAACAGATAACAAAAAGAAGAGAGATGCCTTGCTAACTCAGAGAAATTAAGATACACCTTTGTAATGTCAGAGATTTTCCTATTCTAGATAATTCAAATCACTAAGCCTTTTCCTTAAAAAACCCAGAATACAAAGAGACTTATCATGTAAGGACTGCTTTCTTAAAATGTGTGCTTTCTTAAAAAGATGTCCAGCTTCTGGTCTTTGAAAGAGCAGCTGCGACAATCCTGTGCTCAATGCAATTAGAATAGATCTGAACTTTTTTAATGTTTTATCTATCCTCCTTTGTACATCATCTTGCTGCAGAATGGGTAAAGAAAAGAGGCCTGGGCTAGAGAATCACATTTATAAAGACCTATTAACAAAAGAAAACATAAACGTTAAAGGAATTCAATCTGGTTGAAACATGGATTTTGCAGAGGAATGGTAAGAGATGAAGTTAGACAGGTAACCAAAAAACAGAAAATAAAGAGCCCTGACAGTCATGTTAGGGTGATTAAATTTATGCAGAGGTCAATGGAGAATACTTGAAAAATCTGAAGTAGGACTATGATTTACTTTGCAGTTAGGCCATTTCTCTGTTCCAAGTGTGAAGAAAAGATCTGGAAAGACTACCAGCAGAGGGACCAGTTAGGAAACAGTGGCATCGAACAGATGAAACAGGATGGTGGACTCAACAAAAGTAGCTGAGATCGATGTGGAGATGGATGTCAACTCTGGAAATGGATATCAGAGCAAACCAATATGAAAGATATTAAGAAGATAGAATTATCGAGACATGTTAGTTAACTACTTTTGAGGAATAAGGATAGCCCAACACATCAGGCAGAGGCACAAAAAAAGAAAATGGACTTGGAGATGTTGAAGGAAGAGAGGGAGACAGTCTCTAACCGGCCTGCCATCCAACCTACCAACCTTGGGCCTGGTTTATATTTAGATAAGTTTGAAAAGTTGGTTATCAAAAATGTTTTTAAAAATCACTTTGAATGGAAAAAAAAAACTAAGCCTAAACCATTATTAGATGGAAAGTCTTATTTTTAAAGACAAAACTTTAAGAGAGATTCAAAAGCAATTTGTTCACAGGTAGTTGACATGCCAAACAGCATTTGTACATAGAATATCTTTAAAAATGACTTGCCAAATTTTAAAAATCAGGAAATCACACACACATGAGAGAGTGAGAGAGATTTTTAGTTTCTCTATATAATTGGAGGATTTGACAACTCTGGGCCATCATACCCACACAGTAAACTCTGGCTGCAGCTTGTTAGTGACTACTTCCCCTACATAGAGCATCTATTCTCCAGTTTTCTAGTGATTCCCCACAACTCGTCCCTTACTTAACCAGCATGAAGACAATGTGTTAGTTACCAGAGATTCTCTTTACACTTCATTCATCTATTTTACCTACATGGCTTCTACAGGCATCTGAGTTTAATTATTTTTTAAACAATATTCTAGTTTTAGGAGGAAATCAGTGAATGACAGAAGCATACTGGAAAGTTCTAAAAAGAAACACGTACAAGGATGTGAGCAAGATAATGGAGTAATAATCTACTGGACCATCAATTAAAGAATAATCAAAATGCATTTATTTTAGTCTGGTGCCACATATCACTTAGTGCCAATCTGGTCTTATAACCAAATTAAGTGTTTTCCCTTCAAGAAAGAAAAAACGATTTGAAAAATTTCAACTTGAATTTAAAACTTCTTAAAACTAATCAGAAGCAAAATCAACTATTCATTAGCTAAGTAGTTTATCTAGATTTTCTTCGGATATAATGTTTTAAAACTGAGAAAAAAGAAAGAACATCTAACATAAAGCAGAAACAATTGCCATATTATATTACTTACTAGAAAAAAATCCTAATATATATATGCATCAATACTATTTTCAATTAAATTTGGGAAGTAAGCATAATTTGAAGAATAAGAAAAGGAACTGCTGTTTTAGAAGTACTGCAATTAAAGATGAAAATCAAATTGCTTCTTTTTGACAAAAGAATATTTCACTGGCATAAATGAGGAGTCCCTTATGTAATATTTTCTAATCAGCAGATGATATGTAAATAGGAACAACCCCCCCTCAAAAGAACAAAAATCCAAGTCTTACTTGGAATGGGAAATTTTGTTCATTTTCTCTAATAATACAGAAAATAAAATAAAAAGCAATCTTCAGGTTGAAAACAACTTCATGTCATGATCAACCCTGAAAGCATATGCAGCTTACTATAGGAAAATTACATTCATTTAAAAATTAACATTAAAAGTAACCATAGCAAGGGAGCTTTTTCACAATTCTTAGCTAATATGTACATTTTAAAATATACATTAAAAAAACCCTAAGAAATAATTTAGAAGTTATAATACTATTGTCAAATATTAGGTTTTCAAATTCATTGATTTCTTGATTTTTTTTCTTTTTTCAAATTTTATGATTTTTTTTCAAATCTCAAAAAGAAGTTACTATTCTTTGGGTATATAACATTTATAAAAATAACTTAAGTTTGAATTTCATTCTCACTAATCATAAAAGAAACATCTGTCCCGTAATTTTCTTTCATCAAGTGAAAAATTAGTAGAAATGAGCAAAAAGAGAACTGTGTATCATAGGGGTTGTTCCCAAACCATACATACCCATAATTTAAAACAAAGGTAATATAAAAATAAACCACTTTTATTAGACAACAGTATACAGATCAATTTTAATCATTTTTGTTCAATAAATAGTTTCCTAGGAAACTTTTCAAATTAATCTGAATGAATTCTACTAAGAAATATATTGAGTGAGGTGGTTCTCCTAGGGCAACTATAAGAAATGAGTTGTTTGTTCCAGTCATTCTGTAAAGGCCTGATAGGCCCTAACTCTTGGTTAGTAAAGTAGAATTATCAGGCAGGATTGAAGTGTCTGCAAAATGAAGATGAGCTAATATGTTCTGATATCAAAGTCGTAATTTACTTTCTCCACAGGAAGAAAAAATAGAGTCTGAGAGTAGGCAGTATTCCCTTTGATATATGTAGCAGTGGAACAAATGGACAGATTCATAACTGATGTCTGAATACATACTATTTTTAAAATATATTAATAGCCTATAACTAAGATTGCTATCCAAATACTGACAAGAAGCATGGGGGTGGGGGAAGTCAATATTTTAGAGGTACTTGCTCCTGGAATATAACATTTACAAAGCTCCAAGAGAAGACGAAGGGAGACAATATATAAAGCATGATCACAAATATATTTTCATTTGTCAATATTGCAGATTGGTATGAAATCAATAATAACTGTTCTATGGTATTTTGATAGCAAAAGTGCTACTTGGAACAATCTGCCTTTTTTGGTTAAATTTTTTGAGTATAGTTGACACACAACATTACATAAGTTTCAGGTGCACAACATAGTGCTTCAACTTCTCCATAGAGTATGCTAAGCACACCACAAGTGTGGCTACCATCTGTCACCACACAATGCTATTACAAAACATTTACTACATTCCCTATGCTGTGCCTTTCACTTCTGTGACTTATTCATTCCATAACCAGAGTCCTCTATCTTCCTCTCCCCCCTTCACCTATTTTGTTTATCCCCCTACACTCTTCCCTCTGGAAAACATCAGTTTGTTCTCTGTATACATAGGTCTGGTCTGCTTTTTTATTCGTTTGTTTTGTTTTATAGATTCCACATGTGTAAAATCATATGGTATTTGTCTTTCTCAGTCTCACTTATTTTACTTAGCATAACACTCTCTAAGTCCATCCATGTTGTTGCAAATGGCAAAAATAAATAAAATAAATAAATAAATTAAATAAAGAGTGATAACTCTTTATTTATGGCTGCATAATACTTGTGTGTGAGTGTGTGTGAGTGTGTGTGTGTGTGTATGTGTGTGTGTATGTACTTTTTTATCTGTTCATGTATTGATGAACATTGATGGGAAGTTCCCAATATGATGAACATATTGGGAAGTTGGATTGCTTCCACATCTTAACTGTTATAAACAATGCTGCGATAAGCATATAGATGTATATATCTTTTCAAAGTAGTGGTTTTATTTTCTTTGGATAAACATCCAGTAGTGGAACTATTGGATCATATGGTATTTCTGTTTTTAAATTTTTGAGAAATCACTATACTGTTTTCCACAGTAGCTGTACCAATTTACATTCCCACCCACAGTGCACGAGTCCTTTCTCTCCATATCCTGGTCAACACATTATTTGTAGGGTGGGTTTTTTTTTTTAATTTTTTAAATTTTAGCCATATCTCATTGTGATTTTGATTTGCATTACTTGATGATTAGCAATGTTGAGCATCATTTCATGTGTCTGTTGGTCGTCTATAGTTCTTCTTTTGAAAATGTCTATTCAGGTCCTCTGCCCATTTTTTAATTGAGTTGTTTAGGCTTTTTTAGTGTTAAGTTATATAAGTTCTTTATGTATTTTGGATATTAACCCCATAATGAATATGGCATTTGCAGATATCTTCTCCCATTCAGTAGAATGTCTTTATGTTTTGTTCATTTCCTTCAATGCTTCATTTCTGAAGTCTATTTAGAGTATTAAGTTTGAACTCATTTGTAAACATTTTTTCTAAGTAATTTTACAGGTAACTATTTTATGCCCTCAACTAGATACTAATGTTCTTGGAAATAGGTACCAAACTACTATTTCTTCTGACTAACCAGATGATACCTGGTGTAGTAATTTACAAATGATGACATACAAGTAATTCTTTGGGGAATAAAAATCCACAAGATAATAATATTACTGAATAAAAAAAAGTACTGTTATTTCCGAACTGTAATTCCTTCTGTCCAGTGGCTGATAATAAAACATAATAGGATCAAACAAAAAAATAACATTTATATAATTTTGAAAAACCAATAAGCAGTAAGATGATAGCAAACATCTCTCTTATGAAAAAAGACCTCAAGTTTGAAACAGTTTCAATGAATAATATATAGAAATTTTAACCTATTTATGCATACATGTCATTGTAATTTCCCAAAAAAGGATTACTGAATAACAACTTAGTAACTAACCAATTCTATTAATAATTGAACAAGTAAAAATTTAGATAATCCTCAATTAAATCCATAGGCATAAATGAATATATGCATTTCATATTAGATGTTTTGAATTGGAAACTTTATGTTGTAATTGGCTATATATTGCAGATATTTTTCATATGGTTCTTCACATGATTAATTCTTTTCTTATGAAACTTACAAGACTATGATTAAGGCATGATCATCTGGAGTGCCACCACATCCGTCAAATCTCCTAGGAATAATATACATCTTCAATTTTAAAAAATTAAAATAGAAATATAAAGCATCATTTTACAAATGCAGTGAGATGAAAAATTCATTATCTTAAACCAGTGGGCACCAGAATTTAGAAATAAATAATTAATGATCCACTTTGGGTAAAAGCAACCAAAGGGTCTAGTACAGTACATTTTAATACAGCTAAAAAGACAGCTTAACATTTTTGCAACACATTAGAATTTTAAAGGTGGGTGCATAGAGAGACAAGAGCTGAGAAAAGAAAGAGAAAAGGAGACATTAGCAAGACTTAATTAGGCAAAGATGGGTTGAAAACAGTGGTAAAATAAAATTCTGATGTTGAGGTAATAGACTTTTAAAAACAGGAATGTCTCATATTTTATGTGAAATTGTTTGGATTATGACATCACAATACTGGCCCTCCAAACCCAGACATCCAATGAAATGTAATCTCATATGCCTTTTGTGAATGGATTTTATAAATGAAATTGAATCTCACATCTGGGTCAATACAGCAGAGCATAAACCAGGAGGCACAAGATGACAAGAGGATCCCTGAACTGATTTTATTCAATAAAAGTAGGAGCTCATAGAAAACAATAGTGACAATATGAAACACTGCTTTTACTCTACCTCTGCAAGGGATTATGGACTTCCACAGAACATGATTTGGGGCTCCAACTGATCTTATCAATAAAAAAAAACAAGATATATCCTAAGAAACATTAGAAATTAAATGATGTTATAATCATGTTAACTCCATAATTTTAAAACTAACTATAATTAAAATATAGAGTCATTAAAAGTAGATAAAATAAATAAGTTGGTGAGGCACTGGTGACACATAAATAAATTTAAAGGTAGATACTTGTAACAGAATGAATAATCCAGAAACATATAGAGGTATATATAACATCAACATTATCACTGGAATTCAAGTTTATATTTTGGCATTGTATATGCTGTTCAAAAGAAATTCTAGGCATCCACTTCAGTAAAGATGAAGTAACAGAAACCAGACTTACACTTTAAACAAGAAAACCAGAATAAACATATGAAAACACTATTTTCAGACATGAACAACAGTAACACTGGACTATAACTTCTAAGAGAAAGGGAACAAGAATGATGAGTCCTAGGATTGCCCTGGTTTGTTACTTGGAAGCAGTTTCCAAGAAGTAGCTTGAAGGAAGAGGGCAAATAGACAGCAGCCATTTCACTGTGTTAAGGAAATACATTGGAGTTTGGGAGGCCAAGGCAGTTTAATTTGTGGGAAAGACTACCAATGATACTGATACTGCACAGATAGAGAAAGCTCTAAAAATCTGCATTGAGGTCTAGCTCAGAAGTTAGGTGGCTACTGATCTGCCCTATGTGATTAGAAATCACTTGAGACCAGAGAATGGATCACTGGAACACAGTGGAATAAACAATCCTCAGAGCTCACAGCATTTGGGAGATATTTTTCCACCATTCAGAAAGGGGAGACATCAAAGAATACTGAGGGACATCCAAAAGAAACTCCAAAAAGTCTGGCTTTAGTGAAAGCAGTTGGGGGTTGGGGATGGGAAGACATCCTTAACTACAGAAGAACAAAGATGAGAATTACAGCCAACTTCTCATCAGAAACTGAGAGGCAGAGCACAACAGCAGATACGTCAAAGCACTGGAAAAAAAAAACACAAACAATAAAACCATCAATTTTTAAATCTAAGCTCAATAAAAATATTTTTCAATAATTAAACTGAATAAATATTTTTTCAAATAAAAGTGAGACAATTCTTCACCAGTACATAAGAAACACAGAAGGAAGTTATTGAGGTAGAAGTAAAATGATAAAAGATCTACATAAAAGATGAAGAGTTATGAAAATGGTAACTAAGGGGTAAATATAGAGTATAATGTTTCCTATTTTAATCATTTTAAAAGATAATCATTTAAGGCAAAAATAATAGCATATTATTATAAGGTTTATAATATATGGAGAGGTAACATTATAAAAGCAAAAAAACAAGAAGGAATGGGGAAATGGAAGTTTATTTTTACATGGTCTTACATTTTACATGAAGCAACACAATATTTGATAGTAAACCAGTAAGTTATGCAGACTTTGGAGTAACCGCTAAATAAATAAAACAAAAAGGTACAGATGGGAAAAAAAAAAGTGAACACAAAATGGAATCATAAAATATATTCACTTTATCTAAAAAAAAGGAGGAAAGAGAAGAAAAAGCAATCACAGATATGAAGTAGAAAACAAATATCAAGATGGTTGATTTGGAAAAAAAAAAAAGGACAGTTGATCTAAACCAAACATAGAAGGGGTGCCGACGTGGGTCAATAAGTTAAGTGTCTGCTTAGAGCTCAGGTCATGATCCCAGAGTCCTGGGATTAGGCCCCACATCCTCAGGCTCCCTGCTCATCGGGGTGTCTGCTTCTCTCTCTCCCTCTGCCCCTCCCCTCATTTGTGTTCTCTATCTCTGTCTCCCAAATAAATTAATAAAATCTTTCTTAAAAAATAAAATAAATTCAGACATAGGAATAAAAACTTAGAATGGTCTGAAAGGGGTCTGAAAAGTTCAAACGGTAGAGACTAAATAATAACTATATACCACCAACCAACAAAAATTATTGTTAAGTATGAAGGCACATGGGTTAAAATTTAAAAGATAGAAAAAGAAATAACATGCAAACACTAATCAAAAGAAAACTAGAATGACTACATCAACACCAGAAAAGAAGATCTGAAAGCAATGGATAAAATTAGGATGAAAAGGATAATTACATAGTGTTAAAAGGGTAAATTCAACAAGAAGAAATAACATTCCTAAAGGTTTATGCATTTAATAAAAGATCTTTAAAAACATGAAATAAAAATTGATGGAACATAAAGAGAGCTAGAAAAATATCAATTACAGAAGAGATTTCAACATGTCTTTCTCAATAACTGATAGAACAAGTACAGAAAAAAGTATACTTGAGTGATACTATCAATTGACTTGATCTAATTAACATTTGTAGAATATTTCACATTTTTTTAAAGTGCATGTAGAACAATCACCATGAAGAACCATATTCTAGGTCATAAGACAAATCTTAATAAGTTAAAAAGATTGAAATCATACAAAGTATGATACCACAATTAATTAAATTGTTATTTGTTTGTTATTGAATTAAATGAGAAATGAGTAATAAAAATGTATCAGAAAGTTCCAAAATATTAGTATTAATCTAATAATAATACTGCTCTAAATAATACATAGGCCAAAAGGAAAAAAATCATAGAGATTAAGAAATATATAAATTGAAAGAAAATGAAAACACTCTATATCATAATTTGTAGATACAACTAAAACAGTGCTTAGAAGGAAATTTGTAGCATTAAATACTTGTATTAGAAAAGAAGGAAATTGTTAAAACATTTTCAGGAACTAAAAGAAAGAATAAAGAAGGAAATTAAACACAAAATAAACAGAAGGAAGAAAATAATAAAGGTAAAAGTAGATATTTATGAAATAGAAGATACACAAACAATAGAGAAAATCAATGAAACCAAAAGCTACCTATTTGAAAGAATTGATAAAACTGACAAAACTCCAGGGGCACCTGAGTGGCTCAATCAGTTAAGCTCTAACTGTTGATTTCAGCTCAAGTCATGATCTCAGGGTGGTGAGAGGAGGCCCCATGTCAGGCATCGCACTCAGTGTGGAGTCTGCTTGTTCCTCTCCCTCTACTCCTCCCCCAACATGCATTCTCTCTCTCTCTTTCTCAAATATTTTTTTTTACAAAGCAAAGGAATTTTATTATTACTATATTCACACAAGCAATGATTAAGGGCCCTGAAGTTTAACCTGATAGCTGAAGATTACCAAATATTAGTTTCCACAGAAGAACTGTTTTAACTTCTTAATCCTATTCAAAAGAGAAAAGGGTGGGAAAACTCAGTAAGTGCTTAGCACTGCCACTTCATTTCAAATGCCATTTTTGTCCTTGGGTGAATGCATATTACACCAAACCATGATCTAGCAATAGTACAGTTTTCTATTTGGTTTAACTAGTAGCACTTAAAGAGCTTATATACGGGACAATACTTTAACAGCTTTTTTATCTGAGACAAAGTTACCTCTAAGATAACATGACAAGCAATGTACAAAATCTGTCCATCACTTTTTCTAGTCCATCTGACATACATAGCAATATAGTATTTATAACCAGAAACTGCACTGAGTAGACACAGTAGTTTTTCAAGCTCTACCTGAAAACATGATGTTTTATTAAAACAAAAACAAGAGCACTTAAATCTCAAGTTCTATGGTTTTACAGTCAGTTTTACTGAAGTTGCAGATTTCCTTTCTTGCAGACAAGGTAATATGCAGGAAGAACCCCACGAAGAGCACACAGGCTATCTGACAAACTGTACTATCTGGATTACAAATAAGGCTTAGAAATCTTCTGAAGAATGTCAAGGAGTTGAGAGATTATCAGTGAGATTAACCAGAGAGATTATCTAGTGACCTTGATTTTTATTTTTCTTTACCTAAATTCTACAAATTCTAAAATTAATCAATTGATGTATCTTTCAAATAAGCAGCACCAGTCTTGCCCATTGATACAATTAAAATTTAACTTTCTCAGTTCTTAGTTCACAAGTTTATTATGAAAAACACTACAGTGCTCTTGTGCACTAACATTGTCTTATAGGAGGGGGAAAAAAACAGTTCTGTTCAAAACAACTCACCAGGTTCTGACAATAACAACGAACAACATGAGGCTGAGATGTGAGAAGGGTGCAGACAAATCATACAATTAAATTAAATGGTATCCCTGAAAATAAACAAAACAATTTCAAAACTCACAAGTAGAGGAGAGGCCTTGGTACTTAATTTTTAAAATGTTCATTAAGCTCCAATTATTGTTTGCTGCTACCCTTATCTACAGACATGCTGAGTAGAGCTATAGCTAAATGGAAGTTAAATTGTATTCACAAGGTGTTAATGTTACTCATCGTACCCCAGACTACTTCCTGTAATGAAATTTTAAAGTTGTACAGTACTGCCATGAACCATATATTGACCTAATGGAAATGGGAAGAGCAACAGTAACTCCAAAGTGTCAGAGAATAGTTAACATTCAAAAAATTTGTTTTCACAGGGACCAAAAGATGTGCCAAATAAAAATACAAAGCCTCTTGTCATCAACAGCCGTGACCACTTTAGATTGAACTAGTTCATTGCATGCTGAAGCAACATTGTTGGTCAAGAAACTAGTTTCTGGCATAGCGCTATTTGTAGTTATATTTGCTTTCTCTGAGAGACTGCAGATACTAAAAATAAATTTAAAAAAAAAGTGATAAAACTTCAAACAGATTGATCAAGGAAAAGAGAGAAATGACACAAATTGCCAATATCAAGAATGAAAGGGCATTACTCAGATTATATTCAAATTAAATCCATAAGGAAATAAAATTATGAACAATCATATGGCAAAAAATTCAATAATTTAGATGAAAACAAATTCCTTGAAAGACAGGACTTGGCATGAAACAGATAACCCAAATAGCCCTTATCAAAGAAAGACATTAAATTCAAATTTTAAAACCTTTCCAAAAGAAAATTTCAGGCCAAGACAGCATCACTAAGAATTCTATCAAATATTTAAGTAAAAAATAATATCAATTCTATATAAGTTCTTTGTATAAGAACTTATATATAAGTTCTATATATCTATATAATAGAATATCAATTCTATATAAGAACTTTTATATAGAAGTTCTCTATATAACTTCTTATAAGTTCTATATAAGTTCTCATAGAAGAGGAAGGAACGTCTTCCAATTCACAGGATGAGACCAACTTTATCTTAATCCAAAACCAAACAGATATTACAAGAAAACTACAGATCAGTATCTTTTATGATCACAGACATGAAAATAAATCCCTAACAAAATTTTAGCAATTTAGTTCTCCAATATTTAAAATATATAACATATAAATTAGACATAAATGCATATAATAAACAAGTACCCAAAGAGCAATATAAAAAGCCATATAAAATGTGACCAAGTAATGCGAGGTAGGTTTAACATTCAAAAAATGAATTATGTGATTTCTCCATACTAACATATTTTTTAAAAAGAAAAAAAAATATGATCACCTCAAGGATGCTAAAAAGCATTTCACAAAATTCAGCACCTATTTATGATAAATATTTTAAGCTAATTAGAAATAGAAGGAAACCTTTCAATCTGATATAGGATCTATGTTATGGTCTCAATTGTGTTTCCCCAAAATTCATTCGCTAAAGATCCTAATGAGATAATATTAAATGAAGTCATGTATGAAGAACTAATCCAATAAGACTAGTTACAAGTCTCTCTCTCTCTCTCTCCCTTCCCCAACCCACTCCTTTCTCCTAATCTTTCCCCCTCCCTCCCCCCTTCCTCTCTCTGTCCCCTTGGACAGAGAAGAGTCCAAGGGAGGACACAGCAGGAAAACAGCCATCTGCAAGCCAGGAAAAGACCCCTCACCAGAAACAAACTCTAACAGCACCTTGATGTTGGACTCCTATCCTGCAGAAATATGAGAAAATACATTTCTGTTGTTGAAGCCATCCAGTCTGTGGTATTCTGTTATGGCAGTCCAGGCAGACTAATAGGGCATTTCTGAAAAACCAACAGCTAATATTATTCTTATATGGTGAAATACTGAAAACACTGAATGCTTTCCTTTTAAGATCAAGAACAAAAAGTGATAGCTGCTCTTACTACGTATACATCAATATTATACTGAACATCTAAGCTAGTAAAATAAAGCAAAAACAAGAAATAAAAGCATACAGGGGCACCTGGGTGGCTCAGTGGGTTAAGGCCTCTGCCTTCAGCTCAGTCATGATCTCAGGGTCCTGAGATAGAGCCCAACATCAGGCTCTCTGCTCAGTGGGGAGCCTGCTTCCTCCTCTCTCTCTGCCTGCCTCTCTGCCTACTTGTGATCTCTCTCTCTGTCAAATAAATAAATAAAAATCTTTAAAAAAGAAAAGAAAAAGAAATAAAAGCATATAATCCGAAAAGAAAGAAGAAAAAAATTTTTTTTCCAAAAAAAAAATTCATGTGGAAAATCCCAAGACATCTACACAAAACTATTGGAATAAATGAGTTAACAAATATACAGGATAAACTTAATATACAAAAATCAATTGTATTTTTTACATTAGCAATAAAAATTAAAGATTTAAATTTTAGTGTCTCTTCAAAGAACATCAAAATATGAAATATGTAGGGATAGTATTTTCAATTTTGTAAAACTTGTACTGTGCCAACTATAAAACTTTGCTGAAACAAGTTAAAGATTTAAATTAATAAAAACACATACCATGTTTATAAACTGATTTAATATTATTCAATGTCAACTGTCTCCAAATTTATTCAACAAAATCAAAATTAAGATTTTTAGTACGGTTTACTACAGAAGTTGGTAAAATGCTTCTGGAAGTTCTACTGAAATGCAAAGGACATTAGCCATTCACTACTCACCCAGTAGAATGGCAAAATTAAAGAGACTGAGCCTACTAAGTATTAGCAAGCATGTAAAACAACTACAATTCTCACATACTGCTCCTGCAAATGCAAAATGGTACAGACACAAGAAAACCATTTGGCAGTTTCTTAAAAGTTTCTTATAAAATCACATACACATAATTCAACCCAGTAATCCAGTCTTAGGTATTTACTCTAGAGAAATAAAACTTATGTCCACACATGGACCGGTATAAGTATGTTCACAGTAACTATACTGATGATAGCCAAAAACTAAGCTATATCCGTGTTACCCAGATATCCATATGAAGGTGGATAAACAAATTGTAGTATATCTATATAATTGAATACTACACATGATTAAAATGCAATAAACTACTTGAGCACAAACAACATGGATGAAGCTCACAAGTATGATGCTGAGTGAAAAAAACAGACATAAAAGACTACCTGTTATATTGCTTAATTTATACAGACTCCTAGAAAAATCTAAACTACATGTAGAAAGCAGATCAATAGTTGCCAGAGGCCAGCAGTAGAGAAAAAGGATCAACTACAAAGGCAAGATGGAGGTTTGTTGTGGTGATGGAAATGTTCTCTATCCTGAATGTAGTCATGGCATAAACAACTTTATAGATTGTATGTATTATTCAGTATGTATACTTATTGTACTTCAATAGAGCTCATTTTCAAAAATTAAGAAGAAACTGCACAGCTCTA
Source organism: Procyon lotor (assembly GCA_028646535.1). Classification (NCBI taxonomy): domain Eukaryota; kingdom Metazoa; phylum Chordata; class Mammalia; order Carnivora; family Procyonidae; genus Procyon; species Procyon lotor. Next base: position 106,909,845 of record CM053603.1, on the reverse strand, counting down.
ACTACATATGATAATGGAGGTTAACTAGAGTTAGTGTGGTAATTTTGCAATATTTACAAATATCAAATCATTATATTCTATATCTGAAATTAATGTTTTTTGTCAACTGCACCTCAGTAAAAAAAGAAACTGTATTAAAAAATGGAAAAAATTAGTCAGAAAAAATCCACAGATATTTCAATGAAGATGTAAGGAAGATAAGAGGAAAATGTTAGTTACTTAGTTTTCCAGATCTTGAACAACATTCCCTCAGAGCACATCATGGAATGTCTAAAACTCCTCAGAAGACAGTTGGTAAACATGTATTATGACAACTGAGGCATCCCAAATCAATAGGGAAGGCTGGGCTATTCATTATGTGGTATTATGTCAATAGGCTAGCCATTTGGAAATAAAATAAGCTAGACTCTTGTCTCAAATCATACCTAAGATCAAATTCCTTATGGATTACACATTAAACATAAACAAGTAACAGAGGAAAATTTTAAGTAATTTTATAGTAGGGAAATCTTTTGTAAACATGGCTCCACAGACAGAAACCATAAGGAAAAGATTAACAAATACTGGGGGAAATAAAAATAAAATTAGAATTGACAATACAGAAAAAAATTTTAAATAGGTAAGATAAGACTAATACCCTTTAAAAATATAATTATTAAGCAGTCGTAAGAAAAAGAAGATTATACTAATGGGGAAAAGGCAAGAAATGAACAAGAAATTCACAAAAAGTGCCATGGCTGCTAAATATTTAAAAATATTTGTGAAATGTATAAGCCTGACGATTCACAGACATGTACCCTGGGGCAAATAATACATTATATGTTAATAAAAATATATATATATACACACATATATATACTTAAAAACAAAAAATAAATAAAAATAATAAAAATTAAAAAAATAAAAATATACTCAACATCACTAATGAACAAACAAAAACAATACTGAGATATCAAAGTTCACCTATGTAACTAAAGAATACTCTTGTAAAAATGTAGTGCTTCTAGGACATATTTACATTTTTCTAGAGTATTTTGCAGTAAGTGTCATGTCTAAATCGTCATCATTTTCAGTTTTAACAGATCAATCTGATTTAACAAATTAGATTATTTTATAATCTGATACACATAAAAAGTTTTATTTATTTCATATTTATATGGTAGAAAACTATTCTAAATGTTCATAAATATCAGATGCTACAAACACAATCTGAAGCCATCGAAAATAAAAATGCAACCAATAATTATTGACATAAAAGATACCCATGGCAAGGTGCTAGATAAAATATGAGTATACCTTCTGTGTGAGCTCAATTAAAACAGAAAAATCTATCTTCCACGATGCAGGCATGGCTCAGTTAATTAAGCGTCTGCCTTCAACTCAGGTCCTTGCTCAGCAAGAAGCCTGCTTCTCCCTCTACCTGCCGCTCCCCATGCTTGTGTGCTCTCTCACTCTCTCTCACAAATAAAAAAATAAAATCTTTAAAAAAAAAAATTTATCTTCCTACTCATCTGTCTCTCCCCTTACCTACATATATACAAACGTACACACAGAGATATACAGATCTAGAAAGTTAAACTAAAAATCAATAAAAGTTACCTGTGATTAGCAAAATTAAATGAAAGCTTTCTTTTTTATATTTGTCTATATTATCTGGATTATTTATGTGTAAAAAAAATAAGACTTTAAAGGATTTATAATGTAACCAGATTTCAAAATGGGCAAGAAAAAGTAATGGAAATTTTTTGAGAATTTTTAGAAGTGTAAATCAATAGGTTGTTTAAGCATTAGACTAAAAATTCTAGGAAAATACCTTGAGGATTCCTTTGCCACATGAAATGCTACTTAAGGATCTACTAAATAGTGTCCTTCTGCTACCCTTACCCCTAGTGTTTTACTTTGCAACTTTATATCTCCAATAAAAGATCTTACAGGCTTTAAGGTTTCTTTTCTTTGAAAATTATTTTCTGCTAGGTCTTAAGAAAATAAAATGCAACTGTGTGGCTTGCATCTTATTTAAGAAAGACAGATAACCTTGAGTCTTAAACCTTCTCTGGCATTTTCTTGATCTTCACTAACCATGACCAAGGTAGAATGGTCTCATCTGCAAATTACTAAAAATAATCAGCTCTGGGAAGTGACCTTGGATGAAGCAATGTTAAATTGGCCAGGAAATTTTTTTGAGGCATCACTGTTATTAACTCGCAATTTTTTCATTTCACTCTGCCACTGATGCTTGGCAGGTTATAATTTTTCATTTTCGCACTTGGATGAAACTCAGTGAAGTAAAGATTATGGAGATAGTAGTGGAGAATTTTTACAAAGGGATTTTCCCCCTCACTCCATAATATTAGATTACAAAATGGATCTCTATTGGAGACAACTTATCAGCTGAAGATACGTAATCAGACTATTAGGATAACAGTAATGACCTATACTATATTTTATATTTTTTTAAATTGCTGCCTTCTGTATGTAGAGTTGATGTTATGACCAATTTATACACTTGGAAACATTTCCTTAGTGGAGATGGTTTGGGCTGATTCTTCTTTGACAACTTCATGCCTTCATGAGACTGTTTGCTGGGATTAAAGAAAATGTCTGTGAAAACAGAAAACACTTCTTTATACAGAGATGTCCAGTGACACATGTTGGAAATAAACTTGTACTACTATTAATGAATTAAGAACTAATCTTAGGTAGGTGGCAACTATTTTTGGTGCATCCTTCCTCCTTTACCTCCATAAAACCAATGCCAGTACTCTGATGATGACCACTTACATCCATAGAATTTCTGAATGTCCTTTCAGCATGTTATTCACTAACCAGCTTATAATTGGCACTAAATAGGTAAGCTGTCATTCCCTCAAGGAAAAGAGGAAAGAAAATTCATTTTAAAAATAAAGAATATTGTGTATGGAATATAGCAAATCACAGAACAAATCTGAATTTGGAAAGATTCTTTAAATCAGAAGACAATGTTTAAATGCATAGCTGGAATGGGGACTGAAGAGACCAGTCTCCTCTAATCTGAAAAAACTAAGAAATGTCAACTTGAATCACCAATTCCCTTAACTTATTTTGATTAGATCGTTGGTATCCAATTGCACCTAGCGTAGTGTCAAGCTGAAATACCAAACTAGGGACAACTACTTGCTAGGAAAACCATTATGTTTCCTAAATTCTTTATGTGTGTCATTACCATATTATTTAAAGGAAAATTAAATTGCTACTATCCCCCAGAACATCTGAATTTGGGGTCTTGTATCTAATTGTGGAATAAAATATTTTGTTCCCCTAAAGAAAACTGAGTTATACACTATTTCACCATGGAACATTATGATTATCTCATAATATAATTTTGATGTAAGTGAGACTGTTAACTGATCTTCTTTTGTCTAACCACTGGCAAAACATGCAAATTGACAGAAAAGCTGCATAGCAAAGAGTTTTCTTTGACTGATTACAGTATCCTAGTGTTAAGCATCTGCCTTTGGCTCAGGTGGTGATCCCAGGTCCTGGGATGGAGACGTGCACCATCTCCCTTTCCCTCGGCCCCCCACTTTGCTCTCTCTCTAGTATTCTCTCTCAAATAAATAAATAAAATCTTTTTTTTTTTTTAAAAATTTTATTTATTTGACAGAGAGAAACACAGCGAGAGAGGGAACACAAGCAGAGGGAATGGTAGCAGGAGAAGCAGGCTTCCCGCTGAGCGGGGAGCCTGCTGCGGGGCTCGATCCCAGGTCCCTGGGATCTTACCTGGGCCGAAAGCAGACGCTTAACGACTGAGCCACCCAGGGGCCCAATAAATAAAATCTTTAAAAAAAAGAGGTAAAGTTTCTAATCTAAACTCTTTAAAAAAAAAAAAAGAGGACTGGTAAAAATGACAATATCACATATACATCTTTATTATTCTGTGCAATATATATAGTATAGGCTGAAGTTTTAAGAAACATGATTAAGATAAAATAAGTTATTTTAATACAAATAACAAAGGCAAAACAAAGATGGTAAAAGCATTTTACTTCTTTTTTTTTCTTTTTTTGGTAAAAGCATTTTAAACAATGAATTAATTAATGAATTTTTAGATGTTTTAATAAACACATTTAATAAGGGGCACCTTAATACATGTCCACCTCTTGATTTCACCTCAGGTCATGATCTGAGGGTCATGAGATCAAGGCCTGAGTCCGGCTCTATGCTGGGTGGGGAGCTTGCTTAAGATTCTCTCTCCCTCTCTCCCTCAGGTCCTCCCTCACACCTTAAAAATGTGTGTGCAAGCATGCTTATGCACTCTCTCATTCAATAAATAAATAAAAGCATATTTAATAAAATGTTTTTCTCTGATAAATACTAATAGAAAACAGACTATCAAATAGCAAATAGTTAAATATATTAAGAAATAATATTCAGTAAGAATAATATTCAATAAAAACAATAAGAAACTTGTTTTTTCTCTCAGGGTGGCTCAGTCAGTTAAGTGTCTGACTCTTGACTTCAGCTCATGTCATGATCTTAGGGTTGTGAAATCAAGCCCCATATCAGGTTCCACGGTAGGCACAGAGCCTGCTTGATTCTCTCTCTCCCTTTCCCTCTTCCCTTCTGTCTCCCTCTCTTAAAAAAAAAAAAGAAAGAAAGAAAAGCAAAGGGAAAGGAGCCAAGTATAACTTATCTATATTTTGTTTAATTCCATTCTGGGTTTTTTTTGTTGTGGTGGTTTTGTTTTGTTTTGTTTTGTTTTAAGGCTCTAATCAAATATCTGCCTGGTTCTTAAGTCAAAGCATAGCATAGTCTACAGCATGTTTTTTTTTTTTTTATCTTGGTTTGGCTATAACACATTTTTGGATAGGCCAATTTCTAGTAAGGAGATTGACTCAATAATCAAAAACCTCCGATGAACAAAAGCCCAGGACCAGAAGGTTTCACTGGTGAATGCCACCAAATATTCAAAGAAGCTTTAATACCTGTCCTTCTCAAACTCTTCCAAAACACTGGAGAGGAGAGAATGCTTCCAAACTCATTTTATAAGGCCAGCATTACCCTAACACCAAAACCAGACAAGGATACAAAAAAAGAAAGAAGGGAAGGGGAGAGGGGAGGAAGGGAGGGGAGTGGAGAGAGGAGAGGCCAGTATCTTTGACAAACATAGATGCAAAAATCTTCAACAAAACATTAGCAGAACAAGTTCAACAATACATTAAAAGAATCATACACCATGATCAAGTGGCATTTTTGGATTTATTTGCCTCACCCACTGAGAACAGCCCTACTGAGAACAACCATGGACATTCCTGCATAGCAACACTGCTGATTAAATAATACTTAACAGGCCAAAGTTAATCAAGAGATATTCACCAACATAACCCCATCAACATTTTTGATAAGTTGGGGGAAAAAACAAGCCCCTATGGCTCTGACTAAATAAAAAAAAAAACTCATTTAAAAAGTAATTTTAGTTTCTTAAGTTACTGTTCTAAATATCTGTGAGACATCTCAACTCTGAGCTTCTTATTTCAGCAGCCTCTACCTTTGATCCTCTTCAGCCACCCCATTCCCAGGGTCACATCCTGAGCCACCATCACCTGAAATAGCTTAAATTCCCCACTGATTACTGCCCTCATCATTCAAAAAGTCTCACTCCATTCCTCCTGATACATTTGATCTTGAAACTTACTGGAGTTTCTGATGCTCTGACCACCTCTATTTTCTTGCAGGTCATCACCCCTCCACACACACCCAGCCCTGCCACATCCCTGTCTAAATTCCTTCTGATCCAACCTAGACTTTACAGTACATCATTTCAACAAAATTCTTGTCAGAATTCATTCCCTCTGCTCCAGCCCTGCTAACTGAAAACTTTTCTCAGACCTTCATTTGCTTCCTATGCTCAGGTACCCAGATTCCTAAGACGAATGTAGAACATCATGCTAAAAATACACTGCCTCTCACCTCAGCTAAGCTCCCATGGCCACTGAGCTACCCTTTGATTAGGCTATCTTTTCCACTGCCTTCAGTGACTCTCCCTAATGTCCATTATACTCTCCAGGCATCATATCCTATCCCTAACTTCTTCTCCTTCAGCAGACAGTTCCTCACAGTTCTGTCAAGAAGAATCTTTCTCACCCTCCTTTCCTCAGAGATATATTTACCTATAATTGTGCTATCTTTTCCTCATGCCCTAAAGAAAGAAACTTCTACCTTAGGCTGGTCCCTCCATCTGTTCTTTAAATCCTATTTGCTCTCAATCACTCAAGGTCTTTACATTCTCAATGATCTTTTCTTTCTTGCCTCATCAACTTCCTCTCAACCGGATCCTTTCTTCAACATCACACAAATATGTTCACATTTCTCCCATCATAATAAAAATCCTACCTTGACTTATGCTTACTTCTTCCCTTCCTAAGTACCCTTCCTATAAGAGCTGTTTATGCTTCCTGTCTCCACATCCCCTTTTGCATCCCCCAACCTTTTGCAATTTGCTGCTACTTCAACCACACTATTGAAATTACTCTTGCTAAGATCATTTAAATAACTTCTAAATTTCTAAATTTAAAGGCCAGGTTTTCATTCTCTTACTTGACCTCCTATAGTATTTAATGCTCCGGGTCAATCCCACCTCCTCAAGTGCTCTCTGCTGCTTTTAGAGTAACTTATCCCAACTTATCCCTTCTTTCTCCTTTTACCTCTCTAACCAGTTTTTCTCAGTCTGTTTTCTAGACTCTTCTTCCTATATACATATCAAAAAATGTTTAAAAACAAACTGACTGGCATCCCAGTGGAATTTCTGGGCTAAGCCACACATAGCAAGGCTCTGTCATGACAATATCATAAGGGTTATGACTACCAGCGCTCACAGGCCTGAGGGTTTGAACAGTCTATACACCCTAATAATGAAGTTTGGTGGCAAGGTTACTTTACATCAAGTCACATATGGTGATATCAGCTGTCCCGGAAGGATAAAGGGGGCCTCACTGCAATGCCAACTAGATTTGGGAAAGTATATGTGAATATACTTTGTGAATATGTGAATGGCCTGTGCTTTTCCTTCGCTCATAAAGTACTGTGCACTTCGACCTGAGGCTGAAAAATATTTCGATCAAAGAGCGAGATGCCTACAAAATGGGTGACTGGTTGCTTCCAGAAGCTGGAAGATCTGCTGTGTTTCCAGAGACTCCTTACCATCTAGAAAACACATACATCCACCCAACCTCGGAGTTCCTGAGAAACCATAATGCCCAGAGCTGACATCTATTTTTTGCTATCACTGTCTAGCAAATGGCTATTCAAAGAAGTAGGTGCCTTACTCAGGGGAGCATCAGTATATGCTCTACAATGTAGTAGCTTATAATCTTCATCCATCTCGCTCAGCAGCTGTCTTCGCTGACTCTATCTCTGGGAAAAGACAAGAAGATCAGCTGCTACTGCTAAGTGCAGAACTTTTGGTTGACTTTAACTCCTTAAAACCTGAATTTGGCTAATTTTAAACCAATTGCATTAACATAAGTTTTTGTCTTGGTTTCTACTTGTTTTTAAAGAGAATATTTTTAAAAAATTGTAGGAGCGGTTTTTAGAAAACAATTTTATTAAAAACTCAAAAAAAGAAAAGAAAAAAGAATTTCCAGACTATAAATTTGACATCGATTAAAAGTATTACATTTTATTATTTATTTATTTATTTATTTGACAGAGAGAGAGAGAGATCGCAAGTAGGCAGAGAGGCAGGCAGAGAGAGGGGGGAAGCAGGCTCCCTGCTGAGCAGAAAGCCCAATGCAAGGCTCGATCCCAGGACCCTGAGATCATGACCTGAGCCGAAGGCAGAGGCTTTAACCCACTGAGCCACCCAGGCGCCCCAGTATGACATTTTATAATAAAAATAATAAATATTAATTTAGACCAATGCTTTTTAAGATGATAAACTTGAAATTAACAGCATATATACTTTGCAAATCAGTGCATTTCAGTTACAGGTGGCTACTTTCAAGATGGTATGGAAAATGAATTGTGAGGAAAACACTGAGCTTAAACATGCATTAAAGTCTTCTACATTGCTCCAGAGGAGACGCAAGAAACCTTAAGCTTCTCTAATTTTCCTCTTAAGCTGTAATATGAAACTAAACCAAATTAATTAAACTCAATATGATCACAAAATATCTGTCCTATAGGAGTAATCTTTAATTTAAAAAATGTAATAACTCCTTTAAAAAAGAAGAGGAAGTTTAAACTAAATTAAGTAAAAGAAATGAAAGAATATAGTAGAAATTAATGAAGCAGAAAATAGAATTCAATGAAATCATAAACTGATTCTTTGAAATAATCAAGAAAAAAATAGATTGGGGGAAATAAAAGACACAAACTCACTATCAAGAATCAGAGATACAGCATCATTCCAAATGCCATGTTTATTAATTAAGAGAATATCACGAAAAACTTTATGGCAATAAATTATACAACTTAGATAAAACCGGAAAAAAAATGGTTTCAAACTGTCAAAATTCACTCTAGAAGAAATAGCTATTTAGGGGCTACTGGGTGGCTCAGTTGATTAAGCATGTAACTCTTGATTTTGGCTCAGGTCATGGTCTCAGGATTGTAAAATCGAGTCCCATGTCAGGCTACATGCTCAGCATTAAGATTCTCTCTCTCCCTCTGCTCATCCCCAATCCCCTCTCACCCTCTGAAGAAGAAGAAGAAGAAACAGCCATTTAAACCCCTTTAACTTTTAAAGAAATTGAATTTGTAGCTAAGACCAACACACAAGAAAAAATCCAGATCCAGATGGCTTCATTAGAAAAGTCTCCTAAATACTTAAGGAAGAAATAATCTCAACACCAAACAAAACCTTCCAGAAAAGGGAGGAGGAGGAGGAGGAGGAATACTTTCCAACTCATTCTATAAGGCTATCATGACTCTACTATTTTTATGCTGCAAGAAAAAGATAACTGAGGCCTATATGCCTCAAATAAATAAATTCAAAAATTCAAAACAAAATTTAGGCCAACAGAATCCAACAATATATAATGATCAAGTAGGGTTTATTCATTTATTCCAGAAATACAATGTTGGCTTAACATTTAAATAGTAATTAATATAATTCACAATATTTCAGACTGTAAAAAGAAAAAGATTATCATTTCAATAGATGTAGAAAAATCACACAACAAAATCCCTTATCCACTCATGCAAAAATTCTTAGCACACTGGGAATAGAAGAGAACTTTCGGCATTTACTAAAAAACTCTCCATTTAACAGTATACTTAATGGTGAAAGCATGAATGTTTTCTTCCTAAGATCAGGAAAAACATAAAGATGGTTGTCACCACTTTTATACAACATTACTCTATAGATTTTTAGCAAGAGTAGGGGTGTGTGTGTGTGAGTGAGGGGGATAGGGAGTTTAAAATAGTAAAAGGCATTCAGATTAGAATGGAAGAACTAAAACTCCCTTTGCAAATAATCTTATAGGATATGACAATCTATATAGATAATCCAATGAAATCTACAACAAAAAACTAGAAACAATGAGTTCATTAGCAAGGTTATAAGATCCAAGACCAACATACAACACATAAAAATCAACTGTATTTCTATAAACTAGTAATGAATCATCAGAAAAGAAATGAAAAGAATATAGTAGAAATTAATGAAGAAATTTTTAAATTTATAAAAAATGCCTTAAAACACATAAAAATATAAAGTGCTTAGAAAATAAATGACAAAAAAGTGTAAGACTTGCAAAGTAAATACTTAAAATATTGCAAAAATTGAAGAAGAAATCTTTAAACAGAGAGGTATACTTTGTTCATAGGTCAGAACACACAATTGTGTTAAGATGTCAATTCTCCCCAAATTGATATGATTCAACATATCCCAAACAAGATCCTAGCCAGATTTTTGTATTAAATTGAAAGCTGATTCTAAACTCATGTAGAAATGCAAAGGGCTAGAATAAGCAAAACAATTTTGAAAAAGAACAAAGTTGTAGGACTGGCTCAGACAGAGATAGGCAAATAGATCAATGGAACAAAATGGATCAAAGAGACAAAGAATTGTCTCTTCTTGGAATATCTATTCCAAAATAAATATCTATTTATAGATTTATAGATATCTATCCAAATATCTATTTGGATTTTTTACAAAGGAAAAAAGATAACTCAGTTTTTAACAACTGATGCTGGATTGTTGTGATGAGCACTGGGTGTTGTATGTAAGAGATAAATTACTAAATTCTGCACATGAAACCAATTTACCATATATGTTAACTAACTTGAATTTAAATAAAACCTTGAAATAAAAAAATTGATGCTGGAACAACTGAAAATCAATATATAAACAAACAAAAGACAGTTGATCCATGCTTTAATCCACATATAAAAATTACTCATAATGGATCATAGACCTAAATTCTAAAAAATTAAAACTTTTAGAATAATGCATAAAAGAAAATCTCTGTGAGCTTAGTGTAAACAAAGACTTCTTAGTATGATACTGAAAAAGCATAATCCATAAAAGAATAAAATGAGAAATTCAATTTCATCAAAATTTAAAACTTCTACTCAAAAGACACTGTTAAAAAGAATGAAAAGACAAGCCACAGACTAGGAAAATATATTTGCAAGTCACCTACATGATAAAGAATTTTTATCTAGAATGTGTAAAGAACTCTCACAACTCAACAAAAAAACCCTGAAAATTTGACAAAAGATTGAGACAAGCACATCATTAATAAACATATATATGGACAGCTATAAGCAAATTGAAAGACACTTAACATCATTAGTCATAAGAGAAATGCACATTAAAACTACAAAGATACCATCATACTTCTATCAGAATGGCTCAAATTTAAAAAGCCTGTCCACAGAAAGTGGAAGACCTGAAAATCTCATGTACTGCTGATTGGAAAGTAAATGATACAACCACTTTGGAAAACAGTTTGGCAGTTTCTTAAAAAGTTATACACATACCTCCCACGTAGTCCAGCCATTCCCCTCCTGGATATTTCCCCAAAAGAAATGAAGGCATAAGTCCAGATATAATCTTATATATGAATGTTCATAGCAGCTTTATTTGTAAGAGACAAAAACTAGATCTCAAATGTTTATCAACAGGGAAATAAATTGTAGCACATTCATATAATGGAATGTTCTTCAACAAAGAAGAAAATAACTATTAATACACACAATACAAATGAACTATGCTTAAAGAAGCAAAAAGACCATATACCATATGACCTGTTTATATAAAATTATAGAAAATGAAAACCAATATATAAATAACAGAAAGGAGATTGGTGCTTTCCCGGAAAATGAAGGCAGGTGCAGGGGCAGGAAGGAGGAATTATAAACAGGCACGAGGAAACTTTGGGGCCTAATGGATATGTTCCCTATAATGTAGTGATGATTCCACTGGTATATTCACATGTCAAAACTTTATAAACTGCATACTTGATATATGCCTTATTGTAATGTCAATTATGCCCCAATAAAGCTCTAAAAGATAAAAAACTAAGGCCTCCCAAATGTTAGAATTCAGTGATTTTTCACCTGAACCACTAAACACATGTACACTGAAAATGTTTGTTTTCGGGCACCTGCGTGGCTCAGTCTGTTGGATGGCTGACTGGATGGCACGACCTTGTAGTCCTGGGACTAAGCCCCAGGTCAGACTCCGTGCTAAACTGGGAGTCTGTTTGAGGATTCTATCTGCCACTCCCCCTGCTTGTATACTCTCTCTCTCTCAAATAAATCTTTTTTATTTTTTCTTTATTTTTTTATTTGTTTGTTTGTTTGTTTTGGACAGAGATCACAAGTAGGCAGAGAGGCAGGCAGAGAGAGAGGAGGAAGCAGGCTCCCCGCTGAGCAGAGAGCCTGATGCGGGGCTCATCCCAGGACCCTGAGATGACTTGAGCAGAGGACAGAGGCGTTAACCCACTGAACCACCCAGGCACCCAAATAAATCTTTTTTTAAAAATGCTCATTTTCATTCCAAAAATACTACTTGCCAGGTTCATCTTTCAGTTTTTGACATAAAAGACTCTAGCACTAAAAATGTTAGAATCCAATACATTGTCATTTATTTTAGCCAAAGTCTTCTAGTTTTCATAATCATCACAAGAAATCAGCAAGGAATGGAACTATTATTTATTCATTCGAAAAATACTTATTGAGTGTTACAGTCTGTGCCAGCTTCTAAGATAACAAGATAAATAAAAATGAGTCCCCACCATCAAGGACATCATGGTCTCATGGGGAAGACATTTTTGAAGCTGATGTTCAAAAGATGTGGCAGGTACAATAATAAAGATATGCAGAGTTGTGTTCAAAGCATACTGTGACCAAGGAGGAGGCATACCTAATGAGTTGCAGGCAAGAAATAATGCACGGTAAGGGAAGAAAAGCTTTCCAAAGAAGAAACTTCTAAACTACATGTAAATAGTAACATTAAAATAACAAGATAGGGGCACCTGGGTGGCTTAGGTGGGTAAATCTCTGCCTTCAGCTCAGGTCATGATCCCAGGATCCCTGGAATGGAGCCCCCATTGGGTTCCCTGTTCAGTGGGGAGCCTGCTTCTCCCTCTCCCTTTGTCTGCAGCTCCCCCTACTTGTGCTCTCTCTCTGTCAAATAAATAAAATCTTAAAAATAAATAAATAAATAAATAAATAAACATGATAAAAATAAAATAAAATGATAATTCAGTTACAAAGAAAAATCTTTTTCTTTTAGGACCTACTGACACATGTTCCAGGACTGGACAGACTTCAATATAAATGTAAGGTAAATATATGGTAATGATATACCCCTTTAAAAGTAAAGAGAAGGAATGACTCTGAAAGGTATTACCAGTGTGCACACCATCTACATTTCCAAAATATTAAAATATTTTGGCAAAATGATAAAATGTTATGAAAAGACTCTAGAAAAGAGTCTGAAAGTATAGGCTTTTATAAATAGCTTTAATAAATAATTCACTTTTTTATTCATGAGCAAGTAACAGAATAGGTAAATAATGGGGCTAGGACAAAGAATGCATCTGTATGCTGGCCTTATTATTTTGATTACTTAGCATAATTAATTCATTAAAGAACATATTCAGTCTAAATTTTACTACCAATAGACTCATGCTTAACTTTTTACAGTATTATAGCCCTGAGGAGCTCCACAAGAATTGGAACATTATGAAGGTAAAGAAGAATAGTAATGGAAGTATTCTAACACAATTTGGATTCCATGTAATTTAATTATTCTATTATTGCAGTATCCACCAAAATAACAGAACTGTAGCTGATCTCATCAAGGTCAACCACAGGAATAAGCTGAGATGAAACCTAGAACTTAACACTGTTTTAATTGAGAACATTCCAACCTTGAATATTGAACAGAGCCCATCTAAATATATAGATGGCCAAATAATCCTTTCCTTTACCCAATTTTAAGATGTACATGTGTTGATATATATTATATATATGTGTATGTATTATATATATATACACACACACACATACACAAATATGCACATACATAAGCTGGCATCAGTGAATATGTACATGTGTTGGGATATATGTCTATTTGTATATGTATATATTTATATATGTATACATAATATAAATAATTATCTGGCATCAATGAATACATACCTTCACATTAAGAGAGAATTTTCTGTCCCACAATCTAGGCAAAGAAAAAATAAAGCTTTACAGTTTGATGATCACGCAAATAGCCAAGAAATGAGTCAAATATTATCAACATCTAATGTCAACACGAGAAAGCCAAATTGCTAATGGAAGTTACATTTTCTTCTTGGCATATTTAGTGCCTCAAGAGTGTTCGATATTTTTATAGTATATCAAATGAAAAAATTTCAGTTAGTAGAGACAGTGCGTGCAGAGACTGAGCTGAGAAATACTGAGGGATATCTAATGAGGTTATGGAACAAATCAACACAGCTTGCCTGCTAACTATTCTTTAGCCACCTTAAAAGAGCCAGAGGCACCGCCTCTTCCTGCCAACAGCCGCTGAACCAAAGGAAAGCATCACTGGAGTTCAAGAACACAAACGTCACACAATCAGAAAATGTCAGAGCTGGAAAGGCCCAAAGAGGTCACAGAGTAACTATGCCCACAAATCTGTAGGCCGTGGTTACACTTCATTGATTCTATGAACTTACTGAAATCATATGCAAAGTTTTGTGCATATATGCAGAAGAACCACTTATCATCTAGTTCAATCATTTCATTTAATGGATGGGGAAACAGTTCCATTGAAACTGAATCACAGCTCACAAGTACGAAATTGGAGAAAGGATCTCTTGAGTCCCAGCTATTTGTTTTTGCTATCACACCACGTTGTCTCTTATTAAATATTAAAAATCTTAACTTCAGCAGAAAAAGACAGACAGCTGCAATCCCTAATCCCAGATTTTCTAAGATATTCAATATCCCCTGTGTAATCACTCAATAAACTCTCCATGAGTCCATTTATACTGCCCTTCCTGTCAAAGTGCCAAACATAACCCATGTGATATCTGTGTTCTGGCAGCCCTTGCAAGTGGATCAATATCTGACACAAATAGCTCATGCCCTACTGGCTTCTCAGAAACTGAACAGAGTCTGCCAGAACACTCAAGGAAGAAATTAGAAGACACAAAAGGTTTTGAGGATGTAAGTGTTCAAGGACAAAGCTATGCAGTAACTTATACCGTCTTGTGTAGAGTTGATGCTCCCCAAATGTTTGTTGAACTGAACTGATGTATAAAACTATCTAACAAATGGTCACCCTGACCGTTCCCAAATGAAAAAAAAATTCTTGCTCAAGAATCGCCTCTCTCATGAATATACTAAGGCTATTTTTTTAAGCTAACTTTCCTTAAGAAACTCCATATATACTGACCAATCTTCCAGTTATTCCAAAATAGCTCTGAATTTAAAAGTAGATGCCAGGATTTTACAAGTTCAATAAATTAATAAGACTTTCTCTCAGTGTTGCTGTAATACACACACACACATATGTCATGATACCATTTATCTATGTAAGATATTTTGGCTAACTAATAAGAATCTCTCAACAAATTAATAACATCATTACATTAACTTTTAGCTGTTTTAAATGGTTTAACAGTAGTCTTTGGGGTCTAATAACATACTGTTGAGTTGGGCAAGCTGGCACTAGAGTGAAAAGGAGTTTGTACAAAGTAAATTCTCCATCTCTAAATAAACTGTTTTCCCTAAAAAACCTGTTTCTTTCCTTATATTAACTATTGTGATTAGGAACAAGATAATTTATATAGTCCCCAATCCAAAAAGTTTACTAAACTTTCTTCTCCCTTACCTAAAACATCTACTGAATAAGGATACCCAAATATATCTCATAAACATCTCAAATTTACATCCTTGTTCCTACTGTCATTATCCTCTTATAGGCCCTCATCAGCTTGAGCCAGACCTCGAGCTCTCCCTACCTTATATTGTTCTCATTCTAGTTTTCCTTCATATTACATCAGAATTAGTTTCCTAAAACATAAATCTAATCATTTCTCACTCTTGCTTGAACCCTATTAGTGGCTTCCTACTGCATTCAAGTAAACTCAGGTTTTTACCTTAAAATATAAGGTTTTTGGTAATTAAAACTTGGTGTCCTTTCCATTCTGGTGTGCAGCAACCCATTACATCTCCTACAGACTCTTTTAAACCTCCTGCTTGGAGACCTTGTCAAGTTCTCCATGTCAGCCTGTTTTTTTATTCTCTCAAATTTTAGCATATACTGTACCCACACTCCATAAAACACTCTGACACATTTTCCATCTGGAATAGAAGCTATCCCTCCTTCATGACTTAAGAAAAGGCTGCAACAAACCTTACTTGTCTCCCCTCCCCCAATTATTTGCTTTCCAATTAAGTATATTTTGTCCATATTTCTAGCAGCACATTTAAAACAATATTTTATGAAATATACAGACTGAAGTTAAACATATTACTAGAATATAACAAGAATGACTTAAAAATCAGTACCAAAAAGATATCTAGAATCCCCAAATATGCACACTTCTAACTTCCCCATGGGCATTGGAGGATTAATAGGGAAATTAGGAAACATGCTTATTAAAAGATCATAAATACATGTTACACAAAATTCATGAAATGGAGAGACATTAGCGAAAATCAGAGTGAGAACCTCTAAAAACTCTCTTACATAAAACCAATAAGAGTGCTGACAAAATTGTTAGAATCAACTTTTTCAAAACTCAGAAAACCAAAGGTCCGCAGCATTCTGGGGAGTGTTTATTCAAGAAAAATAACTGATTTCAGTAAAAAGTGATTCCTGTGGAATCTGAACTTGCCTTACTCCTTTTTCCCATTAGTTGAAAACTAAGAGCCCACATTTGTGGTAAATACCAGAAGACAGACCACCTCTAAAAAAAGCAGCATAGGTCTGTGGTGTCTTCAAACTCATTCCCAGGGCAATGTCATGATAATGACCTATTCTGTGGTTCCTAGAAGACCTACTTCAAACGTCTCTGTATTTGACCTAAATCATATCTCACCCAGTGGGAAAAGCCTTTTTCCCAAAGGCATTTGTTGAAAACAATTATAAGAATTTTAACTTTACAGTTGTCTAAAGCCTCTCTCCTTGGCTTACAGATGGGTATCCTCTCTTTCTGTCTTCCCATGGTCTTTCTTCTGCCTATATCTGTGTCCAAATTTATAAGGATGTCAGTCACATTGAATTATGGCCCACCCTAATGACCCCCATTTTAAACTAATCACCTCTATGGAGATGCTACACCCACATAAGGACATGTTCTGTGGCAGTGGGAGTTAGACCTTGAACAGAATGGTTTTTTTTGGGGGGTACATAATTCAGCCCATTCAATAGAATGGTTTTTTTGAGGGGTTACATAATTCATAACATCTATCCTCACACATAAAAAGCTGTGTTATAGTTATGTTTTTCAGTCTTTTGTTTCAAAATAATGAGCCATATTTTTTCAGAATATTTTCTATTACCTTTAAAATATTATGATAAGAAAAAATCCCTAGGGTGTCTAACTATGCTTTTGAAACTCAATTGTTACAGCAAAGTCAAAAGAAGGACAAATGGACTGAGTTTAGTCCTGGCTCAGCCATTAACCATTGAATTTGCCCTGTACTTAGTACTTAAATAATGCATACTTCAATTCTTCACCTGGAAAAGGAAGTGGTTGGATTGAGTCCCTCTGCAACTCCACAAGCCCAAAGACTCCAATTCTACCTTGTCTTATTTTGCCACAATTGGCACTGTTGAAGGTGACCTAGAGATAACACAAGAACATTTATTTAAATGAAGAGATTAATGTAAATTCAGTTGAGTTTGGAAATGTTTGCACAGCTGAAAACCATGAACCTTCCAGACTTCTTAGACAAATTTCATCCATTCTCTGAGGATAGACTGCTTTTGGATTTGTGAATGCACATGAATGTTGCTTTCAGCACACAAAAATACCTATGGTAGGTATCCCTCATGCCCTATACTACTCCGAAATTATTTTCAGCAAGGTTGAATATTCCAGCAGTCTTCATTTTCTTGAAAATTAGTCCTAGAAAATTAGAACTTACCACAACAGGATACAGGACTTAAATTATATGTTAATTTATGAAAATTGCCTTGGATACTGATTCTATAATAAAATTCAAAACATCTAATTGTTCATTTACTAAATTGTGACCAGGTATTCTGAACTAGTAAATTTAAAGAAGTATACATCACTATATTTTAAATACACCAAGTGACAACAGACTCAAGATAATTAAATGGTCTTTGGAGAAACATGCATTTGAAAAATAGTTCATCGGGGTGCCTAGGTGGCACAGTGAGTTAAGCACCTGACTCCTGGTTTCATCTCAGGTCCTGATCTCAGGGTGGTGAGATCAAGCCCCACGATGGGCTCCATGCTCAGCATGAAGTCTGCTTGAGAACCTCTCTCCCTTTCCCCCATCCCCTGAACACTCGCTCTATCCCTAAAATGAATAAATAAATCTTTAGATATAATATTTTTATACACATAAAAAGAAAAGAAAAAGTACACTTCTTCTGATAAAAGTGCTTTTATAAATTTGATATAGAGTATAATGATCATAAGTTTTGGGAAAATATGTTTAAAAACAATGATTCATATAAACATTCCCTTTGAGAAATAATCATGGAATATTATAACACAAGACTGTAAGATATGGTAGGACAATCTGAAGCAACATCAATGCTAGAAGAAAAAAAATACCAATATTTCAGAAACTTGTTTAGGACACAGAGAATCATTTAGAAGGGATATCTATGTAAAATTACATTTATATAATTTTATACATACAAATTTACAAAATTTGTATTTGTAAATACAAAATTACATTTATGTAAAATTACATATGTAATTTTAAATTTATATAATTACATAAATGTAATTTTACATCTCAGACTAATTCTTGAGGATATCAGCTATATCAAACTGACATTAATTTATTTAAAAATAGTATACATGTTGGAGAAGAATGAATGAGGTGACATCAAAAAACAACTGTCAATATCCAAGAGTTGACAATGATCATGATAAATTAAAGAGTACCATCAATATGAAACATTTAAGAGTATAAAGTGCATGTTTGGTTGTTTTTTTTTAATAACTATGTTAATGAATAGCTTAAGTCTAAGAGTGTGCCTTGACTACCCAAAGTTTCTAAGATTTACAACTTTTATTCAAACTGCTACTGTTGGATAGTCAAAAGGTATTGGAGAGCATAGTAGAGCATGGGGCAGATGGCTATATAATTATGGACAACAGATATAAGATTCAGTAATTGATATAATGGTGAAAAATGATACAGAGTTGAAAAAAGAACACCAGCAATATTAATGCAGGTTATGGTGATCAGAGTTTCATAATATACTTTCTAAGAATATACTGATCACATAAAATTGATAAAATAATTCTTCCATTTGAGCAATATCCCATTCTATAAGTACTTTCTTACAAGACAGTGTCTCAGTGTTCTTATATGGTTGATTCGCTTCTTATGGCTAAGTGCTCCCAGAGAATGGTTTACTCATTCTTGCTGACAATAGCCCCGGAAAATATAAGCATTTTATATACCTATAAAATACTTTTAAAGTACATAACTCTCCTTTCCTTTCATAATGTAAAACCCATTTCAATTTTTAATTAAGTCTGGAGGTGGAAAAAATATTAGAGGTTGCACTATTTTATAAGCATGAGCCTAAAGTATGAAGAGATTAACCGGCCAGCTTATTTTACTAATAATGAAATAAAAACCCAACTCCCACTTTACTCACTGAGATACTCAAAAAAAGATTCTCAAAGGTGTTTTCTCTGAATAGAAAGGCTCTCCCCACCCATGGGATAGGAGCTAACATTCCCCCCTTACTTATTTAATTCATTCAATTATTTCCAATTTGTCTAAGCTTTCCTCTTCTATACTCTCCACATGTTTTGAAAATTATAGACTGCCTCTTTCCTCCAAACTTGAAACCAAGGATTCTTGACTTTTTTTTTAAAAGATCATCAAGATATAATTCCCATAAAATAAAATTCACCCACTTGAAGTATATGATTCAATGGATTTCAGGAAATTCACAAGAGTTGTACAATAATCATAATAGTCATTTTAGAACATTTTCATCCTTCCCAAAAGAGCTCATACTCCTTTTCATCCCATTCTCCCCTCTCCCAGCCCTAGTAAACCAATAATCTGCTTTCTGTCTCTATAGAGATTTACCAATTCTGAACATTTCATATAAATGAAATCACACAGTATGTGGTCTTTTGTGACTGAATGGCTTCTCTGACTTACTATAACATTTTCAAGGTTCATCCATGCAGTAGAATAGATCAATACTTCATTTTTTTTTTAAAGATTTTATTTATTTATTTGACAGAGAGGAGAGAGACCACAAGTAGGCAGAGAGGCAGGCAGAGAGAGAGGGGGAAGCAGGCTCCCTGCTGAGCAGAGAGCCCAATGTGGGGCTTGATCCCAGGACCCTGAGATCATGCATGGCCTGAGCTGAAGGCAGAGGCTTTAACCCACTGAGCCACACAGGCGCCCCAATACTTCATTCATTTGTAATGCCAAATAATATTACAATGTATACACAAGATTTTATTTACCCATTTATCAGCTGATGAACACCTGGGTTGTTTCTACTTTTAGGCTATTATGAATAACACTGCTATGAGCATTCTTATACAAGTCTTTGTGCAGATGGACATATTTTCATTTCTCTTAAATACACAGCTAGCAGCTGAATTTCCAGATCATATGGAAAGATTATATTGAATAACTGAAGGAAATGCCAAACTGTTTTCCAAAACAGCTGCACCCGTTTGCATTCCCCTCTCCCACTCCCCCTGCTTGTATTCTTGTTCTCGCTATCTCTCTCTCTCTCTGTAAAATAAATAGATAAATAGATAAATAGATAAATAAATAAATAAATAAAATATTTTTTTAAAAAAAGAAACTTCTGAGCTTTCTCTTATTTCTTCACCCAACATATCATTTCTACCTGACATCCATCTCATGTCCTTTCCACTTTCACAGATAGATTTCAGATCATCACTCCTAAAATTGATAATTGTAATATCTATCAAACTAATTTTCCTACATGATGGCTCTCCTTACATAAATCCAGGTGATTCACTATTGTAAAACTAATTGTGAAATGCACTCTGATCATGGCATATGTACACTCAAAACTACTCAATACTCTTTCCTCTATGTCCATCAAATCAAATATAGCAAATTGACCTTCACATTCCAGGCCTCTACAATAGAGCCATGTCTTCCCCATCTAGCCTACACATCTTAGCTGCCTACAGCCAAACTGTACCATTTATTATCACTGAAAAAATTTTCCATGCTTCCAAACTTAATGCATTTATTCATTCTTTCCTCTGGGCATGAAATGCCTCCTCCATGTCTGCCAACAGAAATCCAATCCACCTCAAATGCCACATTGCACAAGAAACCTATCGCTGAAAACCAATTCCCTCAACATAATGATTACTTCCTCTTTTAATTATATTTTTCTTTTATGGTTCATATGACTCTAAATTATTCTAGCTAGATTTTCCTAATCTCTCTTTCTAGACTTTAATGAAAGCAAAGCCTATGTATTATTCTTCTCTGAATTTCATAAACACTAGATTATTTGAAATTATGGGCATTAAAAATAATTGTTAAACTATTATTAAAGTTGAAAAAATATAGTGGTATATTAATTAGAAATATCTTGACTGCAAATGACAGGTGTTCCATCTAGCTGAGACCAAAGGGGGAATTGTTCTTGGTTCATGTGAACAAGCTATGGAAAATAAATGATAGAGCTGGCTTCCAAATCACAGAGATACTGACAGGACCGTGTACTATGCCACTGTGTTTCTGCTTTGGGTTAGCTCTGTTCCCACCTTTTATAGACTGACCTTGCCTACCTTCTCAGAGACATGGCCACCAGCAGCTTCCTAGTTTCCATTCTCCAAGCTCCAGGGCCAGAGAGAAACGGAATGTTCTACCACAGTCACCCCTATCCCTCTTTTTTAAAAATGCCAGAAAAGGGGAGCCTGGGTGGCTCAGTCAGTTAAGCATCTGCCTTAAGCTCAGGTTATGATCCCGACAACCTGGGATCTAGCCCCATATCAGGCTCCCTGCTTAGCAAGGAGTCTGCTTCTCCCTCTCCCTGCTCTTGTGCTCTCTCTCTTTCCCCATCTCAAATAAATAAAAATCCTTAAAAATTAATTAATAAAGTACACCAAAAAAAAAAGTCTCTTACTGGCCCAGCTTGTAAGGGCTGGGCCCTTACAACTTTTTTGGTTAAGCATAAGAAGGTGTCAACTGCTGTTCAGGCCTCACGGATAAAGTGAAGCATTCGTGTGTGGGTGCATTTTCTGGAGAGCTGACTTTCTCAGAAAATGAGGGAAGACGTATTACATGGAAAAAATATTTGATGCCCACTAGAAGTAGTTAAAAGTTTCAGTGGTAATAACTGATTAACTGTTGCAGAGTTAACTTAAAAAAGAAAAAAGAATGAAAGTAAAATGTTAGCTATCAGTTTATAAACAACATTTTGGAACACTTAGTGAAAAAGAAAAAGATATACATTGCATCATTTGCTTTCCCATTCCTCATATTATTGTTCTTTCTCCAACATTCTTATGAGGGCAGGTTCAGATTTTGCACATAGTTTTATAGTTAAGGCTGTGCACAACTGTTCATAAATATGGAAAAGGAAATGGCTGCTTAGCATAACTATTTGGGAATCTTATTCCGTAATGGCTAAACAATGTTACTGAAAGGTTTTTAGCCTTTCTTACGTAGTTTATCATTTTCTTCCTTGCATGACATTTATCTCCTCTAATGTTATTGTTGGAAATGCCCATCACGTATCTCTCAGAGTATCATACACATAGGACATCAAGGATCACCGTCTCAAATGGCTATGATGGCCAGCAAAACAACATAAATGAGTAAGAAATACAGTGATCTAAGAAGTGCCTACTCAAAGTGGGCAGCTGCTATGCTGCTCCACCCAACTGTTCCATTGAAAGAAGGTAAACTAGTGTGGTAAACTCGTATGGTTCTCTTTATTTAAAAATTCCAGAAAGTCAGTGTTAAATATGAAACCACCTGATTTTTAAATGTGAGCCACCAACTCAAATATTTTTTCAAATGCTGTACAGGCCAAGAGACCAAATCTGCAGGTCAAATTTGATCTCCAATTCATATCCTATGTAGATATATTCAAAAGTACTCACTGAATGAATGCTAATGTACAAAACTAATGATTTGCAAATCAAATCATAGTTTTCTATTAATTACATTCTAATTGTAGAGATTACTTTCTCCAGAAGAAAATGTTGGTCTTAGCCCATTAAAACACTATTTAAAATTTTAACATTTACTTTAGGAACTAATTTTCTTTTGTTAATGAGAAGTGTTAGGTAAATGTAATTCTAAAAATGATCTCTGAAGAAGTTAGTCAAATGGATAATCAATTCATTCTTATAGATGCTCTCTCATATAATATTAAAAGTTATCACACAGATAGTATTTATTGTCATTCTCATTTATTCCTTATTACTTAAATGTTTAAACTGCTCAATTTAATCCTCCTTATAAAGGCATTTAAAACTACTAACAGCTATACTGAAACCTCTCTGAATTTCTACAATCTTCATTTGTTGTTATTTAATCACATTTCCAGGCTTCAAGGAGCTCTGCAACTCATCAGTGGAAAAATGGAAAAATGAATAATAAACTTGTGATTAGGAGATCCAGTTGGAATCAAATTTATTAGTTATTAGAGCCTGGGAAAAGGGAGTAAATGGTTTGCCATGTACTATAGCAATAACTAGCACTAGTCAACTGAGATAGGAACAAAACAGAAGGAAATCATGCATTTAGTTGTCCAGGTAACTGTCAACTGTCAATCTCTGTCAAAAAAAAAAAAAAAAGGAGGTATAAAGATTCGGAAAGGTAGTACTGATAGGAACAACTATGAATAGATATTAGGAGAAAAGAAAGAGAATAAAAATGGATGCCAATATACGTGGGTAAAAGACACTTTATCATTTAATAATCTACTTAAAATATAATTGAGACCTAAAGCAAACAACTAATGTAACATGGGTTCTATACAATATAAAAATAAGATCTATGAAAAAAAGCCCAAATGAAATGATGAGGGAAATAGAAATACATTTTATATTAGCAAATAAAAGGTAAGAAATCTCACCTTAAGCATTAAGAAGAAGAATAGAAGATACTAAAAACAAATCATAATGCCTGAAAAGTACAGATCAGTTTATCAGATTACATAAATTTAAAAAAAGAGACAAGAAGAAGGTATTGTGGAGAATATAATGTACATGTATATAAGTAAAATATATGACAACAACAGCATAAAGAAATGGAGGAGAAAAATAACAGAATACTGCAAAATTCTTATACTACATATACAGTGATATCATATCATTTGAAGGTAGACACTGACAAATTGAAAAAAGAATGCAATAAATTCTAAAGTAACTATTAAAATAAAAAAATGAAGAATTACAGCTATAATAAGCCAACAATTTAGACAGAATAAAATAATTTCTTAAAAGTACTCAATCCAAAAGAAGAAAGATAAAGGAAAGAAGGATATCAAAATAAGGATGGAATGAACAGAAAACAAATACTAACATGATAAACTTAAACCCCTCATCATATTAACAATTGTACAATATGTAAACTATTTATAGACAAAAAAAAAAAGACAGTACTATGATTTAATAGTATCATTAAGTGAAATGGAAAAACGTCCCAAGAAGAGCAACTCCTAGAACTCATTCAAGAAAAAAAGAAAACTCTACATAGGCTTTTATCTATTAATGATATTATGTATTTAAAAAGCTTCTCACAAAGAAAATAAAATCAAAGATCTAAGTAAGTGGAGAGACATTTCATGTTCATGGATAAGAAGACTCAATGTTGTCAAGATGTCAGTTCTTCCCTACTTAATCTATAGATTCAACCCAATCCCAATCAAAATCCCAAAAAGTTAATTCGTGGATATCAACAAACTGATTCAACGTTTATATGGAGAGGTAAAAACCCAGAATAGCCAACACAATATTGAAGGACAAGAACAAATTTGGAGGATTAACATGATACACTACCCAACTTCAAGGCTTACTACAGAGCTACAATAATAACAACACTGTAGTATTGGCAAAAGAATAAACAAATATATCAGTGGAACAAAATAGAGAACCCATAACTAGACACAGATAAGTAAAATCAACTGATCTTTGACAAAGATGAAAAGGCAATACAATGGAGCAAAGACAGTATTTTCAACAAATTGTGTTGGAACAACTGGTCATCCACACACCAAAAAAAAAAAAAATTCTAGTCACAGACTTTAAACACTTCACACAAATTGAATGAAAATGGATCATAGATGTAAATGTAAAAGTAAAACTATTAAATCTGTAGAAGAAAACAAGAGAAAAAGAAAGAAAACTCCTAGCCCAGATGGCTTATCTAGCAAATTCTACCACATATTTAAGGTTGAAATAATATCAATTATACACAAACTTATCTAAAAAGGTGAAAAAAGGGAATACATTCCAACAGAGTCTATAATGCCAAGATTACACTGATCTCAAAATCAGACAAAGTCTTAAAATAAAACTACAGACCAATAGTCCTTACGAGCACAGATAAACAAAATTTTAGTAATTTTCATCACTTTTAATAATTTTAAATTAATATTTTATTTATATTTCATACAAAACTACTTAATTATTATTAATATAGTTTTAATTAACAAATATTTATTATATTAATGATTATCTTTAAAATATTAATATTTTTATTTATCCATGGAAATCCTGAACAAAATTTTAGCAATCCAACATCCTTTTTCCTTTCTAATAAAAATTTTCACAAACTAGTAATAG
Organism: Procyon lotor; assembly: GCA_028646535.1. Taxonomy (NCBI): domain Eukaryota; kingdom Metazoa; phylum Chordata; class Mammalia; order Carnivora; family Procyonidae; genus Procyon; species Procyon lotor. The sequence continues at coordinate 106,884,367 of CM053603.1, read as the reverse complement.
AAATGAATTTCTTCCATCTGATAGGACACATCTACAAAAAAATCTACATCTAACATCATAGTTAACAGTACAAGTCTACATGAAAGTCTGAATAATCACCAATAAAACAAGAATGTCCACTCTCACCACCTCTATTCAACAAGTTCCAGCCAGTGAAATAAGACAAGAAAAATGAATAAAAGGCATTTAGACTAGATGACACAGTAACATATCTTTGTTTACCAACATGATCATCTATTTTGAAAACTGCTAGAATCTACTAAAAAAAAAAAACACTAGCACCAAAAGATGAGTTGAGAAAAGTTGTAGGATATAATATTTAAAAATCTACTTTGTTTTCATGTCTTTCTTTGTATGTACTAGAAATAAATAACAGAAATTGAAAGAAAACAGAATAGCATTTACAATCACATCAAAAATACAAATACTGGGGCGCCTGGGTGGCTCAGTGGTTAAAGCCTCTGCCTTCGGCTCAGGTCATGATCTCAGGGTCTTGGGATCAAGCCCCGCATCAGGCTCTCTGCTCAGCAGGGTCCATGGGTTAAAAGAATCAATAGCTTTAAAATATCAATTCTAACCTTGCTTATGGGTCAAATGACTCAATAGTGAAAAATATCAGTTCTCCTCAATTAATGATATATTCAATATAATCCTAACTAAAATTCCAACAGGCTTTCTAATAGAAATTGAAAAACTGATTATAAAATTCATGTGGGAAAAAAAAATTCATGTAGAAGCTCAGAGAACTTAGAATAACCAAAAAAATTTTGACAAAAACAATTAAGGTTAAGTTACTCCTTCCTGATTTCCCATCTTGTCAGAAAGCTACATTACAATAGTATAGTATATTTTTCTTTTTTAACATCTTAATTTAATTTTATTTTTTCAGTGTTCCAAGAGTCATTGTTTATGCATCACACTCAGTGCTCCATGCAATACGTGCCCTCCTTAACACCCACCACCAGGCTCATACATCCCCCCACAACCTCCCTTCCAAAACCCTCAGTTTGTTAAAAATAAGCAAATCAATCGGATAGTTTAGATTATAAAAATAGATCCGTAATATATGGACAAAATATTTTTGATAAATTTGCAAAACTAAATGATTCAGTAAAGAATAGATTTTTAAGCATATGGTGCTATACAAAATTTGTAAATTCATATACAAAAATAAAAGTTCTAATCTATACTTTGTAACATATACAAAGATTTGGTCAAATATATCATAGCCCTAAGCAAAAACTCTGGGACTAAAATCTTTTTAAAAAGTGGAGGGGAGAGGAGAAAATCTCTGTGACCTTAGGTTAGGTTAGCTATAACACTAAAGCCAAAATTCAAAAAGAACAAAATAATAAACTGGATATCACCAAAATTAATAACTTCTGTTATTCAAAAGACACAAAAATAAAAAGACAAACCACAGACTAGGAAAAATATTTGCAAATCATGTATCTGATGAAGGACTTGTACACAGAACACATAGAGAATTTTTAAAACTTATTAACAAGAAACACTTAAGCTGTTTAGTAAGAAAACACACAACCCAATAAAAGTGGCAAAAGATGTGAACAGACACTTCACTGAGGAAGATATGTGGATGGCAAATAAGCAAATGAAAACATGCTAAATATCATCAAACATCAGGAAAATACACATTAAAATCACAATGACACCACCACTATCAACCAATTAGAATGATTAAAGTTTAAAAGACTAATCACAGGAATGTTGAAAAAGAAAACCAAAACTGGCTGCATCACAATTCTGGACTTCAAGCTCTATTACAAATCTGTAATTATCAAGACAGTATGGTACTGGCACAAAAACAGACACAAAAGTCAATGGAAAAGAATAGAAAACCAAGAAATGGACCCTCAACTCTATGATCAACTAATCTTCAACAAAGCAAGAAAGAATATCCAATGGAAAAAAAGACAGTCTCTTCAACAAGTGGTGTTGGGAAAACTGGACAGCCACCTACAGTAGAATGAAACTGGACCATTTACTTACACCATACACAAAAAACAGACTCAAAATGGATGAAAGATCTAAACGTGGGACAGGAATCCATTAAAATCCTGGAGGAAAACACAGGCAACAACCTCTTCGACCTCAGTGGCAGCAACTTCTTGCTAGACACATCACCAAAGGCAAGGGAAACAAAGGCAAAAATGAACTACTGGGACTTCATCAAGATAAAAAACTTTTGCAAAGCAAAAGAAATAGTCAACATAACCAAAACACAACTGACAGAATGGGAGAAGATATTCGCAATGACATATCAGATAAAGGGCTAGTATCCAAAATCTATAAAGAACTTATCAAACTCAACACCCAAAGAACAAATAATCCAAATCAAGAAATGGGCAGAAGACATGAACAGAATTTCTTCAAAGAAGACATCCAAATGGCCAACAGACACATGAAAACGTGCTCAAAATCACTCGGCATCAGGGAAATATAAATCAAAACCTCAATGAGATACCACCTCACATCAGTCAAAATGGCTAAAATTAATAAGTCAGGAAACAACAGATGTTTGCAAGGATGTAGAGAAAGGGGAATGCTCTTAAACTGCTGGTGGTGCAAGCTGGTGCTGCCACTCTGGAAAATAGTATGGAGGTTCCCCAAAAGGTTGAAAACAGAACTACCCTACGACCCAGCAACTGCACTACTGGGTATTTACCCCAAATATACAAAGGTAATGATCCAAAGGGACACATGCACCCCAATGTTTATAGCAGCAATGTCCCCAATAGCCACACTATGGAAGGAGCCCAGATGTCCATCAACAGATGAATGGATAAAGAAGATGTGGTATATACATACAATGATTATGCAACCATCAAAAAAAAAAAAAAATCTTGCCATTTGCAAGGACATGGATGGAACTAGAGGGTATTAACACTAAGCAAAGTAAGTCAATCAAAGAAAGACAGTTATGTGATCTCAGCGATATGAGGAATTTGAGAAACAAGACAGAGGATCATAAGGGGAGGGAAGGAAAAATGAAACAAGACAAACCAGAGAGGGAGACAAACCATAAGAGACTCTTAATCTCAGGAAACAAACTGAGGGTAGCTGGAGGGGATAGGGAGTGGGAGGAATGAGGTGGCTGGGTGAGGGATACTGGGGAGGGTGTGTGCTATGCTGAGCGCTGTGAATTATGTAAGACCAATGAATTACAGACCTGTACCCTCGAAATAAATAATACATTATTTGTTAGTTAAAAAAATAAAAATAAATTAAAATAAAGAGAGCATGTGATGTAATGAGCCCTGGATGTTATATAAGACTGATGAATCACATGCCTGTATCTCTGAAACCAGTAATACATTATATGTTCATTAACTGAATTTAAATAAAAAATGTTTAAAGAGAAAAATAAAAGATTAATCATACCAAGTGCTGGCAAGAATGTGGTGGGACGGGGCACCTGGATGGCTCAGTGGGTTAAGGCCTCTGCCTTCAGCTCAGGTCATGTCACTGGGTTCTGGGATCGAGCCCCGCATTGGGCTCTCTGCTCAGCAGGGAGCCCACTTCCCCTCTCTCTCTGCCTGCCTCTCTGCCTACTTGTGATCTCTCTCTCTGTCAAGTAAATAAATAAAATCTTTAAAAAAAAAAAAAAAAGAATGTGGTGGGACTGGAACTCACATACACTGCTAATTGGAATGTGAAATCGTCAATCACTTTGAAAACCAGTCTGGCAGGTTCTTAAAAAGTGAAATATATACCTGTAATAACATTCAGCCATTTCAATCCTAGGTATTTACCCCCCTACACACAAAAAAAAATCACATAACAATATAAAGATTTGTACACAAACATTCATAGAGTATTATTTAGGATAACAAAAAAAACTAGTAATTACTATAAGACCAAACATGAATGAAATTGTTACTGTTGTCACAAATTACAACATGGATGAATTTCAAAAGAGTACATTCAATACGATTGTATTTACATAAAACTATAGAAAACACAAACTAATATATATACTATATATAGTGACAGAAGGCAGAGCAGTGGTCATTTGGTGATACGAAGGAAAGGGTCAATAGAAATGAGAGAAGGGGTTTAAAAAGAAGCATGAAGAAATGTCTGGAGAGGATGGGTATGTTTACTATCCTGACTGTTGTGATGTTTGACAATGTATAAACAAATCCAAACCTTTCAAACTATACATTTTAAGTAGGTATTGTGTATTGCATATTATATGCAATTATATCTCAATAAACTCTTAAGACAGATGTACCCCTCATCAATCCATGAACATTTTTGAAAATTTTTGAAAGAGATTTCTCTCTTGATTACCTTAACCAAAAGTAAATGTCAAATCTAAAACAAAGCAACCACCCACAATTCTCCAAGTCATCCTTCCTCTACCAAATATCCCAGTGCAAACAGCAGTAAAACAACATTTAAAATGTTAAATAAGTCTGAACATCCCGAGACCATGATAATGGATAAACTTTCTCATGAAATCTCTCCAATACTGAATAATACAAATAAAACTAGTTCTCCATCTGAAATGATACGTTTCTGAAACATTCTTAAGTTTTTGATCATGTTGTCTCCCCAGCCAAGAATTCTTGCCAGGCTGCTTCTGCTCCATCCAAATGCCTTTCATTCCTCCATAACACACCCCATCACCTCTATTAAAGTGGTCCTTGATGAACATAATCTTTATTTCAGGAGTGGGCATAAATAAAGTATTAGTAGAACACAGCCATACCCATCCATTTAGGTGTTGTCTATTGTGTTTCTATGTGATACCAGTGCAGAGTGGTATAATTATGACAGAGTCTGTTTGGCCCAAAAAACCACATATTTACTATCTGGCCCCTCACAGATGAAATTTTCCAATCTCAGGAAAATTATTAAAAGGGAAATTATTCCTTTTAATATCCACACTTCATACCTCTCTTAAGCATCATTCATTTCATTTCTCATCTTTTTACATTTTATAATCCTTAAGGGCAAGGGCTCAACTTTATAAGCATGACACAGTGCTTTGCGCTTACTCAGTACTCAATAAACATCTATTTAATCAGATTAAGTACAATTTATGAATGCAAGTACACTTTATGAATGCAAAAGAGTTCAATCAATAGCAAACACTAATTAGGGTAGGCTCTATAATTGCAGAATAATAAGAGTACACTGCTTTCATCAAGTTAGACTATGATACTACAATAACCTATGCCTGCAGCTCAAGAAATATTAGTGCTAGAACAGACTATAGAGGCCATCAGATCCCATCTACTCCTCTGTAGATAAAAATTGAGGGTCAGAGAGTTTAAGTGATTAGCAAAAGATAAAATAATTGGTTAGCATCAGAACAAATACTTAAAGTCATGCATGCTAGAAATAACAGAACCAAATCAGTCAGTGGGCAAGCTCCAAGACATGTGCTAACTCCCACAAACTGTATAGTATGCAAAATTGAGTGTATATGCATGTGAACATCCTCTTGGGAAGAGTTTTATATTCTCCTCATAATCAAAAAAGAATACATAATCCCAAAATGATTTTAAAAAATGGGAAAAAATACTTTTGAAGAATCAGTGATTGTACAATCTAGTAAGTAGCAAAGCCACGACTAGCCCACAGGTCTAATTATCTGTGGTCTTCATTATGCCCAAGGCAGAAGTGTCAATACATATTCTGCCATTGCAAAGAACCACTGCGAACAGCCCTTCAGGCAATGCAGGCACCACTCTTTATTTTCTCCTAAGGATCCTTTAGTGTCTAAGTATTCCTGAAGCACTAAACACACCAACATTATGGAGGGGGAGGCAAGAGTGGTTAATGTGAAGGAAAAAATATGTGCATTTCTTATTTTAAGTAATATTCCAAGGAGGCTATGGGCTACTGGTAAGGAAAAATTGATTATTTTGTCAAATAATATATTTTTGATACTTTTCATTCTATATTTCTTTTTATCCACACACAAAAAATCTTTCAATAAAATGATACAATGAGATTGATGAGAAAGTACAAGTATGTACATTACTGATCTCAAACTTGCCTGTGTCTGAGATCTCAAACTGAGCCAAAGTCTCAGACACAGGTTTTTTGTTTTTGTTTTTGTTTTTAAAGATTTTATTTATTTGACACAGAGAAACACAGTGAGAGAGGGAACACAAGCAGAGGGAATGGTAGCGGGAGAAGCAGGCTTCCCGCAGAGCAGGGAGCCCGATGTGGGGCCCGATCCCAGGACTCTGGGATCATGACCTGAGCCGAAGGCAGACGCTTAACGACTGAGCCACCCAGGCGCCCCTCAGACACAGGTTTTAAGGCAAAAGAGGCTCTCTCATCAGAAGGATAGCCCAACCAGAAGGCAGAGGACTGTTCCCAAAGCTGCCTTGCCCTGTTGAGCCTAAGGACAGCTTATATGTGTTTGGGGAATGAGGTGAATACAAGAAAGGTGACAGATCTCTTGAAACTTTTTGGTGGGGAGAGCCTTGAAACAATCTGGAGGTATACATTCTTCTGGACAATCCTGCACCATTTGGGATGTTGTATGATCCTATACGCCAGATAACTTCAAGACAAATGTTACCATTCAAAGTTTCTACAATTAGTAGGTAAACAGGGAGTAGGGGGGGAAAAGTCAAAGTTAATGATTGATCATACGTGAGGTTAAGAGGTACATAAAACATAATTAAGTAGGGAACAAAACATAATGTGGAACTAAGTTAATAATATAACTAATTCAACTACAGTTTTGCCTATGCTTGCAAAACCAGTCCAGTAACCAAGTGTCCCACCTCAAATACTCTGTGTGAATTAAAGCTTCTATTCTGAATAGCGGGTGATCCCTCCAAGTAGTATAAATCCTAATGTGCCCTGTCTCCAAACAGTAGCATTACTATTGCCAAGCTTATCAGACCATACAGAAAATGGAACAAGGAAACCTGTGAAAGACACACTACTTAAAAAGAAAAAAAAGAGGAAAGAAAGAAAGAAAGAAAGAAAGAAAGAAAGAAAGAAAGAAAGAAAGAAAGAAAGAAAGAAACCACTTAATTAAATGTTCTAGTAAAAGTAAATTACTAGAATAAAAATTAGTTAAGGCTGAAAACAGTATAAAAATTAAAAAATTTCACTTGCAGTACTCAAAAAAAATAAAATAAAATACGTAGGACCAATTTCAGTAAGAATGATCATAGGACCCTTACAGGGAAAACACTAAAGACTTATTAGAGGATATAAAGACATTCCCAAAAATGAACAGTCATTTAATGCTTTTTAATAATAATTCCTAGTATTATTAAAAATATTGCCTCTCAACATTACTATGTATATTTTTTAAAAATCCAAATTAGAATCTCAATTTTTGTACCTAAGTAGATAAAATTTTCTTAAATTTATATTGAAGAGTAGATGCCCAAAATTTGAAGAAAAAAAAATGTGAGAAGGGACATGCATGCACATATCAAAATTTACTGAAAAAAGTCTCTATTATCAAATCATAGAATTAACATAAAAACAGACAAAAGCAGAAGATAATATGATTATTATCAGATAGATAATCTCACTAACAGACCAGTAAGGAGAAAGAGTACATAGCTTAGGAAAAGGTACTGGCAAAACTAAATATATAAAACTAAATATATTGATATATATTTATTATTTATTTATGGAATATATAAATCATATATATTTATGTAATACATATAGATATATGGAATAAAATACAATTAGAATACTATTTTATACCATATCTTTAAAAATATAGGAAAACTTAAGTAGAAAAGAATAAAACAACAAAAATCCTGTTAAAAAATACAGCATATTGTATGCATAATGTAGAGTTTTAGAAGACTTTCATAATCAAAAGTGACTATATTATAAAACAATAAAACATATTCGACTATATAGAACTTTAAAACTTGTGTATGGCAAAAGATATTATGAACAAAATCAGCAAACTATGTATTTTGGAAAACCATTAAAGAACACAATTAAACTCTATGGTATAAGAGTCCTTAAAACTTGATAAGGTAGATATAAACAACTCAACAGAAAAATAGGCAATCAAGTGGAAATTTACAAAAAGGAAAATTCAAAGTTGGGAAAAAACATTAAACAGAAGCTCAAACTCAGAGATTTGTAAATTAAAATAACAATGACCTATCACTTCATACCTATCAGACTGGCAAACACTTAAAAAGACAGATCACTGCTATTATTAGCACAGGTGAGCCAAAAAGTGTATTTTCATACATTGCTGGGATAAATGGTATAAAAGATTATATCTAAGACAAAAATTGGCAATTCTGTAAAAAAGATATATCTGTGGTAAAAAATATGTATTAGAAAATACCCAAGAATACTACCCCTGAATATCTTCTCAACTGATATCTAATACATATTTGTTAATATATTTTAATGAGGTTACAGATGAGTACTATATTTTTTGTGAAATTAGAGGGAAAAATGATACCCCAAATTACATATGACTTCCAAAACTGACTCATTTTTTTACCACAGTTTGAACAAATAATATGGTAAACATTTTTTCCATATATACTATGGATAGTTTAAAAAGCAATCTGCATAAACTCTAGGTATTTCTGTAACCACACAGTACATAAGATACTACTGTTTTTCTAATGCTTAGATCCTCAGAAACATTGTCAAAGATTGTCACTAGGGGGAAGTCTTGTTTTCCAGAGTCTAAATTTAAATTGTCATAAATCTTAACAATTGCAGCACATGTCTATATATAAAAATAAATCAGAAGACACAACCCAAAACATGAGACCATATTTCCCCTTTTAAATCAGTCATTAGCTTCTGAAAACAAAACCAATCAATATTTTTAAAACAGACTGTTAAAGGTAATTTTAGTTTTTGCATCATAAATAGATCACAAAATTGCCACAGGTAAAACGGAAAATAATAAATTATATTTTACTCTAAACAATCAATAACTGAAGTAAATGGGCATTTTTCTTTTCAGCTAAATGTAGTATACACTCCTCATTACTCTTCCTACATTATAGCTAATGACTTTTCTCCATTAATCTATGAAACCCCTTTTTCTTTCTTACCACCTTCACACTACAGTTGTTCTTTATCAGTTCCCATAGAGATACTCATGGATAACAGTGAAAGAATAACACTTGTATATCTCCTTAGAACAATTACTCACTTATTCTATGACGTTTATAAATCAAGAATGCTAAATCTCTTCAGCTCACTGACTTTCCAGTTTAATCCTTCCCCAGAGGAAATCTACATGTGGATAATTTTTGCTCTAGGGCACTTGCAGACTGGTTCCTGATAATAAGAAATGAACAGCTAAACTATGGCATGCAAATCCCTGCTCCGGAAGCATGTTTTTTAATGCTGTAACTGCTATTATTTCAAAAACAAATTAAACAAGGGAGTTCTGTAGAAAGCCAATTAACCAATTTAGGCAGCAACTTAATGCAAATCACTGCCCCTTACTTACACCCAACATGATGTTTTGTGATTCTAAGATGTCAATCTCTAAGTGTACAGCAAGTGACTGTTGAAAAGTGGCTCAAGGTGCCAATACAAGCATTCTAGTGGGGTATGCATGTTAAGTATGAGTTTTGATTTTTTTCACTTCCTACCCTGCCATGTGGTTTTATTCCTTCAATGTTCTCTATTATAAACAAAACTGGAAAAATGTGTAGGAAGAGTACAGAGCTATAAACCATCAGAATGAGATTCTAACCCAAGCTCTATATCGAGAAAACCATATTTGGTCCAAACACTGGATACATGACAGAATGGCCATAAGGAAGATTTTATAAATTCAAGACTTTATGCACATTTTAAAACAAAGTCACATGTGAGTAATTTTGCTCTTTCATTTTCATAGAACTTTAGTCTTGATTATAAGCCATTAGGGGTCAATTTCCACAAGAAGTATTTAGAGAGACCTACCTCAAAAAGCATCTGGTCCCTGAGTCTTCCATTCCTCCCCTAGACTAATACTTCGGTAATGCCTTCTCAGCAATTCCCATTTAAAAATATTTAAGCTAGTTAAAACAAAATTCAACTGGGTATATAATTCATGAAATCACCTTAGTCAATACAAGTAATGGATTATACAAATTAACCAATTATTGAGCATTTATTTATTTTTATTTTAAGTATATTTTTATTAAATATATATTTTAAATATACTACTTCAAATATCTTTAATTATTAAAAAACTAACCTTAGTATTTCTCTGACATGCAACATGCAGAGTTTATTTCATAGCTTATATAGCACACAAACATGTTTTAAGAATCATATTCATTTATGAGCACTTACATACATAGGAAAAAATTTTTTTTCAAGATTTTATTTATTTGACAGAGACACAGCCACAGCAAGAAGAGGGAACACAAGCAAGGGGAATGGGAGAGGGAGAAGCAGGCTTCCCTCTGAGCAGGGAGCCCGACATGGGGCTTGATCCTAGGATCATGACCTGAGCTAAAGGCAGATGCTTAATGACTGAGTCACCCAGGCACCCATAGGAAAAAATTTTTTAAAGTGTAAAATGAATGGACCACTTGAATAAACTTTGAGAAAAATTAGGATATTATAATCAAACACTGGAGGAGTGACCAAATTAACTACAAGACAAAAACACCACCAAAGGAAAGAAAGGAAGACTAAAACTTGGAAGAGCAAAATACCACAGGGCAAATAAAAAATATTACACGAAAACAGGCATTCACAGGAAAAATACATTATAACTGATCTCTATAAAGTTCTTAGATATCGTGCGCCTCTCCTGCTGCACACACTTCATTCTATTAGTAATAATTGTGTTATATCAAAAAGAAGACTGTTTCTCTATTTTTAGCCTTTGAATATCAATTAACAAATCACAAGGACAGGTATTTGGCAAAACCTGCTTATACCTTAATAAACATAGGATCTTTGACAAGTAATGATGTTCTCTCAAGGATTTGATTATCTCATTCATAATGTATTATATTTGGAAAGAACAATATATTTCAATTATGTTAGAAGTATAGAATCTGAATAAATAAAATGCACTAATATTTTGATGTTCATTCTTAAGGTATGCCAACACAGTGTAAGTTTTCCCCTCAGGAGATAGAGATATCTATTCTCTGGAATACCATCTATCTCTGGCACTGTTTTCTCTGCCCATCTCCTTGACTAAACTCCTTAATGACAGAGTCCTACTTTTTATCTTAATATCCCTGCACCTATCATAAGGTCCTATACTTTCTAGGAATTCATTAACCATTTTTTGTATGGACAGAGGAGTGGCTGGGTTGATGGACTAGCCTTACCAAATGAAGAGAAGAAAGGGGGTAAAGAAGTGTTCTATCCTTAGGCTATGAATTCCTTGATAAAGAGCTCTCTATTATTCATATTTATCATTTTAGCAGTTAGTACAGTATCTGACACACGTTAAATCTTCAAATAATGTTTGCAGAATGAATGAGTTCCTGATTCATGCTGAAATTTGAGTATATGATTCTTAGACAACGGTTTGTATCATTAATTAGAAATTTAGCCAATCCTGTGAAATGTGTAAGCCTGATAATTCACAGACATGCACCCTGGGGCAAATTATACATTATATGTCAATAAAAAAATTTTTTTTAAAAAGATAACGAGATAACACAGGAAAAAAAAAACAATGCAGATCTAGCTGAACTTGTAGTGATGGAGATATTCTTTAGCCTGGGTTTCTCAATCTTAAAACAAATTAAATACAACTCAAATAACTTCTGAAATTAAGTGTGATGGTGGAGTGAACATGGGAATAAAGACTTTAAAAAAAAAAAAAGGAATTTAGTCAATCCTTCCATAAATTACTCTTTTATTCTAACCCTAGTCTCTGTAACTAGTTTTCTATGAGACTAAAAGAAACTAATTGCACAAATTAGAGAAATTATATTTATTACTTTTATGATCATCCTTTATATATCGTATTCATTCCAGAATTTCATATTTTCTCTGAAATGTATTTTATATTTACTGCAACATCAGTACTGTCCACTGTTTTCTACAAATAGTTCATTTTTCCCTTTTAATGATTTTATGTAAAATAATTTTAATTTAATCAAACCAGTCCAACTTCTCCTTAATGTCACGTTTCTTTGCTTTCAGACTTTGAAATTCCTTTCCTCCTTGATATTTAATATTCAATTTTACTTTTTCTAATTCATCAGTGACTTGATTTTTTTTTAATTTTACTATTATCCAGTTAGAATTTATTTTGCCATGAACTGTTAGGTGACAATCTAATCATTTCTCTAATCCCTATGAAAAAATCCAAACCATGTATTAAATATTATTTCTCTCCTCATAAATTTGAGCTGTCTCTTGGATAATACATTCATATATATAACCAATTCTTATTCTAAGAGCAATGTCTATATCAGATTGTGATAACTAGAGAATAACTAGCAGCTCTGTAATACCCTGTGTGTGCTTCATCCGATACAATGGAATAAACTAGGCACTTAACAAATAAATGCTCTTTTTTTTTTTAAAAGATTGTATTTATTAATTTATTTATTTGACAGAGAGAGACACAGGGAGAGAGGGAACACAAGCAGGGGGAGTGGGAGAGGGAGAAGCAGGCTTTCAGCCCAGCAGGGCTCCATCCAGGACCCTGGGATCACAACCTGAGCCGGGATCATGACCTGAGCAAAGGCAGACACTTAACAACTGAGCCGCCCAGGCACCCACAAATAAATACTTTCTATTAACAAAATTCTCAGGTATTTTACCTGCTCCAAGATCTAAATATAATAATAAAAATAATAAAAATGCATATGTTGTTCTAGAGTACTAGAAGACCCTTTAAAGCAAAACACCCGTCTCACTCATTTTCAGATCCCACATGCTTCGTATAGTGCCTGACAGAGAGACTCAACAAGCATTTGCTAAAGTGAACCCAATTATGGCAAGACTAACAAATAATCCCATGAGAAGAAAGATGGTTTAAAACCAATGCAAGAAGATGGGAAATTTTTTTCCAAGTAAATGGAAGAAGTTAAGCAACAGCAAAATTTTACAAGAAACAAAAAACTACCAAGTACAGATTTTATCAACTCACTATTCACACCAATTACTATGTAAATATTAATGATTTTCAAATAAATCCCCTTTATAGGTTAGGTTAGATTAAGTTGGTTTGTGCTTTCTGTAATGACAAAAATCATTCTGGCAAAACACACTTTAATTCTCACTCCTTACTAGTACATACTAATTCTTCAATCAAAAATCTCATTTCTAGCCTCCGCCTGGGTGGCTCAGATCATGATCTCAGGGTCTTAGGATCAAGCCCCACATCGGGCTCTCTGCACAGCAGGGAGCCTGCTTCCTCTCTCTCTCTGCCTGCCTCTCTGCCTACTTGTGATCTCTCTCTCTGTCAAATAAATAAATAAAATCTTTTAAAAAAAATCTCATTTCTAATATGACTTGAGAATTTTCCATTTATAAATGGAAACCTGTGATGCTAATTTTTAAAGTCTGAAACCTCATGACTACATTCAGTGTTTTTAAAGGAATCTTAATTTCAACTTTGTTAATTAAAATTTGTGAATCAATGGCCTAAGGAAATTTTCACTAGAAATACTTTAAATTCAGTGAGGCATTATTTAGAGAACATATGTAATTTCCATTAAGCTGTGTTGTGAAAGGATGAGATACTATATTACACTAGCCTCGAAATACGAATTTATCAGAAAAGCATTCTTCAAATAACATCTAATAGTGAATTCCAAAACAAACATATATTTTAGCTTTCTTAGTCCAAAGTTGTTATTATCACATCACTCCTCTCCACCCCACCCCACCCCAGACAAACTTCTGCCAACTTTTATATCTCTCATGAGGTAAGGCAATCTTTTAATTATGAATCTAATGTATAATGACTCTTAAATATGTCTAGGCATATATTATTATCTTTTCAGTAAAAACAACAGGTTGGAAGGAAATAGAGTAATCATAAAAGGGAAAGGATCCAAGTCTCCCAACTTTGAAACTGAATTCCACTGACACAGAAAAAAGGAGAGTTCCTAGGAAGAAATAAAGTTTTATTAAGATTAGGGGACTCCTGTTATCAGCCACAGGAGGAAGAAACATGTGGTAGTGGCTGACACACCAAAAAGTGAGTCTAGAGATAAATGATGCCCTGTGGCTTTGACTTAGTTAAGCAAAAAGTGGTATTTTCTTGAGGCAGATCATCTCAGATTACTAGAGAGGCTTTCAAAACATAACAAGCCTATTGCTTCCTGGCATTCTGGCTGAGACCATAATTAGTAGCAATCCTCAACTGCTAACCAGGTCTACTGCTTCAAGCTGGCAGAGTGGGGTGAACAGTAGGAGATAACTAACATTCATCAAGATAAGTATTATTAGCCCCATCCTGCATATTTGGAAATTTAGGTTTGAAGTTTATAAGAAACACAGAGAAAATCAGTGTTAACTGGAAGGAGTATCAGGGTTTGAACAAAAGTTTCTCTGATTCCAAAGACTACGCTCTTTCCACTATACCACAGTCACATGATTCTTTCAGGAGAACTCTATAAAGTCCTAAGTAGCAAGTTACAGGACATTGAAATCTAGGTATTTTCATCTCTCTTACCCACTGAAAGTAATGATATTGGAAAATAAACACAAATATGAAAAAGGAATAGCTGATTGTATAAATGGCTTTATAAGAGCAACATCTAGATCTGAACAATATTTGGGATATATTCCACTGTGAGATGCAACTTATGTCTAATGGAATAGACTGAGAAAACATGGTTGGCAAAGAATAATTCTGTCCTCAAGTTTAATGAAATGATGAATTCAGCAAAGCACAGAAATAGAGATCCTGAAATTTTAAAACAAAGAGGAAATATTATAAATGGAATTTTGTGATCCCGCCTCCTTTCGATGATGCTCACTGATTCTTCCCTATACACACGCATACATATACACACTCATACACATATACACACTCACAGTGGTACCCTCTGAGGACAAGTCTTATATCCAGGGCCTTGATTCTCAAGCATCAAGAGCAATCCTATGTACTTAGCTGCTCAATAAATACTTGCCAAATGAATGGAAACAAATGATAGAGAAAGTAAAACTACTTGATTCCTATTTAGTTCTATCAAGGAGAATGATCTTCACACTGGAAAAGGTATAGTAAACATGGTTAACAGCTAACTGAAGGCTGATGGATGGAGAGACAGAATACCTGGCTTTCTTAAATGAATGATTTCAACTCTTCAGTCCCCAAAAAATTCTAATTCAAAATTTTCTCATAAAATACAGATATGATCACTGAGTGTGCCAGAAAATTAAGACTAACATAAATCTTGTTTCTCAAAGAGCATAGGATAGCAATTACAGAGAATGAAGACTATTGTACAATTGCTAGCAAACTTTTAGAATACATATTTTAAAGATTTATTTGAGAGAGAGAGAGTAGGGGAGAGAGGCAGAGGAAGACAGAGCAAGAGACTCTCAGACTCCCCACGGAGCAAGCAGCCTGATGGGGGCCTCAGTCTAACAACCCTGAGAGCATGACTGGGCTAAAATCAAGAGTCAGATGCTTAACCAACTGAGCCCACCCAGGCACCCCGAGAATACATCTTTTAAAAATAATTATTTAATAGATGATTTGTGAGCTCTTAAAAAGAAAGCACTTGATCAAGAGCTATCATAGGTTCATTAAGAGGTCATGCTAGATTTTAATAATCTTCTGTTAGGATTACTAACCTGGAAAATTAAAGACACACTAAAGTTATTAACAGTAATATTAATACTCACTGAACACTGACTGTATTTAATTTTTTAATTATTATCTCACTTGACCCTTGTAATAACCCTATGAGGAAAAACATGATTACCACCATTCTAAGAATGAGGAAACTGAGTCATAAACAGATAAAGCAAACTACCTAAGGACATGGAGTTAGTTGATTGTGGGCATAGGATTCAAACCTGGAACACTCTTCTGCCAGAGGCTTTGTTCTTACAACCACTGTGTATGTTACCTCATATAAGATATATGGGGGGAAAAATTGATAAAGTCTCTCATGGAATTCGTGTGGAAACAAAAGAAAACAGTGGGCTAGATGATCTTTAAATTAGGTAGTTTCAGAACTGGCTGAACATTTGCCAAGATGGATGGTGAGACAGAAAGGAATGAAAAGAAAAAAAGGGGAAAAAAGGACTGTTCATCCACTGATAAACTTTTTTTTTCAAT
Organism: Procyon lotor; assembly: GCA_028646535.1. Classification (NCBI taxonomy): domain Eukaryota; kingdom Metazoa; phylum Chordata; class Mammalia; order Carnivora; family Procyonidae; genus Procyon; species Procyon lotor. The sequence continues at coordinate 106,868,136 of CM053603.1, read as the reverse complement.
GTGATCAATTCCAACAAATATATTGTACATCTTGGTCCACTGCACAGACACATATATAAAAGTACCTAATTAAAATATTTTCATGGAACAGTATTTACTCTTTCTCTGTAAATGCTATGTAATATTTTCCGTTTTATATGATTCTATTTTTTATTATTATTAATAAGATTTTATTTATTTATTTGACAGAGGGAAAGAGATCACAGGTAGGCAGAGATGCAGGCAGAGAGAAAGGGGGAAGCAGATTCCCTGCTGAGCAGAGAGGCTCAATCCCAGGACCCTGAGATCCTGACCTGAGCCAAAGGCAGAGGCTTTAATCCATTGAGCCACCCAGGTTCCTCAATTCTATTTTTTTTCAAATATTAATTGTAACTCACTAAATTGACTTCATAGCTGACTACTGAGTAGCATCCTGGAGTTTAAAAAACACTATTCTAGAAAATCCCTGGAAGGATACCCAATGCAATATTAATAGAGGCTATAATGAGTGCAATTTGGAATTTCCTTTTTGCTTTTCTAAATTTTTAAAAGAATTTTTCTATGATGAATGAATGAGAATTATAATAGCTTATATACAAAATAAAAAGTATTGAAGAGACAGTAACTATATAAGCGATAATAACAATTCATATGAAAAATATCTGGTATTCTAAGGGACTTCAAATTCAAAATAAGACAACAATGTGCCCTAGGGTGCCAAAAGAACTATTAAACTCTTGGTCAGCAGTAAAACAAACACATCCACACATCTAAAATAAGGCATATCCTTCGTATATTGACATCCTATCTAGAAACTTATTTCACTCCTGCAACATTTCCACTGAGGAATGTCCACAGGAGAAACAGGATAATAAAATCTGGAAATTACATAATATGAAGAATAGTCAAAAGAACAAAGGATCTTTAATCTTATGTCTCTTTTCAAATATCTAAAAGGCTTTTATTTAAATAACAAAAAGTTAAGATCCAATAAATGTAAGTCATGCAAGAGGTAAATCTGGGAAGATTTTAGCCTCACAAAAAAAGGAATTCTAACACTATTTAGCAAGAGAATTCACTGCCTCTAACAGGAACAATGGACACTCTTAGAATATGATGCCTTACAACAATCTGATCCCTTATTTCAAGAAATGAATTTGAATTTTTCAGTAACTTCAGATTAGTAATATCCACTTCCCAGATATTTGTCGTACCCCAGACAGATCTTTTCTCATTGTAGCTCAACAGAACTTGTACCTTAGAAAGGTAATAGAGTCCTATCAATGGCAGTGTTAAGACACTTGAGGGATAACCAATTACTGGGGATACTACAGAAGAGAACAGCTGCATCAGAGACTTGAACTAGCCAATCAGTACTGTATTTTTCTAAAATGAACACTGCATTTTTTTTAGGTAATATATGTTTTATTTTTTTAATTCTTATTTTTTCAGTGTTCAAAGATGTATTGTTGTTCATGCACCACACCCAGTGCTCCATGCAATATGTGCTTTCCTCAATACCAATCCCCTTCAAAACCCTGTTTGTTGCTCAGAGTCCACAGTCTCTCATGTTTCATCTCCCCCTTTGTTTTCTCCCAATTCACTCTTCCTTTCCTTCTCCCGATGTCCTCCATATTTTTCCTTATGCTCCACACATAAGTGAAACCATATGATAACTGACTCTCTCTGCTTGACTTATTTCACTCAACATAATCTCTTCCGGTCTTGTCCATGTTGATAAAAAAGTTGGGTATTCATCCTTTCTGATGGAGGCATAATATTGCATTGTATATATAGAAACCATATCTTTTTTATCCATCCATCTGTTGAAGGGCATCTTAGCTCTTTCCACAGTTTGGCAATTGTGGCCATTGCTACTATGAACATTGGGGTACATGTGGCCCTTCTTTGTACTGCATCTGCTTCTTTTGAGTAAATACCCAGTAGTGCAATTGCAGGGTCATAGGGTAGCTCTATTTTTAATTTCTTGAGGAATCTCCACACTGTTTTCCAAAGTGGCTGCACCAACTTGTATCCCCACCAACAGTGTAACAGGGTTCCCCTTTCTCCACATCCTCTCCAACATTTGTTGTTTACTATCTTATTGATTTTGGCCATTCTAACTGGTGTAAGGTGGTATCTCAATATGGTTTTGATTTCAATCTCTCTGATGGCATTTTTTATCTTAATGAAGAAAAATCCCCTTCAGTGTGTCAAAATAGATATAATTGCATTAGAATAAAATTAGGATTCTTAAGAAGGTGTTTATGGTGTAATTCTTAAAATTTATATATATATGGTTCTACCACATGCATTTTCAAATCTGTGGAAGATATTTTATGTGCTTACAAGAATATTTGAATGTGTATCATTTCATTCCTTTCTTTTCATACAGGAGTCTTATCACACATACTGTTCTACACTGTTACACTGGGGTTTTTTTCCACATAATAAATCTTTTTTTTAATATTTTATTTATTTATTTGACAGAAAGAGAGATCACAAGTAGGCAGAGAGGCAGGCAGAGAGAGGGGGGGAAGCAGGCTCCCCGCTGAGCAGAGAGCCTAATGCGGGGCTCGATCCCAGGACCCTGAAAAATCATGATCCAAGCTGAAGGCAAGAGGCTTTAACCCACTGAGCCACCCAGGCACCCCACCACATAATAAATCTTAAGAGAGTTTTTCATTTCAGTAAGTAAGCTGCTTCAACATTTTATGTAGCTACATAGTATTCCACTTAAGTAAGCTGCTTCAACATTTTATGTAGCTACATAGTATTCCACTTTATAGAAGTACATGTCTTTTTTTAACTAGTCTCTAACTGACAACTATTCAGAATACTTCTCATCTTTGCTGTTACAATGTTGTAACAAATAATCCTATAAATATATCATGCCACATGTGTAAGTATATCTGTAGAAACAGAATTGCTGTATTAAAGGGGATATGTCTTAGGAATTTTCATAAATATTAACAAATAGCTCTTCAAAGGGCTGATATTTTAGACTCCCACCAGCAATATATGAGTGTCCTTGAATTCCCTCAGCTTTGATGATGCAGTATATTCCAAATTTCATATTGTTTTAATGTGAAAAGTCTTAGATCTGAAGGTACATCATAGAAACCATTTAAAAAAATGTTCTGATAGGTCTTACACTCGTGAAAGCTAAGAGAATGGACAATATATGAAAAGAACCGTTGGGAATTATGACTTCATCAAAGTACTATGAAAAAAAAAATGAAGGAAATTATAACAGTAACATTAACATAAAGAATCAGTATATTTAATGATGGACACCCAGATGTCCTGTGTATGAAACCCAATTTCCCTTAATAACAAATTCCCTCAAACTCAAATTATGTTAACATTGATACTAAAGAGAAAATCCTTACATGAAGTCACTCAGGCCGTAAGCACAACTAAGATTTAATTTTCTCACTGGAAGTCCTAATTATTCTTGACATAAAATGCTGCTAGGTCACTGTCGACACATTGCAGAAAGCCAGAAATACTCTATTCTTTCTTGATCCTTTCCTCCACAGCATAATGAAACAGGACTACCAACCATCAGGATACAATTTAAATGCATTGTGGCAACTTATAGCGGTCACTAAGTCCATTTTTCCTTTGCTTTATAGGAACAGAGTTTTAACTGAATGAGTGCCCCACCCCCAACAAAGAGAGACTGCACTTTCCAGCTTTCCAGTGTAGCCATGTGACAATTTGGAATGGAATGTGAAAATTTTAGGTTACTTTATTAAAGGATATTGTTTGCCTTCTGCTCTTCTGCTTCAGCTCTTTCCCTCTTTAACTAGAATGCAGACATGGCAATGATCCAGATTTTACCTTACAGACAAGAGCAATGCCCTATAAGTCTGCAAAACAATAAAATGCAATGCATTGGGGACTGGTAACTTTGTGAAGCTAACCACATTGACAAGCCTGAACTAGCCTACCACTGCAATGTGAAGGAGAAATAAGCTTCCATCTTATTTAAGCCAATGTAAACACTGGGTCTCTGTTATAGTATCTTGTCTCTACAAATATACACATAAACAGACATACACAAACATGTGCATATATGCACCCTTAAGACTGGACTGCGGAAAACCAAAGCCGGCGGCATCACAATTCCTGACTTCAAACTCTATTACAAAGCAATAATCATTAAGACAGTGTGGTACTAGCACAAAAAGAGACACATAGATCAATGAAACAGAATAGAGAACCCAGAAATGGACCCCCAACTTTATGGTCAACTGATCTTCGACATGGCAGGAAAGAATATCCAGTGGAAAAAAGACAGTCTCTTCAACAAATGGTGTTGGGAAACCTGGACAGCCACATGCAGAAGAATGAAACTGGACCATTTCCTTACACCGCACACAAAAATAGATTCAAAATGGATCAAAGACCTCAATGTAAGACAGGACTCCATCAAAATCCTGGAGGAGAACATAGGCAGCAACCTCTTCGACCTTAGCCACGGCAACTTCTTCCTAGAAACATCTCCAAAGGCAAGGGAAGCAAGGGCAAAAGTGAACTATTGGGACTTCATCAAGATCAAAAGCTTTTGCACAGCAAAGGAAACAGTCAACAAAACCAAAAGACAACTGACAGGATGGGAGAAGATATTTGCAAATGACATAT
>CM053603.1:106838338-106863007 GCA_028646535.1 Procyon lotor | reverse complement strand
AAAAAAAAAAAAAAGAAAAATACTTATTCTCTACCCTCTTATGTTCACTCTTTAGGGGCTGCAAATTAAACTGACAAAAGACAGATTAGCAAGAGAAAAGACATTTTTTCCCCTTTTTCTAGGCTTTCTTGGCTCCATTTCCTCATCTCCTAAACCTATCTCCTATGGCAACACATAACTTCATGAAAATTGTTCTCCCTAAATTCACAAGAATTCTTGATATTGTGAGTAATTAGCCTTTGTGTTATCCCCTAAGGCATTTCACACTACTGATAATTATTTCTTGGGTAGAGCTAAACTGTCTGGAACATCAACATTCTCACCTAATAGGAAATAGGGGAGAACTTTTAGTCTTATGTAGTAAATTAAGCTACATTCTTAGGCCTCATTTTCTTTAAGTAAAAAATCCTGGTTTCTCAGATATCTATTGCTATTGCAGAAACCTCTCCAAGATGACATCTAGGTACAGAATAGGGAGTTCTTTATTGTTTCTTCTTGGCAGTGAGGATAAATGGAGATCCTTTAATCCCTTTAATGTACTTGTGTTATTTTGACACTATCTCTTTTTCTGAGAATATTTCTTGTCTGTCTGATTACTACTCCTCTAACAACATTTGTGGTTGAAATCTGCAGGATATAAATAAGTGGGTAATGGGGTGATGGGTATTAAGGAGGGCACATGTGGTGATGAGCACTGGATATTATATGTAACTAATGAATTGTTGAACACTACATCAAAAAATAATGATGTAGTATATGCTAGCTAATTGAACATAATAAGAAAAAAAGAAAAAAGATCAGTGGTTTTCCATGAAGATAGTGCTACCCTCTAAGAGATGTTTTGGAAATATGTGGGGGAGAGGGAGAATGTGTTGTTTGCAGTATTGATCAGTAGATGATACTGGTATTCATTGAGTGGAAAAGGGCTGTTAGATGTCCTGCAAAACCAAAATGTCCCACATCCCATTAGACCCTATAATGTCCCACCAAATGCTTCCATAGACAGAAAATCCCTTTATAGTAATCTAACCTGAAACCAGACTTCATTTTATATATTGAAAAATGTACTTCTTGCAAGTTTAACATACACTGAATTTTCCAACAAAGCAATTACATTGAGGGAAACTTTGCTAAGAGTGTTAACCATTGCTGAAATTCACAATGACATTACTAGTTATAACCCTTGATTTGGCATTAAAACATGTTTCATCAGTCCATATTTGTAGATACAGCATTCACAGCGATACACACAGGTACAAATATCTGTACACTTTATTATATATTCTAGTAATTAAAATGATAGGATATTTACTTATTGAAGTACATACTAGGGGGCCCCTGAGTGGCTCAGCTTTTAAGTGGCTACCTTTGGCTCAGGTCATGATCCCAGGGTCCTTGCTCAGCGGGAAACCTGCTTCTCCCTCTCCTATTCCCCCTGCTTGTGTTCCCTTTCTCACTGTTCACTGTGTCTCTCTGTCAAATAAATAAATAAAATCTTTAAAAAAAAAAGAAGTACATAGTAGTTTGTGAATTGTATTCCTTTCATTCCTTCTTTATATTACATTAAATCTTATTTTTATTATTGTGTAGATAGGTTATATTAACTATAAATTTAACTTTTACAGGATAAAGAGAGTATTACAAAATATTTATTTGAAAAAGGATCCATTGGATATAAGTTGAGAATCACTGGAGTAATTTATAGAGCAACCACTACTGTTTGGTGAAGGCCTAGTAACGCTCCCTGGCTGACCACTACTATCTTCTGGTTTCACAAATATTCCATAATGATGGCCAGAGGGCTAACTAGAGACTTACTTACTCATAAATTCTCATTCTGAAGCTTAGTTTCTTCAGTACCCCTAACTATGTTGGCCTGTTCAGTGCCTGAGGTGTGTCTTAAGGGAATATTTGCAATAATCCCAATCATTTTTATCTCTTGCTATGCATCTTGCCTACCACCAACAATCGTGCTTTTATAGAGACTCAACTCAGTCTAACTTAGGTATTTAAACTATCCAACTACTAAGAAAAGGAGACAAGTTTTCCATGGATAAACAGATAAAATAAAATTATTCTTAATGGTGGTAGTTGTGTGACAATAATTATCTGTTCAAGGCACAGATCTAAAACTTGAATGTATTCCCCTATTTTATCCCTGCTGTGATGGAAATACAAATTATCATCTTCGTTTTGTAGATGAGGAAATTTGGACACTGACAAGTTAGATAACTTGCACAGGATCACAGAAATAATTTTTTTTTTTCATGAAAGAGCATTGGGAATGTGAATTCCCAGCATCCTGCTTATGTTTAGGGAAATTCTTACTATGAAAATCAACATTATGTAGACATCTAACACAAACAATAAATTAGGGTAGAATGAGACTACCTAAATTACAGTTCAGTATCAAATGTGGCAAAGTCTACTGTTATATTAAATGGGAATATAAGATGTACTTGGCATTTTCAAATCCAGTTTCTGTTTTTGCTTGTTGATTTTTTTTTTCTTTGCAGAATTTCTATTTAACAGTCAGGATGAAAGGATCGTCTTATAGTATACACATCCATTTCCAGATGCAAAGAATCTGAGCAGAGGCACTTCAGTAGCCCTGGGAATGGCTTCCAAAAGTCTTTTTCTCTTTCATCTCCAGACGGGAATCCAGAAAAGAGTTTAGTAGAAAACTACAGCCTTCATACAGAGTGACTATTCAGTTAACTACTTCCATTATTAAGATTCTCGAAAACTAATACTACTTTCAGACAACCACTTTTTCTCAGTATTACCACCTTTTTTTTTAATCCAAAATTACTTTAAATGAATTTTCTCCATGAAAGGATAATCTTAATGCTATGGTTTCAGGCAAAGACACACCAACTTATTTATCAAAAGATTTTCTATTGAGAGAATATCATATGAACAAATTTGAATTGTGCACTATGTTTGGACATACCCAAAAGGAATGAAAAGGTAGAATCTTCTTTGATTTTTTCACTCTATTGTGAACTTGGGCTATTACTACATGTTTTGTAGCACTGAACATTTTGGCTTTGTTTTGTCCTAAAATTGTTTGTCTGGGCTATAATTTAAGTGGAGTTTTATATAAAATAATCATGAACCTCAGAAGGACTAAAAAAAAATGGAATAAAAAGAATACACTTGCCACAGAATAATTCCCTCGTACCCCTTCCTCCTCACTCTCCTCTTCACCATCCTTTATCAACTCTTCTCTCCCTTTATTAGCAGCTGAAATAAACCATAGGTACATTTTAAACACTAACTATATTTACTTTCAAATGTATTAGTATTACTTCTATTGGCTTGTTTTTGTTGTTTAATTGAAGTGTTTTCTATTTATGAACATTCTCTGGTGACCTTGGAATGAAAGAGAAAACATCACAAAATTTCCCACTTAAACGTTTAAGTGGAAAATTGGTTTTCTTTAAGAACTTTTGTGTGACAGTTTTCAGGAAAATGTCAAATTGTTTAGCAAAGGACAGATGTATTTATCCTTGACTTCTGAACACAAGCTCACATTGCTTCTCCTGTACCCTTCCAGGGCGATGTCTACAGAGCTCCCATTGTACAATATGAATCATAGAGAGATATTACTGATGTGACCTAAACTACAGCTACTCTTCAGTCTTTTTTTCCCACCTAGAGAACACAAAGTGAAAAGAAGTTTTCCTGTAAATATGACCCATGCATTGAAAATTTTCTTTCTTGTTCTCTAACAATTTCTGTTGGGAATTTGGGGCAATATCTTGTATGTTATAATTATCAGGAATTTGATAAATTAAGGAAAAAATATATAAGGACATTTAGGACCCATTAATACTGCCTCTGATAAACCTACTTGCATTTGCTCATAAAAGTAAGAGTACAAAGTATTCTAAGATTTATAAAGTCTGAGAACACAAAAGCTTGGCAAATTTCCCCTCTGTGGCTTAATTTTTTTCTTTTATCCTCATCTACTACCTGCCTTCTCATTCCTTGTTGAAATTAAAATATCAAGGGAAAATTAATGAGTAGTAATTATTATACCAATGTATTTGCATATAAAACATGAAAACACTGTTGCGTTAGACATTCTACCAGATACTCAAGTTTATGCAAAGTAAAATTCTTAAAAATTTCTTTTTGTACAATTATATTAACTTTTCAACCAATTATTATTCCACTGTAACTTTATTTTTCTTTAAGCTTAGGCACCGTCCCTATATCATGAAAAGCTAAATAATTATATTTTGTGTGGGGAAAACATTGCCTTTTATATCTACTCAACTGCAGTTTCCCAAAGAACTTCCCAAATCCCATCTGTCACCCTATTCTTCCTTGTGTAATTTGTCTATTCTCTTAATTTTGATGATAGTGTATTAGATTAAATTGCAAAACTAGTCTTTTCTCCCCTCAATTTAAGAAAACTTAATGTATGAATTCATGTGAATGCAATGGCTAGAACTACTCCTTGTGTCTCATTTCACCACAGTCAACGAAGTAACTGAACATATGCAGCGCACGTGGCACCTTGCTAAGCACTGTGTATTAAGAAAGGAACAAAAAAGAGAGAAACTGCCTTAAGGATCTTAAATCTAGTGGGAGAGAGATGATAACCCAGTAAGCAAATAAGTCTACAATTTCAAATGGTGATAGTGGTATGAAGCAGACAGGATATGGGAAGAGATAATGATGGTGGTGTGGAGTTCAGTTTTAAGTTCCTCCAAGACAGGCCTAAGGGTACAAGGTAGGGGCGTGCCAGAAAAAGATAGGCCTAAGGGTATGGGCGTGAAACTATTCCTGGAATTTATCTTCCCTGCGTGATGCCTAGCCCCTGAGTTGTTTAAATGCACCAACGAAATGCATAGATTTAGATAATTGCCATATAAAGAATAAGGAACGCCTACGTGTGTAGTGACGTAAGTGCTTGTTTACTCGAATGCATAAAAATGCTGCTTCGAAGGAGAGAGGCGGGGCTTCTCGCCTTAGCACTGTGCTGCGTCAATTGTGCCGGTAATAAACCCTCTTGCTCTTGCATCCAGCTTGCCTTTTGTGGGTTCTTTTTGGGAAGGTCTCGATCCGGACATAACAGGTGGTAGTGAAGGAATTTCCCTCAATCAAAGACCTGAAAGTCGGGGAGAAGTTCATGATGTTTATAAAGCAGGGCAAAGGAACAGCATTGTAATCACAGAGAACAGCATGTCAAAAGACACTCAGAAAGGAGAAAGCTAAACATGTTCATAGAACTAATTAAGCTTCTCCTTTACCTCTTCTCACCAATATGACCCCGGGATATTTGGAAAGTATGAACCCTGCTTTAGAGATTCGCCTGAGGATTCTTTATCATGAATTCTGAATCTTTGTGATTCATATGTCCCATCATGAATCTTGAATACTTTCCTCTCATTCCTGATATTTCTGTTTTACTCCACCTTCTCCTTGCCCCACCAAGGCTCAAGACAAGTCCTTGGAATACCTGTCCCTCATTCCTTCCTTCCTTCATTCATTCCATCAGTCTGTCATATAAGAAATATTTACTTATTGAGCTTGTATTCTGTGTCAGTTCTTTTTTTAGGCATTGAAGATATAGCAGGAGACAAAACATACAAATTCCCTAATCTTATGGAAATTAATAAAATCATATTCAGTGAAATGAACGAAATAGAACAGTGTTTGTCAGTATTTAATAAAGCTTCTGTTATCATGATTATTTCATTGCTATATCTATTTGATTCCCAGATATAATGAAGTTAATGTTCATTTCAATAATTGCAGAAATAGACCCAAATATCTGAGGCTGGACATATTTTTTTACTTTGCCCATGTGTGGGATTAGGTTTTTCTTCACCAACTTGCATCTGAGCAGTGGCACTTTTCTTGGTAACTAAAAGTCTTCTTCCCCAAAGTTACTCTGGACTCAGTGCTTACAAGATCTTTCTCTGCTTGTTACCTCTCCGTGTGGCAACCAAGTCTGTAGGTCTTAGTGTTGCCTCTGTTGGCCAGTATACTCCCTGTTTATAAATGAGTACTGCACTGCTACGTTGGTCCGCTCTTGGTACCATTATTTGGTCTTATTGCTTTATTGCTTGAGGTCAAATTTTCCTTTCTTTCTATGTCTCTCCCCCCTTATTTTAAATTTTAGCCGAAGGTGAATGCTTATAGATCAGATAATGTCACTCACGCTTCTCATCTTAACACTCAAGCACCATTCAAAATATAGATTATTCTGGTGTATTACTCTGTTCTCTCACCTGAAGATTTATACTGCCCACTTTCTTATTGTTGATTACCATCCAAAATCTTTCACTTTACTCTTTGAAGTCTTATTTCATGTCAACTATTTTTTTCTGCACATTCGGTCTGCTCAGAGAAAGTTCTCTTCATCTCCTTGCTCTAAAGTACTGCCTCAAAGATGATTTCAGGCCGTTCATTGTTTAAATATTTCGATTTTAGTAATTAAACTTTTTTTCTTGTGTATTAGAAAAATATATATCGGAGTCATCTTTGCACACATGTTATTGCTTAGGTCAAAATTAAAGGAAGCATTTTGATTAAAAAAAAAAAAGAGGGAGATGGTAAGTTGATTTAAAGAAAAATACTGAAAAAACAATAGTTTATAAAGAAAGTAGAAATGGCAAAAATCCCAAATGAGTGCAGTTTAAGAAATGCTCCCTTCATTTTCCATTGAAAACTTCAATTTCAGGGTCACTTTCTCCCGTGTGTGCTGTGCTTTCTCTTATATCCCAGCTACCATAAAGCCAGGAGATGTCAGTTGCATTCTCTCATTATGTTTTCCAGATCTTGACTTTGTTTGACTTCATCTGGAAACTGTCCTCCTTTGAAGCTCACATCTCCAAACTAAAGCACTCTATAAGCCCCATCTTTTCTCTTATAAACATAAAAAGCTTGAGCAATCAGCTCACAGGCTTACACTCTTGTGTATTATTATTAAAAGTAATATATCCCCATTTGTGAAAATTTGGAAGATACAGAAATTAATTCTGTTTATCATTGTTAATGTTTTTTAAGCATCATTAATAGTTTGTCATATTTTCTTCAGTTAATACAGATATTACTTTGTTTATACTTAATCATTTAACAGTACATCTTAAGAGTTTTTATGTTATTAAGGTTGTCTGTCTTTATAGTATAATATGACTAATCCTTAATAGCCTAGTATAAATAAGTGCCATCATTTAATCATCCCTCTATTGTTGGACACTTAAATAGTCATAAACTTTTATTATTATATAATTTTTGTAGTGAACATCTTTGTACCAGTTTGAATTACTTCATTGGGCTAGATTCCCAGAAGAGGAGCTTCTATGCCAAAGGTTATAAAGGTCATGAAATAATTTGAAGTGTAACAGGATAAACTGAGGACTCCCTAGGGGCATTCATAAAGAACAAAGAAAGTGGCTAACAACCCTGCCTTTGGCGCTTTTGTTGTCTAAAGCTATTCCACTAGCTAGAAGCCTTTTATTATGCTGAGTGTGCTTGGTGAACTTGAATAGACTTTTTGAGAAACCCAGAGTTAAGGAGACTGAGGGAAGAGTGAAGCAAAAGTAGAAGAGAAAGATGTGAGAGTAACCAAGAGTAGTGAAACTTTGTGAGAATGAACAGGGATGGTTTAAGGAGATATAATGGGATTTAGGAAAAATCTTTTTATATGGAGCCTACATTCTCTTTCACAAAAAGCTTGTAATGTTTGTTCACACTCTTGTCTTCAAGAAGTTCAGACAGGTCACATGGAAATTTACAGAGCCTGATACATAAAGGCTTATAAATGCAAACTTCAAAAGAATATCTGCAAAGCTTGCATGGTATGAATCTATAAAGGAGGTATCTGGGTTAAGGCTGTAAGCTTCTGGAACACAAAAAGCCATAAAAGAGGCTTTTAGCTGCTGCCTGGTGGTTTTGAATTGGGAGGTGCAGGTCGGAGTGGGACTTACAGAGAGCCCTGGAATGATATTCTCTAAGTTTATATTTTAAGAACTAGCTACAAACATATGCAATTTTCAACTGGATAGCTACCCACTTCTCTCCCCCCATCCCCATTAAAAAAGGTTTTGATAATTTCTGATGGGGCAGTTTCATTCTAGCATTTTGTTTAAAATCAGGGACTGAAGAACCAGGCTACCTGGGTTCAAACCCAAAATCCAAAACAAGGAAAGGACAAAAGTAAATTTAAAAGTTTACCAAAATAAGGAAAAAGAGAACAGGAGAGAGACTACCTAGGAGAGAAGCTAGTCTGAAATTCAGAGTCATGTAAATGTCATACATATTTTTTGAAAAAATAATAAATCAAAGGACGACAGAAAGAACCATGCCCAACATTTGAAAACAAATTGAAACAAATCAACCTAAGTGTATATCTGGTAGATACCATAACTATGAACAAGAATTATTCCAAATAACTTTATTTTTTTTAAGATTTTATTTGTGTATTCGTCAGAGAGGGAGAGAGAAAACACAAGCAGGAAGAGCAGCAGGCAAAGGGAGAGGGAGAAGCAGTCTCCCCACCAAGCAGGGAGCATGACATGGGGCTCAATCCCAGGACCTCCAGACCATGACCTGAGTCAAAGGCAGAGGCTCAACCAACTGAGCCATCTAGGTGCCCCCCAAATAACTTTAAAACAATATTTTGCCTCTGAATCACTAGTAGATATATTCTACAGAAAACAAACAAACAAAACCCAAAAAATACTAAAATTGTTTTCAGTGTTCTTATTAGTATGTTGGTATCATTATTTTGATATTTGGCATATCGGAATTATTATTTTAAAACTATTATATACATTATATACATGTAATGGTAAAGCAATGAGTAATTATATTTATATCATTAAGAAACAAAGCTTTTCAAAGCAACAGAAAAGAAATACAGATATAAAATTAAATACATTTGTACAATAAATAATAAATTTATGCTTCATTTATTTTTTTAAGAAAAATTTATTTCCCAATACCATTTACGAAAGATGGAACAAAGCTAGCAATAAAATGATAATGACTGCACTAGATCAAAAAAAATGTCTCTCATATATATGTATATTATTATATACATTATTTATATATGTAAATCCTTAACTTCATAATTATATTAAAAAAGAAATTCATTGGGCAGCTTTAATGGTTGCTACGACAGGAACTCAAAAAAAGAAAAAAACCAAACATTTATTTATTTATTCTGTCTTTTCTATTTAAGAATATTCCCCCACAAAATGATGGAAGTTCTTCTTTAGAGAAGAATAATAACCAATAAATTCAGGAGGAATATTAGAATAGGAACATCATCATTTTACAACTTATAAAAAAAATAATAAATGTTAAAGCTATTTAAGAATAGCTTTTTAAGATTTATGGGCCTTTTTTTAAATGGATGAATGACATTCAAGTCATCTTAACCTAAGTAAAAGTGGAACAATTATATCGTGTTCTGGATGAGATGCAATAGGAACTACACACCATGTTGCCTCTCTGTGGTTTTGTATTGATGAAAGAGAGAGAGAGAGAGAGGGAAGAGAAAAGCAAAGCCGATCTCATGAAGTCTGGATCCATTGCCAGATTACTGCCAAAACATGGTGTGGAGAACATGTTAATTAATACCCCACTGATATAATCAGTCCATTGAAAAATGTGAGAAATTCTGAAGTGTCACGTAATCTGGTAGCTTTAATGACAAATGGCATGGAAGAGAGTGAGAGAGGTCAGCATGCAATACAGAGGTGCTCATCCTGCACACCCACTCTCGGATGCCTAAACACATGCCTCATTCGTGGCCTCCTGGCCTCCTGGCCCCCACTCTTCCAATCACGCTCCTTCCAGACTTCTGACCAAACCACTGAACCCCTCACCACTGCCTCAGGTTCCAGATATCCCCTTCCTGTGGACCACTTCCGTCTCTACACAAAGTGAATGACCAGATGATCTGGCTGAGGGTCTGCCCATTGAAAGGATATCCCTTTACCACTGTCTTTCAGGGCCATGCCTGAGTAGGGGATGTGGTTTTAAAAAGTTTATTTTCAACTTGGCAACCATATACCAAGACAACCCGTTCATGAATCAAGCTTAAACTTTTTTCCTCCAACAGCTGGCAATGGAGAACCCCTCCCACGAGGCTGAAAAACAGCTGTTAATGCAACCGTGGCAGCTGGCGTGGGGGGCTGAGCCATCTGTGCTTACGGGTTACTTGTGCTCTCTGGACCAATTTGGGCCTGGACCTCAATATACCACTTCTGTCTTACAACAGATTGCTGTCAGGCTTGCCCAGCGTTATGACCTGATGGGTCTGACTCAAGATAGATCATTTTTACTATATGGTCATTTGATGTTCTTGGGTCAGAAGCTCAGTTTCTGAGTCCAGGAGTATGCCAGGAACTGTTCTTAAGTGCCGCATAGCTTTCTTTTGCAAATGGCATATCCATCTTAGACCCATTAAAGGAGAGAAATGACTATGTAATTGGAACAGGAAAACTTTACTGCAAAGAATTATCAACTATAAGGATTAGAATAATGAGGAATTGGTTAGGAAGTAAGAAAAGTTAACAAGAGCAAATATAGGAGCATCCAGTATAGCTTGGGACTGAGATCAAGTACCTAGGGAAGAGTTGCACCACTCCACCCCAGAGATGAGATCCAGGCCTTACCTCAGGAAAATGGGAAAGGTTTAATATTTTTTCCTTGTAGGCTAACAGATTAGCCTGCCACAAATTTGTAGACACTGGAGAAAAACACCAGATTCTCCAGTCAAGACAGAGGACTTCATTACTCAAAGCCCAGAATGGGAAAATTACTGATTGGTGGCAATTTACCACAAGACCCTGCTCTCCTCCCCAAGGAGGGATACTGGGGGAAGATGCTGGCCACTGGGTGATGATAGGCAGTGTACATTGAAGGAGGCAGGCACTGGAGAAGCTCCAAGTGCTGCAAGAGCCTGATGCTAGAGCCCTGGGACACTACATGTTCTGCAAACAAGAGCATCCTACTACGGATGATGAATGTAGGGAGCGCACCCCTTTTGGCTTTACAGTGTCTCTTCAGTGCCCTCAACTGAAAAGGCTTCAGTGCCAGCTTCCAAAACGAAGGACTCACTTAAAGGATTTATTTAAAGGACCCAGTTCTATTTTAACAGAGCAGGCAGATGTGTGAATTTAGAACTGAGAGTAAACAGATTGACAATCAAGATAATATGATCATGTTGAGAGGCAAGGCGGGAGTTTGGGGGGGTGGGAGAGAGAAATGAAACAGGAAAGGATGGGGAGGGAGACAAACCATAAGAGACTCCTAGACTCAAGAAACGAACTAAGGGTGGCCGGGGGTGGGGTAGGGATATGGTGGCTGGGGTGTAGACATTGGGGAGGGTATGTGCTGTTAAGTGCTGTGAAATGTGTAAGCCTGACGATTCACAGACATGTACCCTGGGGCAAATAATACATTTTATGTTAATAAAAATTTAAAAAAAAGATAATATGATCATGATCCAGAATGTAGAGGTCTACATGTTGACTCTGCTTTTCATGCTTACCACAGAGCATCTTTGTCTGCCACAGATCACTCTAATACTTTTGAATATGTGGTGTTATATGGTCCAAATAGATCTACTTAAACCATAGCCAGAATATGCTCTAAGGATATTTCTTGTTCTGAGTCTGAGTTTCAAAGCTAGTGGGCTTCCACATCATCCAATAAATGGTTTGGAATAATGTTGCAGGTGCAGAATACAGTGCTTCTAAAATACAAATGGAATTTACCAAGGATTATACTTATTTCTAATTGGTAGGGGGTGCATTAACTTGCTCTTTACTTTGGAAGAGATGCCCCAGAATTGTGACATCATAAATCTAGTGCACCAATGTTTTGTTTTGTGATATGTTCACATGATCCAGGTCCCTGCACTATACATGACAGAGGACATGGGCTTGAAGCAAGACCACCAATGTATACTGTTGTCCATTCAGTGAATGCATACTGCATCTGACCCTTCTTCCTCATGGGAATAGAGAACTCATTCCATGTGCTAGAGGCTCTGTTAATCTACCCTAGGAAGATACCACAGCTGGTGCAGCAGATGCAATTAGGACTACCACCAGACTAAATTTGAAGCAGTTCACTGCCATTCGCCATGACCCATCCAGTTTTTGCAGTAGACAACCTGGTGAATTAAATGGGGGTATGATGAGAATTTCTTATTTCAATAGCTTTTCATTTAAGTTCAGTGAACCAATGTGTGGGATCTTCAAATTGCTGAGTACATCTGTTCTGATTTTATATTCGGGACAGGGGAAATTACTACCATTTGGGTTCTTGAACCAGTTACAAGACGGACCTTAACCAGATCTTCTGTTCTAATTGGGGGATCCATGATGGGGGATCCATGATGGGGCTTGGGGTCCAGCATAAATTCAGACCTTGTAGCCAAACATATAGGGGCCAAATGCTCCACCAAAACAAACAGTCATTCCTCTTTTTCCTAGTATATGTTTACATGAGCAAATAGCCACCAGTCACTTTGGATAATGACAGAAGAATTACGACTGCATACGTTTGTTGTGATATTGTTAAGTTATTCCTTTTAAGAGGCCTCTCGTTAGGTAAGTGAATTGTGGGCCTGAGAACTGGCTAAGGTCTGAAAATTGGAAATGAAATTAGAACTTTCTATCAGATCAGCTAATCTTGGCCTTTTGCTCATTCTTTCTTGATCTCTTTGATCATATATTTACATATTTATATACATTAAGCTGTAACTTTATATTGGCTACCTATCAATATTGCCCTTAGGAACCATGTTCCCTGAACCACTTTCATAAAGTCCTTTAGATCAATCCCACTAGCTAACATTACAATACTCTCACTTTGCTGCTCATTAAAATAATTACATCTACTTTGCTTTTGGTAGCTAAAAGGTATCACCCTCCCCACTTCCATCACTACTAGAAAGCCCCATGTCTCCCACTTAGTATTGCTAGTGACCCCTCACCCATGCATTCTTTTTTCCATTTGATGCACAGTGTCCTCCGGGCCCTCCTGAGGAACATGGTCAACTCGTAGATAACTGTTAGTTTTGTATAGTTAATGTGCTCTAACATGCCTACTTCTTAAGACTTCAGATTCTTTCCTCCACAATTTACTTCATTTATTAGGAACACTGATTTTTCCAAGCTTTGAAAAGATATCCCACCAGGGAGGAATCATCATTGGAGATCTTACAAGAATATTAAATCCTGCAACATGGGGATGTTCTCCAATATCAACAAAATCTCACTTGCCCAGTTTTATATTCTGCTACTCACCACTCCACCCCCACCTCCTAGCCCCTGACTCCCACCCAATTCATCATTCCTGGGAACCACACCCAGGCATATTTTCCCCACACTTGTCCATACATGTTAGCTACATCCAGCAACTATTTTGGTATACAATTCCTTTCTACCTGAGTAGGTCCAGCACTTCCCCAATTGGGTTATGCTAAGCACTAACCAATTATCTTCAGATGAGGGTAAGTAGTCTTAGAAGGCACCAGCCTCATTCTGCATCATTTTAAGCTGGGAACAGGGTTCCCTATCATCCAATAGGGTGAATGGGCCAATTCAGCAAACCGAGAGGCTTCAGGGGATCTGAGCACTCAAAAATTTCAGTCATATTCCAGACATTCCTGTCACAAGTATCCGAGTTCCACTTCTCTATCAAAACCCTTATTTTGGCGTAGGAGACTCATACATCATAAATTCAGCTTTTCTGAAGTTTTAAAAATTAAGTTTTATGCTTGACTTTCAGCTTCTTCTGTGACCAGCTGCAGATGAGTGCCTTCTTTATATGCTTCCAAGAAGGTTCAAAACTGTCTAGACAATCTGCTTATTACCACAGAGAGAAGATTTGTCTTGGATATCTGAGAATGATATACCATCTCCTGAATTTGAGACAATGGAGGACTCCAGCATGGTAGGGGGAGGTAGCAGTCAACTCCATGTGACTTTCCCTTATACTTATAAATCTCCAAGACTTGTGATAAATCTAAAAGGCATTAAATGATTAGTCCAAGAACTCCCCTGGCCTTTCCCAAGACAGAAAATTTGGAGGAATGTTTTTAGTGTGAATGTGATGCAGTCTTCACTAGTACAACCCACTTTTTTTTTTTTTTTAAATCAGTGCTTTTAGAATTGGTTTGTTGACTCTTGGTTTCATAGGGAGACTGCTAGGCAGGCATCAGTGTAGATTCAGGGTAAGAGCAGAGATTGACAAAGAGGCCAAGTTATATATTAAATTGCGTGAGGATCTTGATCCAAATTGCCATATATTACTGGAAAAATAATTATTTGTATTCCTTTCCTAATAATGTGTTAAGATTCCAGTTTTTAAATGTCCTCACCAGCACTGTGAATCATCCATTTTTCAATTTTGGTCACTTGATAGTCATATAACCATATTCTCCTTTTTATTGCAAAAAGATACATTAGTTGTGCATAAACTCTTTAAACTCTCTTTTTCTTAGCTTTAAGGCTGTCTATAATTATACCTCTCTTAATCTCCTCCTCTAAAGCCTTAGAAGTTGTTGGCATCCCTCCTTCCCTTTCACATTAACTTATTACTTATGATCTGATTCCTATGCCCATACATTTTCTTGCTATATTAGTTTTACCCTCTCACTGGTAACTTCAGTTCTTCCTTCTTCAATTATTACTTCCTTTATGCCTGAAACATGAATGAGTCTCTACCATCTTAAAATTATTTTTTCTTGATCCACATTACCTAGAACAGGCCACCTCCTTTGTTTCTGTCTTATCCAAAGTTCTTTAAAAAGCAGAATTGAATCACTGAAATAAGACTTCAATGTGTAACTTCTGACTACAATTATTTTGGAAAAAAATTCCAATTACCTCCCTTGCTGAGTTCATAATTCTAGCAGCCACTTTCCATTTAGTATCATATTTCATTTCTTCAGATTATTTGTCTACAGTGGCACTTTTCTTTTCTTCAAATCCTGTTCTCCATTGGTTTTTATGCCAGAAATTGTATTATTTTCTTATTTTCAGATTTTGTCAACAAATGTTCATCACCTCTCCTTTTTATTCTTTTCCTTCTAGTGCTGCAACTAGAAACTCCTGTGTTTCCCAAATTCCCTATCCACCAGAGTTCTGAAGTAACTTACATTCTGATAAAGAGAATTTGCTCAAGATTTGAAAGACAGAAAAGAAGCAAAAATCAATTATTCTTCCTGTGAAATCAGTGGATATATGCAAAGGCTTCTGCAAACATATAGATAGCTATGATATTTAGCAGAAATTCTGGATAGTTCTGACCCAAGCAGCAGTAAAAACTTCCTGCTTCCTTGAGGTAGGAGGCCTTCTCTGACTCTACCACTTTGAATAGTTTTGTATGCACCGAAGTCAGTCTAACAAATCTCTCCCTTATTGTAATAATTAGAGGTGTTTATGTTGTTGTGACAAAAGGCTGACTAGTCAGCTCCAAGAAAAGTTTTGGTGTTCATTCTGATCCTCCTCCTATGTTTCAGCCCTTTCATTCTCTGTCTCCTTTGCAGTGTTCATTACCTTTCTGCATTCCTTACATGTTCATGATCTTTGGTACTCTTCTCTTTTTAGTCTACACTGTGTTTCTACTCACTATCTTATTCTACACTATTTCTACCTCACCTTTCCCTATACTGTATTCTAAAGCTCCAGAACATTCACATTTTTCATCCTTGCCTTGGGATAAAAGAGGATGCGATAATTTCCATAGCTTAAAACAAACAACAAAGTTTTATTAGTCACTTGGATTTCATATCAACTGTGGGTCATTATGAGTTGGATGTGAGTCTGAGTCCCTATTTGGAATATGCTTTTTTCATATGGTTCTCAAAACTTCTGCTTAGATATGGCACATATCACATGTCACATGATCAAGCAAAGCATGAATGGGGTAGCTATGTATACTCTTCCCATGGAGGCACTCCACAGCTCATAACTGTAATTGTAGCAATTGTAGGACTATACTGTCTTCCTACAAAGATGTGAAAATGAATATTTAGGGACCATAATTCAACCTACTATAATATCGATACTACTGATACAATTGATACAAAATAGCTATCATATATAGCATTCCCTCTATGGAAACCTTCAGAATACTTTTTATGTATTACTTCATCCACCATTACTTTCATTCCACCCTGTAAACTATAGTCAGATACATCCAGAAAGATAAATTAGAAAAGATTTGTTTTGCTGGAGTAGAAGCCAATGGAATCCATAAGCTGATAACAACATTACAACAATATCTTTGAGAAATTGAGAAATTGCTGGAGGCTTAGTGCATGCTAGCATGAGAGTGAAAGGCCTCCAAAAATCATAGTCATAAGAAGACCCCACACACTTGCAGGGTTCTCCTCAGGAGCCCTGCCAGGTTCTCACAGGAATCCAAGAAAGCACCTACATGGAATTGCCAGGGCAAGAGAAAGAGTAACCATTGTGAAAACCTCCTCAACTTCCCAACTTTTCTTCCTAACAAAAAACAGATACCCTTCATCAGTTTAGACCATCCCCTGTCCACCTCTCCACCAGCAACCCTCATTTGTTCTCTATAGTTAAGAGTCTTTTATGGTTTGCTTCCCTCTCTTTCCCTCCTCCCCCTTCCCCTATGTTCATCTCTTGTTTCTTAAATCGACTTAGGAGTGAGATCATATGGTGTTTGTCTTTCTCTTGCTGACTTACTTTGCTTAGCATAATATAGTCTAGCTCCATCCATGTCATTACAAATGGCAAGAACTCTTTTCAATGGCTGAGTAATATGTCAGTGTGTGTGTGTGTGTGTGTGTGTGTGTGTGTGTGTGTGTGTGTGCATATATGCGCTACTTTTTCTTTATCCATTCATCAGCCAATGGACATTTGGGCTCTTTCCATAATTTGTCTATTGCTGATAATGCTGCCATAAACATCAGGGTGTATACCTTTGATATACCCTTTGAATCTCTATTTTTGTATCCTTTGGGTGAATACCTAGTAATGCAATTGCTGGGTCATAGGGTAGTTCTATTTTCAATTTTTGAGGGATCTCCATACTGTTTTCCAGAATGGCAGCACCAGTTTGCATTCCCAGCAACAGTGTAAGAGGGTTAACCTTTCTCCACATCCTCACCAATATCTATAGTTTCCTGAGTTGTTTATTTTAGCCATTCTCACAGGTATGAAGTGATATCTTATCATGGTTTTGATTTGTATTTCCCTGATGATGAGTGATATTGAGCATCTTTTCATGTGTCTGTTAGCCATCTGGATGTCTTTTTTGGAAGAATGTCTAATCCTGTCTTCTGTCCAGTTCTTAATTGGATTATTTTGGGGGGATGAGCTTGATAAGCTCTTCATTATTGGTTATAGAAATGCAACAGATTTCTGTGCATTGATTTTGTATCCTGAGACTTTGCTGAATTCATGTGTAAGTTCTAGAAATTTTTGGTGGATCTTTCAGGTTTTCTACATAGAGTATCATGTCTATGAAGATTGAAAGTTTGACTTTTTCTTTGCCATGGATGCCTTTTGTTTCTTTTTGTTGTCTGATTACTAATGCTAGGACTTCTAGTACTAGTCCGAACAACAGTGGTGAGAGTGGACATCCCTGTCATGTTCCTGACCTTTGGAGAAAAGCTCTCAGTTTTCCCCATTAAAGATGATTAGCTGTGGCTCTTTCTTATACAGCCCTTATGATGTTGAGGTATGTTCTTTCTACTCCTACTTTGTTGAGGGTTTTTATTAAGAATGAATGCTATACTTTGACAAATGCTTTTTCTGCATCTTTTGAGAGGATCTTATGGTTCTTATCCATTTTTTCATTAATGTGGTATATCATGTTGATTGATTAGTGAATATTAAACCATTCCTGCAACCCAGGAATAAGTCCTACTTGATTGTCATGAATAATTCTTTTAATGTACTATTGGATTCAATTTGTAAGTATCATGTTGGGAATTTTGCACCCATGTTCATCTGGTATATTGGCCTGAAGTTCTCCTTTAGTGGGGTCTTTATCTGATTTTGTAATCAAGATAATTCTGGCCTTATGGAATGAGTTTGGAAGTTTTCCTTCCATGTCTGTTTTTTAGAACAGTTTGGGAAGAATAGGTATTAACTCTTTTTTAAGTGTCTGATAGAATTGCCCTAGGAAACCTTCTGGCTCTGAGCTTTGTTTGTTGGGAGATTTTTGATTATTGATTCAACGTCTTTGTAGGTTATGAGGCTATTCTGATTTTCTATTTCTTCCTGTGTCAGTTTTGGTAGTGTATATGTTTTTAGGAATTTATCCATTTCTTTCAGATTGCCCAATTTATTGGCATATAATTTTTCATAATATTCCTTTTTAATTGTTCATATTTCTTTACTATTGATTGTGATCTCTCCTCTTTCATTCATGATTTTATTTATTTGGGTACTTTTCTGGCTATGGGCTTATCAATTTATTAATTCTTTCAAAGAACCAGCTCCTAGTTTCATTGATCTGTTGTACTGTTTTGTTGTTGTTGTTTCTATATCATTTATTTCTGTTCTAATCTTCATTATTTCCCTTCTTCAGCTGGCTTTAGGCTTTTTTTGCTATTCCTTTTCTAGCTCCTTTAGGTGTAAGATTAGGTTGTGTATTTGAGACTTTTTTTGATTACTGAGGTAAGCTTGTATTGCTATACTTCCCTCTTATGACCACTTTTGCTGAATTCCAAAGGTTTTGGACTATTGTGTTTTCATTTCATTTGCTCCATGGATTTTTTATTTCTTCTTTAATTTCTTGGTTAACCTATTTATTCTTTAGTAGAATGTTCTTCAATCTCCATATCTTTGTCATCTTTCCAATTTTTTTCTTGTGGTTGACTTCAGGTTTCATAACCCTGTGGTCTGAAAATATGCTTGGTATGATATTGATTTTTTGTACATGTTGAGGTTTAATTTGTGACACAGTATGTGATCTATTCTGGAGAATGTCCCATGTGCCCTCAAAAAGAATGTGTATTCTGGTGTTTTAAGGTGAAATGTTCTGAACATATCTGTTAAGTCCATCTGATCCAATGTGTCATTTAAAATCATTGTTTCCTTGTTGATTTTCTGCTTAGATGATCTGTCCATTGCTGACTTGGGTATTAAAATCCCCTACTATTATTATATTGTTATCAATGAATTTCTTTTTGTTTATTATTAATTGATTTATATATCTGGGTGCTTCCAAGTTGGGGGCATAAATAATTACAATTTTTAGGTCTTCTTGTTGAATAGACCTCTTTAATATGATATAGTGTCCTTCTTTATTTCTTGTTATAGTCTGGTTTAAAATCTAGTTTGTCTGATATAAGTATGGCTACTCTGGCTTTCCTTTGATGTCCATTAGCATGATAAATGCTTCTCCACCCTCTCACTTTCAATTTGCAAGTGTCCTTAGGTCTAAAATGAGTTTCTTGTAAGCAGCTTATAAATGGGTCTTGTTTGTCCATTCTGATACCCTATTTCTTTTAGTTGGAGCATTTAGTCCATTTATATTCAGAGTGATAATTGACATGAATTTAGTGCAATTATGTTACCTGTAAAGTCAGTGTTTCTGGCTATTTTCTCTGTTCCTTTTAGTCTTTGTTGCTTTTGGTCTTTCTTTCCCACTCAAAGAGTCCCTTCCTTATTTCTTGCAGGGCTGGTTTAGTGGTAACAAACTCCTTTAGCTTTTGTCTGTCTGGGTAACTCTCTATCTCTCCTTCTATTCTGAATGAGAGCCTTGCTGGATAAAGTATTAGTGGCTGCAGACTTTTCCCATTCAGCACATTGAATATATCTTGTTGAGATATGATATCTCATATCTCTCTTCTGGCTTCTCAAGTTTTTGTGGACAGGTCTGCTGCTAACTTAATTTGTCTTCCCTTGTAGGTTAGGAGTTCCTTTTTCTTTTTGTTTTCAGGATTCTTTTCTTAGCCTTTTCTTATCTCTCTATTTTGTAAATTTTACTACACTATGTTTCGGTGTTTACTACACTTTGTTTTTGTTGATTTTGATTGGAGTTCTCTGTGTCTCCTCGATTTGGATGTGTGTTTCCTTCCCCAAATTTGGGAAGTTTTCAGGTATAATTTGTTCAGTAAACCTTCTGCCCCCTTTCATCTCTCTTCTTCCTCTGCTTTTTCAATTCCTGTGGTCATTACATCCAGTCAATTTTGTATCTCAGTTACAGCATTTTTTATTTTGGCCTGACTGGTTTTAGGTCTTTTATCTCTGTGGTAAGAGACTCCTCTGATGTTTTCTATGCCCTTCAAGCCCAGCTAGTATCCTTATGATTGTTGTTTTAAATTCCATTTCAGGCATTTTTACCTATACGTGTCTTGATTAGATCCCTGGCCATGATTTCTTCTTGCCTTTTCTTTTGGAGTAAATGCCTCCATCTTGGCATTTTGTCTAGGTCTCTATTTTCTATGTGTTAGTAAAGCCTGTTAGGTTTCTTGCTTTTGAGAGTAATGGCAATATTATGAAGAGGTCCAATACTGTTCAGGGCCTGGTCCTTCAGGAAGTGCTTCTGGTGTATGCTGTGTATACTCTGCTGTTGTGTTTTGCCTGTTTTTTCCTCAGGATAGTCTTCTGGAGAGTTTTTCCTTGCCTATACTGGGGATTGTTTGACCTTGTCCAGTGTGTGATGAGTTTTAACTAAGTGTGTTTTGGTGTGCTCATTAAGACAGGCTAGGTCCTTTTTTTCCCTACAGCTTAAGTTTTGCAGCACTCTATGGTCAGTAGACTTGGTGTATGCCAGGGATTTCTTCTGCAGGAGGGGCCTGTTTCTGCTGTGACTCTCAAGCATACTTGCCCTGGTTCAAAAGCACCTGCAGAGCACAGTGGGGTAGGGTTGGTGTAAGTGGCTCAAGCCTCCACTATGGGCCACCATGCTGCTTGCTGAAGTCCATCCATGCTAATGTGTGGCAGCGGGAAGGGGTATGGCATCAGCCTGCTTTCTTCCCAATGTTGGATCCGGATCGAGAACCTCCCAAAAGAACCCACAAAAGGCAGGCTGGATGCAACAGCAAGAGGATTTATTTCCAGCTAGCTGGGGCTCTCACCGGCACATATGACGCAGCGCAGTGCTAAGGCAAGAAGCCCCGCCTCTCCCCTTTGCAGCATTTTTATGCACTCGAGTAAACAAGCACATATGTCACTACACACATAGGCGAGTTCCTTATTCTTTATTTGGCAATTACCTAAATCTATGCATTTCATTGGTGCATTTGAGCAACTCAGGGGCTAGGTGTCACACAGGGAAGCTAAATTCCAGGAATAGTTATCACGCCCATACCCTTAGGCCTGTCTTTTTCTGGCTTAAAATGAAGCGTGTCATGGAGGAACGGTTTCTACTTAAAAACTGAACTCCACACCAGGAGAGGGGAGTTTGAACATGCTGCTGTTCAGGAAACCCTTATAGAAGAGCAAACAATTTCCCCTCGTTTGTCCCAGGCATCCTTCAGATCCCTATCCTCATCCTTTATGTGTCCGAACCATCTGTCTGCCTGCCAAGTGCAATACTCCTATGTTTTATATCAGGCATGCCGGCTGAGTTTCAAAACTCCAAATTTTACGGAACCAGTCGGGCATGGGCCTGCACTGATTCTCTGGTGAAAGGTCTTGCTGCATTGTGACTGGTACCAGTTTGTCCCAGAAAGACAATTGCATGAAAGCAAAGGGGCTTGGAGTTTATGATAAAACTCAGCAAAAAGCTAGCATCCAGGTCACCTGCTCTCAGCAGGGGTCTCTGCTCATATGCTAGTGACTCAATGGTGCCCTCTGGCTCTTGTGTCCCTGGAGAGGCAGTGCTACTTCTCTCCCAAATGCACTCCAAGAAGGGAACTGTCTCTCCCAGTGTGACACAAGGGATCCTCAGACCATGCTGCCCCCTCCTAGGCTTCTGGCCTCCTCCACAGGAGCACCTCTGCCCACCAGCCTCCACCTGACAATGGTACAGACTTATAAAACTTTAGTCTTTGAGCTCCACTGCTTATAAAAACTTGCAATAAATCAATCCCTCTGTTTTTCTCCATCAGTGTTTTTGGGGAAGTGTTTTTCTTGTGGCATGTCCTATTCTCTGTTCTCTCTCTCTTTCTCTCTCTCTCCTCTCTGGTCAGGGCTTTCTCCCCTCCATAGCATTGGTGATTCTTTTTTTTTTTTTTTTTAAAGATTTTATTTATTTGACAGAAAGAGACACAGTGAGAGAGAGAACACAATTAGGGGGAGTGAGAGAGGGAGAAGCAGGCTTTTTGCCAAGCAGGGAGCCGGATGTAGGGCTTGAACCCAGGACCCTGGGATCATGACCTGAGCAGAAGGCAGCCCCTTAACGACTGAGCAACCCAGGTTCCCCAGCAATGGTGATTCTTTTCTCCCCTAAATCACATCTCCATATCTCCTACTTTTCACAGTGTAGCCTCCTTTCTTCTCTAGTTGTTCAGTTTGTTTTCTTAAGTCCTCAGATCGATTTTCCGGGTGTTCAGAATGATTTGATATTTATCTAGCTGTGTTTGCAAGACGAGGCAGCCATAGGGTCCTACTATCCTGCCATCTTAACCTGCATTTCTCCATTGCATTTACAAATGTTCTAAAATAGAGGTTAGAAGGCATGAGGAAATAAGCAGTGAAAGGGTGGCAAGTGAAATCTTTAATTTCTGGGCTCTTATGTGTGAATGACAGAAATCCAACTGAAACCAGCTTAAGGAAAATAGGATATATGTGGTCATGTACCTGAGAGGTGTAAGGGTGTGGACAGAGCCTAATGCTACTACAGTGTTATCAGAGCACTTTCTGTCTCAGCTTTGCTTTCCTCTAGAGACTCTTCATGAAGTGAGGAAGCTGACCCTCAGCTGCTCTAGGCCTAGAGCCTGGGGAGCCTTACAACTTTCTCCCCTTTGAGAATTATAATTGGTGCTTTTGGATCATGAATTTGCTTCCAGTGATGGAGGCAGGGCTCTTTTCTAGGTAGTCCTATCAGTTTCATATGGATGGATAAAACCACTTCCCCAAAGGCCAGGGCATATGACAGGGGGAACATTTAACATGTCTATTGCACAGACTAGCATGCCAGGATGGAAAATATTGAAAGTCACATCAATAGAAAAAATCCTATGTTTAATGGGGAAAAAACATGAATGTGATCAATTGAGGAAACATCAAATGTATATTCTATATGAAGAAAGTTGGAGAGAAATGTTATGTAATATTTGGGTGGTTGTTTTGTCTGCCTATATAAGACTTACAAAGTCACTGAAATCAATCTGTGTTCTCATAGTCTTTTTCCCCCCTTAATCATTAAAGAATCATTTTATTTCTATATTAAAGAGGACCTACATCATACTTAGGACTGTTTGTTGTAGTTACTTAAGACATGCTTTGGTATTGAAAATTCTCAGTTATTCATGCTAAACCATCCATTCAAATAAACAGAGCTTTGCTGCACTTGCCATTTAACTTTTTCTTTTGCCGGTTCATTTGGTATATTTACAGAGCAGGAAAGAGAAATTCTCAAGTCTTTTCTCCACCTCATGGTCTAGCCATGTATCAATAAAAAGTGGAATTTCAAAATGTGATCATATTTTAACAGGTTTGTAATATGGTAAAAAAGAAAATTGGCAATCATACAGTTATTATTCTTTTAGTTAATAAGCTATTTGGAAATAACAGAAATATAATAAAGAAAGAAACAAATTATACTGTGCTTAAGAGGAAAAGATGAATAGAGGTAATGAAAACCTGACTTTAATTTTTTGCATAATTAAATTTTGATTTCATGTATAGTCCTCTGATTTTTTAATGAAACATGTCTTTTAGACAGAGAGAAGGAAACCCTTTGAACTACTTGAAATTTTGATATTTTGAAAGAAAATTAATTTAATAGTGATAATAAACAGTAATAAGAGCAATAAAAATTTTCAAAATATTATACTCATTATTTCAGACATAGGAAACAATTCTGAATGAAGATCAAAAACTCAATGCATAGATCAAACATAGAAATATTTGTATTAAAGTTATATCTTAAAAGAATAGTTTTTATATTAATATCTGTTTTGGTCTTTAATTCTTTCATGGCTATTCATAATTCTTTCATTTTTTTGTTGAAGGGAAATTTCCTGTATGAAATAGTAAAAATAGAATAAAAGCTATTGCAAACAACACCAAAATCTTAGTGGTTTAATGCAGTAAAGTTTATTTTTCACACACAAAGTCTAAAGCAGATGTTCTGGGTTAGTGGTTCTCCTCTAAGGAGGAAGTCACGGACTCAGGCTCTTTTCATCTAGTGGCTGCTCCATGGTGGGGAAAGAGATTTAACCTCATAGGAATGCACATTTGTTCTGGGTATGGATTTGCTTTACCTGCTAGCAATGCTTTGGCCAAGAGCACTATTCATGGACTTACAAAACACTTATATTCGCCATCTTGAAATCCCACACATCATTGTTTTACAACAACAGAAGTGTGGCAGAATGGCATTTACTGGTCTTTCTGAAGATGTCACTGACTCGGATATTCTCCTCCAGCATACAGTGTATGTTTTGAACACATACAATACTGTTTCTCCCAAGGTCAGAATGTATGACTCCAAGAATCAAGAGGGAGAAATATGAATTGCTCCTCTCACTATTACACCTAATTATTCATTTGCAAAAGTTTGCTTCCCATCTTTGAAACTTTT
>CM053603.1:106819956-106837838 GCA_028646535.1 Procyon lotor | reverse complement strand
GATGAATGGATAAAAAAGATGTGGTATATATATACGATGGAATACTATGCAGCCATCAAAAGAAATGAAATCCGGCCACTTGCATCGATGTAGATGGAACTGAAGGGTATTATGCTAAGTGAAATAAGTCAGTCAGAGAAAGAAAAGTATCACATGATCTCTCTGATATGAAGAACTTGAGAGGCAAGGCGGGGGTTTTTGGGGGCAGTGGGAGAGAGAAATGAAACAGGAGGGGATGGGGAGGGAGACAAACCATAAGAGACTCCTAGACCCATGAAACAAACTAAGGATGGCTGGGAGGTGGGGGAGTAGGGATAGGGTGGCTGGGTTGTGGACATTGGGGAGGGTATGTGCTATGTTAAGTGCTATGAAATGTATAAGTCTGATGATTCACAGACATGTCCCCTGGGGCAAATAACACAGTATATGTTAATTTAAAAAAAAAAAAAAAAGACTAGACTGCGGAGGTATTAAAGTAAAAACTTGAAGTAAAATTAAAAGGAAAAAGTATGTTTTGTTTTTAGGCATTAGGTATAAGAATACAACTAGGAAATAAAAATACAATACAAGTAATAAACAATAAGAAAATATTAGAGAACTGACAAAAATAGAAGACCTTTTGTCAGAAACAACTTTTCTATAACCAGAAAATTAATTTAAAAAATTGCAAAAGCATTTTTGAAGGAACAAAAAATACATTATTGTTCATGATGTAGAAAATGTCAGGGTTCAGGGTTCAGAGTCAATGGCCAAGAAAATATTCTTGAGACGTCCTGGGCACAAAAAGGTAGTTTTATTACGCACCAGTGTGCAGAAAGAGCTGCACTTAGCATTGTGATTTTATATTGTATACATTATATATTTTCAATTTGGGAGGGGATTAGAGACACCACAAGCCTCCAAACAAGGTTTCCAGGAGCTTGAGGGGTCTAACTATTGTTACGAAAAGGTCATTCATTACTGTTTGGTAAAAACTGACTCATGAGATCCTTCAGATGTATATCAGTGGGCCATATGTTTGGAGGACGATTGTTAACATTATATCTTGGGGGGTGGGGGGGATGCCGAGATAAAGGAAGTTTCCAAAAGAATTTTTAGATGTTTAAAGTAGACTCAGAGAATCCTGAGGAGTCAGGTGAAGACTGCCTTTTGCTCTTGGCAAAGTGTCAACATGGAGACAGCTGAGCTCCCAAAGAAAGGTCATTCTGCCTGTTTCAGGGACTTGTCAATGGGCTGTATACAGTAAGGAAATTTAATTTTTCTCTTTTGCCTTCAGTTCCCACACCAGTTCAGACACCTTGTTCTTCTACTCAAAAGATTACGCCTCATAGCAGAAATGCATGGTAATTCAAATACAATTAACAAGTAGATTTAGAAACACTTAAATTCATTTAAACTTTCAGTGGATTATATAACAAATGTGGTATCTCAGCTTGGTTAAACAAATGTGGTATCTCACCTTGGTGACAAGACTTAAGACTTCATGAGAAAGGACACCTGGTGGGGCGCCTGTGTGGCTCAGTCGTTAAGTGTCTGCCTTCGGCCCAGGTCAGATCCCAGAGTCCTGGGATCGAGCCCCGCATCGGGCTCTCCGCTCTGTGGGAAGCCTGCTTCTCCCGCTACCATTCCCTCTGCTTGTGTTCCCTCTCTCGCTGTGTTTCTCGCTGTCAAATAAATAAAATCTTAAAAAAAAAAAAAAAGAAAGGACACCTGGGTGGCTCAGTCATTAGGTGTCTGCCTTTTGCTCAGGTCATTATCAGGTCATTATCCCAGAGTCCTGGGATCAGGTCCCACATCGGATCAAATCCCACATCGGACTCCCTGCTCAGTGGGGAGCCTGCTTTTCCCTCTGACCCTCACTCCACTTAAGCACTCTCTCTCTCTCTCTCAAATAAATAAAATCTTAAAAAAAAAAAAGACTTCATGAGAAAAGATGTTGAAACGCATTCAATAAGCACTATTGAATATGTACTCTACACTAGATGACACAGTCCTGGATGTAGGGACTTCAGAGTAAATAAAACATAGTTTCTGTTTTGGAAAAGATCACTAGCAATTTTCATTAACTATGTTGATATATAAAGATAAAACTTTTTCAGTACAATTGTGTCAAAATTACTTTTTTTCAATATCAATTACTTGAATAGTTGTTTTTTTAAATATACATAGAGAATCATACATATATACCCAATCTCTTTAATACAAGGATCATTCAAGAAAAAGTCTTCAATGTGTATAAAAATAAGCTTCAAAATAAAAAAAGTATTTTAAACTATAATTAAAATTTATATTACATATACTTTAAAATTATCAGTAGCTTTCCATAATTTAAACATTATTCTTGAAGTAAGATACCAAAGATTCTTAGCCCTTTTTATATAAACCAACTGCTCAAAAGTAACAGCATGCTTAAAAGTAACAGAATGGTCACTAACTTTTTCCTTTCTAGTCTACCTTATTTATTCTAATTATTAGAGGAAAAAGACTATTGGCAAACACTTTGATATTTAACACTTTCATCTGAAAAATGATGCTATCCCATTTCATAATGGGATATCTTAAAGAGTTATCTACTTAAAAATGACAAATACTTAGTTTAAAAGTAATGTATATATTAATCTAATTTAACGTTCATTTGGAATTTGTCAAAATCAGTCATTTCATTTGTTTTAACTCACTTTAATGCATTAAAATCCTGAAGCAACTATTATTTTAGACAAATTCTGTTATATGAAAACATAACTGCAACAATTTTATTCATTTTTAAAAACTGGGGGCACCTGGGTGGCTAAGCTGGTGAGGCATCTGCCTTTGGCTCAGGTCATGATCCCGGGGTCTTGGGATGGAGCCCCACGTTGGGCTCCTTACTCAGTAGGGAGCCTGCTTCTCCCTCTCCCTCTGCCTGCTGCTCCCCCTGCTTGTGCTCTCTCTCTCTCTCTCTGTCAAATAAATAAAATCTTTTTAACATAAATAAATATTGTTTGAAGCTTACAAACTACCCTACCATTGTTGTATGAAGCAGAAATAAGCTTTTACTTTAAGATAATGTGAATGGCTTATTGATAAGATGGCATCCTCCCTCCTGAAAAGTGCCAGATATTACAATAAGTATATATAAGAAACTAGGCTAAAATTATATACAAAAAATAAATCTAACAACTTTAAAGTGATTATTTTACAGTTGAAGTTATAAAGTTTTTCTACTATAAAGCCTATGACTGTTTAACTCTCTCTTAAAATAAAAGACCTTACGCAGAATTGTATTAGCTTATCTAGCCACCCTTCAGTGTGACTCCTCGTATTCTTGTCAAGCTTGGCTATAAAGGTTCTTCTCATGTAGTTATTTTTCATCATTTTTTTAAATCCTTTTCTCTCAATATTAGACACTCTTACTGTTTCCAGCAAATGGGAGGCTTTTTACATAGTAGGACAAAAGTATACACAGCAGAGATAGTTGAGAACTATAAGCAGTCCTGCTGATTCTTCCCCACAGGAGATAATGTGCGGTAATGCAGATTTTGCTTGACTCTCTGCAGGATCTCACAAAATCTGCAAATCCCTCCCAGCAGACCAAGCAACAAAACTATATTTTCCTATGTCCTCTATACAATGGCTTGTTTTATGTAGCATTCTTTTAAAGAAGGTGATTCACTGTGTGCAAGTTATCAGAGGCTGAGCAATTACTTTTACTTTTAAACTCTGCATGTTCCCATGCCTAATTAAAGCCCAAAGATATATAGACTTTTCACAAGTATCTTTGTAATGATATGAGAGAACACTGACAATGAAGCAAATAGGATTACTGAATTGCCATTTTTTTAAACTACACTCTACTAGCACCTCTAACATAATAAACCAATCAGTTAAAAAACAAACAACCCCTTAATTTTTGTAAGACCCTTCCCTATTATAACTCTGAAATATTAACTGGCTTATTTTAGCTAATTCCAATACCTATTAAAACTGGTTCTAAACAAGCCTTTTGCCTTTTCTTACTTTCACTTAAAAAATATACTGTTTGGGGATGGGGGCATCTAGGTGGCTCAATTGTTAAGCGTCTGCCTTCTGCTCAGGTCATGATCTTAGGGTCCTGGGATAGACCCCCACATCAGGCTCCCTGTTGGGTGGGAAGCCTGCTTCTCCACCTTCCATTCCCTCTGCTTGTGTTCTCTCATTGTCTCTCTCTGTCAAATAAATAAAATCTTAATACACACACAAACACACACACACACACACACACACACACACACACACAGTGGGTTGGGGTGCCTGGGTGGCTCAGTCAGTTAAGTGCCCAACTCTTCATTTCAGCTTAGGTCATGATTTCACAGTTGTGAGATTGAGCCCCACATCAGGCTCCCCGCTGGGCATGGAGCCTGCTTAAGATTCTCTCTTTCCCTCTCCTTCTGCCCCACCTCCCCTGACTCTCCCTCTCTTAAAAAAAAAAACAAAACACATAGGGAGGAAATTTTACTTCTGATTTCAATAGATTTGTGGGAAAAAAATGGTTATATATTCTGAATTTATATCCATTTAGAAAGACAGTGGCTGCATCATTTTATTTAATTATTCATTAAAACTGTCTTTGTGCTGAGTTCAGAAGGATTTTGTAACATATGAGGATAAATGCTCTAATAATAACCTATCCTTTATGGAAATAAGGAATAACATTCAAGAAGAAATATTTAAGGAGAAAATATCAGGGTACTTTATGTGCAAACTAATATTTTTCTCATGTCTTCTAAGTAAAACAACAGTATTAAAAATTAAAGATTTTTTGTAATAAAACCTGAGAAGTAAGAAATCATATCTCATTACATGACAAATTCCTAAAATAATCTAAGTGAAATACAATCATAAAACATACAATTTATTACCACCTTAACTAAAATGATCTAAGTGAAATACAACCATAAAACATTTAATTTAATATTACCACCTTAAGTTATTCTTTTAATGAGATGTGAAATTCATAGTATATAATGCCAGATAAGCTACATATTCTTTAAAATAATCTTAACATAAATATAAGAACAATAAACTCACACATACACACATATAAACACACATATAGAGTGCTTTGTTAGATAAAAATGCAGACCTTGGTTTTTATTACATTTTGACTATTTTCAGAAATAATGTCAACATTTAATTGAACTTTACTTACAAGCTTATTTTTTAAATAAATTTGAATCAAGTTAATGGAAAGGAATGTTGAGGAAAGTTTCCCCAGAAACATACATTATTTTGACTAGAAATGTACTTTTGCATAGAGCAGTAGTATTTTTTTTCCAATATGAATAAAAAGATCTTAAACTAGGGGAAAATCCACATAACCTTATCAAGGAATCTAAAGACCAAGCATTTTGTTCAATAATCTCGTCCATAACACATCTTTTCCTACAAAATGACAAATTTTATTGAAAAGAATATAATTACTAAATTCAGATATGCCCCTTACAGCCAAGAGAATGTTTATAATACAGTACTGACAAACTGTTGTTGTACTCTTGAGATCAATAAAAAGTAAATTATACATAAAAAATCAATACTTAATTCATGCAACCATCAGTATTAATATTGGTGTAAAATATTTCATTTTAAGTACAACTGAGGTAAACACTTTATACTAGAAAAAAATATAAAGTGTACAGTGAAAAGTAATACTTCATTCCTTATATTCCATTTAACATCTTTGTATATATTCTCCCCAAGTATATTTATAGCTCTCAAGCTGCATAAGGACCTCCTGTTGAGGTTCATGGTAACTTTAAGAAAGGAGCCATATATACTTTACCTATGTACAATTATAATACATCAATCACAGTGTAACTGAAGTTATCATACCAGTAACAGAAAACATGGAGTTTTTCAGATTACAAAGATCAGGGAGTTTTGAAAAAGCCCAGGAATTAGCTAGCATGTAATTGAGGGAATAAAAGAAGGAAAGGAAAATCTAATCTTAACAACAGTTTTATCAAATAAGTTACTCAATTGAAGAGGAAAGCCTCAAAAAAAACAAACTTGCATTAAAGATTTAATATCAATGCAAACAATTTAACTGTCCAACAGAGAAACAGATTTATTGTGTCTAAGCCAGATAACGCATCATGTAGTAATCAATAATTATGTTTACAAGGTTTAAAATATTTTAAATAATATTAATTTAAATAATTTAAATTTAAAATAATTTAAATAAAATATTTAAAATAAAATCCTCTCTAATATAATATATATACTTTATATATTCTATATATATTGTAATATACTCTCCATATATAATATATATTATGTTGAGAAAGCAGAATGTTAAAACTTTTGGTATGATCTCAAAAAAGTAAAGAAAAAATAAAATGGAAAAAAATCAGAAGAAAAAAATGCTGAGATTTTAAGAGTGTATCTTTCAGTAGTAACAGGTGATTTTTTTATATTTCTTTATATATTTCTAGGCTTTCTGAATGTTCTGCAATGATTCTGTATTATTTTAATCAGAAAAAAATTTATAAACATAAAATGTTTTTCAAAGGAAATAATCTCTGAAAGTCAATTTGAAATTAATATAATAAATCAGAGTGACACTCTATTTTTAAATAGTTTTATAGTTGACTCTTCAACATGAGGAATTTAAGAGTACTGACCCTGACACGGTCGAAAATCTCAAAAATCTACATATAACTTTTAGTTCCCCAAAAACTTCACTACTAATAAGAAGCCTATACAATAAATAGTTGATTAACACATACTTTGTATGTTATATGTATTATATACTATATTCTTACAATAAAGATAGCTGGAGAAAAGAAAATGACATTAAGAAAATCATTAAGAGAAAATACATTTACCATACTTTACTATAAAAAAAAAAATCTATGCATATGTGGACCTGGGCAGTTCAAACCCATGTTGTTAGGGTCAACTGTACTTTGCTTTCAGAAAAATTCCACAATAAGTAAACAAGTCTTAAATACATAATTTATATTACTGAATCTCTTTATTCAAATTTCAAGCAGGAACAAAAGTTAAATGTTTCCATTTTTCTCACATGTTTTTATACACGAACATAAAAGCTAACCAAATACAAAATTGATCTTTGAATTCTTTCTCTTCCTGATCCAAGAGGAAAACACATTTAGCACATATACGATATGAAGAAAAAAATCGGAAATAATTCTTAGTAGGCTTTATTCCATACATTGATTCCAAATGACATGACTTTTAATGTACTCTAGTATATCACCTTTTTGTTGGGGATTGTTTATAGGTGATATTGGTAGAGGAGAAGGAGGATCATTTTGGTGTTTTGTGGGGTTTTTTTGCTTTTTTCATTTTGATTTAGCAGCATGCATTTATGTCCTATAAAGTCAGAGCTCTATAAAGCAGTTTGCATTTTTAATCTTAGTAACATTGCCAGTGTCCCATTAACACGTTAAGGCAACTTTCCAAAAAATTAAATAATTTTTTCACATTACTTCATAATTACAGAGCATGTACAATATAACATGCAGGTGGGTTTTGAAAACATGAACAAAAGGCAAGATTGCTGTCACTAGGAACCCTAATACTACTTTGTAAAGCTTCAGTTGAATCCCATTTCAAAGACTAAAAAACTATCCTTGAAGCTTGCAGTGGTACACTTTAAGGATCTAAAGTGCTTTAAAAATTAGCATTTTTAATTCCCATTTTGAGGGTGAAACACTCAGTGATTCTATAATTAGGCTAAGATTATGGAATGAATCCAACACAGACACCAAGAATTTCAAATAAGCATGTTTTCAATTTACTGTCCACTACATGTTCTTCATATACAAACCTCATTTAACACTGACATTGAGAGCCAACTAAATAAACAGCCTTCATTTTCAATTTCTCCAGCACCTCACTATCCTCAAAGTTGACATACTATCCATTTTAAAGATTTATTTATTCATTTGAAAGAGAGAGAGCCAGGGTAGAGGGAAAGAAAGAGAGAGAATCCCAAGCAGACTATCCACTAAGCATGGAGCCCAACCCAGCCTTCATTTCCACAATCCAGGGGATCACGATCTGAGCTGAACCCAAAAGTCAGAACCCCCACCAACCAAGCCACCCAGACACTCCCATCACCCATTTTAAAATGCACTGGTCTCTTAGCATCTCTCTCACCATAGACATCCAGTTCCTCATATCATCCAGTTTTTACCCGGACCTCTTTTTCTCCATCAGCACTACAGATTCTAGATGAGTGTCTCCCACACTTTTTGGGCTACATGGACTCATAAAGTTTTTTAAAAAGCCAAACAAACAACAACAACAAAAAGAGAGCAATAGGATAGAGTTACTGTTACTCAAAAAAATAGAATATAATTACAAAACAAAAGACAGTGGAAAAACTCACTACATAATTCTTACGTTCTCATTTTGTCAAAGGAATTGCCTAAAAAACTTGGGAACCATTCCTCTGGACCATCCCCCTCCCCTGCAACTCCTGCCGTCCTTTCTCAGGTTGACCATTCCCTCAGGTTTCTCTCTGCCCTGGAAGAATGTTGGCTTGCTACTCTGATCTTTAGAGCCCAAAAAAATGTAACAGAGACTTGAAAAAATATATTAACTAAATTAGGAAGCAATCCTGAAGCAAGTATATTCTCAGATACTTCTGGACAAACTGTTTCTATCTATAAATCTGTCTTCTCCTATTTTCTATCTGTAATTTCCTACCTATAAATCTATCTCCTCCTTTCAGTACACCAACTTTGCTTAAGCAGCAAAAGGCAGTGAAATGACATAATGAAGTTGTATTTTCAACCACAAACCCTATCTGCTGTTAGCCCAGGCATCCTCTGTATGGCTGACAAGAATAAGTATAGAGTACACTTACAAGATTATAATCTACTTGTGGAAGTACATCTTCACATAGGGAGTGGGGGCGGAATTCAGGAGTAGTTCTGGTTTGGCCTGCTCTGTGTTACAGCACATTATAGAGCACTTAGCTTGTGTCATGAAGATAAAGTCATTTAAAAAGTTTAGCAAGCATGCTCCAGGAATGTAATGATAAACAAATAAGGAGGCAAAGATGACATTGTCTCAGCCCATGTGGCAAATAGAACATGATGATGAAAGGAAGATATGCAAAAACTGTGCTAATAAAGCTAGCCATATATACAAGAGAACATAGGACCACAGTGGAGAGAGTGTGACTAGCTCTGGGGATGGGGGTGTAGCTATTTACAAAAAGACAGTTTAACTGGCTACTCCTGGATATGTAATTTATCTATCATTTATAGAAAGGAGAAAAGCATTCCAGGCAGAATATCCACACAAAACACAAGTGGGCACGAAAGAGTGTAAACACATCCCCCAAGCGTATTGGACATACTTCTTCCTTCAGCATCTTCAGGCCAAGGGCCCTGTTCTCCACACACATGTAAGCATGGCGTGGGGGTGGAGGAATTATAATCAAAAACTATATTTAGGATAAGGGACAGGGGATGAAGGTGGAATCTATAATGGAGGCCAGATTACAATGGGTCTTGTTCAGTGGGCTAAGTTTAGTTTCATTCAAAGGCAATGAGGAGATGTCAGAGACTTTTAAGCAGAGAAGTGACAGTATTAAACAAGGTATCAGAAAACTATTGGTAGATGGTGACTGGTAAAATCTCCCCAGTCTTTCATCCACAAGGAAACCCCCTCACTAACCTCAACAAAAACCTTCCTTTGGGAAAGGAAAGCCCCTTCTTTGGGGCTTGGCAAAGAACACAGAAAATGGTTTCAACCTACCCCATATCTGATCTCACAAGATCCCCTTCCCCAGGACTGTTAAGAGAATGAGAAAAGGGAAAGAGGAAAAAAGAGAGAAATAACACTTATTAAGTACTAGGTACCAGGCAGTGTACTAGGTGCTTCACACACATTATTATCAGATTTAACTTCAAAACAAACTTCTGAGTAGATAAAATAATTCTCATTTTAAAGAAGCTAACAAAGTTGTCAAGTATCACAAAGTAGTAGAACACTGAGGTGGAAAATGGATTTAAACCCAGACTCAACTAAACCCAAAGATATTCATGTATGTAGGAATAAAATAGTTTCCTTGTATACCATCTTAATTTATTCTTACAATAATCTTTGTATAATAGACTACTATTAGAATCACTTTATAAATAAAGAAATTAAAATTCCGAGAGTTGGCCATACATATAAAAAGTGAGTCGAGGAGGAAATGACATAAGGCAGGTGTCCTAGAAGGCTGCATTAACTCCATTAAAAAGTGAGCTACTGAAGTACTGATACCAAATTGACAAGGCCCTTCTTCAATCCCTCCACTAGCCTTAGCATAGCACTGCATTAATGAGCAATGTTTAATTGCTTTCAATGTTTTGGGTTTTGCTTTTGTGGTTTTTTTTTTAAGATTTATTTATTTGAGAGAGAGAGAGAATGCGCCAAGGCACACACAAGCAGGGGGAGGGGCAGAAGGAGAGGAAGAGAATCTCAAGCAGGCTCACCCGTGAGCCCAGAGCCAGACCTCAGGACCCCGATGTCATGACCTGAGCTAAAATCAAAAGTCCCATGCTTAACAAACTGAGCTACCCAGGCACGCTCCTATTCTTGTTTTTATATTAAAGTGAAGGAATAGCAATGCAGACAAAGTTTGTGTTGTAAAAATGGGTGAAGATTTCTTTCTCACTACCTCCAAAAATATGCAAACCAAAAAGAAGACATGAGAAACAGCAATTCTTTAATCAGAAATAGAGACTAGTAAAATGGCAGTCCTTCTTTATCAAATATTAATTTACAGGTTTTGTAACTACATCATCCTGAACACACTGTGAATTTTTTTATCATAAAAATGCTTAGAGGAGTTCAAATTGGATAAATACTAAGAAAATGTCTACATTATAATAAAAACACATCAAGCTTCTATTATGTAGTTTTCTGCTTACTTTAGAATTGAGTTGAATGATATGAAAAATCACAAAATTAGATTTTTATATTTGATACGGAACAAATAAGAGAATACTTGCTTTTTTATAGATAAATACTAGGCAGCAATGAAGTCAAGAGCAACTTCAAGGGAAGAACTGGTCACTTGAATCTCACCAATGTCACTATCTATAATATTGACAATAAAGTATGCCCTCAGTACCAGCAGAATCCACACCAACATTCTCAAGTTAAGGTTGATACAGAGGTTAGAGACAGATGGCAACATATCATGTCATCCTTGGTAAAAGCAGAAACAAAGTCACCTTTTCTTTCTATACATACACAGTATCCAGTTTTATACTAACTTAAAAAATGTTCAGCATTTAATAACCATTAAAATAGGGTTTTTTTCATTCTGAGTGAAATTTAAAATTTGGAGGAAAATTACATCATTTCAACTGGTGGAAAAGAATAAAATACATTTGACGAGATGAATGTGTTCACTCTCACCCTTGTTCTTTCTATACACTCAAATCAAAA
This sequence comes from Procyon lotor, assembly GCA_028646535.1. Taxonomy (NCBI): domain Eukaryota; kingdom Metazoa; phylum Chordata; class Mammalia; order Carnivora; family Procyonidae; genus Procyon; species Procyon lotor. The sequence goes on along the minus strand of CM053603.1, from coordinate 106,826,399 downwards.
TTAGTAAAGTAGGGCACCTGGGTGACTCAGTGGGTTAAAATCTCTGCCTTCGGCTCAGGTCATGATCTCAGGGTCCTGGGATTGAGTCGCACATAGGGCTCTCCACTCAGCAGGGAACCTGTTTACACACACCCCCACCCACCACCACCACCAACCCCCCGCCTACCTCTCTGCCTACTTGTGATTTCTCTCTTTCTGTCAAATAAATAAAATCTTTTAAAATTAGTAAAGCAAGTGGAAAAAAAAAGATATATGTGTATATATACACACATATATGTAAATATATATATAAATATATAGCATATATTTACATTTGTTTTAACCTTGGAAAATTGATAAGGAGCATAATGAAGATGACAATAACCTGGACTTAATATGTAAATATCACTACTATAACAAAATTATGACATACATTCAGATAACAGAGCAAAAACTGCGAAAAGATATAGGAATTCTTTGCTTCATTCTGATAACCTAAAAAGAATGGTAAAAGGCGAATGGAAAAACTGCTACTACTATGACAGTAAAAAATTTCAACAGTATCTCCAAAACTCCAAAAAGATTTTAATTTACTGCATTACAGCTGAAAACCAGACAGAAGATAGCTATTTTAAATATTTAAAATTTTTTTAAAAATCAAATAAATATTTAAAATCACGAATTTTCAAAAAAATAAAGCTAAAAATATCTTTAAAGCTATTAAAATAAGATACATACCAACTGTACTTTAACAATACATTTACATTATTCATATGACAGTGTGTGATACTAAAGTCCCAAATGATGATTTCCTGGAAATACTTCTAAGAAAATCGATCAAGAAGAATTTCTGAGCCCCTAGTATAATTATAATTATCCTAATAGAATGTTGGTTAAACAAAGTAAGTAAGTGACCTCATGTAGTTGTTGTAGACATCTGTACCTATAAAAAATCAAATGGGGCAGAATGTCATTTAATAGTGTTTTTGATAATGCTAAAAGTTATTTTCCTCCAACTCTGGTTACACAGGAAAATAGAAGGCTGGTTGGGTACTTAAGACTTTCAACAAGGACTCTTCTTTTGATGTGTTACCTCCTTTTCTCTTTTAAGTTTCATCTGGTCAATTCCAGTACACAAATAAGGATTAGTCATAGAGACAGACAGGTATCCTAGCCCCTATCTTCAGGCATATGAATATCTAACGCCTAACCTTCCAAAACACAAGATTTGGAAGACAAACTTTTTTTTTTTTTTTTTAATTGGAAGACAAACTTTAGATTGAGCCTTCAAAATCTTTCACAAATGACTCTTTCTATATCTTTATTTATGACTATTTTAACCATTTAAAGCTCTCTTAAAGTATACTGATTAATATTTCATCTTTTCTTACACAGCCCCAAAGATGAAATAACCTACCATGTATATAAAAATACCTCAAAAATTAAAAAAAAGAAAGTGAAAAACTCCTTAACTAAGTTAAATATCTCTGAATCTTTTAGTATCTCTTTTGTAGGGTACTCTAAGGGGGAATCTTGTGGTAATGGAATACTTCTATACCTTGATTGTAGTGATACTACATGAATCTACACTTAAGTTAAAATGACATAAAATTTTACACACATGTTATATCAAAGTCTATTTCCTAGTTTTAATACTGTACTATAATCACATAAGACATTACCAATGGGGGAAACCATAAAGAGAACACAGGACCTTTCATTCTATTTGTCCATGTTCCTATATATCTATAGTTTCAAAATAAAAAGTAAAAAAAGGGAGAGAAGCCTAACAGAAATCATAACAACTCAATCCCAGAACTATAGGAGAAAAATAGAAGAGTAAAGAAGAATATTATTCCCAGAAATCTAAGATATTAGTGTGGGCAAATATCAGGAAAGCAAGTAAACCAAAGCAGACAGACAATGGCAAATAACCTGGATATTTGATAGTATATAATAAGCTTAATGGGAATAAACATAATGTGAACATGACAACCAAACTATCTATCTGTATGTCAATCTATATCCTTTCCTGAGGTCTGAAAATATATTTGAGAGACCTATATAAGCAAGAAATTATTTCAATGTCTGAATTTTATTTTAAAAATCATGTATTTTACACTGATGTCATATTCATATTTATGTTTTTAAACATTTAATTTACCGGTTAATTTACTTAACCACTGTGAAAATAAAGGGAAACTCATTTCAAATGGAGTCAGGGAGTCCCGAAGAGAGAGTTCTCATGCACAAACTTGCCAAAGCTTACTTCACATTCCTGGGCAGAAAGTTCACTTTACAACCCTAGCAAGAGGAAGGAAGATTTCTTCCTTGCCCAGCAACAGCCTAGCCGATGACAAATTGCCACAACTCAGCCAATGAGAAACCATCACCACCCTAAACTCTGACTTTCCTCCAAAAGACTTTTGTTCAAAGCAGCCCCTCCCAACTGCCTCCATTTTCTCTATAAAATAACAGTCCCCCTACCTATGCCCTCTAGACCTGCCTGTGGTTTGCCATCACTTATGTGTCCCAAATTTTAAGTCCTCTGCTATTCCCAAATAAATTCATTTTGCTGGTAAAATAAGTGGCCATTTTATTTTTAAGATAAACACTTTCCCCCCCCCCAAAAAAACCCTTTTTTTTAGTAAATCTGACATTCATAGAAGATGACCATATTTATCTGTGGCTTGAAACCCTCCAACACAACTCAGAGTACAACTGGAGAATCATCCTTTTACTTTCCAGTTACAGGGTGGTGATTTACAAATCATTTCGGCTGGCAAATTCTGAAATAGCCACTAGACCTTTGTTGACTAAGTTATCTTCGGGAAATTCTTAGAAGAGGAATAACTGCTAGCAATCTATCATTTCAGCTATGACTTCCTAAAAACAGGCTTATCCTAGGAACCATGTACTCCTGTAAACAGAGCTTCCCCAGGGAAACAACATTCACAAACTCTCATTTTAACAAGAAGCCGTAAAGCCTTGAGGCATTTTCACAAACATACATACATAAGGCTTCCTGCATAATTAGCTTAAAAATACCCAGTTCTTATTTTTAAAGTTTTCTGGGAATGTAGCAAAATTAAATTTAGGAAAAGGGTCCAAGACGTGAGGCTCCTTTAGTATTCCCAATCAGATTCACATCACTTGAGAAGGTTAGATAAAAGAAGCTTTTATCACCCAAATGTAATAAAAACTCTCAAGCTGAATTCTACAACCAGCATTTCACAGAAAGTACTTACTTTGGTTTGACCACACTCTAAAGAGTTCTGAAGCCAAGCGGGAAGTATTTTTCAGATTTGGTTTTAAAAAAAAAAAAAAAAAAAAAAAACCTGAATGGTCCCCTCTGGCAACTAAGCCGTAAGTGCTTCTTAAAACTAGGAGATGCCCAAAAAGTTGTCAAATCACTGAGTAAAGTGTTAAATTAACAATTAAAAAAAAAGAGAGACCAAAAAAACACTACTACTTAGAGAGTATGATTTGTTTAAAAGTGTTTTACTTTATGTGTTTTCTCCAGTTTCTAAGTGTAAAAAGCTAAACAAATTCAAAGTACATTTAAGAATGCATTATTTGAGGTTATTTTATCACCAATGATAATTGGACCCAATGCACAAGAATAAGATAGCACAACTCATGCAGGTTATAGATTTACCAGTAAATAAGGCTGAACCAATATAATAAATAAAGTCCTAAAACTGAAGAAGTTAATGAATACTGTTATATGCCAAGGTTGTAAAAAAGCAAAATGCCATCTCTAATATAGAAAATACTCATATGTGGTATTACATACAATGGAAAAAGTCAAAAGTACAGAATTTTCATTATCTGTTTTTAAAGGATTCATGCTCTTCTAAAGTTTCTCATGACTAAACATCTAAAAATATCTGTAATACATCATAAACCATATTTTAGTAATTAATATTGAAAGCACAAAATCCCATTATGATTAAAACTTTTTTTAAACATTGAAACCACAGAGACAAGTAGGGAAAAATAATGCTGAGCTCAAAATACTCGGTTTCTATGCAAGACAAATCACCTTTCTTATCTGAACTGCTCAGATCAAAATGTCAAAACAATTAAATTACAATTTTGTCTGACATCAATATCCTATGCAACAGTGCAAAACAGACAAGCCTGATTTCAAGCATACTGTTTGCTTTTAAATGGCAAACAAATTGAGGAATGAATCAAATTTTGCAAAAGAAAACATGAGACAATATACCAGATCATAGAGGTCAAGGGATTCATCAAGACTCACATTCTGTTTAACTGTATGTTTTTGGCTCAGGGGGAAAAATTATCTATTCCTTCATACAAAAACAAAATAGACAAACATAAGGACAGATATTTAACTGCCTACAGTTAAAAATCTTTATTTTGACAATTAAGTGCAGTATAAAATATTTGACCTGAAAAGTAAAAAAAAAAAAAAAAGTAAAAATAAATATGTTTACAAGTTACTGTATAAAGAATACAAAAGGGTTAAAACTCTCAATGAGGAAAAACCAAAATGTGTCCAGTTGTATAAAGGCTCTTCCTTTGCAAGAAATGGAGATAAAGCTGAAGACCCAGTTTGGTTTCGCTGCTGAAAAAGGTACAAAAAAACTTAGAAAAGGTCAGTTAGGCAAATATGACTATATATCACATATTTTTAAAAATCATATTGATTTTATAGCTATATGTGACTGCTTATATTTATGAGTATACATATCTGTATATGTTTATGTGTGCATGGTAAGGTAAAAGGAGAGCTAAAATTTTTATCTTAACAAACCTTATTCTTCCACGTTGCTATCATATATATTTCTTTGTACCATGTAAAAAAATTATATAATTATATTTTTGAGCTGGAAGAAGCACTAAAATGATCCTGAGCTACCTCTTCATTTTCAGTTAAAAAAAAAAAAAAACAACCGAAGGCAAAAGAAGACATGGGCACAAAAGCTATCTGCGTACAGAATTGGGACTAGAATTCTGGGCCCCTAACTTCCAATTCTTTGCACCAATCATGTCATGTACTAAAGGTATGAATTCCTAAAAAGTGATATTGTCAGAAGAAACAATAGGTTCCTATTGCTATATTTTACATTTACTCTAATTTTTAAAGTAAAGTATTCTTTCAAAAATAAGGCCTCATGAGAAAATGATGACATACTAGAATTTTCTATCAAGGCGTATTTAAGATTTCATAACTCTGTAACTGTAATATACATTCGGGACTAGTCAGAATCTTACAGACTTTACACATATAATCATAGCATAGGACTTCAACTGCAAAGCATTGATTTATGAATTTTCATACTCTCATTGGCCAAAATTCTTTTCACGTATTTTTTTCCCATGTATCTAAAAAGACTATAGCATTATAGTTAAGGATATGGATGCTATAACATGACTGCCTGGTGCACTTCTTATTACTACATAACCATATACTCTCCAAGTTACTTATCCATTTGTGGCTTAGTTTCATTTTTGAAATATTACCTGATAGGGTTTTGGTGAAAATTAAATGTGTTAGTACATACAAACCAAAACAACAATTCTAGCTCTTAGTAAATGCTCAAAAATATTAGCTATTATTGCTAATTTTTGGTGTACTAATAGATTAACTAACATACTGCAGCTAAAGGAATCAATCACAGAGAACACATAGAATAGAGTTTGGCAAACATTTTGTAGAAGACCAGAGAATAAATATTTCCGTCTTCTTCAGCCGCCATAGCATCTCTATCTCAACGACTCAATGCTATTGTCTATGACAAATGCAGACACATAATAAACTGATAGATGTAGTTCTGATCCAAAAAACCTTACTTACAGAAACAGGTGGCAGGCTGGGTTTGGACTGAGGGCTATAGTCTGCAGCCCTCTAACATAACTGCAGTGAATAACACCACATGTGAATAACACCATACTCTACCAAGAAAATGAATAGATCAAATGAGTTACAGAAATTTGCCCAGCAATTGGCAGGTACAGAACTAGAACCAACTACAATGCAGTTCAACTGTCTTTTTACCTATCCATATAGGAGAGGCTGCATGAAGCCTTCATATTCTGACCTACAAACAGAAACAATCTCTGCATTTTCTACTCTCCCACAACATACAAGATCCACAAAGAACTAAGAGATTTTACAAGGTGATGAATACACTGGGATTCATTTTAATATTCTACTTCAGAGTATCTGATAATTTCCACAATATTATTTTTTAAAACCTCTCAAGGCATTTATCAATTTTCTCAGAATATTTGTGTAACATTCTTTTGGTTTTGTTCTCCACTAGATATGGTAATTTAAAGGCAGGACTTACAGAGCAATCTATACTTTCAATGCCATCCTGATCAAAATTCCACTGGATTTCTTCAAAAGCCTGGAACAAACAATCCTAAAATTTATATGGAACCAGAAAAGACCCCGAATCGCTAAGCAAATGCTGAAAAAGAAAAACCAA
>CM053603.1:106777917-106819456 GCA_028646535.1 Procyon lotor | reverse complement strand
TGCAAGGTTAATTAAAGTCATGCTGTAAAATTGTAATAGGAACAAAAGTAAAGATAGTGAAATATGTACTGAATATAGATGACCATACACCGAGAAAGTCTCAGATAAGCACATGGCACTCACTTCCCAATTACTCCCTGCTCGGTATTCCTGCCCCCTGATTTTTTTGCTCTCATCTTTCCCTGTTTGAGAAATAAGGCTGGGAGGAAAATTAGAACCAGTCATAAATTCCATTATATCCAAATTTGTGTTACTGGGCAACTTTAGTGAATTCTCTTACTTAATGGTACCCCCATCAACCTAAATGGTACCCCTTAAAATAAAAACCTGGGCTGATTCTTGTGTTTTCTTTTCATTACTCTCTATGTCCAATTAATCAACAGTTCTTGAAAATTATACTTTTTTAAAATTGTTCTTCTTTTAAATTATCCTTCTTTAAAAGTCCTCAAATTTGCATAGTGTTTCCATGTTCCCAATCTCTACCTTAGTCTTTCACTGGATTACCCAAACATCCTCTATTGTGTCACTCTGCCTCTAGCTTGTACCACTCAAATTTTAGAATTGGTATTCCAGAGAAAATTTAAGATATAAGGCCCTCTCCCTGCCCTACGTCCCACAATCCCACTTGTGATTTCAAAATATACCAAGATTTTTCACACATTGGTAATTTGTAGCTTCTCTGCCTAGAATTCTGGACTACCTGATTGTTCACTTGGCAATTGTCCATTGTTCTGTTAAGAATCACCTCTAATTTTATCTAAGAAGCCATCCCTGTCCTTTCCCTCCTCTCTCCAATAAATTAAATTAACCATACCTTATTTTTGGCGTCCACTCTTTATATGCAGGCACGGGTCCTTAAGAGCATCTATAACACTTTCTTATATTCAGTCACTGACCATTTCCACTTTTCCACTAAAATTGTAAATTTATTGAAGAATGGAGCTATATGTGATTCAACACTGGGTGTAAATGGTGATACAGTGTATATATAATTATTTTTTAAGTGATAGTACATTTTATGCATTATGTAAGATATCTCACAACTTTAAAAGTAAAAGGAAAATAAAAGAGATTATATAGGGCCGCTAAGATCATCTGAAAGTCAGAAGTAAAATTAAAAACAAACAATAGGTAGGTAAAAGAGAAGTAAATCAACAATCATAGATAAGACAATGAGTCAGGCACAGTCTGTTTGCTGTCTCTCACTTTCCAAATCATGACCACTCTTTTGAAATGAGTCTTTTGCCTTATTTCCTATTCCTCTTTCCGATCTAGAATGAGGGAAAGCCACCAATGGACAGAAACATTACACAAACATTGATCACTCTAACTCAACATACAGATAAGAAACTAGTAAAAAGGAGTAAAAGAGAAAATATTCCCCCCAAGTTTATAAAACCCTCTAAAATTGCTTCAAGTCAGTATTATTATATACAAATGACCTTACCCATCCTTTTATTCTCTTTCAATAGTTTATATCTCAGACCTCACAGGGATCTCATAGAATTCTGACTTTATCATTTTGTCATAATTTAAATCATAGACTACTACAAATAATAAATATCTGGACTTACTATTTTTCTCATCCTCTGGAAGTATCTTTGAAGAAGTAGAAAGTTTTTATGACAACTAGGTGTTCCAATGAAAATATAACCAGTAGTAACTTGAGAATTTCTATATAGAAAGGACTTGGGAGAAGTAATTTGGCTAGAATGAGAAGCTCAGAGACTAATCTGAAAGATATATTGGACATATGTGCTCACTGTTTTATTGAAGGGTGTGTTTTAGGGGGAAAGCTCAAGGAAAGGAATGTGGCCAATAGAGATTGTGAAAGGGATATATCATCTCAAACCATCCATGTGTGCTGACACTGAACACCATGTGTGCCTGGATTTTTGGGATTTCTGGTTTTGTTTTTCATGTTATAAACACACCAAAATACACAAAGGATTTAGAATTAAAATATCTGAAAAGGAGTCTGAGTGATCACAGTCATGGTTATTTCTAAACTGGGAAAACTAAAAATGTATAAAATGACAATGGTAGGAATTGGTGTAGAACTTTTCTTTACATTATATTTAAAGGCACAGAGAAATCAATAAAAAAGCCCCTCTTCTACCTCCCTCTATATTCAAGCTTTATGTTTAATGACTGCACAATATCCCTCACTTCATATCGTCTGACTTGCTTGAAGGACACTACTGCATATACTGCCTGAGGACACATCGTAAAATTGTGGGGTTCAGTGTCCTAAATCTCACTGAAGTCACAGTAAGATGAGTGGAATCTCTCACTTGCCTTAATTTTTATTTGAGCAGAGTTTGAAATGTGTGCCATCAGATAACCACACATTTTCCCTAAACAACAGTTTTCATTCCCTAAACTCTTTTTAGTTGTAGGGTGGCATAATGTAACAGTAAGTGTCTCCAAGTACTAGTCAAACCAAATTATACTCTTGAGCCTATGCGTGCTCTGCCTATTGATGGCAATGTCCCTGTTCTATCGTCCTTCCTCATCAGCTGTCTTGGTAAAGTGTGCAGTGAGTAATGATTACAGGGTGATATTTAATGAAAACGCTACCCATGACTCTGAGCCAAATGTGACCCCTACTATTCTTCTACTATTAAAGAATAATTACCCATTCCCCATGCAATTGCAATTGCGGGCAGCAGAGATCTTGAGTTGCCAAAATATGCCAGTAAACTATTCAATTTTAAAAATTTCTCAACATACAAAATGCTAATATTTATATAGAAATACATAGGAAGTAAAAAGTATGGCTCTTGGGAAAATTAAATATAAATAACCTTGCTTTCACTAATTTGGGTGAGAGTTGCAACATCTTTTTAAACTAGCTTTTGTATAGGAAATGAAATGAAGATGCCAAAGATTAATGCTGTCAATTTCATTGGCCAGCATGAATCCAAAAGGCAAACATATAAATCTAAAGCAAATAGAAGTGTATTGCTTAATTTCAGCTTATCATTCATTACACAATTGCCAGGAAGTTAACCATTGCATTTTCAATTCCATCACATCTTAAATTCATCTTGGAAAAGTTCCTTCTTCCATTATTGTATTGGGCCTTTATGGACCTTTGATGGCTCTCACAGTAATCGGCACTGGAGGATCTACAAGATTAACATAGACTAAAGTTCTGAGAAAAAGAAGATGAATGTATTTTACATTATACTTTAATTTTTTTCAATGCCTCAAAACTAAGAGCATGAGCTCTTAATCTGTTGTGACACTTTGCTTTCAATGAACATAATCCTAGCAAGGAAGAAATAAGTTTAGGATTTTCAGTCACCTGTTACTCAAGGTAGACAAAATAGTAAGCAAATTGTAAGTTTTCATAATGCCCCAAACCAAATGTTTTTAACATTGGAAGAAATGGTTTATATTATTTTTTAAGTAAATCTGTTTTGGAATAAATAAACTTATGATTATTATAAGCATCACATATATTCTCATATTTCTTATTCAATTTTTTATTCAATTAATTAGCTATTCCATCAAGTATCCTCCCCCCACCTTTTTTTTCAGGCACTGGGCTAAATAATTGAGCTCGTAGAAATAATTCCTGCCCTTATGAAATGTGTATTTTAATAGGCCAGATAACATGGAAGTGTTGAATCACTATATTGTATATCTGAAACTATCATTACACTGTATGTTAACTAACTGGAACATCAATAAATAAGGAAAGAAAGAAAGAAAGAGAGAAAGAGAAAAAGAGAGAAAGAGAGGAAGAAAGAAAAAGGAAAAAGAAAGAAAGAAAGTCTTTCCAAATGAATATGGATACAAGAAAAGTTATCACCCATGTAGTAATAACAACAGGTACGAGGAAGAGTAGAGGTACAATAGAGCATATGGTCAATTTGAGAAAGGAAAAGGGGTCAGGTGGAGCATGGTCACAGTCCAAAGCCTTGAAGATGACCATCAAGAGGAGTCTTGAAAGGTAACAGATATTTGCTACATATGTATGGTGGTCTAAAAACATGTCTACATTCTTTGAGACTCCTTCCATCAAGAGATGGGAGTCTAATCCCCCTTTTCTTGAACATGAGCTGTCCCTAGTGACTTACCTCTAATGAATAGAATGCAGCAGAGGTAATAGTGTCTGACTTTCAAGGCTCATATAAAAGATGCTACAGATATTACCTGACTCCCTCCACCTACTGAGCCGTGTATTTTGAAGGTCCAAGCCAGCACGTAAGAAGTCTGACTCCCCGAAGCTTCCATGATAAAGAAACCATTTCAAGAAACCACAGAGAGAGATTCTCAAGAAGCCAACTATTCCAGATGCCAACTCTTCAAGTCCTTCAAGTCCAGAAATAAGACATGTGAGTAGCAAGTCTCAGACAATTCCAGTTCTAGTCATCTGATTGCATCTACACGAGAGACCTCACTAAGCAGTAACCACCTAGCTAAGCCTTCCAACTCTCAGCACCACCACTAAGTGTTGGCATAATCTATAACACAGCAGTAGGTAACTGGAACAGTAGACAATGGGAACAGTCTGTGAAAAACTATGGAGGCTTAAAACATCCTGGTGTTTCCAAGCAAGAACAAGAAGCTGAGTATGGCCTAAGGACAGAATACAAATCAGGGCAAGGCAAGGGTCAAGACCAAAGAGATCAGCAGAGGTCAGGTCATGGAAGTCCTAGTAATTCGTGCCAGAGTTTGATATTTGCCCTGGAACTAAAGGATACACCTCCATATTTTGAAACATACCTGTTTATAAAGATTAGTTTTTTTCTTGTGAAAGTGTTGTCAGAATATTACTTATTCACTTATGGATACACACATGCTCTATACGTTGTCAGTTTAAGAAATAACATGCTCTGTAAATTGCTTGTTTTGTTGATATGTATCCTCTTCAGTCTTTGGGAACTCTGAAAGAACTAACTGCTTAGATTAGCACTTCACTTTACTGAAATCAAAGCAACCCATCCTAGATAATGGCCTGTCCAGACATACTATCAGTCAGGGGTGATTTTCTAATCAGCAGCTTCGATGGCTCTGGCTTCATTTAGAAGGATTTCGGTGCTTCGTTGAAATGGTTCATCGAAACACTATGTGCATGGTTAACCTTTTGTGGCTATAAAGATTCCTTAGTAAGAGTCTTTAATTATAGGAACCCTTAGTGGAAGAGAGGTTAACATATTTGCCAGGCTCATACAGCTATGCAGTACTAAGGCCAAAAACAAGATCTATATCTTTTTTCAATTAGCAGCTCTTTGCAGAACACTTGACCAGCCAACTAGTGGATGTGCTGGAAAGAAATCAGAATAAGGTAGTAAATTCCTTAATGCTTGCTTGCAACTGTTTCCATAGAAGTATTATTAAGTTTAGCAAATACTGACCTTCTTACAATCTATAGCTGCAATTCAAATTATGTTTGCAGCAGAAAACGCATAGCTCATATTCATAAAAGACTATAGAGATAGAAAAGAGTTTCACAAAATAAGGACCGCTTACTTTTCATTACGTATTTATCTATTGTCATATAGAACTTCTAGATTAAAAGGGGGCATTTAAAGAATGTGAGTAGATCTATGTAAGGTGAATTTTGGGAAATAGCATATTATAGTGAAAAGACTAGCAACTCTAAAAACAATATAACAGGGTGTTAAATGGTTTTGTCCTATTGCCTCTGAATTTCACCTGAAGCCCCAAGAAGGAGAATAATGGGTGATAGGTACTCCTCACATTTTTAAAATTTAACTTAATTTAAATTCAGTTAATTCACATGTAGTGTATTATCAGTTTCAGAGGTAGAGTTCAGTGATTCATCAGTTGTATATAACACCCAGTGCTCATTACATCATGTGCCGTCCTTAATGCCTGTCACCCAGTTACCCCATCCTCCAAACACCTCCCTTCCAGCAACCCTCAGTTTGTTTCCTATGATTAAGAGTCTCTTCTGGTTTGTCCCCCTCTCTGATTTCATCTTGTTTTATTTTTCCCTCCCTTTCCCTATGCTCCTCTGTTTTGTAATTCCATATGTGAGTGAGATCATATTATAATTGTCTTTCTCTGATTTGACTTATTTTGCTTAGCATGATACCTTTGAGTTCCACCCATGTGTTGCAAATGGCAAAATTTCTTTCTTTTTTTTTTTTTTTTTTTGATGGCTAAGCAATATTCCATTGTACATATATAGAACATCTTCACTATCCATTCATCTGTTGATGGACATCTAGACTCTTTCCATAGTGTAGGTATTGTGGACATTACTGTTTTAAACATTGGAATGCATGTGCCCCTTCTTTTCACTACATCTGTATCTTTGGGGTAAATACCCAGGAGTGTCATTCCTGGGTCATATGGTAGCTCTATTTTTAACGTCTTAAGGAACTTCTATACTGTTTTCCAAAGTGACTGCACCAGCTTGCATTCCCACCAACGGTGTAAGAGGGTTCCCCTTTGCCAACATCTGTCATTTCCTGACTTGTTAATTTTAGCCATTCTGACTGATGTGAGGTGGTATCTCATTGTGGTTTTGATTTGTATTTCCCTGATGCCGAGTGATGTTGAACACTTTGTCATGTGTCTGCTGACAGAAGACATCATGCTGGATGTCTTCTTTACAGAAACATCTGTTCATGTCTTCTGCCCATTTCTTTTTTTTTTTTTTTAAAGATTTTATTTATTTGACAGAGAGAAACACAGCGAGAGAGGGAACACAAGCAGAGGGAATGGTAGCGGGAGAAGCAGGCTTCCCACAGAGCGGAGAGCCCGATGCGGGGCTCGATCCCAGGCCCCCGGGATCTGACCTGGGCCGAAGGCAGACGCTTAACGACTGAGCCACCCAGGCGCCCCATTCTGCCCATTTCTTGATTGGATTATTTGTTCTTTGGGTGTTGAGTTTGATAAGATACTAGTCCTTTAGCTGATATGTTATTTGCAATTATCTTCGCCCATTCTGTTGGTTGTCTTTTGGTTTTGTTGACTGTTTTCTTTGTTGTGCAAAAGCTTTTTATCTTGATGAAATTCCAATAGTTCATTTTTGCCCTTGCTTTCCTTGCCTTTGCAATGTGTCTGGGAAGAAGGTGCTGCCACTGAGGTCGAAGAGATTGCTGTCTGTGTTCTCCTCCAGGATTTTGATGGATTTCATTTCCTGTTCCACATGTAGGTCTTTCATCCATTTCGAGTTTGTTTTTGTGTGCTGTGTAAGAAAATGGTCTAGTTTCATTGTTCTGCATGTGGCTGTCCAGTTTTCCCAACACCATTTATTTGAAGAAACTGTCTTTTTTCCACTGGATATTCTTTCCTGCTTTGTTGAAGATTAGTTAACCATAGAGTTGGGGGTCCATTTCTGGGCTCTTTATTCTGTTCCATTGATCTATGTGTCTATTTTTGTGCTAGTACATACTATCTTTATAATTACAGCTCTGTAATTGAACTTGAAGTCCAGAATTGTGATGCCACCAGCTTTGGTTTTCAATAAATGCAGAGAAAGCATTTGACAAAGCACAGCATCCTTTCTTGATTAAAACTCTCCACAGTATAGGGATAGAGGGAACATAGCTCAATATCATAAAAGTCATATACAAAAAGCCCACAGCAAATATCATTCTCAATGTAGAAAATCTGAGAGTTTTTCTCCTAAGGTCAGGAACGTGACAGGGATGTCCACTCACCACTGCTATTCAACATAGTGCTAGAAGTCCTAGCCTCAGCAGTCAGACAACAAAAAGAAATCAAAGGCATCCAAATTGGCAAAGAAGAAGTCAAACTCTCACTCTGCAGATGATATGATACTTTATGTGGAAAACCCAAAAGACTCCAATCCAAGACTGCTAGAACTCATACAGGAATTCAGTAAAGTGTCAGGATATAAAATTAATGCACAGAAATCAGTTGCATTTCTATATACCAACAGCAAAACAGAAGAAAGAGATATTAAGGAGTCAATCCCATTTAGAATTGCACCCCAAACCATAAGACACCTAGGAATAAACCTAACAAAAGAGGCAAAGAATCTGTACTCAGAAAACCATAGAACATTCATGAAAGAAACTGAGGGAGACACAGAGAAATGGAAAAACGTGCCACACTCATGGATTGGAGAAACAAATATTGTTAAAATATCCATGCTGCATAGAACTATCTATACATTCAGTGCAATTCCTATCAAACTACCATCAACGCTTTTCACAGAGCTGGAACAAATAATCCTAAAATTTATATGGAACCAAAAAAAGACCTCGAATAGCCAAAGGAATGTTGAAAAAGAAAACTCTTCACATTTTAAAGAAAGGTGTTAGCTACATCTATGGGGAACCAACTTAAGGTAGCAATCTCAGTGCAGCATTTGACCCCTACTTCCTAACTATATATAAGAGCACCATCAATGAAGTTTATTAAAGAGGTTAATCAAGGTAAAGAGTTATCAGCCTTGTTGAAGTATTCCCCTTCACACACATCAAGACTAGTCAGGATGAATAAGAGAATTAACATAAATATCAGGAGTGTCTCAAAGAGGACACTGGAAATCTCACTCCCCACCTGGCTACTGGGAGAACCTGATATATATTCCCTAGGGTCTATACAAACATAGAGATTGGCTCCTGCCTCTCCCCCAGACAGTACTAAAGGTGGAAAGATGGTAAAATGGACTTAAATGGCAAGGCAAGTAGAGAGGCCAACAGTGGGAAGAAAATTGCACTTACATTGCTTTGTGAAACAAGTTGCTTTGTGTTTCCTCATGCCAAATGGATATCTCAGAAGGTTGGGTTTAAAACGTATTGATGGACCCCAGCCAAAAGGGCGTCCCACAGGAAGCAGTTGGAAATGTGCCTTGCTGTGGGGGAAGTGAAGTTTCAAGAAGTCAGCCAGGAAGTGAATCCCTTATGTCAGCCAGCATTTGGAGGTTTGCCATGAAAAGAGAACACAGGAAGGGAAGATGAATTGCTAAAGCCTACGGTGAGAGAGACATTGCTTTTTCCTTCTATCCCCATCCCTCTCCAGATCCCCCTTCTCAGCCCACCACCCCCACACCTAAACTCTGGAGAAGCCAACTGCAGAGTAAGTGGGGAGAAGGAATAAAAAAATCCTACAACAGGTTTATCACTTCCAATCTCTTGTGCCCTTCTCAGGCCTCAGGGGAAGCAGGGGAAAAATTCTGAATTAGGTGGATGTTTGGAGTTTGGTTTTAGGAAGGATTCGGCTTGGGAACACCTGAAAATTGAAAGTATCCTTAAGATGAAAGGACTTAGACTCACGAAACGAACTAAGGGTGGCTGCAAGGCGGGGCGGCGGGGGGGGGTAGGGATAGGGTGGCTGGGTTGTGGACATTGGGGAGGGTATGTGCTATGGTAAGTGCTGTGAAATGTGTAAGCCTGACGATTCACAGACATGTACCCTGGGGCAAATAATACATTTTATGTTAATTATAAAAAAGATGGAAAGTGACTTAAAAGCTGTGTAATCTCCTGATCAAGTAATGGGGAGACACTAAAAACCTTTTTCAAATGTAGACATGGAAGGAAAAAACAGCTGTATCCTGGTTATAACCTGTCATATTGCTGTTTCTATCAAGTGGTTATGTACAAAGAAGTCTGAATCTCAACACTGTCACCAGATCTGTTTGAACCCACCTTCATTTATAAAAATGGGATAAGAAGACCTATGTCATAGGCTGTTGGGAGAACTAGTGAGGTAATACATATATAATATGCAATAATACATCATTCATAATAATGTTCTGTTTCTTTTTCTTTTTTCTCTTAGTTACCATATTAAAATGAAAAAGACTGAAGGCCACTTATGATTAGGTTGCTTAGTAAGATGAAAATCAAAATAACAAAAAAAAAAAGTGAGTAGCAAATAGATCAACAAAGAGCCAGGTTTGTAATATGATTAGGCCTCGAATTTGAATTTATTACAGACCAGAACAAAAGATGGACACAATTCTTATTATCTGATTAAAGAAAACTTTCCAATTCTTCAACAGAGGGAAGCGCTTATGGGGTGGTAAACCCTAAAAACAATTTTATTATACTAAATATTACCCAGGAGACTCTCCTCTTATTTATGCTGTCTAGAAATTCCAAAATTTATAATCCAGTTATATTACAAAGGCTTATTATTTTTATCTATAATTTGAAATTCAGAAAAGTGTTCTATCCAAGCCAGTCCATAAAAGCTGTGTAAGCCACAATATAGCTAATCCTTATGCTGCTATTGGCATTTCCTGAGTTCTATTTCTTGGCAAAACAGAGATCTTAAATACAGCCTGTGCATGTGTGAGTGTTATGTGTGTCTGTCTGTCTGTCTGTGTGTGCACAGAAAGTAGATGGTGCTTTTTTTTAAAAAAAAAAAATCTCTATTCTTGTGATTAATCACATCTATCTTTAGTATGTTTCCTGTCCCACAATGTTGTCCATCCAGCCCTGGTCTGCAACAACCCATGTGTTCTGTTTTCAAATGATTTGCTTTCCTTTCTCCAAACAAAGACTCATATTGCCAACAGCCTGCTGAGTTTAGGAAGAAAGTAACTTGATAAATGAATTTGTATTTACATGTCAATGCCTAAAAGCCTTTACCATTCCCAGAAAGGTTTACAACTTTATTGGAGTAATTTTTTTTAGTCCAAATATTCTAATTATAGGAATTTCAGGTTGCATAACAAAATGAAATAAAAAACAACTACCAGAACCCAAACAACATGGCCAATCCCTTAAAGCTCTGCCTGCGTACAGCACCCATGCAGAGAGTTCTTGTGCTGGGAGGATGGAGCAGCAGAAATAGCAGTAAATTTATGCAGAGGCCGTGTATGAAGTGGGCCTTTCTCATTTGAAGATTGACTTCCTTTATTACAAAATCTCATTCAATATATACCTCTCATCTATATTGTATTTTTAATCAAATTGGATCATTTGCAACATTTGTAAATGTTTCTAAATTGCTAAGAATCAAGCAAAATGAGAAAGAAAAGTCTGCAAAAACATAATGTCACTGAAAAAAATGTACTTGATTTGTGAAAAGCTATGAGGTATGAGTTATCTAAAACAGAAGCCAAGGGCACCTGGGGCAGTTGGGCGCCTGTCTTCAGCTCAGGTCATAGTCTCAGGGTGCTGAGATCAAGTACTACATCAGGCTCCCTGCTAAGTAGGGAGCCTGCTTCTCCCTCTACCAACCCCCCGCCCCACACTCAGTCATGATCTCTCTCACTCTCAAATAAATAAAAATATTTTTTAAAAATGAAATAAGAAAAAAATAAAACAGAAGCCAAGTAGCCTCTTGAACCGATGCAGTCCACACAGCAAAGGCACTGCAGAAACTTTGTGTTCCTGTTTTTTTCCAAGTTCTTCAATGTTTTGGGAATCTCAGTAAGTCTGTTTATTTATGTGTGATGAACGATTTTCTCTCTAAATTTAGAGAACTTTGAAAGGAGTAAATTGTCCCTGCAGCCAACAATGCTGGGCAGGCTCCAGGGAGCAGAGCAACAGAAGGAGCAATGAAACAGTCGTCAGGCACCCTGATAACTTACCATTTCCCCTGTGAATTAAGACATTTTGTTTAATAAATGTTGATGTTTACTTGGTCAGGGCAAAGAACTGTTAACGCAGTTTTCAAACAAAGAATCAAAGAATTTCCTTAAATTTCTCTAAGCCACCTTCATTTTTTAAAGGCTGACAGTTACGATGGCTCACAAGACAGGAGTCTGAATTCCAATACTATGTCTATTAGCAAACCCTTGCTGTGACTTTACTGAATCAATAAAGTTTTCCTTTTCCTTTTTTTAAAATATTTTATATATTTATTTGGCAGAGAGAGAATGGGAGAGACAGCGCACAAGCAGGAGGAGCAGCTGGCAGAGGGAGAGAGGGAGAAGCAGACACCTCGCTGAGCAAGGAGCCTGATGCAGGGCCCGATCCCAGGACGCTGAGATCATGACCTGAGCCGAAGGCAGATGCTTAACTGACTGAGCCACCCAGGTGCCCCCCCCTTTATTTTTTAAAATATGAATTTTTTCTATATTTTCTATACTCTGCATTTCTCCCCGCGTAACATTGACTATTTCCTTATACCGCAATTTCCTTATACCATAATGCGTGTCCCACAGGCTACTGCTACCCTACAAAACCCACTTCTGACTCAGGTTTTTTTCAGACTTTGTTTTCAACATTGTAGCTGATCCATCTCCCAATGAATCAGCAATGAAGTCCTGACCTTTTTGCTTCAATATCTTAACTCATCTGCCTACTCAACTCATTTTGCTACTCTGAGATGTGGTTAAAGCATACTTTATAGCTATTCAGAAATCCTGATGTTCGTTATTGCTTGTTATGGTTTGCTAGGTCCTCTCTCTAGACCACAAGTAACCAGCAATGGGGATGGGGCACATACACGGAATAGAATTCATGTCAAAAGATAATTTAAAGAAATCTGACAGGGCACCTGGCTGGCTCAGTCAGTAGAGCATGTGACTCTTGATCTTGGGGGTGTGAGTTTGAGCCCCAAGTCAAGAGTAGAGTTGACTTTTAAAAAAATGAAGAGATTATTTTGAAGATTTTATTTATTTATTTGTTTGTTTGTCTGTTTGTTTATTTATTTATTTATGAGAGAGACAGAGATAGCCAGAGAGAGCATGAGAGGGGAGGAGAGGGAGAAGCAGGCTGCCCACTAGGAAGCCTGTCAGGGGCTCAATCCCAGGACCCTGAGATCATGACGTGAGCTGAAGGCAGACACTTAATCAACTGAGTCACCCAGGTGCTCTGTAAAAAAGATTATTTAAAAAAAATAGAGATCTGACAATATGAAAATAATAATGAATTGGAAACAGTTGCAAACAACAGATTGCAAAGGGTTTAAACATGAATGGTAGATGAATAAAGTTTCACCACATCTATAGGTGAATGAAAAAAGAGTTACAATGTAATAAGAGAAGGGTTCAGAAGAAGTTTTTTGAATTAACATTATTTAAGAAAGTTTATAGAAATAGCACAGAAGAAGAGGTAGAAAATATAAGAAAGAGGGGAAGCAAACTTGCTGAAGCAGAATGAGAGAATGAAATCTGCAACCCAATTATGATGTTAAGTCATAGTTCCCACAATACAGGAGACTTTTTTTTCCCCAATTATCTTTTCAAAGTGATACAACTGTTGTTTTCCTTCCACTCAAGTTACTTAATGACCCCTTCTGTATTTGATGTCCTGTTTTGCCTAGTCCATACCTAAGTGATAGCAGTATAACGCCCTTTATCATTTTAGTATGCTAGTGTATATCATACTGCTGATTACACATCAAGAAATATTTTAAAAGGAGCTGCTTTAAATATAAATAATTAGGTTTTATATAAATATAAATATTCTGCTGATTAAGTTGGTGTTTTTATCTTGTTCTCTTCAGATCCCTAGGTAATAAATAAGAAAATATGTCCCCAAGTAATAACATACTTTAAAGGCACAATTATATTAGAAAAAATGTATTCCCGTGGAAATAAAACCCACCATAAGAGATTTGGTAAAGGGAAGGACATACTTTGAAGAATTCATTTCTCGGTTAAAGTGTCTGCTAACGCTTTGAAAGAGCTTTAAATTAAGTAACACTCTACTGACAAACACCAAGAGGGTAATGTTGGGTTTTACTGGAGTTTGATACGTGACAAAATGATTGGATCAAAGATAATAATTAAAATCATAAGCTACTAAATTACATAGTGAAGAGTATGGGTCTTGGTCTTTTAGCACAAGGAAAAGTAGTCTCAGTTAACTTGCCAATCACTTACTTAGATGTAGACTCCCATGTTCGATAAAATGTTACAAGTAATAAAAGTGTTGCAAATTAAGCAGAAGCTCTGTTTACAGAAATAATATTCGAATGACTATTAAAATATAACATAATTTAAATGTGACATCTGATGGAAACCGTTATACAGAGCACCATCACAAACATCTATTTTTGTAGTATCCTTCCAAGATAATTCCAGGTGAGCCTCTGTGGGACACCCCATGATGAGTTAAATGATAAGAACCCACAGAGCCTAGAGCAGGGAGTCCTTAGTGTTTCTTCCCCACTGGGAACAAATTAGGCCTCCTAGTTTCAATCCTTAATGGGGGTGATATAGATTTTTTTTTTTTTAAGACCTAATGCTGTGTAAGCCACCCCACCAGTGGCTCCTAGCTCTTCTTGGGGAAGCAAGCACTGCAGGACACCAATTGACCGCTTCCAGTGCAATCTCACGGTTTTATTCAACAACTCTGGTGGATTAGAAAGTCAAGCCAGTCTTAGAAAAAAAAAGTTCCAAGTGATGAAAACACTTGCCTTTCAATCCACAAACAACCTATTCTAAATAAATCTGGACTCATTTTGGCTTTTAGACGAAGCAGTGGCAGTAATTGGAGCTAGGCAGAGGTTTGTGACCACAAAAGGATGTAATAAAATTAAAAGGAAGGATTAATGTCAGTGGCTGGGGTCTTATATCTTAAATACAAGTACGTAAAACTCAGGATTAAAATTGGAAATAAGTATTTTAACAAGTCAATTTCTTGGTTATCAGGAAAAAGTCAAAATCACAAAAATAAAACTGAAGTCATGTTTAAATATTTTAATCTTTGCCTGTTTCTGCCATCTATAATTTCAAGAATTCAAATAAATTAAAACCTCCTCTTTTAGTAATAATTTTAGATTTTAGATTTTATGGAGGTATAGAATGGAGTATCTTTAAACATTATCATACATGTGCCTTAAGGAATTAATTAAACAAATTTCCTATTAACTAGTCTACATTGAAAAATACTACTAAAATTCCTTATTATCGTTATTGTAAGGATGTTGTGAAAGTCCAAGAAAGGAAACCCTCTTGAATCTCATTTTCAGGAGAAGCTGGCGTTCTCCTGAACAAGTAATTTGCATTTTTATATATGCTTATGTATACTAGAATTCTTAGAACGTGCCTCATTCTCTGCTTTGCTAGGAAACTCAGAAGAAATATACAGTCCACCTGTATGAGAGAGCATGAAAGAATAGTATGAAATTTTTGTACTAATTTTAGTTTATCTTTATCCCTTCATTCCAAATTCTTCATCTTTTTAACATTTATAGCAGTATATTCTTATGGATATTTTATACTGTGGGTTATAATCCAGTATTATGTTGCTTATTTTGATACTCAAATGTTCTCAGTTTTGGCCTTTGAGAGCTCTCTTGATTGGGTACTGTGTTCCATTGACAGACATACCCTTATTATCATAGACTTTGACTTTTCTTTTTAAACACTTTTAGAAAAAAATTTTTGTCATTACTGGTTTTTTCAGGATTGCCTTGTGTATTTCCAGCTCTTGTACTAGAATCAGCCGTTTCTCCAAGCAGCCCTGGATCCTTTTACTGGAGATCTGGGCACTAAGTAGGTCATTGCTTCTAGGTCCTCGCAGCTGAAGAACAATCTAGGTCCTCCAGCTTCTAGGTCCTCGCATATATGCACACATATTTCTATGTATAATCATCTGTATCTCTTTTAACTAGATAAGGTTTATACTGTAACTCTAATCAGTTACCACAGTGATCATTCCCAGCTTCCTTCCCTTGCTTATCTGTACATTCATACTCTAATAGTGAGACATCTGGCTCCCTCTACCCACCATTCATTTACTTATTTGTTCAATTCCAGTATACACATATAGAAATTCCAGAATTATTAACCCATCCTCTAGTGGAAAAAAAATTTATCAACTAGAGTACAGTGCTATGTGCATTTCCTTTTGCTCTTAGTCATACAGACTCCACTCATTTCCAAAAGTACTTAGGTTGGAGCCTTTCCCTCCCATGTCCCTCAGTGAGGTTATTTAATACATTTGTAATATGGTTAAAGTCTCTTGCCACAGTGTGCAATCCTTCCTGGGAAACTATAACCTCCTAAAATTTTTAAAATTAAATTTGTATACATTAAGGTTCACTTTTTTATGCTATAAAGTTCTGTGGGCTTTGACAGATACATTGTATCATATATCCACCATTACAGTCTTATACCAAATAATTTCACCACCCTAAATGTATCCTCTGTGATTCACCTATTTCCTTCCACCACTGAACCCCAGAAAACCACTGATATTTTACTGTCACTGCAGTTTTACGTTCTCCAAATGCATTTAACTGGACTCCTACAGTATGTAGCTTTTTCCCTTAACTTAGCAAAATGCAGGTAAGATTCACCCATGTCTTTGTGTGGCTTGATAATTCCTTTCCTTTTATTTCTTGCTGAATAATATTCCATTACATGAATGTACCACCCACTTTTTATCCATTCATCTATTGAAGGATATTTTATTTTTTCTAGTTTTTAATGATTATAATAAAGCTACTATATTTGCGTGTAGGTTTTATGTGTCTATACTAAACCTCCAGGAATTCATTAACATTCCCATTTCAATGTTTCTACCAGTTTATGGCTCCAGTTGCTTCTGCTTTAGGTGAGCAGACCTTGGCTGTGACTCTCTGGATATACCCACCTCTACAGAGGTTCTGGGCAGCAGTTTGCCCTGTGATGGGTTCAAGAAAAGTGGTTGATTTTCCATTTGTTTAGCTTTTTCAAATAAGGATAAGAGGGCAAATTTCCAAGCTCTTTAAATGTTGGAACTGAAACCATAAGTTCTATTTATTTTTTGTCCATTTATCAAAGCTATTCATTTTGTAAGTTTTAATGGAGAAAAGTATAGAGATGCAGGGGGAAAATGAACCTATAATTCTGTTACTTAAAGCCAGTTTCCTCAAGACTTATTTGTATTCAACTTTTTAATCTTGATATAATATTTCCCCATGTTTTAAAAAATCACCCACAAATATTGCTGCATTTTATCTTACGTAATGGCTATGCCAAGTTCTGCTTCATGTTTTGCAGGATGTGGAACTAAGCATGTATTACTATTTCCTCTTCTTTAACTTTGCAACTGGTAGAAATTCCTACACACACTGCCATAGAAAGTGGAAGATCTTTACCAAGTTCTATTCAATCGGTTACCAGATTTATTAGGAATATTCATTTGCTTTATAAAACTTAACTAATATTCCCAGCATATGAACCCTCATGTCCAGTAAGCTGCACAGCTCTAACCATTGAGGCATATAACTGCATAAAACAATGAAGCATGAATATGATATAAGAGAATGTCTCTATGAAGATTCATTACATAAAAACTAAGTTGAATACTTTGGGAAAAAATAAATTGAGATCATTAAATAAGGAGTGAACTATGGAATGGAAAGATTTGGCCAAAAAAATCCCAAAAATATAGGAAGATTTTGCAGGTATATTTTACTGATAAAAACTAAAGCACATATATCACATAGAGTAATTAATAATTTATATTATTTATATTATGTCTTTAAAATTACTTCTTTGCTATGGCTTTGTATTATGTCTATGTAAGAAATTCAACTTGAAATCCCAACATCTGAACATACTCTGTAATAACAGCCAGCACTTAAGACTCACACATATTAAACACACTTCTAAGTGTTTTGTACGTTAACTTTAAGTCTTACAAAAACTCTATGGTAAAAGTTCCATTTGTATCTCCATTTTATAGATGAGGAAGCAGAAGAAATTACAAGAAACTTACTCAGGCTAAACAATTTATGGAACTAAAGATGTAGCTGTTGTTGATGTTTGTGTAAATGAAAAACTAAGTTATGAAGAAAACAATGAGGCAGTTTATAAAAAGTGAAATATAAGTTTACCATACAACCTAGGAATTCCACTTTTTAGAGCCTACCCTATGGAAATGAAATTACATGTCCAGAGACTGACGTGTGAATGTTCAGACCAGAATTATTCATAATAAGCAAAATGTAGGAACAACTCAAGTGTCCATGAGTGAATGGATTAACAAAATGTGGTTTACTCCACAATGAAACCTATTCAGCCACAAAAAAAAAAAAAAAAGGAAATACTGACACATGAGACAACATGGATGAACCTCAAAAATATTATGCAAAATGGAAGGAGCCAAAATAGAAGATAACAAATCACATGATTCTATATATATGGGATGTCCAGAAAAGATAAATCTAAGGAGACAAAAAGTGAATTAGTATTTGCCTGGAACTAGAAGTGAGAGTGGGAGTAAAATCTAAATAGACACAAGGAATCTTATTGAGGTGATGGAAACATTCTAAAAGTGGATGGTGCTAATGGTTGTATAACTGTGTAAGTGTACGGAACTCCTTGAATGGTGCATTTTAAATGAAGGAATTTTATGATATATAAATTATGCCTCAATAAAGTTGTTTTAAAAAGTTATGGACAGGGAACTAGAGAGAGGTGACGGTTGCACAGCATTTGAATGTACTAAATGCCACTGAATTGTACACTTTTAAATGGTTAACTTTAGGTTATGAGAATTTCACCTAAATAAAAACTAAATAACTAAAAAGTTACGGACACTGTCAAAATATGTGGGGTTTTTAATGTGGTTTTTAAGTTTGTCTTATGATCGCCCTACTCATATATTTATTTTTATATATGTAATTCATATTCATCATATAAAAAGCAGGAAATAAAAAAGAAAGACTTTTTTAATTGTCCATTATTCTACCACTTAGCAATAACTTCAGTTACCTTTTGGCCATATATACTATTAGTCTCTTTTCTGTGTATTTTTATTAAAAAAATGTACTCATAATATATACATAGTTCTGTAATACATTTTTGCAGCTTAATAACATTATGCCAGTAAGATGACACAGTTTTAAAGTTTGAAAACCAAATGTTCGTCTCACTTAAAGATGAAACCCACTCCGTGGAGGATACAATCAATGACCAATCCACCAAGTATGGATATATGGAGTCACCACCTTCTGTCTGCCAGGTACTATAAACTGAATTGTGCCCTTCCCCCCCCCCCCAGAAAAACCTTACACATTAGTGCCCTAACCTCAATGTGACTGTGTTTGGAGAAAGGACCTACAGGGAGGTAATTAGGTTAAGTGAAGTCATAAGGGTAAGCCTCTAACCCCATAGAATTAGTGTCTTTTTAAGAAGAGACACCAGGGAGCTTGTTCTCTCTCTCTACCATATAAGGTCACAGTGAGAAAGTGGCCATCCACAAGCATGGAAGACAGCCTTTACCAGAAACTAAATTGTCCAGTGCCTTGAGCTCACACTTCCCAGCCTCTAGAACTGTGAGACAATAAATTTCTGTCATGGAAGCCACCCAGTCTGAGGTACTTTGTAATGGCAGCCCAAGCTGACTGACAGACCATAGACCATATCTTCTAGGCTATCCTAATTCTTAGACTAGACAAGAAACAATGCAACAGCCTTTCTTGAGTATGAACTATTATATTTCAGACACTGTATTAGGGACTTTAAGTGTACTTCATTTTATTCTCAGAACCCCATGAAATCGTTTTACAGATGAGAAAACCAAGAGTCAGAAAACTAACTCGCTGAAATCACACAACTAGTAAATGAACAAGTTGCAACTAGAACCCGGGCATGTCTGACTGCAGAGGCTGTGTGCATACGTCCTGAAAATTTGCTGCACAATGTCTCCCAGTAGGACAGGAGACTGCTGGAGCTAAGAGACTGTGCCAAAAATTAGTAGTGCGGGATATATTTCTAGCATAAATTTTTACCTAGATTATGCTTTTATTGATCACCTGCTATGTACCAACTACCATTTATGAAAGGCCATAAATGCCAGACTGTAGGATTTTTATTTTAACCCTGTAGTCCAAAGGTCAGCTAACTTTTTTTCTGTAAAGAGCAAAATAGTGGATTTTTTAGGTTTTGTGGGTCATACCGTCTCCATGGGAGTACTTAGCTACTATAGCAGAAAAGCATCCATAGGTGATGTGATGTGTAAACTCATGCCATAGTTTTCCAACTCCCGCTGTAGTCAAATTGTAAGTGATTGAAGGTGCTTGAGGAGGATTTGATCAAAGATGTGTTTTTTGAAGATGGATTTGGTAAGAATGAATACTCGAATTCGGAGGAGGGAGAATATAGAGGCAGAGAAACCTTAAGAAGACTAAGACTTAGTAGGTTTAATATAAGACCTGAAGAGAAAGGGTTGAGTATGAACATGTCAGGGGTTTTTTTTAAAAACTTTATTTATTTCACAGATAGAAAGAGAGAGAGAGCACAAGCAAGGGGAGTGGCAGGCAGAGGGAGAGAAAGAAGCAGGTTCCCAGCTGAGCCAGGAGCCCAATGTAGGACTTAATCCCAGGACCCTTTGACCTGAGCCAAAGGCAGAACGCTTAACCAACTGAAACACCCAGGCACCCTGATATGTCAGGTTTTTGGATCATAAGTTGATCTCCTTTAGAATTCAAACTTAAAAGTTAACCTTTTGAAAATGCACAAGAAAAGATTATGTGTCAGTTTAAGTCAATGATTGTTTGATTGTTTTTCTATTTTTCTTTCCTGGCCAAAAAATAAAATAATATTCAATAACCAAAGAGGTTAAAGATATTTATAGCAAATCTCTCTCTCCTTCTCATTCTGTGTGCATGTCTGTGTGTGTGTGTTTGTGTGTGTGTGATATAGTCCAAGAAACCACACAAATCAAAGAACCTAAGAATATCCATCAAGTGTCTTTATTTGTAATCACATTACTTAGTGAATCAACCCAAAGAATGAGGATGTGAAAATAAGGATGAGCCAAGGAGTTCGTGGCTCACCAATTGCCATAACTCTAACACAAAGCTGGATTGATGAATTCAAATAAAGTCATTTACAAAATCTTCCCTGGGAAGAGATAGAAACTAAGCCATTCGGTCTTGTTTTTCTCTCTATAAAATCCTCTTTTATAAAAATGTCGGCATGACAATTTCCTTGTGAGGCAATGAGCGGGCAGAGTTGACTATACTGCTAAGCAGATGGAGAAAAGAAGACCCAGGGAGATTTTAATTTACTTGGTCAAGATCACCCAATTAAACATTGCTTTATCTAGGAAAAAGACAAAACACTATGAATTTCTATCTACATGAACTAATAGCGACAAACCAGAAAGTGAACAATCCAGTTAATGAGCCAATTTTTGTCTCTGTGATGACAAAACATTGGTTTGACTCATATTACTTTTAAATTAACCAGCTGTTTAAGTAACATGGTACAAAACAACTGGCATTCCAAACCACCCATTACTTCTTCCAATTAAATTGTATTGCCTTAGAACTGTTGGCAAAAGAGCATTCACTCATTTGTTCATGCATTGTTTACTGGTTAAGCAGTTAGTGAGCACCAGCTGTTTCCCAGGACAAAGCACTGTAATAATAGAGGAAATACAGAGAAGAGTGAGACACAACCTCCAACTGTAAAAAGTTTATAGTTTCATCAGTGATGTAAGATAACAAAATAAATAATGATAAATACCTGGCAGGACATGAAAAGTGTCATATGCTGACAAAAAGTCAGGGGCTTACAACCTACTGGGTTTCTATTTTTGAGGAAAGAACATTTGATGCAACTCTGGTATGCTGGATTCAGGTCCTAGTATGGTCACTAACTAGTTGTTTGCTGTTTGCTTACTCACAACTTTGCTGGGCTTCAGTATCCTCATCTATGAAAGGATAGGTTGTAGTAAATGTTTGTTAACACTTTTCCTACCAGTTCTATCTTAAGTTTCAATATCTGAAGTCACAGAAGGACACGAATCGGTGTATATTACAAAGAATTAAGGAAACTATGGTGAAAATATAGATGTTCTTAAAGACACAGCAATGTATCTTAATTGATGCAGGTTAGTTAGGCAAATTTCCTAGGTAAAGGAAACAGAATGAGCCAGCTATGTATGTAAGAAAGTCTCTTCTCCCTGAAGAGACTGTTAAAGAAGTAGTAAGGAGGGGGTGGGGGGTTGGGGGAGCCTAGTGGTGGGTATTGAGGAAGGCACGTATTGCATGGAGCACTGGGTGTGGTACATGAACAATGAATCTTATAACACTGAAAAAATAAAAGTATTTGGGGAAAAAAAAAAGAAGTAGTAAGAAGCTCTGTGATGTGTCCTGCTTCACCAGATTTGATAATAGAGGAACTGTTGAGGAATAACTCTCTCTAAGAGAGCTTGTAGAACCCCAGGCCAGAACCAAGCATTAGGAGATACTTAACCACACTAAGATGTCTAATGTACAATGCCTTTATTTCATGTGGACTCGAGAAAAGAAAACAATCCATTGCTCCCTCCTCCTTAGCAGGGTCCTAGAAACACCTGTGACCTGAGCCCAGTCTTTCTGCACTTTGTGGTATCTTCAGCATCTGAGCATAAGGACAGGTTAAGGTAAAAATTGAAGTCAATCCCTGCAAGCCTGGCTGTGGTATATGCCCAAGGGGAGCAGCACACCATCATGTTAAATGACTCAAGGGCATTTCCGGAACAATCTGGGAAGATTACTCTGTGAAAGATTAATTACCTGAGGGATCATGTTAAAGAACTGTTGGCTAACAGGATCATTACTGAATCATAGCCCATATGCCTCTCCAATTTTGGTAGTGAGAAAGGAGTCTAGAAAAAATTGAGTGTGTGAATTATCATACTGTTAATAGCTGAACTAAAAGTGATCAATAGACTACTTGGAAAGAACACCTAGAGTTCACCTTGTTAGATTTGCAGAATGGGTATCACCTGATTGCAGTTCCAGCTGATGAGGATAAAGAGAGGAGAGCTTTTTTTCAGCAGAGAAAGGTTTCATCCATCTGCAGGGATGCCTCAAGGTCTCTCAGGAGGCCCTGCTGTCAACCCTTAATGGAAAAGGTTGTTTGTGACAAGAACTAGCTTCAGGCATGCTCTTCCCTTGATCAGAAACATCTATGTTTCTTGAGGGTAAGAGGTGAATTACTTCTCACCTTGTATTAGCAAAGTCCCCAACTCAGGGAGTGGTTGCTGTCCATGTCCCACCCATATATCTGCTCAGTGTTCACCTCTAAGCTGAAGGCTGCTTACTATGAATAAGTACAACTCCTTATTGGAGGGCTGCTTCCCCGCCACCCCCACCCCCCAATCCTGGCTAAGTAGCACAATAGGCCAGCTATCAAGACTGGACAAAAGTGATAAAGAATTTCCTTAGAAATTTTCTAATGAAGAATACCCATACCTCTCTTGAGATAATTCTAAGATATGCTCTACACAGAGTTCCCCAATGAAATTAAGCTCCACTTCCCAGCAGTTGTAACTTGGTTGATAATTTACTCTCTGTTGGCCTCTTCTTTCCTGCCTCACTTCCCTACTCCCCTACTGGGGTTTCCTGGGACCACCTTTCTACTGAATCTCAAATCTTTGTCTCAATGTTTGCTGCTAGGGAATCTAAACAAAGACACTTTACAAACCAATCTCAAAATATTTTTGCTCTCGGTTGCTCTCGGTTGTACCTAAAGATTTGGAAAACAAATATATATACACTTCTAATTTAACACAAAGACTTCCTTCTTTTTCCACTCCTTGGCCCAAAATAGGAAGGAAGGTCAGGAGAAGTCTATAATTTCAAGACACAATTCACATCTTACATATCCGGTCAACTGAGCATCCTAACTGAGGGAAATGGGAAATAGGAGCTCAAGTCTGCAGCCTCTAGTTCCTTTAAAAACTTGCTACTCAACATTCAGTCCTCAATATTACTCTCGACCTTGCTTGAAAAACAAAATGTCAGATCCCACCCAGACCTACTGAGTAGGAACCTGCATTTTTTTAACATGATCGCCAGGTGATTCATATGTACATTATAGTTTGTCACTGTCCTCAGACTCAGGATTGTGATCTTTTAAGAAAGAGGGGGCAGTATGTCCATCAGTAGGTCTTAGCAGCTGTAGGTCTCTGCTTAGTTGTATAGTGTATTACTACCACATCAAGTAACCCAAAAAGGAGTCCTAGAATTTCCTTTATAAGGAATTGCCTAGGTATGGATGAGATTTTACCAGTTGCCAGCAGGTGTAACAAGCGATCAGGTGTAACAGTGCCCTCTGGCCAAAGACGCAAGAACATAAGTAATTGAACAAGTTGGGTTTATTATTGGTTGCCTGAAGAGAGAACACACATCATGGGGAATCCTGGGGTATCTCAGTAAGAGGATGCCAGAAAGGAATTATTAAAGGATTTGGATTTTGGTTGAGTGATTTTGGACAGAGTCCAAGGAAGTAGGGCATTTCTGTGAAATGCATGCTGTCAGAAAGAAGGGATAATTCTGTAATTGGGTATCTCAATAAATCTTATCTATAGAGAGGACAAACTAAAGTGTGGCTAAAGCTATAATTGGAAAAACCATAGAGTGAGAGTGAAATAGAAGATATAAATCTGATTTTTCCTTTGTGGGTCTCAGATCCCCTGTGCCACATTTTATCACCCTCAATTTAGATTAAAGATACATACTATCAGTGCAATGTGGCCTTTAAACTAACCAACTACTTCCTTTAATGTTCAAACCAAGAAATAGTAATATGAGTCTACAGTAAAATAAAAAAAGGTTGTATTTGACTTATTGAAAAATTATATCATTCAATCATTTATCTAAGTAAACGATTCTTACTGTTCAGCTACTATGCCCCAAACTGTATTTTCCTGTTGCCTAGAAATACGTGGTGAAGAAGACAGATCATGTCCCTACTCTAACAGAATATATAAATAATGGAAAGGGACAGACAATTAACAAGATAAAAATTCAAGTAGTGAAAGTTCCATGAATAAAATGAACCATAGTGGGGTAGAGAAAAATGAGAAAGATGAGAAGGAGCTGCCTTATGTAACTTAAGGAAGAGTCCTCTGAGGACATGACATTATAGCAGAGAATTGAATGATATGTGAAAGAGCCAGAGAGGTACAGGTCTGAGGGAAGAGTCGTGAGGACAGAGAGAACAGAAGTGGAAATCTCCTGAGTTTGGCACAAAATTTTCTAGTAATAAGTAAAAGGCAGTGTGGCAGGAATGTGATGAGTCAGGAGGAGAATGGTAAAAAAAAAAAAAAAAAAGCCAAAGGATAAAGGGATGATGCCTATAATTGTTTGTAATTTCTGAACCTGCAAAGTTCGAGTCACCTAATAAGCAGTTGGCAGCTAAATATTTGAGTTTGGAATTTGAGTAAAGAGTTCAGACCAGAGATATAAGTGTGGGAACCATCAGTTAAATTGTATGCTCTGTTGTTCAATCCTGACTTCTGCTTAGGCTAGGTCTTTAGTATATACATTCTAGAAACCAGAGATAGCAACTGTTAGGTTAAGAAGATAAAATAATGGGAAAGTATGGCTGTAAATCTAAGCAGATATCATTGGAATGGAGCAAAAAAACCATTGTAAGGTCTTTGAAATGTTTTTTAGGTAGCATTGGGAGAGGATGTTTTCCAGTTGACAAAGTCCTAAAGAATAACAAATTCAACTCATCCTCGAGTTGAATCTGCCTATCAATCTCTGGTTAAGGTGGAGAGTGGATGAAACTGGGAGATGGAAAACACAGTTCTCAGAGGGCAGCAGGAATTGGAGGAAAAGAGTGAAAGGGGAAGGACTCTCGAGTATTATTAAGCAGGGTATTAAGATACGGCCCTATGCACTGACATAGGGATGAACTGAATATGGTACAAACTTTAAAGAAGGAAAAACACTTATTCCTGGAATAAATAGCCTTAAAGTGTACTAGGGATCATAAATGTCTTCAGATTGGGGGACTTTGTGTATGTTATCCCATTAATATGTTCTACATGTTCTCTTTCTGGTGTGTCTGTTAGTTGGGTCTTGCCCTTCCTGGACTAACAGTTGAATTTTTAATTCTCATTCTCTTTTTCTCTTTTTTAAGATATTTATTTATTTGTCAGAGAGAGAGAGATCACAAGTAGGCAGAGAGGCAGGCAGAGAGAGAGGGGGAAGCAGGCTTCCTGCTGAGCAGAGAGCCCGATGCAGGGCTCAATTCCAGGACCCTGAGATCATGACCTGAGCCGAAGGCAGAGGCTTTAACCCACTGAGTTAAACCTACTTTCTGGTTTTTTTGGTATTTTCCACTTATTATAATACTTTTTTGAAAAATCTTTTAAAATACATATAAATCATGTATGTAACTTTTTAAAGTTTCATGTATGAACAAGAAACTTAAATCATTGTATTTAAGAATATAATGATGCAATATTCTGCACCTATTTTTTAAAAGATTTTATTCATTTATTTGTTTCTTCGTTTGTTTGTTCATTTGAGTGGCAGGAGGAGCAGAGGGAGAGGGACAAGTAAACTACACTCTGAGCGTAGAACTCCATTTTGGATTTTTGTGGATGGTATAAGAAAGCGGTCCAGTTTCATGCTTCTGAGTGTTGCTGTCCAGTTTTCCCAACACCCTTTGTTGAAAAGACCATCTTTTTTCCCACTGGATATTTTTTCCTGCTTTGTCAAAGATTAGTTGACCATAGAGTTGTGGGTCCATTTCTGGGTTCTCTATTCTGTTCCATTGATCTATGTGTCAGTTTTTGTGTCAATACCATACTGTCTTGATGACTACAGCTTTATAATAGAGCTTGAAGTCCTGAATTGTGATGCCTCCAGCTTTGCTTTCTTTTTTAGGATTGCTTTGGCTATTCGGATCCTTGTGGCATTATTATTTCTTAAGCCTACAAGAAATTTGTTATGTAGGAACAGTGATGTTCCACCATTCTACAGAAGAAAAAAGGCACAGTGGTTTTTAATATCTAGCTAGTCAGTGGTAGAACCCAGATTCAAATCAAGTTCTGTCTTGCTCCATAGCCAATGGTAACCCCTCTGCTTTTGTGCAAATATGAGGTAATGCAAAGCCCAAGTTTTTTGAGGTTGCTAATCAGAAATTGCTTTAAAAAAGAAGATAACACTCTTCCAGAGGAGAAAGAGCATAAGCCTTCCCTCCTGCCTTTTCACCTAAGAGAGGTTCTGACTGTTATGCCCAGATTTTGAAATCCCCGAAGACCACCAGGGAGCCAAGTCCGATGCAAAAGCAAAAGAGCCTTTATTCGAGCTAGCTCGAGCTCAGTCTCCCACACCCACCGACGCAGCGGTGTGATGTAGAGAAAGAGAGCGAGTTTTGAAAAGCGCCGCAGTTTTGTAGGGGCCAGTGGGCAATGAGATTGTAACACACACAGAAAGTTGCATAGTCATGTTAGGCCACACGCAGGTGGCCAATTGAATTACAATTTACCCTGTGGTCACTGTTTGAGCTAGCTTATCACTCTGGTCAGAATTGGCGTGCAAATTTGGTGGGCAAAAGGCGGGGTTTACATTCTTTGGCGGTTAGGGGTTCCGCATTCCTATTGGCTAACTCTAACTCAAGGGCGGGTTGGGCAATATTCTGACATGGGGGTTATATACAAGATGGAGGGTGTAGCACTAAACGGAGTTAGCCTTGCTCTGCTCTTTCACTGACTAAGACCACTGTTAAAACCTTGTATGGCCAGTGTTGGATCCACAGTTCCAATATCCTGGTTCATAGAACACTGCTTCTACGCACACTAACCAGAGTTGCCAGGTTCTGAATTTGGAGTCTCTCCCTAGTTGAGTAGTTTCAGTACCTACAAGACTCATCATCACTGGCTCCAAGAATATACAATTAGTAACCAACTCAATAAAAAGGTTGGGGAGACAATACTGATTAAGTGGAAGAATCAGGGAGCATGTAATTCCCTTGAGCAAGGAGTCAAGAATGAGAAACAACTCAGGGAGGGGAATACACACACAGACACAATATATACATACACACACACACACATTCATGCACATATATGCCACACACAATAATAAGATTACAGAAATTAGATGCAAATCAGAGTAAGCCAACCATTTCAATCTCTAAGATTCAAATAATCATTAAAAATACTGCCTAAAATGGGGTGCCTGGGCTCAGTGGGTTAAATCTTCTGCCTTGGGCTCAGGTCATGATCTCAGGGTCCTGGGGTCGAGTCCGGCATCGGGCTCTCTGGTCAGTAGGGAGCCTGCTTCTCCCTCTGCCTCTGCCTGCCTCTCTGCCTACTTGTGATCTCTCTTCTCTCTGTCAAATAAATAAATA
The DNA here is from genome assembly GCA_028646535.1 of Procyon lotor. NCBI lineage: Eukaryota > Metazoa > Chordata > Mammalia > Carnivora > Procyonidae > Procyon > Procyon lotor. Next base: position 106,791,510 of record CM053603.1, on the reverse strand, counting down.
AAATCTTAAAAAAAAAAAAATACCACCCAATGTAGGTGAGGGCCTAGAGACAGTGCATTAGGAGCATTTTCCTACAGACAGGTAGAATGTAGGGGCCCTTCTCTGGCAAATGATGTATGAGCCATTCTCTACCTTGAAACTTGGTTTAAAATGTTAGGAGTCCCTGGATGAAATCTGAAATTGGCCCCTGTACACAGAGGGCAGGAAGAGATCAAAGAAAGAAGCAGATCACTAAAGATTAGCAGGTGGCAGATTTCATAAGCAAAGCAAGGGAACTTACATACAAGGCTTGTCTTGAGTGGCAGTAAATCTAGTAAATCTCCGTGCCTGCCAGCCAGAATCTTAGTTTACAGAGGCCTTAACTGGGTTCAGTCACCAATACCATCCAGGTGGTTTCAGCAACACATTGCTCTCTCAAAGTAGCGCCCTTGAAAACCGCTCAGGCTGTGGAAACAGCCGTCCAAGAACAGGCGCAGTGAGGAGCCTCCGTCTGCCTCCCAGGGTATAGTCCCCAGGTCAACGGGTGTTCACATCACTCACGTCCTCTCCATAACCTCCTCTGGCAGTCACTTGACCACTCTAAAGCTCCATTTTCTCATCTGTTAAGTGGAGATAAGAATATCTTAACATTGTATCATATTCATTGTAAAAAATAATGCATTAAAGGCTACTGTGGCTCTGTTGGTTAAGTGGCCGATTCTTGATTTAAACTCAGGTCGTGACCTGGGGTTGGGAGGTGGAAACCCAAGTGCGGCTCTGTGTTCCTCCTGGAGCTTGGGATTCTCTCTCTCTCTCTCACCTTCTGCCCTTCCCCCAACTGTGTTCTCTCTCTCTTTCTCACTCAAAAAAAAAAAAAAAAAAAAGGATGCATTAAGCATGCTTAAATAGCACTTGGTACTGCATAAGTATTGACTATTTGAAGAAAGCTTTTCAGCCTCTTTAGACGCTCAAAAACATGATCTCTGAATGTTTAGTCTTCTGGACTACTAAAGTTAAAAATCTAATTACAAATAAAAAAATATAATATCTCTTAAATGATGATACAAACCAGTAATATCTCTATCCAGGAGAGATTACTATGACAATTAAAATACAGGTGCTACACAATCTTTAAAAATGTAAAAAGGAAACAACAACAACAAAAACCAGTAACTCTCTAACTTTTATTAACGTAAGAATCTCCTAGAAAGTTTGTTGAGTTGATAAAGTCTTAGGTAACATGCATACGTTGCATTTTGAGAAACACTAGCATAAAGGTAAGTCTCATTCTCCTATAACAAACTGTAGTGAAATGATAAATGTAATTGTTCTACTTGGACTAATGCTATCTCTACTGTAAATAGTTTGGAGCTAATAAATTAACACTTCTTTTCTTTGCCATTCTGTAATTCGGAGCTTTTATTAATTTGGGTAAATCTTAACAAATGATATTAATTAGTGAAGTTTTATTATTGACCCAAATTCTGTGTTAACTATTTATTACCTTAAGTATTTAACAATTATAATTTCAAAGGGTGTAAACTTGTACTTTATATAACTGATATATTAGTAGTTTAAAGGTAGCATTTATTCCCAACTCTCTTAAAATATTGTTCCACAGTGAAAATAGATTTATTGTTTTTTTGTTATATAAATACATGATCATTGTAAAATAGTTTAGTATATAAAAGGCTAAATAAAAAATTATTAAGCATCACCTAAAATCCCCAGCCTGAAGTAAAAACTGTTAGTCATTTAGCAACTGTGTATTTATGCATTTCTTTATGAATATAAACCCATACATAAATGTATATGTAGTTGTGTATATGTTTGTATACATACATACATCATTTTACATAAAAGATAGACTATCATATATGTTGTTTTATCTTCAACTTTTCATAAAACTGCCTTTGTGGCTTTTTTTTTTTTGCTTGTCTCTCTTCTTCCTCTCTACTCCCCATTTTATCTCTGTGCATACCCAATACTATATCTCTCTCCACCATGTAACCATAATGTAATATTTAGCCTTCTCATAAAAGCTGTACATAAATTTACCATTGTTTGTTTTACAAAAATTTCTTCATCTTACGTACAACTCTTCTGCATCTTTCTTTTTTTTTAAAGATTTCATTTATTTGACAGAGAGACAGCCAGAGAGGGAAGACAAGAAGGAGGAGCAGCAGGCTCCTCCCTGAGCAGGGATCCTAATGCGGGGCTCCATCCCAGGACTCTGGGATCATGACCTGAGCCAAAGGCAGACACGTAACTACTGAGCCACCAAGGAGCCCTACGTCTTTCTCTTCACAGCAAGTATAGAGCTCATTCATTCTCTTGAATCCCAACCCAACACTTAGTAGCTGTGACTTTGGGCAAATCGTTCCATTACTGAGTTCTTGCCTATAAAATGGGGATAATTATAGTATCGAATTCATTGGATTGTTATTAGGTATAATAAATACATACAGAGTGCTTAGAACACTATATTAATTAAAGTAAATTTTATAAAACCTTAGCTACTATTATTTACAGTAGTTGCAAAATATTACTTCATGGCATAGATGTGCCAAAATGTATTCAATCAGAAAACCTCTAATGAAATAATGGATCTAGTCAATAATCATCAAGAAATGCTGATACATTTGATAAAGAGTAGGTTGGGCATCAGACACTAACTGAACACATTAATCAATGTTAACATTGAAAAGTGGGATAACTAGATATTATATGCCTACAAATGTGATGCAAAGGAAGTATTTAGCACTGCCTATGAATATTTCTAAACTAACTAAAACTAAAACCTGTAGACCCTCAGTATCTAATTAGACTGAGTGGTTTTCAAAAAAGAGAAGAATCAGGGGTGCCTGAGTGACTCAGTCGTTAAGCATCTGCCTTCGGCTCAGGTCATGATCCCAGTGTCCTGGGATCAAGCCCCGCATCGAGATCCCTGCTCAGCAGGAAGCCTGCTTCTCCCGCTACCATTCCCTCTGCTTGTGTTCCCTCTCTCGCTGTGTTTCTCTTTGTCAAATAAATAAAATCTTTAAAAAAAAGAGAGAGAGAAGAATCAAACAGTATGTTAAAGAAATCAAGGAAACAAAGAACTAAATCAAGAATGTAGAAAAGGTTACACCATAACCAAGTTTCTTCAACAAATATATTGCATGAACAAGAAGGAGGGAACTCTCGGAGATTAAAAGAATCTTGAGAAATACACCAACTAAATGCAATGTGTAGATATTGTTTGGATTCTGATTCAAATAAATCAATTGTAAGAAAGCATTCTTGAATCAAAGAGGAGATTTGAACACCAAGTGGGTGTAAGATATTAAATAATTACTATTAATTTTCCTAGATATTGTAGTAGTTACTTTTTTAAAAGAATTCTTCGAGGTAATTAGGGTGAAATTATATAATACTGAGTATGTTTTGATATTCTAGAAAGATAAAAAGCAAAGAGATAGATAAAAAAAATTTGGAAAAAAATGTTGATAATTTTTTAATATGCTTTGATGAATTTGTAGGGATTCATTATATTATTATTCTGTCTATTTTTATGTAAGCTCAAATTTTCCATAATAAGAGGTTTTCTCTTTAAAAATTTATTCAAACATACTTATAGCAAGGAACATTTACTTGCTTCTGGTTCTTAACATTAAGTAGTATGTGTAATATACTTGCATATATATATGTATTATATATATAGTGTTACATACTAATGCTTTCTTTTAGTTATATAGAATAGATTTCAAAGAGTAGGATTGCTAGATCAAAGATGTATATACATTTTTTAAATTTAAAATCCATTGCCATATTCTTCCTAAAAAGATTGTACCTTTTTACATTTCCATCAGCAAGGTATATAGCTTTATCTTGTCATGCTTACTAACATTTGAGGTTAACACTACTTTTAAAGTTTACCATCTGATGGGTATAAAGTAACATAGCTCATTGTTTTTTAATTTGCATTTTCCTTACAACTAGGGTTGTTCAGCACAGTTTTAGTGATTAACAGTTATTTAGATGTGCTTTTTTGTGAATTGCATTTTAATATTCTTATAATTTTTCTGTTGGGATATTTGTTTTCTTGTTACCAATTGATGAGTTCTTCATGTAATAGACATTAACTTTTTATTTATCATGTGTGTTTCAAATATGTTTTATTATCTATAATTTGCCTATAAACTTTGTTGATGACATGTTTTTCTGGGCAATATATCTTAGTGTATATGTGGCTAAATATGTCTGTCTTTCCCTTATATTTGGGTTTCCCATCTTGGCTAAAAATTCCTCTCCAAAGTCTAAGTTATACATATAGTCCTCAAACTTTTCTTCCAAATTTATATTATTTCATCTTTTTTTTTAAAGATTTTATTTATTTATTTGAGAAAGAGAGCATGCGCATACAAGCAGGGGAGGGACTGAGGGAGAGGGAGAAGCAGACTCCCCACTAAGGAAGGAGTCAGATATGGGGCTCAATCCCAAGACCCTGGGATCATGACCTGAACCCAAGGCAGGTGTTTACTGACCGAGCCACCCAGGTGTCCTGTATTATTTAATCTTAAAAAAAAAACTATTAAGTATTCTATCAGGAATGTATTAATCAAGTTTCTAAAGGATTTACTTGTTTTATGGAACCTTTTAAGAATTGGGTTTTGGATTTATTTATCCTGTTTATACTTGGTATTTTTTTTTTCCATTTCATTAACTCAATTTTTAGCTTTCCCTTCACCTACTTTCATTTGATTTGGTGGCTGTTTTTAAAGTGCCTTGAGATGGATACTAAGTTCCTTTATTAATATTTTTTTTTACTATGGGAACATTAAGTCTAAATATATTCTCTTGAGTATTTTTGTAGTGTTCCATAGGTTTTGAAACTTTTAATTTATTTTTGAATAGTTTGTAATTAAACTTTTATTTTATCCTTGAGCTGAAAATTATTTAAGATATATCCTTTCATTTTCAAGCAATTAGGGTTTCAAGGTAAACTTTTATTAGTTATTTCTAATTTTATTGGATTATAATTATAGAATGTATGGTAAAAATCTCTCTATATATAAAAGTGTGTTCAAGTTTCCTTTGTGGTCAAGGAGGGATTTGTTTTTGCAATTTTTTTGGACTTATGAAATTTTTTCTTATAAAGGATCTAAAATCTATATATGTGTATATATATACATACATGTATTTATAATCAAGTTTGTTGTTGATCTGCTTTTTCTATGGCTATTCATTTTCTTTTTAGTTAAAATTCTTTAAAAATGTATATTAAAATTTTCCACTATGAGGCACCTGGGGGGATCAGTCAGTTAAGCATCTGCCTTCAGCTCAGGACATGATCCCAGAGTCCTGGGATTGAGCCCTGCATCAGGCCTCCTGCCCTGCTCAGCAAGGAGTCACCTTTTCCCTCTCCCTCTGCTCTCCCTGCTTGTGCTAGCTCTCTTTCATGCTCTCTCTCTCAAATAAATGCATTTTTAAAAAATCAGAAATTATCCACTCTAATTGTTTTTGTTGGGCCCTTGTTACATTTTTTAATATTTTGTTTCGTTTATTTTGTTGCTATATTATTTGATATGTGAAGATATACTGCACATTCATTCACTAAAATTTGTCTTTCTTTATCCTTTTTAAGTTCCAGATTGATATTATTATCATACCTTTTGCTTGTTTTTAGGGTTTGTTTTTTTTTTGCCTGATTTTTCTTCAACTAACCTTTTCTTTATCACATTTCACCTTTTTTTTATCATTGTTACTTATAAACAGCATGTACCTAGTTTTGTGGGGTTTTTTAACCACAATTTCTGTCTCTTAGTGTCATTTCTATCTTTAAAAGAGAAAATTCAGTACATTCATATTTAAGAAATAACTTAATTACTCAATTGCCATTACTCCTTTCATCTTCCTTTGTTTCCTGCCTACTTTACTATTTTCTCCTTTTCCCCTGTCCTTCTACTTATTTTTTTCTGTTTTTTTAAGCTACTCTTTTTTTCTTTCCTGTTCTTCCCCTAATTGAAAGTTTTATCTCATTTATCTATAGTTATATACCAACTATTGCCATACTTTTAAAGATATCCATAATCATATTTCTCTCCCAAAATATGAAAACAAGATACCAGTTATTCTCCACAGCAAAGATGTTGTATTCCCCAACTACTTCTTCCTCCCCTCCCATAAGATAAGAACTCAGCATGCCTTTACTTTTCACCACACATCCCTAGCCAGCCAATCCCCACTTTTTACTGAGATGGTTTGGTACTATTGGCAAGCCGGCCCTCCAGGCTGGATCGCACATTCTACCTTCAGGCATCTATGGTGGTAACTCTACCAGTTTCTTGCTGATGTGAAGAGTTTAATGTCAATCTGATTTTTTTATTTGGTAAGCAACTTTTTTCTTTCCATCTATACTTTGGAAAATGCTCTCCTTATTCTTAGGATCCAGGGATTTTAGCGTAAAATGTCTGATCTCTCTTTCCCCCTCAGTCTGGTGTGGAATTTGCTAAACCCCTTCAATCTAGCTTCAAAATAGGACATTTTCTTTTACTACTTGTGTAACTAAATAATTTCTCCTCTATTGCTTTGCCTTTTTGTAGAACCCATATTATTTGAAATTTAGGATTCTTGGATTTTTATCTTTTATGATTTCCCTCATTATTTACATTTTTAATCTTTTTGTTTTGTTTTGAGACATTTTTTTCACTTCATCTTCAAGACTTCAAGACCACTCATTTGAGTCTTAACAGTGACCATTTTCTCTTTTAAATTATCTATTCACTTTTTAGTTCACTTTATAGTTATACCACTTTTTAGTTCAAATATAGTTTCTCATATATATATGTATACACACACACACACACACATACACACACACACACACACACACACATATATATATATAGAGAGAGAGAGAAAGGACATTATTTATCTCCTGAAATACTCATCAGCCCCACCCCCCAGCACTACTTAGCTAAGAACCATAATTGTTGGGGTTTTAATTTTCTCAGTGAGATGTGAGTATAGCTGCTAATCTAACTTAGTGGTGATGATAATACAAGTAAGGGGAGATATGGTTGTCTCTGCATCTGTAAACTTCTCAAATTTTAATGTGTCTATAGGTCATCTGAGAATGTTAAAATCCTGGTTCTGATTCAGTAGATCTGGGTTGGGGCTGAGATTCTGCATTATTATTAAGCAACTAGGTGATGCCATTGCTGCTGGGGTTCAAGGACCACAGTGTACATAGCAAGAGACTAGCATGTACCAGCCAGCAGTCTGTCAGTCCCAAATGGAAGCATCACAAAAAAACTTTTCTTCTTACATCCCACTTCTGTGCAAAAGCCAGTGTTTTGCAGGCTTTAGCGTTAGCAAAGACCCATACCATCTGCCTGGCTTCCTTGTGGGATACAGGAGACTAACTGGTTTCTCAAGAGCATTCATCTTTCCCCCTGGGGAATTCCTCCTGGGGATTTGTGGGCCTCTACAGGAAAAACTGTCTCCAGAATTCAAATAATTTTGATCAGCATTTCATAGCTCTCTACATCGTTGGTCTCCAGAAGCATCATAAAACCAGAAGGGTCAAAAGGTCTTCCATTCCTTTTCATTTGTTCTGGAAGAGCTAAGACCTGGCTCATACTCTGCAGGCCCCCAGCCCTTTGGTCCAACAGCTGTATGGCTCAGGAAAGATTTGGATTTGGGGCACATGTTCAAGTTGCCATCTTCATATACATATATAAAAAGGACTCCACTATATTTCTTTAAGCCAGGAAGCTGTTTTCATGATAGTAAGGAATATATATACATATTTTTAAAGTTTAATATCTGTGAGTCTGCTCTAGCCTTCTATAAAGAGCCCAGATGTTAAGCAAAAAGAAGGAAAAGATCAGATGAAATTACATCACTGAGCTTTAAGGAGAAAGAGCTAGCATTCTGTTAAAGGAAACTCCCTCTGACATTCCACTGAAGAAAGTCAAGATGGTAGTTTAAACCTTGGGGTCCTGAACAACTAAAAACTAAAATAAGAAAAATGTAAGTAATTGAAAATTTAAAAGAGTGCAGAATCACCATATTCTCTAGTCCCTCTGTATTCTTGGCGGGGGTGCTGGGGAGGGAATCCTGACATTATTGGCTATATGGGTAAATGAGAATGAAGTTTGTATGTTGGGTTTTTCCCTCCGTGTAATCTAGGAAGTGTGGCATCATCTTTTTTTTATCTTTCCTTTGTATCATAAAAGAGAGAGCCAAACAAATATGCTGTGCAAAATCTAGTAGTCTTATTTTGTTTTTATACATCTTCATTCTTGGAAATGTCCAGATACAACTTGTAAGGTATTTTTTTTTTTTCCAAAACTCAAGCTGTATATTTTTTTATATTTATAATAGCTGGTTAAGCCAACAGTGATGCACTTTCCAGAAGAATCATTCTCACCCTGTTTTAATAAGGCTGGTCTGTGTGGAGTACGAGGGAACAGAGCAGCTGCAGGCAGAATAAACAGGGCTGCTATGAAGCAGAGAAGGTCTCCCTTAGGAAAGAACTGTGCCTTTAACAGTGTGACCTAATGGAAGAGCTCCAGACATAAAAACCCAGGCTTCCCAAGGCAGGAAGCTTTCATTCTTCTGTAACTGCTGTGGTGAGGAAAACTCCCAGAGAGACTATAAAAGAGCAGTGGTGTTGTCATTATCATTCTTGTGTAAAGGAAAAACCTTTTACTTCTAAAGGGGTGTGTGTGTGTGTGTGTGTGTGTTTCATTTGATAAGGTGTCTCTGAAAACTTTTAAATATGATTTTAGGACTCTGCTTCTAACCAATACACCAGGTCTAATACAGTAAATACTCAACTTCAGCTATTCAATGCTGCTCTACTTAAATTATTTTCTTATAAAAGTTCAAAAGATTGTCTATTTACAGCCTTGATACCAGCTCTGGGATGCTATGGCACATATGTGAACCAAAAGCAATGCAATAAAATTTCATAAACCTATAGATAACAAACTCTACAATGATGAGAATTCATGTGTTAAGCTATATTTCACCTACTACACTGGGGACATAATCTTAAGACTATGGATCTAGAAGAAACCTCTAGAGAGTCTTAGATTTATCCATTTGTCTCCAAATATCTCAATACCATTCAAGACTGATGGTTGTTTGTTTTCTTCATAAACATATTCCAGGACAGATAGTCCATAATTTTTAAGTTTTTTAAGTCACTCAACTTATAAGAAGGACTTCTATTTACCTATCTAAAATCTCATTTATTTTAATATATATATTTTTAAGACCTGTAAGATTTTTATTTTCTAGCGTAACCAGGGACATAAAATGAGGAAACTGAGTCCTGAAGAGAATGAGCAGGATTAGAAATCTGTTTGTTGACTGCTAACCCAACATTCTTTCCACTATAATATGCCACCTCAAAAGTGGACAAAAATATAACGCATGTGAGGAAAGGCAGAATTTGCACCCCCCAACACCCAAAAAGTCTCTTCAGCATAAGGATTATCTTGAGTTGATTCTTTCTATGAAACTGCAGACACAGGAGAAGCTCTGAAAACCTACTAGAAGTTAACCTTTTGTAAGAGACATTTACATTGATAAGGGAAATCTCTGTTTATAAAGATACCTCCTTCTGTGTGCTAGCTAGGAAGAAAAGGATGACCAAATCTAAAACTCTTAGCAATGAAGAAGACAACAATTTCAATCTGCATAACAACCTTAACCTTAGTTACTGTGCTTTTCCTGGTAACCTCCAATGAGGGACTCCCACCTCCCAACCCAACATTTTTCTTTTGTCTTTAGTTGGAGATGGTATTTAAGGTGGTCGTGTGGGCCATTTCGGGGAGTCACTCAGTTTTCCTGGGATGGCTTGTGTATTCAGTAGATGTTCATGTTATTAAAGTTCTGTTTGTTTTTCTCCCGCTACTTTATCTTTTAATTACAGTGCTGGGGGTAGGGGGAGGGCAGGGAGGAAGGGAAAGTCCTCAGCCAAGAACCTAGAAGGGTAAAGAGAAATCTATTTTACCTCCTTTACAAATGCAATAATATTTTAAAATACTTTCATCCATGTTCAGAATGATTTTGCCTTTTAATTTTTGTATCCTGAGTTCTCACCTTGTGGGCACAATATAAGGAGACATTGGAAAAGGAACATATAAATGTAACAAAAATTTTTAGAAAGGTGTTCTGTGATTGGCTAATAAATTCTTGTGAGTTTAAAGAAAATTGATTAATCCAGACAATTTACCCACAAGCAAAATGAAGAAATTGAACTAGATGATTTCTAAGACTCTTTCCCATTTTAACACTATTTGAATCAATTTAATCTTACTTTACGAAAGTTTTCCTAATACTTTCAACACAAAATGTCATCCATCATATCCACCATGAAAATGCCCAGAGCTTCATGATATGTACCTTTAGAAAAGAAACTAACATGAACTATACAATTTCTTGTAAGGATCTCTCTGAAACTAGCCTAGGTTTCATTAACAGTATAGATGTGGGTTTACGGTTACGATCTTAGACTTTATGTCTTCCAGTTCTTTTTTGAAATCCTAAAGAATTTGGGAGAAATCAAGGTTAATCAATCCATCAGAGATTTTATACTTTAAAGTTCCTTTCCCACCCTCAGGAATACACTATAATTTCAATGACATATTCTTTATAAACAGAATACAGAAATGAATGGGACTTGGGGAATGGATAAGAATTGGTCTTTGCAAAATAAGAAGCTCTCAAGTTGCACATTCTTATGATAATCTGCACTCAGTGAATACTATTGTGGGTCTCTAGCATCCTGCAGCAAGATTTCTTCTGCTAATGGACTAAGAATGGAATGGTATCTCATCCCTATGGTACAAGGACAAAGAGTAGAAGGAACAATGTCAAAATCATCACAACCTCCTTCAGTTTTCCCTACTGTAATACTCAAGGCTTCAACTTTACTTTATCCCCATTAATCCCCTCACTGCCAACAGATGGCCCCATCTTATAATAATGCTATAATAACATTTCCTCGTTGTAATTTCCTCAGCTTCCTCCCTTTTCCTCCCTGAAAATCTCTATCATCACTCATTTTATTTTCTACATTATAGAGGAAGCTGCTAGATTTTAACAGACAGCTCTGCTTGGGTCTATTACTTTAGCTAAGCAACTTTGTGCAAGTTATTTAATCTCTGATCCTCAGTTTCCTTAAAATGGGAATAACAATATTTCTCCCACAGGATGCTGTAAGGATTAGAGTTACAATATATTTCTCTATATAAGTGTGCTTAGTAGATTGGCTCTAGTTGGCACATCATAGGTACTCAAGAAATGGTTATTGCAAAGTGTCTTTCCTCCCTGGCAAGGCTAATTTCTTCCATTTTTAAACATCCTCCATTCCTGCTGAGCTTTTTAAACCTTTAAAACAAGGATTCTTTTGGGCTTACAAACATGTTTAAATCTACCTTTTTTAGTGTATGACTTTGAGTTTTGACAAATGTATATGGTCCTGAAACCACCATCGTAATAAAAATAAAGTTCAGTTACCCTCCAAAATCCTCTGTGCCCTCCCCTCACCCTCAGATTAGGGCAATCACTGGTCTGTTTTCTGTTTCTATAGTTTGGCCTTTGCATATACGTCATATAATCCAACTTCCTTCGTTTAGTGTAATACATTTGAGATCCATCCATGTTGCAGCACGTATCAGTCATTTGTGCCTCTTAAGTTTTATTCCACTGAATCAATCAATACACTCAGTCTATTCTCTAGTTGTGCTCTCCATTCTACAGTTGAAAGGGTTTTGACTTATTTGCCATTTGGGGCAACTTTAAATAACCATGGTTGAGTTTTAAGCTGTCTTTGTTGTTCAAATTATTTGTCATTTTTGTATTCAACTATTTGAGATTGAGAAGCAGTTACCTCTCCCATCCCTACAAATCCATACATTCATAGATTCTATTATAGTCCCCTTCATTTCTGCTTGCAAAGTGGCAATTTCTATCCGAACTAACATTCTTATAATATCTTGCCAAACTCAGGTTATGTCAACCAAAGCTTGCTACTATCATTCTGTTTTCTAATCTTTTCCCTCAGGATAAAAAGTTCATTAGATATATAATCAGTCATCCACATCCTTGTGAGCAACAGTTTTATGAGAAGTCTTGCTACTGCAGAGCACAAAGAAATATTTAAACTCCAGTAATAATTTTCTTCCCACCTGCTTCCCGGCCTCCATGCCAATGTGAGGAATTTGAGATTTCTATTAAAGTATCTCCAAAATTCTAGGTAACAATTTTTTACATTAATCATTTTTTGCCATGGTGGCAAACTCACCAAAAAATCTAGTGACTTAACACAATAAAACTTTACTTTTCCCTCCTGCATCCTGTCAGGGCAGGCAAGTAGGGGGTGTTCTGCTCATATGTCACTCAAAGAGCCAATCTAACAGAGGTGTTACCTCAAGATGCACTTCAGTTATCACTGCAACAGTGGGAGAGGAAATGGTGAATTGCAATCCACTGCCTAGAACAGACACATCTTACTTCTGCCTGTAAATGATACCTGCTACTTATGCTTACCTCTCATTGGCCAAAACAAGTCACAAGGCCACATCTAACTTCAAAGATGGTGATGAAATGCAGTCCTATTATGTGCTCAAAAACAGAGAGCTAAAAGTATGTGAAGGACAGTACTAGTGGCTATAACAGGGTCTAATTTTCCCCCTAGCATTTAGCCAATTTTTCTGACACCATTTATTAAACATTACATCCTTCGCCCAGCAAATTTACATGATACCTTTATTATCCACCAAATTCTCATATGTAATAATTCTGTTACTGATTCTATTCCATTTAGCTTCTTTCTGCTTCCTATCACTGTACCTCAAGTACCACAGCTATTCAAAATATTTTAATAGTGGTAGGGCAGGTTCTTCTTCACTATTCTTCTATTTCAAAACTTTTACCTGTTATTCACACAAATTCATTCTTTGTAAGACTTATTTTATCAACCCTAAATATACAAGTGACATATGAATGAAAGTAATCTGAGTAAAGAAATACATATAAATAAAGCTTCAGTGTTCCCCTTCAAGTCCCTTTCCATTCTCATTTTCCTAAGAAGTAATCTTTGATCTATATTCTGACAGGATTTGTTTGCTTTTTTATACACGTACATGGGTATTTTGTAGATTTACAGTATATTGATTTGTGTGATCAATATTGTTTAACATTAATCAGATTATACTGTTCATATTGTTCTACTTTTTAAAATTCAATTTGGTTGTGGGCAGGGAACATGATTTCAAGATTTTGAAAGTTGTTAAGATTTGCTTTATGACTCAACTTGATTTATCTTAGTGCATGTGGCATGTGCTCTTCAGAGAAATGTATATTCGGTAGTTTCTGAATATAGTATTTTGTAAATGTAACTTACATCAAGTTGATTGATAGCCTTATTCAAATGTTCTGTGGTGACCTATATTGATATTTGATCTACTTACTGTATCTTTAGAGAAGTATTAAAATCTCCAACTTTGAGGCTTCAACTGTTTCTCCCTTTAATTCTGACTATTTTTGCTAGGTATATATATTTTTATTTATTTTTTTTGATATATATTTTTTTAAAGACTTTATTTTTAAGTA
>CM053603.1:106738103-106777417 GCA_028646535.1 Procyon lotor | reverse complement strand
TTGGAGGGGTTATAAGGTACAAACAAGAAAAGAGTGAAAAGTATGAGATGGGAAAGGTAGACAGGGGACAGATCTTTATTGCCTAATGTGCCATTCTAAAGAGAATAGATCTCATCCTGAAGATGGTAAAAGTCAATGAATATTCAAGGAGAGGAAAGACATTGATAAAGGACATGATTAATCATATTCAGTAGTATGTAGTTAAGAATTTGGCATTGCTCAGAGGGAGGCCTCGCTTTTGACCTCAGCTTGGGAGTTAATTTACTCAAACTTGAGAGAATTATCTTTCTTCAGGGTGGGGTATGACCAGACCATATCTTAGGGTAAAACCAGTCACAACTGATAATCTTAGGGCAGTGGGTGAGGGGAGTCTAGAGTTATGTCAAAGAGACTAATCATATGATTTAGGGTGGGGTCATGCAATATCAGTCACCTCCAAGGCTGAGATCAACCACATGGACAATCCTATGTAATGAAACTCCAACAAAAACTGTGAATTCTGATGCCTAAGTAAGCTTCCCAGGGTTGGCAATTTTCATGATTATTATCACATGCTGGTGCTGGGAGACAAATGCCTCCTGACTCCATGGGGAGGGAACCAAGGAAGTTAACATCTGGAATTCTCCTGGACTCTGCACTATACGTCTCCTCCTTTGTCTGATTTTAATCTCTATACTTTTCCTGTATTTAATTATAACCAAGAGTACAATAAATTTCAGTGAGTTTTATGAGTTGTTTTGGTGAAACTAGGGGTGGCTTTGGGAACCCCCTGAAACTTGTAACTGCTGTCAAAATTGAGGATAGTCTTGGGGACTGTGCCCTCTAACTTTAAAGTTGGCTGAAACTTCTTGCACGTTGTAATTAAAAACACAGGCTTTGGAGTCAGACCTGGATATAAATCCTAGCTTGGTTACTTTGCAGTCTCTCCAAAAGCTTTCTCTATGAGAAGCTGAGGACTTTGGTGCTTTGTGTCACCTCCCCTTGGCTTACCTTGGATTTAGCGGCAGCTGTGCTTAATAGTTCCACATGAGCTCAAACTCACCTTGCTCTGGTAGTAGTCCAGCTCAAATGTGGGCTGTGTATCTTTTTGCTTTTTGTCCCTGGGCTGTGGGAGCCTCCCAATCAATGCAAAAATGGCCCAGGGTCAGTCCTCTAATAAGGGGGAAGGCAGCTATAGTAAACGTTCCAAACTTTTGTATTTGGAGTGGCCATTCCTTGGAGGCATTCTGTTGTTCTTCAGATATTCCAGCTTCTGTTGTTTATAGCAGCAATCATGATAATGTACCTTGTATTGGTTTTTCCTTCCCATTCTCTCACCCCTGCTTTCTACCTAAGAGTTTTCTCATGCTCTATTTTAGAGGCTAAACTGAGACACTATCATACTCTTTGCCATGAAGCTTGAGATATTTACTTTAAAGGGTTCTAGTACTTAGTATATAAAGTCTGCTATTAGAAAAGGGCATAAATCAGGGCAGTAGGGATGAAGAGAAGGAGATTCATTTGAGGGATTTGGGGCATCAGTCTGAGAGATTTAAGATACTAGACGGGTATAACAAAAGATAGATGTGCTGAGGGATAGTGAGGAATCTGAGATGGCTCTCAGAATTCTGACTTTACCATTATTTGAAAAAAGAAACTATGGGAGAGAGGCAGGTTAGTGGTGGGAAGTGCTGAAATTCATATTTGGCATAAGAAGTTTGATATTCTTGTAAGGGGAGAAATGTAACTGTCCATTATGATTTCTTTCTGCACATCTAAAGCTAAAAGACAGGTGGTCTAAAGAGCAAATTACTGCTGTTCATAAGTAACCCTTGACATCATCAAAGAAATGTGTATAGAATAGAGGTCACAAACTGGACCCCACAGGCCAGACTTGTAAATGGTTTTTGTTTGGTCTGAATACTATTTCCCCACATATTGGTATTTTTCTGTTGTTTGTTTTCATTTATTTGGAATCATTTTCTATCTTATTTTATATAAAAAACCCAAAACCAAGTTTGCATTTCTGAATGACAACACTCAGATGAGTCTGAATAGCATGTCACCTTTAGAATAGAACAAGTTCACTCCAATTAAACACACACCACACCACCTGTTCCCCCTGCAGACTGAGGGTCAGTTGCTATTTATCACGAAGGTATCCATTAGTTTTCCTGATAACAGAATCACATCACTCATTTTTGTTATATATTTTCTTCCCTGTAGGTATTTGTGATTGAAATCTGTGCAGAATAAGCCAGTAGGGGATGAGGGAAACTCTGGGGAAAGTGCATTTTAAGGGGAGGGTGCTTTGGAAGAAGATCTAAGAAAGCAGCCTGTACTGGGTTGAACAATATCCCTTTGAAATTCATATTCAACTGGAACTTGTGAATGTGATATAATCAAGATAAGATGAGGTTAAACTGAATTAGAATGGACCCTCAATTGAGTACTACTGGTGTCTATTTAAAGAGAAAAAACACAGACACAGACACACATGAAACATGTGACAACAGAAGCAGAGATTGGAGTGGTGCATCTACAAACCAAAGAATGCCAAGGAGTGCCAGCAACCACTGGAAGCCAGGGAGAGGCAAAGAAACATTCTCTCTTAGAGCCAAAGCACAGCCCTCCTGACACCTTGATTTCAGGCTTCAAACCTCTAGCACTATAAGAGGATAAATTTCTTTTTTTTAAGCCACCTATTTTGTGGTACTTTGTGATGGTGGCCCTAGGAAACTAATAAGGATAAGATAAAGAAGAGAGAGGATCAATAAGAAAGGTTCTTCAAGAAAAAGAGTGTTATTATTATGATCAAATGCTGAAAAGTGGTCAAATAAAACAGAGACTGAGATTGCTGGAAATGACAAACAGGAATTTAATGCAAACCTTGGGTGGAGCCCTTTCAAATGAGCGCTGGGAGTGCGATCCAGATGGAAGTGGCAGAGGAAAGAAGATGAAATCAAGAGGTGGTGACATGGAGTAGATTCAAGAAGTTTCTCTAAGAAGGAGGTGAGAACAACAAGACAAAGAGGCACATGGGATTCATGGTGTTCAGATAACTTTTTTCAAAGATGAAGTCTGCGTTTCTGTAGTGACTAGTTCCTGTGTGTCCCCACAAATAATCTCAGTACCCTTCTCTGTCTTTAAAGAGGTTAGCGTGTATGAACTGCATCAGTGGGCTCTCTTGCCCTCTACTTCTGATTAGGTTTGCACAATGGGAGGCACCAGCAGAAGATGAAAGGTTGTCCAAAAGTGTGGTCGAGGTATTTATTGCTCTGATTTCCTCTCTGTTAGGGTCATGGGTTATAGCAGGGCGAAGTTCTCCACAGCTTCTGTCTGGTGGTACTCTCCTACAGCAATCGTTCTCTTCCTGCCTTCTGGTAATCGTCCCCTCTTCTTTCTTCTTCAGGCCTACAGGTGGAGAACAGAGAGCATCATTTTCTTTTAATGGTTTCCTTTTACCCTTCATATTTTCTCATATGCAACCCTTAATTAACTGTTTTTCAGTTACCCCATTTGAATGTGTCACCTATTGGGAAGAAGCCCATGAAGAAGGCAACCCATAAGGATTGCAACCATGATTAATATAGAAAAAGAAATTCTAAGAGGTTGAGAAAATATTATTTTGGAACTTCTTTTTACTTACTTTTACTACAGTTGATCCTTTACACAGGCACCAGAGTGATTCCTTTAATAACTTGAGTCAGATCATATAGCTTCTCTACCCCAAGTTCTCTGAGGACTTCCCACATTACTGGGAATAAATCTACAGCTTCTCCCATGGCATCCAGGCCTATATAACCTGATCCCCAGTTCAATCCCTGATCTCATTTTCTTCTACTCTCCCTTTCTCTCTCTCAGCTGGCTTCCCTGCTCTTCGTGGAGCAAGACAAGCATACACACTCCCCATAACCTTTGCTTCTACTCTTCCCTCCATCTAGAATGCTCCCTTACAGATACCAAAGTGGATTACTTCCTCACTTGATTCAAGCCACTACCTGATGTTACCTATCAGAGACAACTCTCTGTCACCTCTCACATGATGGCTCTCTCTAAAATAGTTCTATCTCTCTATCAATCTATCTCCATGCATCCCAGATTCCAGGTGACGATTTACAATATTAAAAAATCCCCAGACTCTATTACCCCCAAGATGAATCTCATCCCATTCTTATCCAAAATGGCAAGTTCAGGACATATAAGGTGTTATAGCAATGAAAGTGCCTATCTTAGGTCTCTGACTAGGGAAGAATATAATTCATGTATGACCCCAACTGCTGCACTCTCAAATACATCACATTTCTGACAGTGGAGCATTCTGGGGGCTGCTCCAAGCCCTTGACGGAGTGCAGCAGGGATACTAAGGCAGGCTCAATCCTGAGCAGTGGAGATTTGCCTGGTGGACAACTTTGGTTTGAGGACTCCCCATTGACATTATTATTAACGTTTTTAGAAATGCACCCTAACCTAAGCCTCTTCTACTTGACCATCATTCTTTCCTTGTCTTTTTTACAGGACTCAGACTTACATTGCAGTCTCTTAGCAATTCCAAGTTCCCCTAGCCTCCTCCTCACTTCCTCTCATAGACACTCCCCCTTGTCAGTATTTTCCATATTTAATTTCATCTTGTTGTCTGCTTATGGAAGAACCTAGACAAATACATAAAGGAATCTTTTCCTCAAGGCCAATGACATTGTCTCTTGGTCAGGTCTTTGCTTTTCTAGAAAACATTTTGATGACAAATCCTAATGTGTTCAGAAATTCACTATCCAAATCAATGAGTTCCAAAGAGGAATTTCCTCCCATAGTTTCAGTTAATGCCATTATTTTATTTTCTGACCTTTCCTCACATTTCTCATATTTTCCTCTTTCCCATTCTAGTTCTCCCCCACTGACAGTGAAAGCAAAGAACTCCACTATAGTTTTAAACCATAGACTGTGTCCTGCATGCCTCATTTGAGGGAAATAACAACACATCACCAACAGATGATGGTGAACTATGTACACAGAACCAAAGCTCATTATTTAATGTGTGTGTGTGTGTGTGTATGTACATGCACATGTGAATATAAAAGGGATTTGTTGGCATTCTAGAAGGCAGCAATAAAGAGACATTTGATTTAATGTGGTTGAAATGTCAGATTCTTGGCTCTGCTCCACGCTCTGCTAACAAACACCATATGACCCTTGACAATTCCTAGTTTAGTTTTTCTTCCTTTCTCCTGCATTCTGGGTTCCTTTCTCCTGTCTCCTCAGGGGTCTCACTTTTAAATCCTTCCCTCCCGCTCACAAAGGGATCTGCTGCCTCTCAAAGGGTTCTATCTCTAAAGCCTATAAGCATGCTTAATTGTCTCCCATTTTAACAAACAAACAAATAAACAAGCAAAACTCAAAAGACCATGCCTACTCTCCCTACCTCACAGGAACATTATGGGTGGGCATAAATTTGCTTGGCTATCAACTCTGTGTAAGCAGGATTGTGTCTACTTTAATCTGTGTTGCAGCCCCCGACCCTTGCTTTCTACCTGGATCTTGACAGAAAAGAAACAAACAAATAAACAATTATTGAACAAATGAGTGAAATGAGGTAATATATGTGCTTTTTGAAAGATAATACATGTGCTTTGAAAGTGGTGTTCAATACAAATATAAAGGGATATATGATAATTAACTTTTATCTTCTTTTTGAGCAAACTTTTACTGAACTATAAAACACATGCAGAAAAGTGCACACATCATAGCACAGTTCAATGGCTTTTCATAATGTAGTCATACTTGTATAGCCAGGGCCCAGATCAAGGAAAAGAGTATTATTGGCACTCAGCACCCCAAAGTTCCCCTTATTGTTCTTTTTCCTTAAAAAAAAAAGATTTAAGTATTTATTTGAGAGAGAGAGAGAGAGACAAAGAGAGAGGGAGAGAGCACAAGCAGGGAGAGGAGCAGAGGGAGAAGCAGGCTTTCTCCTGAGCAGGGAGCCCGATGTGGGGCCTTATCCCAGGACACTGAGATCATGACCTGTGCCAAAATCAAGAGTCAGACACTTAACTGAGTCACCGAGGCACCACTGTTCTTTTTTAATTACTATAGACCTCCTCATGCCAACCTGTCTTGTATCCAGCTCCACTACCTCAACATTTTGTTTTGGAATTTCATCCATATTGTTTTCTGTGGCTAACTCAGTCTCATGGCCTTGTAATATTCCAGTATAAGAATATACTCAAATCTATTTACCAGTTCTACTGTTGATAGATATTAGGGTTTTATTTCCAGTTTTTCGCTGCTGTGACAAGTGCTTCTCTGAACATTTTTGAACATGTCTTATGGTGGATTATAGCCAGGTTTGTTAAGTCTGCCTATTAAAATGCCCGGGTGGCTCAGTTGGTTAAGCATCTGTCTTCAGCTTGGGTCATGACCCTAGGGTCCTGGGGTTGAGCCCAGCATTGGACTCCCTAATCAGCAGGGAGTCTACTTCTGCCTCTGCCCCTCACCCCGCTCCTGTTCTCTCTCACTCTCTGTGTCTCTCTTTCAAATAAATAAATACAATTTTAATAAAATAAAATAAAATGCTTGCTGTAAACATTACTAAAATCCTAAAACATTTCATAAAGAATAGTAACTCACTCAAATCCACTCAAGTAAGAAAAATTTTATTGAAAAGTGCACAAATCCCACAGTATTCAAAAAATGGTAAACCACTGGGGCATGTGTGTGGCTCAGTGGGTTAAAGCCTCTGCCTTGGGCTCAGGTCATGATCTCAGGGTCCTGGAATCGAGCCCTGCGCATCGGGCTCTCTGCTCAGCGGAGAGCCTGCTTCCCCCTCTCTCTCTGCCTTTCTTTCTGCCTACTTGTGATCTCTCTCTCTCTCTCTGTGTCAAATAAACAAAAATCTTTAAAAAAAAATCTTTAAAAAAAAAGAATATACATATAATGAGGTAGAAGTGCTTTCACTAAAATATGTCGATTAAATATCTATATAGTGCATATAATATGTACCACATAAATTTTATCTCCATGTACCTACATTATTAAAAGTTCTTATTGGCCACACAGTTCCCCACAGGTGATGAATTTGTGCTCTAATCTTTACTCTGATTTCCACAGCGATATCCTACTTACACCATTGGGTAAGTAATTACTGTTTTCTCTAGGTGCTTACTTCGGTGACCTCGTGCTTTGTTATTCAACCTTCACTGAAATGTGTCATGAAGTGCAAGAAAGAACAAGACTATTATATTATTAGATAAGCATACCTGTCCCCTGGCTAGTTCAAAAGGACATTGTAAGAATTAATGAGATTATATCAGTGAAGTGCCTTTAAATACTGGAAAAATTCAAACTATGTAAGTGGTTATGACTTTAAAATGGTCACCAAAGGTATATTTCCGGAGTATGATTGTATTCCATTCAAAAATTATTAAGTCAATAAATTAGCTTTATAATGTCATTTTTACTAAATTCAAAGGGTAGAGTCTTGAATTAATTTAACTTTTGTGAAAGAGACCTTTTCTATAAGGCAGGATTCTTTTAGTTGCAACTCTGAAAACCCAGCCCAAAGGAGCTTAACTATTAAAGGGAATTGACTGACTGGAGTAATTGAAAAGGCTGTGGAGGCGGAGGGGGGGGGTGGGTAGACCTTCAGGCATGGCTAGGTGGGGAGTTTCAAAGGATAGAATACTGAAATGACCACTCCCTCTTCCCAATTCTGCTTTCTTAGAGGTTATTGTCATTATTGGGCAGATTCTCCTCTGTTAAGAGCAAATTTGGTCAATAGAGGCTTTAGAGGTTTCTCAACCCATGTGGAAATCCCAGGGAAAAAGGGCAGTTTATCTTTTCTAACAGTATTATAAAAATCCCCAGGTAATTATTGGCCCACGATGGCAATGAATTTCCCACTCTGGTCCATGAAATGCAGCCTTGGTTAGCCAGGGCAGGTCACAGGTGTATCCTGGAATCAGAGATTTCAAAATTGTCTGATCCACACCAGAGGGGGAGGGTGGGGAAGGCTGCCTGCCCAAAGTTTTTTTTTTTAACATTTCTTGAAGATTGATGAAACATTCGACAGTTTTTGTCTAAATGTTCCGCCACTGTAAATTATCTCCTGGGTTTAGCAAAACTCCTTGCCAAAATCTTATTTACTGGGTGTTGCAGCAATTCATTGCTACATTTCTCCTCAGCAAGAGCACAACTGTACAGATGTTAGTCAGGATGTCTGAGACTCATAATCGAACATTCATAATTGAACTGGATGACCCTGTCACGTTTGCAGACATATTGTCTAGGGACGCTCTGAGGTTTCAGAGAGCAAGTGACGGGTTAAAACTCCAGAAGAGGAAAACTAGAAGACCAATCAACTTGATTTTATTTGTAGAAGAGACTCTCTACAAATAAATAATTAAAAAGGAATTTAGAGCCTCAAGGGGAAAATTAAAGGTCTTATAGAATGGTAGAAAAAAGTAACAAGGGCAAAGAAAGTCAAATTACAACAGATGTACTTGTTGGTGGGTCATTTGAATTTTGCTGGCGGGGCAACCCCAGCAGGAGGGGTATTTTCACATCATTTAGCAGAGGCCACAGCAGGGATAAGGAGTTCTAATCACTTTATTAGACTCACAAAGTCATTAAAGGAGGCATGGGCATGTGGGAACTATTTATGGAAATAGTCGATGAAATGCTTGTATGACCACAAGAAATGATGGAAAGTAGATGTTGCTTATGGACACATTAAGAGAAAAAAATTGATTTATTTTGGCTGAATAGATGGATTCATGAGCTTCTCTTTGGTGAGGAAAAGAATTGTCCTGAGAATGAGGCATGGTGCTGGCAGCTTTAGCGCACAATCTTGGACCGTCGACTCCAATTAAGCCCTTATGCCCCCTTGGTAAGTGCGATTAAAATATTAATTTACCTTACTATGTTGATTATAACATAGAGTTTTTAAAAATCACTTCTGATGGGGGAATTTCGAACTTTTTGGGATTCTGCTCTTTCTACAAGGATTTCTTAATAAAAAAAATTTTTTTTAAACCTAGACACGCAGATCTTGGTGATTCTATAAACCTAACTCCAATATGTAGTATCTACTGGTTCATAACCCCAATCTTACTCATATGCATGGTTCAGGGAAGTAAGAGCTTGCATAAGAATGGCTGTGATCAGATCACACCTATCACCAGCAAGGCCCCAAGACCTGACCTTTACTGCTCACCTGCTTATAACCATCGACCTTAGTCCCACATGTTCTTTAAACTCTTCTTTCCAGTTTATCTTTTAACAAGAGGCCCTACAGGCATAAAATATTGTGACGGAACTGAACCTACCCCTCAAGCAGTAATGACTGCCCAGAGAAGTACTCTGGTGGCCCAGGCCACCCAGGCCAGTATGAGCTAAACCCCCAACTCCTGCCTGCACAGATGGGCCTGGAATGACTTCTGGAATGACTGGCAATGGCCTTTATCTCATTAAAATTCTAAAATCTCTGCCCCAGGAGGAGCACAAGCCTTACTTATGGAACATGCAATGTATGTACCACATGTTTCCTTAAGGTGCGTGCTTGACCTTGTGCCTGTTTCTAAATACAAGTCTCCAGGGGTGGCAGACTGCACAGACCTGGCCAAGATTAAGCCTCCAGACCTTCGGCAAGAAGGAGGAAGAGCTGGTTAAGGAGCTGGAAGACCCAAAGGTGGAGCTGGCCCAGGTGCACACCACCAAAGCGGCAGGCGGTGTGGCTTCCAAGCTCTCCAAGATCCGAGTTGTTTGCAAGTCTATCACCTGTTTTCTCACCATCGTCAACCAGACTCAGAGAGTGAACCTCAGGACATTCTACAAGGGTAAAAAATTCAAACCCCTGGATCTGTGGCCCAAGAGGACACATGCTATGGGCCGCTGGCTAAACAAGCACAAGGAAAACTTGAAGACTAAGAAGCAACAGCAGAAGGAGGGGCTATATTCCCTGTTCAAGTACAAGGTCAAGGCCTCAGCACTGGCATCAATAAAACACAAACAAATTGAGTAAAAAAAAAAAGACTTCCCTATCTCAACCTTCATCCTCATCCTAAGTAAAAAGGACCCATTCATCCTTCCTTGGGGAGTTACAGCTTTGGAAGTTATTTATTTGCTGCAAATAAAGTTTAAACTGTGCAACAACTCAGCTGGTGTGGTTTCTCTCTGCGACTCACCAAGGAGTGAACTCATGTTGGTTGGGTTACACCATCACCACAGGCCAGAGTCACTTTTGGGGTAAGTGAGTACGTATCAGTGTATTAAGATATCAAAGTAATATTTTAATTCTACTACTGTGAAACAAATCACCGTAAGTGTAGCCACTTAAAATAACACCCGTTTGTTAGACCACAGTTTTGTAGGTCAAGAAATGGCTGAATTCTCCACTCAGGGTCTTGAAGAGCTGAAACCAAAGTCTTGGTCCACTTTATTTTCATTTGGGGGTTGCGAGAGAAAATTTGTTTCCATCTTCATTGAGGTTGTTGACTAAATTCAGTACCCTGTGGTGTTAAGACCAAAGCCCCTGTTTCTTTGTGGGCTGTCATCTGGGGTCTGCTGTCTACTCCTATCCTGAAGACTGTCAGCATACCCTGCTACCTGGCCCATGGTTTATTTGCAAACCCAGCAATGGGGAATCTTGTTGAATCTGTCTTTTGTATTGAATCTCTGACTTCGAGACGAGCCCAGTCCCTTTCAAGAAGTCACCAGGTTTGGTCAGGTTCACCCAGGATAAACCTTCTTTCTTAAAATCAACTGTCCCATATAACATAACTTGAATAATGGGAGTAAAATTCATCATATTCACAGTTCCAGGGGTTAGGCAGGCTATATGCAGTGGGTATCTTGGGGGGATCATCTTAAAATTATCCCCAACACAGGTAGGACAATCTCTCTCGTTCATCTAAATGTAGACGGGTAAGTCTACAATGGTCTGTGTTTCAAGCAAAGAAATCCTCACTCAGTGTTCAACCTGTTTCTACATGTCTATCACTGCCCTCCCTTCCCAACCACTGTGAAAATTGCCAAACTATGACACAACATGAGGCAATGGTTTCCAAACTTAAGGGTGGATGAGTCTTCTGGGAAAAATGTTAAATTTGTAGCTTGCTGGCTACCACTCCTAAGAAATTCCGGCTCAATAGGTCTCAGAGAGAGTTCAGGAAAATGCATTTTAACAGTGATTCTTATGCAATCAGAACACAGTTCAAGAAAACTATGGTTTCAGATCTGTGTAGTGATCCTAATAGTCTGGTATGGCCCCTATTCTACTCACAGCCTGCAGTACACAGCATTTTTTCAACTTGAAAACTAAGATTTCTGAAAATATTTGAGAACTAAATTTGAGTCCACTTTGAGTTCTTGCAAATGGCAGATTATTTTAATGTAAAGCAACTTTGGATGTGAAACATAAAACAGTCAAAAAACTCCACAAACCACCATATATCATAGAGAAATAGCTTCAAAAAAAGAGTTTTAATGTTGTTTGAGTGTCATCATTAAAAATACCATTTTTTAAAATCTGTGCTACAATTTTGTTACATTTCCAGTACACATTCTTCAATGAGATGAAGCATTATGAATATTGACTGCATTTTGCTTCCATTCATACGTAATGACGATCATGGAGCAAAACATGAGAAAACATAGCAGACTATGCACTCATGCTGAAATAGACATTGTATTTTTGGGATCATCAGTTAAAGTCTAAATACAGAGTTAGAGTCTTGATTTATGAAGAGAAATGAGAAATGAAAAATGAAAAATAGCACCATCATAAACAACACAGTCAAAAAGACTTTTTTTTAGACAAATTTTTTAGAATTACTCTGAACATAGGATTGTTTCATTTTTTCTTAATTACAGTGACTTCAGTTTATTCAAATTTTATTTTCACAGGTCTTTCTTCCAATCATTAAATTAAACCCTGTTTGTCTCTGGAAAGTATTAAACACTTTAAAGAA
The DNA here is from genome assembly GCA_028646535.1 of Procyon lotor. Classification (NCBI taxonomy): domain Eukaryota; kingdom Metazoa; phylum Chordata; class Mammalia; order Carnivora; family Procyonidae; genus Procyon; species Procyon lotor. The sequence goes on along the minus strand of CM053603.1, from coordinate 106,765,475 downwards.
GAAATTTGTGTATTTCAACTAACATTTGCAATCAGGTATGCAGTGAATTTCCTTCATGATTTTGCCGCTTGCAGTAGCAAATTCAAATACTCTCTTTAGGAATTGTAATCTATATAAAATGCTCACCTTGTCTTACCTGGTGAAATGCAAATAAATCTTTTCAATTACCATTAGCAGCAATGATTGTGGTAATAAATGAATATGGATATCCAGCGTCACTTTTACTTACCTATTCACATAAACCAGTATAACAAAAATTTATCACATTTTTATGCCTGCTAATTCTACTATTAGATAAAAGTCTTGGCTTTTTAAAACCAGAATTCCATTGGACATCAAATATTTTATGATATTATTACTGAATTTGTTAATTTCAAAATATGTGTGATGATATTTAAAGATTACCAAAGCAAGTGAATTCTATAACGTATTAATTCAGCTAGTCTAGTTGAAAATGTAACATATATATCAATGTGTTTATTTATTCTTTTTTTTTTGGGTAACATTTTTTCATATAAAATTTTTCCAGGAAAATAATTTTCTTTCTCCCTTTCTTTCCTTCTTTCTTTTCCTCCCTCCCTCCCTCCCTTCCTTCCTTCCTTCCTTCCTTCCTTCTTTCCTTCCTTCCTTCCTTCCTTCCTTCCTTCCTTCCTTCCTTCCTCCTTTCCTTCCTCCCTCCCCCTTTTTCTTTCTTTCATCATTATTATTATTTTAATTATATGTTCTAAAGTAATTCCTCAATGGACTGAAAGGCAAATTGGTTCCTTGAAGTTCAGAACTTCCTTCAGTATCTCCCTTGGTACATGTCCTTTCTTTTCTATTTCCTTCCCTCTTTTCCTTCTTTGTTTAAATTCCTGGGGTCTTGAATTTCACTAAGGTATTGGAAGATAAAGAGGTAATTTACAAAATTTCCATAATTTTCATCACCTTCCTTATCATCCTTATCACCTGAAGGCATGACATATGAACTTCCTCCTATTGAGTAAAATCTAAGCTCTCAGACGTAAACACCCTCTGATTTTTTTCTCTATAACTCAAAGTATATTCAGATAGCATCCTCTGCTTGTCTGAAAGAAGGAATGTATTAATGCATTACTGTATTAATGTTAATCCCTTTGACTCTGGTCCAGATTCCAAATGATAATGTCTTTTCTGAGAACTATTCTATCACCACTTGCTTTTGGATCTTCAGTCTAACCACAACCTTTTTCTCTTTAGCTTTGTAGGAGAGGAAAAACAATTCTTCGTTTACCTTTCTAGGGTTCTTGGCTGAGATGCTCCGTAATAAAAAATAGATTAACAGTAGAATAAAATTATTTGCATGTGTCACATATGAGAGCCCCACAAAGATATGAGACTCAGAAGGCAGGTAGACAATTGAGGCTCATACACCATCCTGAGCTAAAGAAAGGGATAGGGGGTCTGGATCTTCAAGTGGTGGGCAGGGGTGGAGGGGCGAGTAATTTTTGGGAAAGTGAGACGAGGAAATGTTTGGCAAGCAAAGGTTGTGCTGCCATGCAGATAAATCTTTCAAGCTAAAGCAAATAGACAAAAAAAGGTGATCTTTGACAATAACTCCCTTCCTTGTACAGGCTCTATTTCTAATGTAAATTTCCTCTGCAAAAGGGGAACTTCTACTATTTTCAGAGCTTCTCTTGTGCCTGCAATTTCTCAAAATAGTTAGTTCAAGATAATTGTTATGCCAAAGAGGCATATTTTGGGTTGGCCAATCTGCTACCCTTAAGTTTATGAACATACTCAAACATGTCTTAATTCTCCCACGAAGAACCAAGATTACCTCAACCTGCTGACTATTCATCCTGCTACCAAGTTGTCTGAAAAGGGTAATCCACATAAACTTTCCCCATTTCTCATCTTGAACTAACAATCTCTTGTATTCTGGCTTTTTTGCCTTAAACTCACACTTTTCTTCTGAAACATTTCTCTTTCCTGTCTTTTTCTATTTGATCTCTGCTCATTTTGATATTATTAACCCCATCCATTTGGAAACTCTTTTATGTAGATCAATATCGTTTTCACGATATTCTAGCATTTTTCTTTACCTATTATTTTACACCCATCTCTATACTACTCTAACTTGGTCTTCTCTGTTTATGTTTACAGTGTATATTTATAAATGTCAGGGTTACAGTTTCTGTTTCTGGATGTTGCCTCTTAGTCTATTCTCTTTCTCTTGGTAAATTCATATATGACGATAACTGGAAAATTGCTTCCTAATCAGATTTTTCTTGGCCTAATTTCTCTCTTGAATTTCAAAATCACCTTTTCAGTTTTGTGGAATATTGCACAAGGATGTCCTGTCTGAATCAAAATTTCAACTTGTCTGGGATTACCAACATCATCCCACCAGTCACTTTTTCAGAATGTTCTTGGCCCTGGGAAGAATTCAATATACACCGAGTAGGTTACTCCTTCTTTATCAATGGCCTTTCTATTTTACCTGTTACTTAGGTTAAGGCCATTTTCTTGGAATTTTTCCTTTTCTTGACCATCAATACAAAGAGGGTTCTGTCAACTCAATCTTTGCAGCATCTCTTGCTGTCATAGTCTTCTTTCCTATTGTTTTTGTCTTCAGTTGCTCGTATGTGAGTCACAAGTTATATTACTTTGTTCACAGTTTAAGCCTAGGCAACAGGAAGAGTGCTTGATATATAGTCTGTGTTTAATAAATACTTGCTGAATTTAATCGAGACAAGATTCTTTGTTTTTTTGCATGGATAATTATAATAGACTTGGACTCTGTGCACTAAGTCATTTCTCTAATCCATCCTACACATCACTAGTAGTCACAAACTACTATTCCTCTGTCTTAGTATAAAAATTCTCACTCTCTGATGTATATGTCCCAATTTATCCTGCCTCAGAGCTATCATTGACCAAATTCCTGTCCAACATCTATTCAAGCTTTGGATGCACAAATACATTTTTCTTTTCCATTTCAAATTCTTCCATTACTGTGACTACTTTAGTATCTATGTGTATGATCCTTCTACATCAAATATCACAATTTCTTGTTCACCGTATTAACTTTCCAGAAATTCTTTAATATCTTTCGATTTGTTGAAAGTATGCAGTCTAAGCCTTTGCTGAGGTATTTCTGTATCTTTTAGCTTGTTCAATGTATTTTTAGAAGTTTCCACCTAATATCAGAAAATAGCTTTGATAGCTTAAATGAGCTTTCATAATACTGTGGTTCCATGAAAATAAATTGAATACTCACAAGACTGTGTCTCTATCTTTCTGATGTGGAAAAGAGTGTGATGAGATCAAGAAGCTCATTTTTAATCAAATTACAAATTACTATCTTAGTATATTGAGAAGATAATATTCCGTAAATGATATTACCAGACATTGTAGAGGACTGTGTTCTTATGAATAGCTCTCCTGGGAAAAATAAATCATTTTCTGTATCTATTGCCAACCCATTTATGTTATACTTTGATCAGATTAGTAAGACTTTATTTCTCATTTTACTCTTTGCATTATACCTAAATATTTTAATGTAAAGCATTGTATTTTGGTTTTCTTTACTTTCTAAAGAAGTAAAGCATTAAAGCATTCTTACTAAATGCTTTAGATATGTTTTGAAAAGGATATATATAAAATGGACACCATGATTTAGAGTCATGTTTGTGTTTAACTCTATTTCATTTCATTCCCATGGAATAAGATTCCTTTGACAATAAGCAGAGTATGTTCCTTGAACTCCCCATATTTCAACTATAATTTGTATGATTTTTGGTATCCCACAAGTCATAAAACACCCCTGAAATAATTTTCTTTTCACATTGAGTTATTTTCACTCGTTATAATTGAATAGCTTAAGGTATCACTTTGCCATTACTTACATTCTTTTGCAGAAAGTTTGGGTTTAAAATGTTATCAAAGGATGCTTTGGAAATGGAGCTCATATAACATTAAAAGCCATTTCTCATATTGCCACAGATACAACAGTATGCATTTTTTAACTCTGATTTGATAGATTGACTGCTAAGGTGACTTATTTAACAACTCTAGATAAGAAAAAAATTAACAAATTAAAATTAAGAAAGACCACAAAAATGATAAAAGTTTTAATAAACTAGAAAATCTTAATTAAATGGATAGTTTCCTGTCAAAGTATAAATTGCCAAATTTGAATCCAGAATAATTTTAAAACTATAATTAGTATAGCATAGGGAAATGGATAATATTATAAAATAATTATTTCTAGCTTATCACTGGAGCAAGATGGTTTGTTAGCCAATTATTCAAAACTCCAAAAGACATACAATGCTTATACTGTATAATATGTTACGTAACATAGCAAAAAGGAGAAAACTATCCAAGTTGATTTTATAAACTAAAAAACCTTGATAGTTTTGGGCTTGACAGAAAACAAAACAATCTCTAGGTCAATATCATTTAAAAATATATATGTATAAGTTATAAATAAAATATTGGCATGTCAAATTCAACTCTACATTAAAAAAATATCATCTATCATGACCAAGTACAGTTTATTCCAGTAAAGTATAGATGATTCAAGCTTAGGAAATCTATTAACATAATTCATCACTTCAAACTGTCAAGGAAGAGAAGTCTTATGATCATCCCAATTGAGTCCAAAAATGTTATTTGCTGAGACTATCTCTAAGAAAACTCAGAAAGAAAAATGCTTACTTAAAATCATAAACAATATCTACTTTGACCAATAGCTCATGTCACACTTAATGGTGAAACATTTAGAAGACTGCTTTTAAAAACCATGAACAAGATAAAGATGGCTTCTGGCTGTCATTTCTAAAGAAAATATAGCCAGGATTCCGGAGTCTTCTAATCTTTTCCAATCAGCAGTTGCTGATATAGTTGATACTGCCTACCCTAGTTTTACATGTGAAATATGATAGCCAAACAGACACCTTTTCTTGTATGCTATGGCTTCAATCATGCTATCGGAGAAGACCTGTGAATTTAAAGGATCGAACTTAGCCTGCTGTACGGTTTATCTACTTCAGAGAAGGGAGTGAGAAGTCCCATCAGTCTCAATGTCATGGAACTATTCACATTAGATAAGGAAGAGAAGAAAGATATACAGAGGGCAGAGAAAGAAAGAGAATGAAATTAGTGGCCCCTTGCAATCCTTTTCTACTTATTTAACCTATCAGTTTGCATAGTCTTTGTTTTGCTGTGCTCAATACTTAGATACTTAAATAACAAGCTTGTTTCTCATTCATGCAACATTTTTAATGAGAATTAATGTGGGGTATTGCTTCATGTAGTTACTCAGGGACCTAGGCTGATGGTGGGTTCACCATCTTGTATTTATATCATGGCCTCCTCAGATGGCTTGACCAGAGAAGATAAAGAATGGAGATGGCTCAATGGACTTGTCATTGTCCCAGACTAGTAGTAATTAAAGTCAATTTCAATCACATTTCATTGGGTAGAAAGTCTTATCACCCTTTAGAAGAGCAAGTGAGATATTGTTGAGCACAAAATGTTGTCTACCACAAAGATCAAAACTAATTCTCTTTGGTGGCCCTCAGACTCTAACAGGGTATATGAATGAGATCACTGACTGGGATGGAAAAAATAAGAAAAATGGAGTGACTGTCAGCTTATTTATTCCTTACTCTAAGTATCTGTGCTCTCTCAGGTGTTACCAATAAATTAATTTGAAATATAAATAGGAAATATATTCTATAATTGTTCGCTTGACCAGCACTTTCTGCTTATAAATAAACCATGTGGGATGCCAACAATACCAGAGAGTTGAAGTGATCCTAGACTCAGAAAGTAATAGTAACACTATCAAAACAATAGGTATTACCTATATTAATCTTCTGTAGTCATATAACAAATTGCCACAAAGTTTGTGGCTTAAAGTCACACAAATCTATTATCTTGCTGTTTCCAAGGGTCAGGAATCTTCTTACCTGGGTTGTGTGGTCAGGATCTCACCACAATGAAACTAAGATCTCAGCAAGGGCTACCGCCTCATCTGAGGTTCAGGGTCCTTTTCTAATCTCACTGGCTATTGGAAGGATTTATTTCCATGCATATCTTGTAGGTCCCCATTTTCTTGGTAGTTTCACCTGGGGGCCGCTTTCAGTACCTCTAGCTCCCCCTCAGCTGCTTGCCCACAGCCACCTCCTCTCACAAAATGGGGGTTCACCTAATTTTTGAAACCAGGGGGAGAATCCATCTAATTCTAAAAGTGTCACCTGCTTATGCCCAACTCACTGATGATACTCCTTTTGATTAATTTTTTATTAAATTATAGACAACTGATTAGGAATCTTAAACATGGAAGTGATACCCCATCATATTCATTGGTTTGTGCCATAGGCATGGGAAATGATTAGACTGAGTGCATAGATAAGAAGAAGGAATTTTGGAGCCATCTTTGAATTCAGCCTAAATACACTCATTACATCTATTGATCATGTATTCTGTGTGAGGCATTATAATAAGCATTTATTTTATCATATTCCAAGAAGTATCTCTATATAAGAAACTTGTGGAAGGAGACATGATGAAATAGTTGAGGACTGGAGAGTCTACTTTTTAAAACTTTCCAATTTGGGGCAATGCTCTTGGGTCCCCTCCCCCCTCTGGAGCTTTGTACTATCACTTTGCTATTGCTCAATAAACCTTGCTTTGCTGCCCACCAAAAAAAAAAAAAAAAAAAAAAAAAGCCAAAAAAACAAACCTTCCAATTTTTTTGACATGAGAGAAATGTTACAGAATTGTTCACTGAGAGAGAAGGATGTCTTCTTAAATAGAGTTGTTGTATTTAATCGAAGACTATGGAAATCTTAATTTTATAATTTATCTCCTTTAGGGATAGATCTTCTAAGTGTTAGGAAGTTTACTTGTGATGTTTCTGAAGAAATGGTACCAAATGGAGCACACCAGGTGGAATTCAGACCTTGGAGCTTTCCTCAAGAGAAATCTTGAGGAAATTTAATGATTTGTGTGCTCTATTTAGTGATATGTGTGCTCCCCTGATTCACTTCATCACTAATTCTCTGATTTAATATTCAGAATGTTGATCCTCAGGCCACCTGGGTGGCTCAGTCAAATAGCTGACTCTTGATTTTGGGTCAGGTCATGATCTCAGGGACCTGGGATGGAACCCCATGTCAGGCTCTGTGCTCAGTGGGGAGCCTGCTTCTCTTCCTCTCCCTCTGTCCTTACCCCTGCTCTCACTCACATGCTCTCTTTCTAAAATAAATAAATAAATTAATTTAAAAAAAAAAAGAATAATGATTCTCAGATTGAAAGGGAACATGAATTTCAAGTAGGGTACATTCTCTTTTTCAATATTTTTTTCATTTTTTCCCAACCCTTTATATGTTGTTACATATCCTAAGAAGTAATTTCCTTTGTTTGCCCTTAGCTCATTTCCATACCCTCAAATCATGTAATAACAAGCCACCTTACCAATGGCAGTAGATACTATCTTTTGGATATATTGATATTGAAAAATTGTTTGATAATAATTGGCCTAGAAATTAAGAAATGTATTGGAATCTGTTATGCAACTTTTGAATGGGAATTACTATTGTAAAGAGAAATATTGCATAGATTAATAGCTGTTTCGTCCTGGGACTGATTGTGTTTTTAAAAGTTTGTGGGCGTGGTGCTAACATATTCTTATGTGATTGATTTTGGAAAACATAAGCTTGATAACAGAGTCTTGGAGCTGAAGTCATGTAATTTTAGAGGTTGTGGAGGAGTATTCCTGCTGTAGCTGCTGAATGAGAAGTTCAGACTCTAATCAGTGACCCTCAGAGTAGGATTCAACAGAAGAAAGTTAGGAGGGTGGTGGTCACTTATGTACAGTTAGATAATTAAAAAATATACATTAGGTGATTTCAGTGACTTCAACATCAGATAGGGTTTGAAACTTCAAATTTTGTGGAATGAAGCGTCAGACAATTGTCTATTGCTTTATTTAGACTCAAATGATACTACTTTTGGGAGCACAGCCAGCACAGAGGAAAAGCAATCTCTTTGGAGCCAGACTGCATGGATTCTAATCCCCTCGATTAGTGGATAAATTAACTAGAGGTAGTTACTTAACCTATATGTTTTCTAATCTATAAAATGGGAATGGTACTAGCATCTACTAAATAGGGTTATGGGAGGGTCAAATGGATTAATGTCTGTCAAAATACTCGACATAGTGCCCAACACATAGTAATTAATCAATGTTAGCTATAAATATGGTGCCAGTGTAGTTGGACAATAGAACGAATAATATTTTGAGAACTGGTAATAGTCTAGGTGTGACTGCTATTACTTAGTATATAAGATGGGATAAGGTCACTTGAAATATTTCACTGGCTTTTGAGTAATATCAAACAGCATTTGTGAATGACTTTGGGGCTGGAAGGAAAAACCGGAAATAATTCTTATAAAGATGCAGACCATTTTCAGGAATAATCCTTAAGAGACAAAAACAACAGCCAGAAAAGACCACAAACTTACAAATTCATTACTTTAACTCAAGGAAGAGTTATCTTTCTTACCTTACAAATACTCATCATTACTAGTATTTATTGTTCTCAAATTCTTCCTCAAAATGTACAGATAATACAAATTGGCCCCTGAAAATACATTTCTAATATCCCTCCAGTATGGAGGTTGGAAGGTAAATACCTATGGTAGGAGTAACGTGTAACTAACTCAGTGATGTGTAGGCAAAAGTCCCGGGGAAGGTTTCCTTTCATAATGGAAAACAAAATGTCATAAGAGAAACTCCTTCATTCCTTCCCTTTCAGTCCTTTCCCTGGGAGGAATGCAGAAGTAGCATCTGAAGGGGGAACAGCCACCTTCAATAGTCATGCAATAAAGGCAACAAACCTAGAAAAGCAGGAAGAATGTACAGCTGCTAGGCAGAACTGCCTTCTTCTCAACTTCTTTTGATGAACTTTTAGCTGAAGTAGAACAGATGTAGAACAGTGTAGAAATCATGAGTACAGCACACAGCTGCGTGACCACTACTTGAATCAGGAAAGAGAATATTTTTAGCACCTCTCATGCAATTTACCAGTCATTAACCCTCTCCCCAAAAGGCAATCACTATTTTGACATCTATCATCATGGAATAGTTTTCCTGTTTTGAAACTTTACATAAATGAAATTGCACAGTATATACTCTCTTTTGAAAAAAAAATTAAATAGCAATGGGACTCTTCTAGACACACTGGAAATATATTTTAGCAGAAATAAACCTAAAATAAAATAAGAAAGTTATATGTTACATGGTGATAATGATCATGGAGAAGAACTGCAGGGAGATAGAGAATGTTGCAGGGTTGGGGGAGCAGGAAAGATTATAATTTCAAATCAAGTGGTCAAAAAAGGCTGCAGTAAGAAGGAGGCAAAGTCCTGGAGGCAGGCAGGGAGACTAGCCTGGGTGTTTGCCAGACTCCTCTGTTAGAAATCACATTTTCTGCACACTTTAAAGATGATTTTATTTATTTATTTGATAGAGAGCATGAGCAGGGCGAGGTGTGGGGGGGTGTGGAAGGGGTGGAGGGAGAAGCAGACTCACCGCTGAGCAGGGAGTCATGAACCGGTGACCTTGGGATCCTGAGGTCATGACCTGAGCCAAGGCAGTTGGTTAAACATCAACTGAGCCACCCAGGTGGCCTTTCATGTACACTTTTATAAACACATGATAGTACTAGGTTTTCTGTACATTGTGGGATTAGATAACAGTTTTCCCCTTCTTGCTGAGAGATTCTTCATCGGTTATTCGGACTTTTGTTTTTGAAGACCCAGTGATAACATTCCATTAACTAACACAAGGAGGAAAAAAAGCCCAACCCTGAAAAGGTCAAAATTCACAACATGAAAAGGAATGGCAGAATGGATTATTAACAAGTGGAATAGGGGGCGTATAAAATCGAGCCCTTTGCCTTCTATCCCTACTTAAAGGTGACTATCTGCTATGGATTGATGAGTGTTTTTTCCCAGCCATAAATGGAGAGTCTACCAATTGGATGATGCATTTCTCTCCCTGGTTCCCAAGATGCATCTACTCCAACCCAGCCCCAACTTCACCTCCAATCTAGATTTAGTTCAATTCTTCCTTTACAGTGCTGTCAGAGGTTCCTTTCTAAAATCTAAATGTGATGCACTTCTTTCCTGAAACTCCTTCAAATGGAAAACTCATTATGATTTATAAGGTTGTGCAAGGTTAGTCTGTGCCTACTTTTCAGGTATCCTACCTCTCGCTTCTGCCACATCCCTGCCATATTTTAGCTAGGTATCTCACTCTTTGCCTTTCTGCATATTATTCTGCTTTCTTAGATGGCCCCTCTTTTTTGTCTCCCTCAGTCATGGAGGGGAATGGCTCTGCCATGGCACTCCAGCAGCCTCGCACACATCTACATAGGTTATGGTGGCAGAAGCTTGAACCACAGCAAATCTGAAGCTCAGAAGATTGCCTTGTGATCTTTCCAGGATGTGAGAGGATATAAGGTTTGTAAGGAGCTCCAGGAGGTTATCTTTCACTCACCTCCCTATTAAGTTTCTCATCACCTCCCAAGTTTTGATGAGATATGAGGCTTTCTGTCCTGTCTCCTGACTAGAGCTGCAGACCATAACACCATTTAGCAGCATTCTGGAAGTGGCTCCTTGGCAATGGGGTATCCCACAACTCTTTTATTGCAGTCGACAGCTTCTTTCGTTTTCATGTCATCCTTTCTTGGTGTGTAGCACAGACTCCGAGAGTTGGCCCTTTCAGTTATTCTTCCTTTCATTGTCAATGCAAATAATAAGCTCTTTGGATCTAACACTGGCTCATTATATCTTCACTGACTGGGTCTTTTGGTTCTCTTGGTGTTTTGAACTTAATGGATAATTCCCGTGATTCCTTCAAGTCTCAACTCAGTCTTCTCATTCTGAGGACTTTCTTGTCCAACAGTGTGTCTTAAATGCCCTTCTCTCACCACTCTTATTATATCCTGTACACACCTAGATTATAAAGAGATTGTAGGTGTAAACAGATTATGTCCTAATTGTCCTAACAGGTTTTAGGTTTACAGAAAAATATCCCAGGAGATACAGAGACTTTTTCAGACTACCTCTGCCCCTCTCAATTTTCCCCATTATAAATATCTTGCATTAGTTTGGTACATTAGTTACAAGTAATGAATAAAAATTCATACATTATTATTAACTAAAGTCCATAGTTTACATTAGGGTTCACTCTTTGTGTTGTATTTTCTAAGAGTTTTTACAAATGAATAATGTCACGTGTCCATCATTTGAGTATCATGCAAAATAGTTTATCTGCCATAAAAATCTCCTGTTCCACCTATTTATCCTTCTCTTTGAATGCCTGGGAACCACTGATTTCTTTCTTTCTTTCTTTCTTTTTTTTTTTTTTACTGCTTAGTTTTGCCTTTTTAGGATGTTATATGTTGGGAATCATACAATTGTAGCCTCTTCAGACTGCCTTCTTTCACTTAGCAGTATGCATTTAAGTTTCCTCTGTGTCTTTTATGGTTTAATAGATCATTTCTTTCAAACTTTATCCCATTGTGGTTGAAGAAGATATTTTGTAAATATATTATCTTTTAAAAATCTATTAACTTTATTGTGGCCTGACATATGGTCTTTCTTGGAAAGAAGAATGTACATGTTCTTATTGAATAGAGTGTTCCATATGTTGGTTGGATCCAGTTGGTTTCTTGCATTGTTTTAAGTACTCTATTTCTTCACTTACCTTCTGTCTGGTTGTTCTATCCATTATTGAGAGTGTGAGGTTGAAGTCTCTTAACTATTTTTGTAGAATTATCTATTTCTTTCAGTTCTGTAAGTTTTTGCTTCATATATTTGATGGTCTGTCATGTTTATGATTGTTATAACTTCTGGCTGTTTTGGACCTTTTACTGTTTACAATATGTGATGTTATTTAGTATATAATATCCTTCTTTGTCTCTTCATAACCTTTTTGATTTAAAGGCTATTTTGCCTGATATCAGCATAGCCAGCTCTGCTCTCTTTTGGTTACTATTTACATAGAGTATCTTTTCTCACCCTTTCTTTTTCAACCTATTTGCATCTTTAGATATAAAATGAGTCTCTTGTAGGCAGCATATAGTTGGACTGTGTGTTTTTATCCATTCTACCAATCTCTGTCTTTTCCATTTTACTTAAAGCAGAAAATATGATTGTAAGTGTTCCCACTCCCTCTGCCACTTTAGTCCTCAGGAAGAGGATCTAAGATATAAGACAAATACAATATTAAATCTTCCAATTCATGAACATATAGCATCTGTTTGTGTCTTGCTTAATTTCTTTTGTCAGCATTCTATAGTTTTCAGTGTACAAGTCTTTCACTTCCTTAGTTAAGCTTATTCTCTAGTATTTTATTCTCTTTGGTGTTATTGAAAATGAGATTGTTTTCCTAATATCCATTTCAGATAGTTCATCGTTAGTATAACAGAAATGCAATTAATTTGTATCCTTCAACTTTACTCGATTTATTTTTCAGTTCTAACATTTCTTTAATGTGAGTCTTCAGGATTTTCTCTATATAAGATCATGTCAGCTGCAAACAAAGATAATTTTATTTCTTCCTTTCTGATTTAGATGCTTTTAATTTCTTTTTCTTGCCTAATGTTCTGGCTAAAGCTTTCAATACTATGCTATATGAAAGTGGTAAGAAGGAGTATCCTTGCTTTCTTCCTGATCTTAGAGGAAAAGCTTTAATTTTTCTCCATTAAGTATGATATTAACTGTGGGCTTTTCATATAAATTCTTTGTTATATTGTTATATATACTTTATATATATATGTATTTTCCTTCAATTTCTAATCTTTTAAGAATTTTTATTACGACTGGATGTTGAATTTTGATACTTTTTCTGGATCTATGGAGATGACCATGCAATTTTTATCCATTATTCTGTAGTGATGTGATTCATTAATTGATTTGCATATTTTGAACCATCCTTGCATCCCAGGGATGAATCCCACTTTGTCATCACATGTGATTCATTTAACGTATTGTTCAAATCAATTTGCTAATATTTTGTTGAGGATTTTGCATTTACATTCATCAAGGATATTGGCCAATAGTTTTCTTTTCTTGTAGTGTTCCTATCTACTTTTGCTATTAGGTAATTCTGGCCTTATAAAATATGACTTCGAAAGTGTTTCCTCCTCTTCAACTTTTGGAAAAGTTTGACAAGGATTGGCATTAATCTTTCTTTGAATGTTTGGTAGAATTAACAAGTGTGGCAATCAGGTCCTGGACTTTTTTTCCTTGAGATGTTTTTGATTTCTGATTCAGTCTCCAAACTTGTCAAAGATCTATTCAGATTGTTTATTTCTTCCTGATTCAGTCTTGGTATATTGCATATTTTGGGGAATTTATTCCTTTCTTCTAAGTTATTTAACTTGTTGGTATGTACTTGTTGGTAATGGTCTCTCAGGATCCTTTTTATTTCTGAGGTATCAATTGTAATGTCTTCTCTTTTATTTCTGATGTTGAATCTTTTTTTTTCTTAGTAAGTCTAGTTAAAGGTTTGTCAATTTCATTCATCTTTTTGAAAAAAATCAACTCTTAGATTCATTGATTTGTCCTATTGTTTTCTATTCTCTATTTCATTTATTTCTGCTCTAATCTTTATTTCCTTCCTTTTGCTAATAGGGGGCTTAGTTTGTTTTTCTTTTTCTAGTTTCTTGAGGTATAAAGTTAGGTTCTTTATTTGAGATCTTTCATCTCTTTTTATGTAGGTGTTTACGGCTATAAACTTCTCTCAATGCTACATTTGCTGGATTCCTTAAATTTTGGTACATTGTATTTTCATTTTTACTTGTCTCAAGATATTTTTTAATTTCTCTTTTGATTTTTTCTATCCATTGATTGTTCAAGAATATGTTGTTTAATTTCCACATACTTGTGATAGGCCTTTAAGTGAATGTTTTGGCATGTATATGGGTTTTATAATAATTGCTTTTACTTTGTATGCCCGTGGGACATTAAGTAATTATTTTCTTCTGTGTACCCTTCTAAGTTGTTATCCATATTACATTTCATTCTTATAGTTGCTTTCACAATTGTACACAGCATCCTGGATTGTGACTACATTGAAGGTACCATCTCATCTAGTCTTCACAGTGCCTAGCTCAGTGTCTGGTGGATTATGGATACCAGTAAATGTTTCTTGAATCAGTGAATAAATTAATGGATTTAAAGATTTGTGTGTCAGGTATATTTTAATATCCCCCAATCAAAAAGAACATGTGCCAGGCATAATTGTATGCTATAAATGTTGAGTTCAAAAATCCAGCACAATTTTAAGAAGCATGAGATTTTTGAGAGAGTGACATCCATGTCTTAACCCCAAGAGGCAAAACAAGGAATCCCACGTTTGAAGACACAAATAACACTTCATTACAAAAGTCAATTTCCTACCATATCCCTAGAGCAGCTAACAGAGGAATTGTCAGTTTTCAACCTATTTGCAACTTCTATATTTTATTTTTCTCTTCAAGGGCAATATGGATTTTAGTAATTTTAGTGTTCTAGAGAAGCACTACATTTGAATACAAGCCTCTGTTCTAATAAAGCAAGTAGCTGACCCTTTAATTCTCAGAATGTGATATTGTTGTTTTGTTGTTTCCCTTAGTGAAATAAAAGACTTTAGAAAGTTTTTAGAAAAAGTTTAAGACTAGACAGCAGGCCATAGGAAAAAAGAAAGGGAAAAAGTCTGGAAAATTGATATGTATCAATCAGTTACTCACCCCATTCAGCCCATAGCAATCAAACAGGTTTGAATTTGTAAAACCAATGTGTAATATTATATTTTTATTTGATTCAAACAAATTACAAAGATAATTTGCTTTCACATTAATTTTTGAGTTTTTGCACATTTCATCTAATATTTATATGACATCTTAAATTTATTTATTTTGGTTTGTTACCAGAAAAACCATTTGTTTATACCTGTTTATTCTTTGCCTTATATTTATGTTTTGCATGTCTCATTTGACAAGGCTTTATTCCTACTAGTCACAAAAAGAGATTCCCAGCTGTATCCAAGGATTTAAATATGTGTAACTCTGATGTAATTGAAACATGCCATTTTGATGACAAACTGTACTGATAATTCTCTCTTGAACCTGGCCAGAATAATAGCATATTTAATAACATAAGAGAAATTCATGGGGGAAAACAATGGTTTCATATAGTACCAAAATAATGGCTTTTTTTTTCAGTTCCTTACAAAAATTTTGCCCTAATGGCTGCAAAATGCTTTCACGTGTATTTTTTTTCACACATATTATTTTGTCTTCAACTCATATTATTATTTTCATAAGAGGTTCAGAGGGTCAGAGAAGCTAAGCAACTTCCCCAGCATAACTCCGCTCAAGTGAATAGCAGAAGTAAGTGTCAGTTGAACTTAGGTCATACCAGGGAGCATTTTACAGACAACCTGTTTGGAGCTTATCAGTTAAGTGTGTGTTTTATAAAGCTTCTCATTCATCTGTGAGAAGACAAGCGAATGTATCCTACTTCCCGGAACAAACTAACCCATCTCTAATAATTAACATAATCCATGCATAAACAGAGTTTATTGCCAGCACTGAAGCAACTGGCACTTCAGTTTCCTCTCAATCTTTTAAGGCTTGTAACAGTAGTATTACAATGTTTCAGGTGATAATATATGGAGCCTACTAGCAGTAGTATTCTGTAATGGTATAAAATCAATTATTTCTTTTAGGACTCCTTGTTAATCACTTTCAAAGGATCAGCTATTTATCACGATATCACTTCTGAAAGGTAGTTTTTTTTTTAAGAAAAACATTTATAGAGTTCTCATAGATGTTAAATTTGGTTCAGAATATAAATAGCTTAAACCCCTCTTACCTGGAGCAGTGGTTCCCCTCCATATACCACCAAGGGCCCTTTTCTGTAATTTGTCTCAACTGATTATTCAGACAAATATTTTGTCTTCCAAGCAAAGTGTTTACAACAGTTTACCATGGTCTCATCTTGGGAGAATGGGTTTTTCTCTAAGGATTTTAAAAATATTAACTTGATTTGAGATTTGTGTGGCTACTTTCTCAGTGCCTGGGTTCCAAGAATTCTAGGCTTTCTTGTGCCAAGATTCGGCTCCTTGGCCAGTCTACATCCACAGAGCCTGGGCATACTCCCTACTCTTACATCCCCACATTTTCCCTATTTCCTGGGTGAAATGAATCTAGGTTCCAGACGGGTCTTATTTTTTAGTCCAAAAGTAGCTTTAAAGGAAAAAAAAAAAAGTTGAGAGTTAAAGAATAAAAAAAAAAAAGTCCTGAGCAAAGAATTGGGGAAAATAGAGAGAGGCTGACTCCACGAGAAGGGATAGGATGTGGGAAGGTTAGAGTCAGGAGGCTGTGGGAAGCTTGGAGGCAACTTGGGAACAGTGACCGAGTTAGATGCTTAGGAGATGTTGTTAAGGCAGTGAGTAGTAACCAAGTGGTAACTTGTGTCACTAAGCTTAGTCCAGCCCTATGCTAACAACACATCTTCTCTTTCATTTTAGTAGCCTCCCACTGCAATTACAAATGCAGCATTCTTTAGAACACAGTATTTCTCTCTCTCTCTCCTGCTTTCATCTTTTTTAAATTTCTTATTTGGTGTGATATTGGTGGGATAAGATTTCTCTGATAGTGTCTGGGTTCAAGTTTCAGAATGTTAAGAGTTCTTATTCTATTGAACTGAGTTTATGGATACTGATTCTCAGCAAAGGTCAAAGCCTAGAATTAAATGAATTATATGACTGTTCAAATGGGGTTTTATTTTAAGTTGTGATATGATATGGGTCCTACTTTTGGCCTCAAAAAACATATCTCTAGTTTTGTAGTCATGTATAAGTCACTATGCTAACTGAGTTTAGTACTTTAGCCCAGACTATGGAGTGCTTGAGAAGACTTCTAGAAGTCACATTACTCCATGTTTAGTGAAAGAGCACCAAATGGCCTTTTTAAAATTGATTAGAGACCATATAAAGACAGGCTAGAGAAGCTGACTAGGAAATATGAGGTCCCATGGGGAGCCTGGGTGGCTCAGTCATTAAGCGTCTGCTTTCCGCTCAGGTCATGAGCCCAGGGTCCTGGGATGGAGCCCCGCATCGGGCTCTTTGCTCAGTAGGGAGCCTGCTTCTCCCACTACCATTCCCTCTGCTTGTGTTCCCTCTCTAGCTGTGTTTCTCTCTGTCAAATAGATAAAATCTTAAAAAAAAAAGGAAATATGAGATCCCATTATGAAAAATATAAAGCTGAAAAAAGATTTAGTTTCCAATGGTACTCAGACCAAAAGGTGTAGTCTGAAATATTAGCTGAAAGTAGGAACCTCTAGATTTAACCAGATGCCAGAAATGTTGCTTCAGGTACATCTTAACTGAAGAAATAAAACAATGTACAAAAATGTGTGTATATATGTATATATAAATTAATATAAATATGTAATATATCTTTTTATATATTATTTTTAACAGGGAAATTCCTGTTGGAAACTCTGGTTTGGTTTCTGTTCCAGATTAGTCAGAACCATGGTGAGCAAATCAGATGCATAAATTATAGCCCCTTGAGTAGCTGTTTCATTTAAACATTTTTTAAATTATAAAATATAATATATACTAAAAAAGGCATAAAACATAAATATATAGTTTAATGAATTATTGTAAATGCAAACACTTGTGTAGGCACCTTTCAGTTCCAGAAAGAGAATACTGTTAGCACCCCTGAAGCCTTTTTGCACCCCTCAATCATAACTGTCTCCCTCTGAGAAGTAACCACTAATCCAGCTTCTATGGTAATCACATCTTTGTTTTCCTTTATAATTTTAACACCATAGGCTACATTGCTAAACAAGACAATTTAGCTCTGCTTGTTTATGAGGGCGATATATTTTTGGCTAGAAATGATTTAGCATATGTGGAAGCCCAGCTCATCACCTCTCAGTACTGATTAAGTCAATATGATCCAATGACAGTATAAGAGGCAAAGCATGTTCCCTCAAACCAGCCTAGCTATGCCTTTATTAATAAGAAGTTAATTGATATTCAAGCAATATTTTCTCCCATTTAGGCTCTTTTTCTCTTGACTCCTCCTTTTAACCTCCCTGCTCCTTTAAAAATGTCACTGGATATAAATGTGAAAACATAGCTTCATAATGATGGTTTTATTTGTTTTTTGTTTTCACATCTTGAGCTATTTCCACATTCATGACTGTAGACCATTCCAGCCTTGACTTCGATTAAGCTAATTAATTGCCCTTTGTCTACATGACAGTGTAATTCACAAAAGCTGGAGATATTGTTTAATTCAATCTTGCTGATGCCTAGAAAGACTGTTGAGCCATTTGAAAGAAAGTTGTGGCTTGGACAGCTCTTAGACCCATTCTGCCATCTCCTGTGTAGACCAGACTATTGATCTCATAAAACTTATGGATGTACTTCAGATTGTTTTACTTGTACAAACCGATCTAAGAAGAGTTTAGTCCTTTAAAAAGCAGCTTCTGGGCATAGAGAGGCTAAGAGTTCAATGCTTCAGAGTATTTGGGGCTAGTAGAAAAAAATGAAGTTATTTTTCTTCAGATCAAAAAAGACTAAAGGGACAAAGACTCCAACACATTAATAAATGAGACATGACCCTTTCCACTGATCCCAGATATTAAAGTTGCTTTTCCAAAGTAAGAGTTTTATTTTTTAAGAGAGACAGGGTCATGTGGGAAAGAATAAGATCAGAAAATGAAAGGTGATGTCACATCAAAGTAGTTATAATTAATAAGTGCTACTGGAAACACTGTAAGAAATGTCAAGAAGGTAAAAAACATAATTTTAAATGACTATTGTAACTTAGAATGTTGTTTTCAAAAGAAAAAATACTTTCAAATATGAATTGATGTATACTTAATTGGATCAAGCTCAGTTACAATTAGATTAAATACCAGATGTACACTGAATGATTTCAGGGCACATAGAATTAATCTTGCTTAGTTAATCACGTGAAAAAGATGTCACCCTATGGCCAATGTCTCTTCCTCATTTTGGGAATCATATGTAACAAGCTTAAAGACTTTGTAGTATTGGAAATTAAAATATACATATAAAAATAGAATAATAATGGTTCCGTATTTCCATCACCCACCTTCAAAATGAGCAACTCAGGATCATTGATGCTGTACATAGATACCGTATCCTTTCCTTTGAATAATGTGTCAGTACTTATCTTCAAATATATGGATGTTTATTGTTAGAGTTATCTTTGATGTTTTATGTTTGTAAAATCCTTTCTCTCAAGTAATTACTCCATTTTTTTTCTCTTGCATAATAGTTCTCAAATCTTAGTGCAGGTGAGAATCATTAAGAGAGCATCTAAGATAGAGCTCAAGCATGTGCATTTTAAACACACATACTGAAAATTTTGATGCTATTGATCTGTGGAGCCCATTTTAAAAGGCACGACTATAGAAATTTATACTAGAGTTTTAAAGTATTTCAGTGACGTTAAAAGGAAAATGTTTCATGTGAAGGCCACATTTAAGGGTTTTTTTCCCCCTCCATATTCATTGTAAGTATTTAGAACTCATCAGTGTAACACTATTTGCCATTTCCCTTCATGGTGACTCTACATTTGTTCTTAGTTTAAATGATTTTTAAGTCTGATGTAAGTAAAACCTAGATGTTATATTCTTTTTTTTTAAGATGTTATATTCTTATATAAATTGAGGTTTTACCTTTTTTAGGAGATGTTTGCTTTAGCAAGGAATTGTTTCTGTTCCTTTCTACATTTGCTATGGTAATTATTATTTAAGTTTATTAATTGCACAGCTGAAGAACTCTTTGGGAGAGAAGAGATAAATTTGGATTTTTCAGAAAAAAGTAAAGAGCAGCTAAATATAAAAAAGCATTCCTCTTATTGGTTAAGGAAGGGTTAGAAAAATATTCTTCTAGTGGAGAAATGCTTGCGTGCTCTAGTTCCACTTTTGACTCTGTTCAAGAAGAGAGAAGCAGAAAAATGAAAGATGAGTGGGGAAACTTAAAAGTCAAGCTAACCTTTGGCCAAAATTCTTGGAGTAGAATGGTCATTGTGAGGAAAAGCTAATGATGTCTCCTTTATAAGTTGTAAGTAAGCAGGGGTTCTCACTAGAGAGATTAAAGCTTTCCCTGTTCAAGAAAGTCTAAACAGACATTGAAAAACATTCTCAGCGGGCATCATTTTAAATGATTTGGATCTGTATTGACCACAAATGTAAGTCTGACCAACTGAGATGTGTGGTTACCAAACATTCCAAAAGGAAAATGAAAACCAAAGATGAACTTTTCCACCAGTGAAACACCCTTAAGGATTTACCCTTGTATTAGCTGCCCATGCTGGACTCCAAATGAAAGGGCCTTCACATTGGAGACTTAAATTTTCAACTTACTTTCCTAAATATCTCAAAGCACATTCTACCTCTTCTTCTCGTCTCTGGTCCCAGACCAGATCCAGATAAGCCCTTGCTTCTTGCTTTCACTAAGGCTGTATTTCAGATTCTTGGAATCATGATTCTGTTGGCCCCCTCCCTTGCCCTGATTCCTGAGTATGTAGGAGAAGGATGGTTCAGGAGGTACCTGGACCTCTGTCCTATGAAGGACAGCTCAGGGTTCCTATGCTAGCTCATATGCCACTTCCTCATACCCTTTCCCAGATACAGCAGAAATCAGATTTCTTTGTGGAATGTTTTAGTTCTCTAATGGGGTGTTCCAAATTGTGGAAGGAGAAGGACTTTTACTCCTGGTTCTCTAGGAATAACAGGTTGTACCATTAGAGAGAGCACCATTTCTGGGTAACACAGTAGTTTCTCATCTTGGATCATTCACTGGGGGCTCTGGAGCCTGGGGTATAAGCACATTTATGAACAAAGGTACGGATATGCCTGTGGAGGAAGATAAATAGAAGTATTAAGATACAGGCTTCTATCATCTTTAGTCCTTTCTTCTTGTAGGATAAAGGTAAGTGTGGATATTGTGGGAAGGCCCAAAGACTGCCTCACACCATGCTGATGTAATTCTTACATAATTGCAGGTATATTTGAGATCCTCCTAAGTCACCGGTTGTACAAATCAGCTAGAAGTTATTAGTAGATGTAAAAGGCAGGTGTGGCACTGAGGGTTGAAGGAAAGCAATGGAAAAGGAACTCATCATCTCTATGGAAGCTAATATTATGGGTAAAAGAATGAAAGGAGCCATATTCAAATTCTATGGTGTCAAGGTAGTTGTGCTAAGAATGTGCTAGTAGGCAGGAGAAGAATACAGATCAAGGGATATGCTCCACTGGCCATCAGTTTAATTTCTAAGTGGAGGATTTGTTAATATAGCCTGGAGTTCCTTAAATAATGTCATCAAAAGCCGGGAGACATTTGGAGAAGAACGCTCTAATTTTGAAGGATATGGGCCAAAGTATTTGATTGTAATGTCATAATCCATGCAACTTATATCCGAATAGTTTAGTCAAAAGAGAAGGAAAGATAAAGCAATGTGGCAAAATGTTAACAATTGGTGAGTTTCTGTGAAATGTGCCATTCTTTCAATGTTTCTATGGCTTTGAAAATTTTGAAAGTAAAAATTGAAAAATAAAAGAAGTAATACAAATATATTTATAAATATGAAGGTAAATACCACATAAAGGAATCAAAAGAGTTGAAATTGATTGTTTCTAGAAAGAATACCTGATAATAGTGGCTGACTGCTGTTTTTCCTTATATGACTTTTAGTACTTTTTAGTTTTCAAACCCTCTGAATATGTTACTTTGACAAAAATTAAACAATAACTTTAAAAGGAAAAAAATCAAATAGGCAAACTTGGAGATCAGATTGTTAGATGCTTCATGGAATTGGAAAACCCAATGATAAATATGCTGGAATAGTTTTATTCAAATGTATAAAGGGAGGGGCGCCTGGGTGGCTCAGTGGGTTAAAGCTTCAGCCTTAGGCTCGGGTCATGATCTCAGGGTCCTGGGATTAAGCCTCACATCAGGTTCTCTGCTCAGCAGGGAGCCTGCTTTCCCCTCTCTCTCTGCCTGCCTCTCTGCCTACTTGTGATCTCTCTCTCTCTGTCAAATAAGTAAATAAAATCTTAAAAAAAATAAATATATAAGGGGAAAAAATACATCATATCAGTGAAGAATGCAATCACCCCAGGAAGAAGATGATAGACATAAGAGGGAGTAAGTCAGAGATGAAACAGAAGGAATATGAGTGTCAGGAGAGGGGACAACATTCCCTATGGCCACTCAATTCAATCTTTCTTAGAAGTTATACAAGATTATTTATTCATAAAAAACTACATGACTTCGGCCATTTCACAAATTAAGTGAAATCAGTAGTTGCATTTCCTGACTTACTATGTCTTTTTTTTTTTTAAGATTTTATTTATTTATTTGACAGAGAGAGAGAGAGCAGCAGTAGCAGCAGAGGCTGAGGGAGAAGCAGACTCCTCGCTGAGCAGGGTGCCCAATGCGGGACTTGATCCCTGGACCCTAGGATCATGACATGAGCTAAAGGCAGACGCTTAACCAACTGAGCCACCCAGATATCCCCTGATTTACTATGTCTTAAAGGTTATTGTCTCTATATACCTTAGTTTCATGGATAGGCTGTAGATATCCTAGAAATCATAATATACTAACTACTGGTTCTTGTTCAAGAGACTAGAGACCAATATGGGTACAGGAATGAAGGGAGATACTTTGAATTTTATTATTGTAATGGGGAAATTGCTACCTATTCTCATGTTTATATTTGATTTTATTGTTGTTTGTTTAACAAAAATACAAGGTCCCCTGAGGGGAGACAGGGGAATCCTGATGATACTTCTCTGTGTTCCAAAGGTTATGTACTTTTAAATGGCCTCATCCTTGATTTCTAAAAAAAAGTGTAGTCTGGCAATAGCCAGAGCAGACACTGGACCTTTAAGTAGCTTGGGCAGTGAGTGAGTGAGAGGGCTAAGTGGTTGAAATGCTCTCTACATCTAAATCAATGGGGATTATTATCAATTTCAATAGGAAATTAGCCTTACACGACCAAGATTTGGCTATTATGCTGCTGGATGTTTCTGAATCTTGCCACCAGTGAATATGGGCTGCAAGTCCTCTTTCTCTGCTCTTTTATTCTATTCTTGCTCTTGGTTGAGGTACAAGAATTGCAAAGTTTCATTCGTCATTGATGTTGCCTCATGTCAAAGCTGTTAAATGTCCTTAGTGGACATTTCATTATAGATTGTCACAAGCTAAACTTAGGGCTGAGCTGCCTTGGAGGCCATGTGATCCAAATGACTTTGCTTCAAGATGGAGGAGAGATCCTGACCCAAATCAGTCTTTGTGCAAAAGAGAAATAAATCTTTATTATGTTAGGCTACCACTGAGACTGAGAATTTGGTGTATCTTTATTACGTACGGCAGCTAGAAATGATTGTACTCTTTAAATGCAATATGATTTGGAGAAAGAACTGGAAGATCTCCAGGTCCACAATGAACCACTATGATGGCAATAGGGACTTTAGGGGCACTTGTGGGATGAGGGTTCTGAGTTCAAAAGTAAAAGAGTAGATTCCACGTCTGTGATTAGATCATGGTTCCAGGCTGACACAATTAAGAGGGAGCTTTCAGTAGCTGCCACAAGTTAAGTTCTACAGTAAATCTCAGTTGTTATTTAGAGAGAGAAAAATCAGTCACTTAAGGATACAAAGAGGCTCATGAAAGATATTACTCCAGAGTGTTCTTGTATGTGGATCCCAGATGTCACCCTGAAGACCTCTGAAGAGAGGGGTGTGAAATAACTGCCCGATATCCAGTTCTAGATGAAAAACAGATTAGGACAGCCATTCAGTGTTTGGTCTCATATTCATCTCCAGCCTTCTTTTGCTCTTCTTTATATCACAAAAGTTTAACCCTGTTGGCTTCCATTTGGTTTGGCCAATGGAGGGAATTGGCAGGAAATTGGAAGGCAGAGAAGTCAAGTAACCAGAGTTTTATTCCCCTGTACTCTGACTTGGGAGAGATGTATGATACTGGCCATGCCTCTTCTTGTGGTACTAGCTTATCATTCAGTTTTGCCTCCATGGTCTCATTTTCTCTTGGCATCCCTGTCTCCTGGGTTCTAATAATTCCATATTCTTTTTTTAATCCCTGCAAACCAAGGGGTGATGGTAGCTGCTAACCTAAAAGTTCTCTTTTCACCTCTTTTGATTTTGTATTTCTTCCAACATCTTTGTAACTGATCCTTATACTCAAAGTCCCCTTTGAACTACTGTCAAAGGCTCTGTTTTCTTGATTGACCCTGGCTGACTTGGGCTATAACTTTGCTGAGGTTCCAGGAGCCAGGGTTGGATGTAATGCATGGAGTACATGGAAGTAAGTAATGCATGGAAATGGATGTCTAGACACAGGGGATAAGTTAGAGTGTGATGCCATGGGCTTGTGGAGAGATATGGAAAGGATTTTTGGCAGAATGGGTCATTGGGGAAGGAAGAGCTATCTTTTACGGAGTTCCCACATTTGAGCTGTTGGTGAGGAGTGTGCATATTCTGTGTCTGCATATTCTGCATTAGCCATGTTTTAGTCTCTCAGTTTTGACTACGTGTACTTGGGAAATCCTTAGAGTATCTAACTTTTCTCCTATTAGCTCATTGGTAGGACCCGAATCTGGATTTCTCTTCTAATGAACAACTATACTCATTATCCCACCTGGTGTTTAGGGGAAGATCTAGACCTCAGTAATAGAAAAGTTGTCTTTGGGTTAGTTAAGCTGGCTTTCTTAAGTCAATTTTATTTTCCGTCCAGATGGTTTGCCTTTTGCAGATGTTACAACCCATATGCAGATTGTGTCCCACTTGCTGGTAAAGGGATTGGACAATGCCGATGCTTAAAGACCTTGGACTCAGGTTTACAAGTGCAATTACTGAAGTGAAAAATAGAGACTAAAAAATAATTAAATAATAAAATTGTCACTTTTTCTGAACAACAAAGTATTATTTAAAAGTTAAATGTAATTAACACTGCCTATTAATAACAGTAAAGATTTATTTATCCACTTAATTATTGATCAAACATGAAAATGCCGTATGTTCTACCAACAGTACTTAATATAGGCTTAACTAATGTCCATTTATTTTTCAAATCCTTTAATTATTGTTCCAGTATTATCTTTAAGCAGTCACTTAGGAACTACTTTAGTTGGTTTCATTATATTTCTACTCAACTCTTCTAATATTATTTACTATTTTTTCTTGAATTAAGTGCAAACATGTGTTTGTAAAGAACTAATGATTCCATAATAATATACTTAAAATTCAGGTATAAATTCTCAGATTTCCTACCCTTAAGTTTACTATTCACACTGAAATGTTAGAGAAAAAGAAAAGAAAAAGGTAAACATAAATGGCATGAACTTAAATTTGTTCTAAGCTTTTGGAGAGAAGGTATAAATTGCTAAGGAGGAACTTTAAAGACCAAACTGAAAAACACTATTTCATTGTAGCATGCTTCATTTCATGCGTTTTTAAACTTAACCAGGGTGCTACGTACTCACGGTGGCAGTTCAAGATTGTCTGCACAATTCCACTCAGGCATACTGGGTCAGGCAAGGAAGCGTGATTGAAATGACAAATCATTCAAGTTCTTTTCAATTCTTTCTGCTCTCTATCTAGTCATCTCGAACCTGTCATTTAAGGCCAACTCAAAAAATAGATATTGAGCTATAAAGCCTTCCACTCATCTCAATACATACTTTCTGCTCGCTGCACTCCCTCTTCTTTCCTTATTAAGATTTGTACAAATTAAGTTGGACAAAAGGAAATGTGGCATGTATATAGTCAAGTTAGAAGTGTGTATAATGAAAAAAATTAACTCTCCCATATAACCACTATGTTCCAGTACAAGGAGTCAGAAAACCCTTTAGATAACTGGCTATTTATATGCTCTCATGGAAACTGATCAGAAGAAATAAAACAAATAGGAAACTTAGAAGGGTTGGCATTCCTAAAATGTCACAAAAATGTTTGCTGGGAGGACTTTAGGAAATACAGTGAAAAGCAATTTCTGAAATGTACGTGTTTTAGATCAGAGCTTCTCAACTTTGTAAAATGTAAATGAATTACTTGGGGAATCTTGTGAAAATTCAGATTCTCATTCAGTAGGTCCCTGGGAGTTCTCCATGTTTTCCTGCCCTAACAAGCACCCATGTGTGCTGATATTGCTGGTCCATGACCCATTCTTTGAGCAGTAAAGCTGTAGACCATGTTGACCATTTCTGGGTTGCTGAAACACTGAGATCCCCTAAATAATTACTAACATTTGCATTTTGAAACAAATGTATTGTTAGCAGTAAACATGTCCAAAAAATGGTAGTATTCTCTAGGTTAATGATGGTGGAGAGCCAAATAATGAGTCAAAAGTGAACTTTTTGGGTGAGTTTGAGTCACAGTGAAATCAGCTTCAGAACCTGTTTTAATTCTTATGAAGACAGGTCTACACTGTTTCTCATGTCTGTAAGTGTTGAATTATTCATTTGAATGCTTCAGAGCAGCTTTCTATAAATCAAATGAAGAGAAATGAATTGGGAATTGTAATGGTGAGAAACTCAGAACTCCTAACCTGATTTACCTGGGCACTCTCTCAGTTTTCTTTCTCTTGTTCTGACCAAATCATTCCCAGTGATTTAACAGCACCTAAATTTAGCCCCAGAGACTCTTTCATTACGGTATGTGATTTTTAAGCTCTGTGATTTTAAAGCCTTGTCAGATGGATATTAGAGTCAATATTGAAATCTCAAAGTGCCATGTGAGAAACCTTCTAGAGAAGGTTTGCAACGGTTCATCCAAATGTTTTTTCTCTGTTAACAATGTTGGATTAATATGGCTGTATGATAACAATGGTTAATTGTGATGAAAGTACTTGATCCAACTTGTTTTATAGGGACATTTTATTATTCTATCTAATAATAATACAATGTTGTCCCTACTTCCCCTCAAGATGATTAGGCACATGTAAGGATAGAAATATTTTATATGGATGAATTTCATTTATTTCTGTTGATTTTCTATTGATAGATGGTTCCTGAATATTAAGGGCTAGAAATTTGACCAAAACCCCTAATACACTGATTAAAGTAGTAAGAAATTAAGCACATTGCAAATTACGTGTAAAGCTTTAAAAGTAGATTAAAATAATTCTCAATATAATACAAGTGATTTATGATGATATAAAAAAAGATAGCTTTTGATAATGCTTTGCCTCACAAGATTGCTGTGGATCAAATAAGACACTGTCTTCAAAAGTGATCTGTAAAGTATAAATGGTATTTCTGTCTT
>CM053603.1:106712618-106737603 GCA_028646535.1 Procyon lotor | reverse complement strand
CTGTCTGCTCTATTGCTCTACAATTTGGGAAGAAACCCAAGACCACCAAGAAAGATACTTAAAAGATGCCAAGACAACCACTGTTGTCTTTAAGATACTTTACTTGGTAGAAATCCCTGACAGAACCCTGGTGGCATTTAGCAGGCATTTGGTTTAGGTCTGTAAATCCCGAGGCAGACGGAGGTGTACTTTTGTTGTTGTTGCTCCCTCCTGACTCCAGTCTAGACCAAAACACTCACCCATTTCAGTTCTTTTCTTGTTGCTGGTTTTCTGATTAGAAGACTCAGCCAACCTGCTATTTTAAGTTATTTTTATATTGAGTAGCAGTTAGAAAATAAGGTCTTTAGATAGGAATATATTTTATAACCCAAAGCCCCATGGAGCACACATGAGCAGACTGGGATCATAAGCCAGAGGACTTTCCCTTCATTGGCTGGATAATTTTCAACTTTTTGGCAGTTTTCTATTTGGAAATAAGACGCACAAACTAGGGGCGGGCAGGTTTCAGTCATAGGCTTGTAAGAAGACAGGCAGAGGTAGTAACAATCCATTGGTGGTTTAGTTAGCATCTCGCTCTTCTACAGTCTTGTAGACTTCAGTGGCTGAAAAGAAAAAGTTCTTTACAATAAAATACATCCATTTTATTCAAGTCTGAAATGTATTAAAATCCTGACTTATTTGGGACAAAATAAAGCTAACTTTCTCCTTACCTGTTAGGACAATATAAATTTCTGATGGAGCAAAGATTTAACTACAAACAATGAGGCTGTTGATACAGAAGAAAATATGATTAGATTTAAGACTTTGGAATAGGGAACATCTTTCCAAGCAAGACACTAACTCCAGAAAACGTGAAGGAAACACCAATACATTTAAATAATAAAACGCAAGCATTTCTGCCCTGCACAAAATAACAAAAAATTCAAAAGAAAATTGAGCAAAATTATTTGCAACACACATGACAAAAAGTACTGATTTTATTTATCTATAGAGAGCTCTTATAATTCCATAAGAAGAGATTAAAAAACAAATAGAAAAAATATACAGAGTAAAGGAAGACAGTTAATATAAAAAGAAATACAATGGCTTATAAGCATAAAAGATGCTTTGCCTCAATTTAAAAATGCAAATTAATACAATAATGACATTCCATTTATATTAAAATGGAAAGATAAAAAAGTGATAATTACAATTTTGATCAGAGTACAGGGAAACAGGCACTCAAATACAATATTTGTGGGAATGTAAATTTGTATAACACCTTTGAAAATAAATCAGGAAATAGTCAACAAAAAGAGAAAACATCTTTTGTTCCAAACTTTCTATTTGTAAGAATTACTCCTTAAATGCATTTCCTCTCATGTACACAAATATATGTTCAAGGATAACATTCCATTGTTTATAATAATTTTTGGTTTTCTCCAATTAACAATGATATTTTTGTTTGCTGCTTAGTTTTTTACATCCTTCCCAAATTCAGCAAAAGAATTGTAACAACCATACAA
Organism: Procyon lotor; assembly: GCA_028646535.1. Lineage (NCBI taxonomy): Eukaryota > Metazoa > Chordata > Mammalia > Carnivora > Procyonidae > Procyon > Procyon lotor. Next base: position 106,736,098 of record CM053603.1, on the reverse strand, counting down.
ATCACATTTTTTTCACGTGATGAAGCATGTCAGATACTCTATCACTTTCCCTTTTATTCTAGAGCCCTCTCCACCTGGTTCCCAGGATCACACTCTGAAGCTGGACTAATTGTTCTCTGGCTGCCTGATCAGACATTCTGGGTGTTCCCCCTCAATTTTTCTCCAGTATCCATGCCTCCTTGGACTAATAGCATTGTACTCATATTTTATTTAGATGTAAAATTCTAGGTTGATCATAATTTCCCCTAAAAAATGTAAAGGCCTTTATTCAAGGCATCTGTTCTTAGAGTTCTCAGGGCTGGTGTTGAGAACCCCTTTTCTTCCTCTCTGGAAGATGTGAGAACTTTTCTTCTGATGTCCTGACATGTCGTGATGGTAGACCTTGATAGGGTGCTTTTTACGTCCATTATAGTAGGCAGCTGGAAGGCCTTTTCAATCAATACACTCAGATCTTTTAAGTACAAAACATTTTTTTTGATTATCTCTTTTATCACAATCTTCTTTATTTTATTGTAAAATATAACACTGGTACAGAAAAACCTTATGAAATAAATGTTTGGTTTTTAAAACATCATCATAAGAGAAATACTGTGGAAAAAAACACCCAGATTAAGAAAGAGAACTTTGCAAATCACCTCAAAGTCTTCCACAGGCACCATCTCCACCCCATCTTTCCTTTCCTATAAATAATCACCATCTTGGGGGCTTGTTACTCACCTTGCTTTTCTTTATAATTTTAATATCCAAAGGTACTTCCCTAGACGTATTTTTCTTTAAGTTTTTATAAGTTTCTTCAAATCTACAAATTATCCCACCATGTTTTTCTTTTTATTTATTTGTTGAAGAAACCAAGAAATTTAATTGATAAAATTTCCTGCAGTATGAATTTTGTTGATTTCATCCCCAAGGTTTATTTTAACTTGCTCTTTTCTGTTATGTATTTCCTGATATTTGGACCTACAAACTTCATCAGATACAGGTTCATGTTGGGGTTCAAGACCTCTTCAGAGGTAATGTTGTGTATTTCCATTCAGGAAGCATATAATAATTGGGGTTTTTTTGTAATGATATCAGCTATTGATGCTCAATAGTTAGATCCTTTAATTCATTAGGAAAAGGGTGAAATTCTAATAAAATGATTCCTTCTTTTATTAGCTGAAATAACTTCTATAAGGAACAAACTCCCTTCATCTACTATTTGGCCATTTAGTTAATAGTTCATAGAGGAATAAACACAAATTCTTTAGCGCTTACTTTTATTATTCAGTTTTCAAAGCAATGAGTTAAATTCTAGTTATCCTCAGTGACAGAAAAATTTTCTTTTTAACAATTATTAAATTATGAATTTTAATTTGATTTATTTCAATTTATAGATATTATTCTTATTGAAGCTCAAACTGTCCCATCTTTAGATAGTGAGATCTGCAAGTTGACTTCTGGGTCTTTTTTATATATTCATAGAAGTCTTTGACAAGATGTTCCAGATTCATCTCGTATAGTTTGTTCCCCATTTTTCTCTCTCTCTGTCTCTCTTTCTCTTTCTTTCACTCTGTGTGTGCATGTATGTGTGTGTGTGTTTGCACAAAGGCATAGGGAATGTTATTTTAAGACAACAGTCTGAGCCCTGGAGATGCTCTTTGTTACTGGCATGGTTATTGTTTGCATACTATTTTTTAGTGTTTTATTTTGATACTTCCATCTTAAAATCCAAGCCATGGAGTTTTAACTTAACCTCTTTTATCTTGCATCAGAATACCCTTTCTTCCACATTAAAATTGCTGGTTCTCAAGACAGTGGAGATAATAGAATAAGCATATCACAATATTCCTCATCTTCTGTAATCCTTGTTAAACAGGTAACAGACTCAGAGTACCAATAACATTATTATCAAAACCAATATGATGACTGTAGGTAATTACAATCTTTGCATATGATTTCCCTATTCTCCTCACATTTTTTAATGTGCTGTGTGTCTACAGTGTCAAAGCATATAGCCATCGTATAATGTAGTTTCCACCTTACAACCCTCATTTAGCCATAGTTCTTTGAGCAAATATGTATTAAATGGCCATCACCAGTCTTTACATCAGTGTCACCTTTCTGCTTGTCTGAAGGTCACTGTCTGCTAAATTTCTCTGGAAGTGTTCATAGGGACAGTATTACTTGAGCTCTAGAATGCTGATAACTGTTGGGGCCTTTATACTTGTATTCTAAGTAAAGTTAATTTATGACTGAATATAAAAAATCATTGGCTCACATTCTCTTTTCTTGAGCATCTTGCACATGCTATTCAATTTCTTCTTACATGAAGCATTGTTTTCAAAAAGGTCTGGTGATAATATAATTATATAATGATAGTCTCCCTTATAAGAGACTTGGTCTTTTTACCTGAATGTGAATGCCCAAATAATTTTTTCTTTGATATTCAATAATTTCTAGGATATTCTTCCTAGAATATGTCTTAATGGTAGTCATTTTATATGTTTTCTCAAATACTGAGTGCACCCTTTCAAAATTTAATTTTAAATCTTTTTCTATTATATTGAGAAAGCTTTCTTGAATTATAGTTTCTATTGTATTCTCCCTGATCCATTTTGGTTTTCTTTTCTGAAGACTCTATATAAAAATATGTTGAGTCTTTTCTTTCTATCTTTTTATTAGTCATGTATTCTTGAATTGGGTTTCTTCTCCCTTCTTTTTTATTTTTGGACATTTTCTCTTCTACATCTTCTATTTCACTTTAGATATTTTTTAAGCCTCTTAAGGAATTCTTTGGTCTTGTGTTTCTTTCAATTTAATCTTTGTTTTTGAAATCATTCTTTCTTTTATTTGTAATTTTTCTTTAATTTTGTTAAAGCATCTCTTAACTTTTCTAATTCTGATTTATGTTTTTATTTATAGGTTGTGTTATTTCTTTAATATCTTTTAGATTGTTTAATTTTTATCTTCTAAAAACATTCTAGAACTCCTTAACTGTTACTATTCTTCTATTCTTGTTCTGATAGACTTATGTATTTTTTTCATCCCCTTTATATTTTTGTGAGGATTCAGGAGAAGGAAGAAACAAAGACATGTTTTCAGTCCACAATATTTAATTAGCCCCATTTTTCTTGTGGATTGTATTTTCTTATTGATTTATAGAAGCTTTCTATCCAACTCATTAGTTAATTTTTCACTGCTTATACATATTATATTTACTTTTAGTATGTACTTGTCATTTAAAAAACTTATTATTTAATTTATTAAGATTTTCATTTTAATTCTTATTCTTTCCTTTATGGTTTATGTGATTTTGTGTCTTGTTTAATAAATTCTTTCCTATTTCAAGGACATGGAAATATTTTCCTATGTGCTCTTCTTAAAAAATTAAAATTTGCTTTTCATGTTTCTTGCTGTAATTTATGTAGGATTAAGTTTTGTGTGTAGTTTGACATACAGAGCGTTTCCCCCATGTTGATAACTGAAGAATTTATCCTTTCCTCTTGATTTGTAATGTTTAGTATACACTAAATTGCTCCATTTTCATAGGTCTGTTTATGAGTTCACTTTTATTCTCACTTGTTTCCCTTTGAATTGATACTACACAGTTTTAATTACAGTAGCTTAATAATAATAATATTGTAGGTAAAGTGGTTGCTCCTTATTATTTTGCTTCAAAATGATTTTGGCCATTCTTGACTTTTACCCATCTAAGATCTAAACAGAAACACATAAACAAACATACTCTGTGGCAATTTTGATTAGAATAGCTTTGGATTTATAGACTTTGAGACTTATTTTTATTTAATTCAATTTTCTCATAAAGCAGACATATAGTGTGCTTTCATGGAACATGTCCAGAAGAATTTCATAAAGAATATATACATGTAGTGATCTCCACATATATATGTAGACAATACACATTTGCACATCTTTGTATATGGATGGAATATTTATTTGTAGAAATAGATATACAAATAAGCAACTGTCAATGTCCCTGGGGAAGAAGACTAAGAAATTGGGATCTGATGTGAGGAGGATGTTTACTTTTCACTATAAAATATTTTATCATATTTGGATTATTTTAACCTTGTCCATGTGTTACTTTTTCTTTTAAGCAATCCCATTTGAAGACTACCCTTGACTGGCTTACATCAGTATCTTAATTATGACAGGTGGTTGGTGTGAGAATTGGGGAAAATCTCATGGTGGCAGAACAACAATCTTTTTCCAAATTTCTTTCATTTAATAAGCACCAGTAACTGAGAAACCTCTAAATAGAGGTTCTACAGTAATTATCCCAATTTTCTTACTTTAGATGACTATTACATCATTAAAATATTTTAAATGGAAGAAAAAAGATTCTTCAAATTTATCTGATAATGTTTCTTGTGCTATGTGTATAGACAAAACGAAGAATTAATCAGTTGCTTGCCAGTAATAAAAGAACAAAAGTTATCACTTTTCTATCATTGGTAACTCAGTGACTCACATATAATAAAAAGTCCTTAATAAGTACATCCGAAAGTATTGATAAACTTTTGAGGGTGGTATGGAGTGGTTTATTGTGGGGTATGATACAGAATCTAGGATATAGTAAGTACTCAGTAAATGTCAGCTGTTGATTTTCTCAGTATTATACATATGATTTCCATTATCATTAGCCCCAAACTTTGTCCTCAACCTGATTCTGCATAGCATCTGTAAATTGTCTGGGTGAGGATAAGAAAGTATGTCTATTGCTTTTTTAGCTTTCATTACTCTGGGATGGATAGAAAGATTTCATAGGCTGGAAATATGTGATGAATCTAATAAAGGTGGAATTTAATAGTGTCCAGTATCCTGAAGATGAAATAACACTCAAATGATCAAGGACAGGAAGAAGGCATAGTTTGCTTAATAGCAGTACTTGTAGAAATTTTAAGGAGTTTTAGTAGGGAGTAGGTCTTAATCTGAATTACTAGTGTGCTCTGGCCACCAAAGAAGGTAACACTACCGAAGTTATATTAAAAGAATATAGTTTTGACAATGAAGAAGTTGTTAGTAATGCTCTATTAGATAAGGATTGTCTATACCTGAAGCATTTATTACATACAATCCTAGACATCACACATCTTAGGAAATATAGGCTTGAGGGACTATTAGAAAAACAACAACAACAACCAGTGATCAGGATAGTGAAGACTAAGCTATTTTGTATGAAAAATGGGAATTTTTCTTTGAGAAGAAAATGACTCACGGAAGATATGATAGTTGTCTTCAAATATTTGGAAAGAAGTTGCGAGATAGAGATTTTTATGACTTTCAAAAGAAAAGATAGAATGATAGGTGAATATAAGGAAGAAATTCCAGATGGTCTCTAAAAGTAGCCACCTGTTTTAAAATTCTAGAGCAGTGCTGTGCAGTAATAAGTTTCACGGCCAAATACTGGGACTGTGGTAGAGGATTAAGGAATCAGTTAAGTGGCTGGATCAGATGAAATTTAAGCTGGATATTTCATGTTTGATTTATTTTGGCATAGTACAGTGCAGCTTCAGATATGGCTGTATCTATTATTGGGAAGGATTGCCACACACCTGTGTTTATTGGTGGAGTGGTCAATAGAATTGAACTAATATGCTGTGAACTTGGCAAGTACTGTTTTATGTTTACTATTTTGATACATATGAAATAGATAAAGTATTGTGTATTGGTTTGGTACACTGGATAGTATAGAAGGAAACCTGAATAATTGAAATGTTTAAACCTATTCCAAGCGTGGTGATAGTTGTATTTTATTGGTAAATGTTTAATAGTCAGTCCATTGTGTTTAACACTCAGCTCACTGGCCCATGGTGAAACCACTTGTTGAATAAATGAATGATTAGTTCTCCTCATTGCTTGAGTGATGTATGCTAGCTTCTAACCTGTCTGAGGAATGGAGGGAGCCATTTCCTAAAAAGCACTACTTATTTAGATTACCTGGACACATTCCCCACAAATTCTACCTTCTTAGAAAAGAAGGCATAAAGAGCAATGGGAGAGGACATGCAAAGAGAAGCTGCAGGATGCGGTAGGAAGGTCTCCTCTGGTGTAAGCAAAGTCAGCTCCAAGAATGAGGCTGAATATTTTCAGGGGAGAGAGAGAAATGTTTTAAGGGGATATTCAAAGAAACTTTCCAGAATTGGGGCAGTAGGAAGTATTTAGAATTATGGCACTCCATTGGAAAATGCTATTTTCATATAAACATTTATAGAATATATTTGGGACTGTTTTTTGAACTCAGAAATAACATTCTGTAACCTATAAGGACATGTAAAAATGTAGTAAAAAATGTAATCATGTAAAACAACATCAAATCCTATAAAACATCTAAACCCTTTTGTGGAATGTGAGACTCTGAATGTTGTTTTAAACTGTTTATTTGGTACTGATGGCTGTGTGTGGCCACAGAGACCTGCAAAACAATGACAGTTCTTTTCTTTAGCAATTTGGAAATAGTGATCTTTAGGCTATATTTTGGGAAATTCTATGATGTCTTATTTGTTTAACTATATTCTTACCTAGGGCTGTGTACAGATGAGCGATGCCCATAGTTCATTCAGTCCTCCCTACTGAGATCATTATTGATTAAATAGAACAAGACTAGAAATCTATCATTCTAGATCTTATTTTTGTTTGTTTCCAATGACAATTTGAGTGAGGCCTGGGTCAAGGATTAAATTTATTATCTCATCCTAAATACTCTTAATCTTATTCCCAAAGGACAATGGATTATGGGTTAAAGAGATCTTTTTTTATAAGCTGCCATACATCTCTACGAAAGAACTATTTGGAGGCAAAAAGTCACTGATTTAAAATTGAGAAGTTTTTCTTCCTTTTTTCTCCTCCCTCATTTCCTTACTCTTTTCCTTTTTCTCCTCCCTCTTTTCCTCTCTCTTTTATGACAAGCTGTGCAGTAAGCATGAAGCATGCCCAAGTTCCTGAAATTTACTCTCCAGATTCTTTCCCTGCATTCACCAGAGGTGAACAGACCAGAAACTGTCATTGTTTCCATCAACTTGGAACTGTCGGCACATGTGTGGGCAATACAAAAAAGTTGGAAAGGAACATTTATCTTGGAAATGTTTTTGTGTGTCACACAGAGAAGAGATTATTTCTGAGTTTAAAAATAGTCAACACAACTTGGAAAACATGGTAATATTTATTCATGATAATAAACGTGTTTTAATGAAAGCCATGGATGTCCAAACACAAACTGAATCATGACACCCAATGGCCTTTTTTTTTTTTACAAAAACCGTGACATATGTCCCATTAATTTGCTAAATGAAATGAGTGAGGAAAAGATGAATCAAAAACACTAAAATTCTTTTAAACATACCCTCTAATAATAGACATCAACCCTAGACATGGCATTCAAAAATAGTCCCTTTACTTTAACTTCATCTGCTGAGTTTTTGTTACTAGACCTTTATAGATTTCTTTAAAGCTTTTATTGTTATCATTCATTTCAACATAAAACTGCTAGCACTTTGGCTTCACCTTCTACAGAAGATTAAATTCTATGACATTAGTACATATGTAGTAAGGTACACAACGTCATTTGTAAATATGTGAGTTTGAAAGGGCCATCACAGACATCCAATGAACCACATACCAAATAGGATATATATATTTATATATACCATGTGGTATATATAATGGTTGACTAGAAAAAATGATATACTTTCTAATTTGTTTGTGCCTAACAACTTCAGACTCCTTTTAAATTAAACTTACCTATTTGGAAAAAGTTAAAGTTTGTTAAAGATTTAAGTCGCTACATGTAAATACTATTAAATCTGATGCCTAGATAATTATTTGTTGTTTTCCAAAAATTCACCTTACTCTTTTCTAGGAATAGTTTGGACCCATTTGCTGTCATACAAAAAATCAAGTTAAATGCAAGAAAAGACTTTTCTAAATAAAATTTTCTTACTGGAAATTTGTAACATGGTCATCCTATTGTTTCTTTTCAATTGAATTATCAGGATCTGCAAATTTTAAAAAGACAATAAAGTTTATAAAGCAAACCCCGGGAAGAAAGGCACTTATACCCTGCACAGAGTTATTCCAGTCTGTATACTCCATAACCTTTATCAAATGGAATTGATTTCTGGCTGGCATACAAATACATCAAAGTGCCAGAATAAAGTAAAATCAGAATGCTTTTGAAAGAGAATCAAGTTGGCTACCAAATGTTTCATATCGGTAGGCTATTTCTTTAGAGGCTTCTGATGGAAATTTGAAGTATATGTTATCATATCAAGTGCAGGAGAGGTATAAGGCTGTTGAGAAATTCCCTCAGTTTATTGACTAAAAAGCCAAAACAATTGTCTTTAACAGTAGAGCTTGACAAGATAATTAAATGAATGATAACAAAATCTCAGCAGGGAAATGCCCATTAATTGAATTTATTTGGGAGCATGTTTTCACAAGTATAACCAAATTATCTAATTTTCACTCACATTAAAAACTGATAGTCTACAACAACTAATTACTAGAAATGAAGTAAAAGACTCATACTTTGAACCACAACACAGAAGGAAACAAACATCAAAAGTTTGTCATGATATTTGACAGCTTCCTAAATTCCTAAAAGTTCCATTCATCATTTTGCTCTGTGAAAATCTTTCAGTGAAACTCGCCAAAGAAAAAAAATCCCAGTAATTTCTATGTAGTAGTGCTTTTAAAGCTGAAACACATTTGCCACATTCTTTGTATCTTTTCCTGATACTAATATGTGTGTAGGTATGAGTATGTCAACAGGCAAAATAACTTGAGAAGAATACGTTATAGATATAACAATTGAGTTTTGGCGTTTCTTCTTTCTTTTTTTAATTTTATTTATTTATTTGACAGAGGGAGAGAGAGAGAGAGAGAGCACAAGTAGGCAGAGAGGCAGGCAGAGAGAGAGGGGGAAGCAGGCTTCCTGCTGAGCAGAGAGCCCAATGCGGGGCTGGATCCCTGGACCTTGAGATCATGATCTGAGCAGCAGGCAGAGGCTTTAACCCACTGAGCCACCGAGGTGCCCCAGGCATCTCTTTTCTGTAAGAAAATTAGTGCCTTGTTTTCCTCTTTCGTATCACTTATGGTTAATTACTTTTAAAAATTTGGTGCTGTTCTCGTGTTGTACAGATCAAAAAAATCTGAATTAAAGTCTCATTATGGTCAACTTTTAAATTTGAAATGAGGGATGAAATAATTTATAGTTTACTCAGATTTTCTTCTTCGAGCTGTGAGCATGATCTTTCCAAATTCAAATTGGATAGTTTTACTGCTTTAGCAAATGACTTTCCAATTTCCATAAAGCTAATGATGAGGCTTATGATACATCTGTAGTATTCAACCAGATTTTGTTCATAGTCAACATATTCAATAGAAATTTAAATCTATGAAATCTATTACTTTCATATTTCTAATCCCATACTCTAGAACAACACCTGATAATAATTTTATATAATAGCAAAACAATGAAATAAAGTCCATTTCGACTTAATGCTTGTATAAATTCTAAGCAGCCTTAACTATTTGCATTTTAATCTGAGGGAGGAAAATCTGAATTGCCAAAGGTGCCAAAAATATCATTTTAATCTTGTGACTTATTTTTCCTAAAGAAAATTGTCTAAATAAGTACATTTTAAAGATATCAGTTAAAATTTAACAATATTCAAAATATTTCTTGCATTTAAAAATTATGTTTCAGCTTTAAAAACAGTTCTTAATGTTCTATTTATTGTGGGAAACCATTTTACACTCAGAAAACTAGCTGCTGTAATTATAAAACTAACAACTAACACTCATTCACAATGACTTTAACACGACTTGAGAATAGTAATAAAACCCAGAACTGCTTTTTATCTTTCACAAAGTTGACACTACATTAATTTAGAAAAAAGACTGGGACTATGTTTTGTTTTCCTAAATCATTTCCCTAAATTAATATAACATAGATGTTAGTTATGGCCTATATAGGTAGATTGATAGATAAATTTAGAGCAACAGATATGCAGGTAGATATAAATATGGCCATCATTAAGATAGACTAGAATGTTTGATTTTGCCAAGTGAAGTAATGCATATGAAAGATTTCACTCATATCTTATTGGTTGCCATTTCTTTCTTTTTATCTTTTGTTGAATTGCTGTAATAAAAGACAGTTTTCTGATTAGCAATATTTCAGACGTTAAGCAATTCTTTTTCTTGGTTTATACTGGCAGTTCACAGTCTAAAAGCATAACCACATTGGGCAAAAACTGCATGTAGACCGCTCTGGGTTTTGAAGACTTTTTGCCTCAACAGAGATTTTTATTTGAAGTTATAGAGTAATATCTACATTTAATTGATAGTTAATAATTGGGAGGGGGAATTACAAGCAAAAGAAATTCCTTGATACAGAAGATTTTATCTTTTAGTCTCAGCTTAATGTCTTGCTCAGCAGTTTTTAGTTCTCTCAGGAGGATAACTTTCTATCCATTACTTTATGATAGTTTAATCACCCTTATATTATGAACCTAGCAATTCTCATTTCATGAAATATTGCACATTTATTTCCAATAGGCCTTTTCCTTGACGATGAAAATCAGAGCTTGTGTTTCTAACTGAAAAGAATTGGCACATTTTATTTCTTTCACAACACTTTCACGTAAGAGGTATTTAAAAATACAAAGCTCATATTTTTCATGAGTTCCCGGGCTTATAAATTCATAATGTTAAAGTTTCATTAGTTTCATCTTAGATGAGACTTGCCTTTAAATACACATGTGTTTTCTATAGAAGTTATCTATATGTCTTCAAAAACCCAACTGGTCTAGAAAAATGACTCTGAGACAGTCATGTTTCTTTTGTTATTTAAAAAAAAAAAAGACAAAACAGCAATAAACATTTTAGCTCTTTAATGAGCAAAGATCATGTCTCTTTGCATTGGACTAATAGTCATTATCCAGATTATCTTTATTTCACGCAATGACCAGTGACATGGCCAAGATGTACAAAGTTGTTTCCATCAAGTAGTATACAATTTTTTTTTTGTATAATAAGCTTTCATTCTTGAAAAAGAGTAACTGAAAAGAAAGGTTTCTGTTACTGCAGTTAGTTTGTCAGAGAAAGTTCTTTGCATTATCTTACAAACTATCAAAATTGCTAGTCATCTGAAAAAATGTAAAAAAAAATCACATAACTTTAGTCTAATAGAAATATAGTACAGGTAAGAGAGAAAGTATTTATCAGGATGTGCTCTTTAAGTCCATCTCAATTTTTTTTTAATATAAATGTACATCTGATTACATATACAAACATTTGGAAAGGTCTGTGATATACTGTTACTGGTAAACAACAGGGTGATGAAGAGTTTCCTGTGGTCTTAAAGTATTCATTTAAAATCACACATACGTGTTAAGACTCAAATCTTCCAGGTGTTGACTCTCCTTCTAGGTTCTGTATCTATGTTGTACTCTACTGAGATTGCGTGAGTAAATTCCAGTGAATGAACCTCAGTGAGAAAGATAAGTGATATGAGGAGGGACATAAGTGTATATTGACTTTTTATTAGTAAACATTTTGTCATGCAACATGAGGAAATCAATTAACTGAGAACTGTAATCAGAGTGGTAATTTGGGGCATCCTCATATCGTAAAAGACTGTTGCAAGTAACTCTTTGGACACACTTCACCTTACCAAAAGGAACAAAATACAGAATAACAAAAACCACAGCAAATTATAGATCCTGTAACACATGTCCAATCAGGGCTATATTTCTATAAATTATTTAGATTGGGATGAAAAGAACATTAAAAACACAGGAATTTCTTTTTTCCTGGGATTTGTATCAGCGAGTTTTCACCACTATACCTATAGTTTCTTCAAATACCTTTAACAACTAATTCTTCCTATTATCAAACTACTGTGAATTATTTACTTCTAATTATTTTTGCCCCTTAAAATCTTCTTTAGGTTCTGCCAATTGATAGAGGAAGCTTCTATTAAAGACTCCAATGGGATGAGAAGAATTTTAATTACGGCTTAATCAGCAGCACAGCCACCAAGCATATAAATTATCATGCACATCGTGCTAAAAATATCCAGTTTCCTTTATCCCCACAACTTTATACTGACAGCACTTATGTGATAATATTGTACCTGCCAGTCTTTAAACTTCTTTGTTTTACTGGCAAATTTCAGCATGAGCCTCTGCTAAGGCCATTAACAGCATTGGTGCTTTGTGTACTTATCCAAATATGTAAATATGGTCTACACAATAAAACGGCTCCAAATAAAAACTGGTGAAAATTATCTGACATTCCATTGGTGTGTCCCTTGTGCATATTCATGGTTGTTTTTTTTATTTTCATGTTTTATATTTCAGACATAGTTCTTTCCCGTTTGGTGTTCCACATGCCTAATTCCGTTATGTAACATAAATCTTCAAAAAATTAATTCTTGAATGTGAATGAAAAAGTATCATTCAGAACAATTGCTTCAAGCAATTGAAATTCATTTTTAAAGTTGATTTGTGTATATATGTACAATTTATTTTTTTCAAAACCCCCAAAGTTCTTGATATGTATATTCACATAATATTCCTCCTTATTTAAATAGTAAGAGTCTTGTAGGTTGAAAGCCAAGGAATCTTCAGTAATCTTTTACTGCAATCCATCAAAAAAATAGAGTTTGTTTCTCTTATCTGGCTATACCCTGGTTGTTGAGTGTGAATGGGGGTGGGGATGGGGATGGGGCAGAGTATTGTTCTGTCCTCCGGTAAATGTATTGAATGTGTGTAAGGGTTGAATCCCTGGTATAGTGTTGGGAATCATTGTAATGGTGTTGGGTGTCATTAAGGGAACATCATCAGGTGACCTCCTCATAGCTAGTGTGTAATCTGGGGGGCAGGCGGTCCGAAGAACCACCTCATGTGGATGGATGGACTCACATTCATGATCCAAATCAGTGTGCTTCATTTGGAGGGACATGATCTCCTCTTCTTGTGCGTGGGTCAGATCGTTGGTAGTAGTGCGCTGAGGGCTGCATCTCCTATGAACATCATGTCTCCTCTTATCCTTTTTGTAGTACAGGGCTGCAAAGGCAAGGATGTTTAGAAACAGCAGAGATGCTCCAACTGCAATAGTGACGCTCAGCTCTGTGGAGTAGTCCCTTTGATCCACTGAAAATGGACTTGGTTGTTGTTTGGGATCATCCTGCTTGGCAGTGGGAAATGCTGATGTGACAGGTACAGAATTCTTTCTCGTAGGTCTGAAAGTGATGTCGGTTGATGGCACTTTAGTTGTCGTCGAGGTATACTGAGAAATGTCATTGAGATTATGCAGGTGAGGTACCAGCTCCAACCAGAGGTTCACCTTATTGGCTCTATAATGTTCTTTAACTCTTGGCTTTAATCCAATATGGAGATAAAGTTGATCTTTCTGGGAATATCTGGTCCATGCTACTTCTTCGAAGCGGTTGGGTTTAGTATGGATGAATTTCGTGTCTTGAGGGACTGGTTGATTGGGGTCACTAGGAAAGAAAAAAGCACCATGAGAACAAAATTGTTTTATTTTTTTTCTTAGTCAAAATAGTACTAATTCAACATCAAATTGGAGAGGTAAATTAGCAAGTCAGCAAGGCCTTAGACTGTGTTTTAATAACAAATGAGTCAATTTAGAAATACAGATCTTATCTCAGGCAGGTTAGATGGACGATGATGTGATGAGAGTAAGCCTCACGTTCTCATTCTCTTTGCCCATTTAAAGACGGGCTACTATCTACCTAAAGATATAAAAATTCATATACATATGCATTGTCTTTTAGGCAAACTAACAAGGACAGCATGGGATAGAGGAAAAGACTCGAGTTTTGGAATTAGCTTATGAGGTTTTAAGTCCTACTAGTGCTACATACAAGACATATGAATATCTATATGAGGCTAAACTCTTATCACCTCAGTCTCTTATTTGTAAAATTGATTAACAATACCTGAAGGATCAAAGTGCAAACGATACTATAAATTGGAAAGCACTATAAAAATATTCATCACTACTAAATAACAACAAGTCTTGTGTAATAAAAAAACACAAAATAAGTTTAATTACTGAGGAATGCAATGAGTATCAAGGCTTTCTTAGTAAACTTCTAAAAAGTAAGAACTAATGAAGCAGTGATTTCTGAAATAGCACTTTATAGGATTTTGAATAAAGAAACCTAGTATTTTATTGACAAGAATTTATTAAATGAGATCACTTGGACAAAAAATGTGTATTATTTTTAAATGCTTACAAGGATATTTTTATTAAATTATAGAAAACTTTATTCCTTACGTACATACCCAGTTTTGGCAAAATTTGTCCAATATGTCATTACAACTGCACTCAGCATCACATCATTTTTGGAGAAATTGCAAGGAAATAACTCTGTAGGTCCAATCATGGGGATTCCTAGTACGTAGGGAACCTCGTCTCCATGAGCTGCATCAGCCCAAGCTGGAACTTGATCTGTTTGGCAATGATGGTAGAAGGCATAGAAATATGTAGGTGAACCAAAGTTTGAGTGAAGATCCGCTGTAGCTACAGCTGGTGCCACCCATTGATGGTCTGTAAACAAAGCCAATAATGTCTTCCTTCTGGTTTCAGGGTTATGACGGTCAGCCCAATCAGTATACATGAATTTAATGGTTTCTCTCAGAACATCTTTGCCTTCAGGATATCCATATAAATTATCAACAAAATTGGAAACAGCAAAGTCAAAATCACTAGCTGATATACCATCATCACTATCCACTATATTTTCAACAAATTTTAACCCTTCGCCTTGGTTAACTCCTAACATTATGTCATAGTTGAGAAACTCTCCTTGCTCCATTAATATCTGAGGGTCATCTGGTATTACATCACCATCAATCACAGGTCCAAAGGCTATGTGGTATCGTGCTGGTTGGATATCTTGGTCAACAAGTTCTTTGTAAGGCTTCTTCTGTAGGCATTCCACTAACTCTACTGTATCTGAAACATTGCAACCAACTTTTGTGGCCAACATTCTAGCATATTTTGCAGGTTGGAAACTAACAGCCCAGCTGGAAAGGGCTGTTCCACTTTGAGCTATGGCTCGTTGGAAAAGTCCTATGGGAAAAACAACAAAGAGTTTGAGATGACTTTTGAATAATGTTGTGGTAAAACAGTAACATCTGATATTTTAGATGTGTATATAGAAACCCATATACAACTCAAGAAACAGGAAGATAGAGACATTTTTGCTTAAGAGAAGGTACATCCCCAGGGTATAAGGAGTCAGAGAGGTTGACTAAAGTCTTATGCTTTGAGTGGCAACTACTTTAGGGATCAAGAGGTCTAAATTGTTTGGTGTCTCAGAGAGGCAATAAGCCAAGAGAGATGGAGAATGTAAATATTAGTGGTAAGAAGTCCCAAATGTTTTTTTCAATCCACATGTAAACACTCATGTTATTATAAAAGTCAAGCAGATGGGCTCTCTCCCCCTTAACTCCTCATTAGACTTTATATTGTTTTTTGAGAATATTTCTTCCAGTTTGGCTGCACACATCTTCCTTCAAAATGGCTCCGTATGTTTGTTTTATTCAGATTTATTTAAAAAAAAAAAATTGTTGGGAGC
This sequence comes from Procyon lotor, assembly GCA_028646535.1. Taxonomy (NCBI): domain Eukaryota; kingdom Metazoa; phylum Chordata; class Mammalia; order Carnivora; family Procyonidae; genus Procyon; species Procyon lotor. The sequence continues at coordinate 106,720,482 of CM053603.1, read as the reverse complement.
TTACACGACTACTGGGGCTGAGGATTTGCTAATACCCTGGGGATGGCCCTGAAGGCACACAGAACAGAGTATCACTTTAGACATACTCTTTCCAGCTCTTCATGTCAGACACAGTGAATGCTCAATAGTCATCTTTCAGAAGAAGATATAACATTTGAAGTGTTTTCACTAGGTTAAAGAAAAAACCATCAGCAGAAAGATTCAGTGGGGGTGATTTAACTTTTTCCACTGTTGAATGTGCACTGCTATATTTTATCATAAAAGATGAAAAATACATGGTCCACTGCTTTTAACTTAATTGCATTTAAGAATTATAAATCATGGTCCCACATGCAGTTTGATAAGAGCTGCATGCCATTCAAATTTACAAATGCATTTTATCTACCCATTAAGGTATTTTCAAATAAAATTCTTGTTTTAAAAACATAATTTATCTATTTTCTTTAACACATTACATTTATTATCAATTTCCAAATATAGCTTTGTAGTTCAGTTAAACACATGCTCAATTATTCATATGTGTTAATGAGATAAGAATGCTTTTCACAAAGGTGCTAAAGCAGTGTCTGAATTAGAAACAAAATTTTAGATTTTTCTCCAAACATGTATATGTATTCAAAATGTCTATAATATGCTCCTAGATAATTCTAAAAATATTTAAAATGTCAAACAGTACCAATTTAAATTTGTTTTGGTTTCTGACATCTTTATGAACATATTTTTAGTTTGCCAGAGCAAAGTATGCTAGAGCGAATGATATAAATACAGATAATTTTAAAAAATTACATAGACTATGTGTTTGTTAACATTTGCTCAGAGAAATATTTTACTAATTCAAAACTTTTTAACTAAGATAAACCTGGTGATTATTTCCCATTTCAGGGGCTCAATGATATTAACTAAATATACCAAAAAATATTTGGGAAAAATGCACATTATTAAATATAGTCTGAAATACGCCATCTATTGGAAAAATCATATATTTTATTATTTGTGAAAATGTTTATTATGTGTATACAATCTGTGGTGGACTCCTGGTATACATAGACCTAAGCATTGCTGCAGCTCTGGGGTTTTACAGACTTAAATGTATGTCTGCATGGGAGACAGAATTAGCCTGTTGATTTTAAGATGTCTCTGGGGCATCCTCTGGTAAAAAAAAAAAAAATCAGGCAGCCTTTTTATGGAGATAGACTTAAAACCAAGCCGAATTAAAAAAAAAAAAACAAAGAATAAAAAAAAAGACTAAGCCGAATATAAAGCCATTTCTCTGGCCCCACAAGGACAGTTTTCCTTGAAGAGTGTGATGGAATATTATATTCCATTGGCATATGTTGGCATAGCCACCGGCCACTGTTTACCAAATCATCAATTGATGAATAGCAGTGCTAGCCAATGAACTAATTAGCTTATCTCTTTATCAATTCCTAGTTTTAGATTAGTTGACTGGCTTTGGTGCCCATTTTTGATCTCCATCTAGAAAAACTTTTAGAATAAATAGAAAGAAATAACTTTTGAGATCAAATGACTCTATGAAGACTGAATAGATTGTCTAATGTTAACCTCTGTAAAGACTGGCATTAGTACAGTCCTCAGCTAGAACAATCTAATCTCTTCAATGAAAAAAACCCAAACAACAAATTTGTTATTTCAAAATAAGCCACTTCATTACAGACCAAGATCTCTATACAATTGGAAATGTTTTCATGTGTGTCATTTTGTTCATCTCAAATCAGATCTCTACTAACATAAATGAGATGTCACATAAACTGTATCTATAAATTAAGTCTATGATAATATATGATTCTCCAAATATATATACTCATTTAATGATAGGCTGTTCTTTGGAAATACCACATCAGTGTATCTTTGATACTGAAAACAAATATTCTATGTCTGATGTTCATATCATAAAACTCAGTCTTACAAATCAAGATGCTTCATGAATTACACTTGACAGTGTATACTTCCTTAATATATATAAAATGACAATAAAAAAGCAGAAAACACGAAATAGTCTGTGTTGATGTGTATTTTCCATCTTCCTATCTCTTATGTATAACAGAGAGAAAGTATTTGCTTTTACAGATTTTTCCAACAAAACACTTATGTTCTGGTGGATATTTCAAGTTAATAATGAATGACTTAAACTCATAGTAAAATGGGGATCCATTTTATGGGGATCCATAAAAAACCAACATGATGAGCCTTGGGCAGGCATTTTGGAAAAAAGGGTCAAGGCCAGAAAATGGAGACAAAAAAAATATTTCATGGGTTTATGCAGCCTCAGTGCTCCGTGCTGCTTTAAAGCCAAGCTTCTGGGGGGAGAGGGAGGGGAAAAACACTTTTAAGTTAAAAATAGGAAAAGCAGGGGTGCCTGGGTGGCTCAGGGGGTTAAAGCCTCTGCCTTCGGCTCAGGTTATGATCTCAGGGTCATGGGATCGAGTCCCACATCAGGTTCTCTGCTCAGCTGGGAGCCTGCTTCCCCCTCTCTCTCTGCCTGCCTCTCTGCCTACTTGTGATCTCTCTCTCTCTGTCAAATAAATAAATAAAATCTTAAAAAAATAAAAATAAAGACAGAGAACACACAGATTCAAACCTAATTTTCCTTTTAAAGAAAAGCTCCACTAGTGACCTTGATGCTTTGACAATTTTGGATCATGCATGCAAAATAATCAAACATCCATTCCGTACTCAGATAACAAGTGAAAATCTTGTTTCCAGACAAACCAGCTTGTAACTGCTTCCTTATCTTCTTACCACTAAAGGGTTTTTACATGTCTGTTGTCTTGAAAATACATTATAAACAATCTTTGCATTTAAAAAGAACCTGTCTTTGATTTTTGATTACTGAATGAACAGAGATGACAACTGTGAACATCTTCGATTTTCCCAAAAAATCACCCTTTGAGAGGAAAGAAAAGTATCTGTAATGCTAACTGTTTTGAAGTGTACTTGAAAGAGCATCCTTACCAAGCTCCACAGGAGACAGAGAAAAGAGTTGGACAAAAATTGAAACATGCATAGAAAAGCTGAAGAAACAAAATTTTAAACAGTTATTGAGCTCAACCTAATAGTTTGAACAGAGAGATATATACAGAGCATCACATACTACTGATGGTGGTGGCATGCAGACACCAAAATTGTCAAAATTTGCAACCTGCATAATACCTTTGGTTGAATTGCTCCAACGGTTACCTTCAGAATAATGGGATAAAGTCAGGAGATTGACACATGAACCCCCAGCGCCAGATCCAAAAACAGTGATTCTTAAGGGGTCACCACCAAAGAATCCAATGTTCTCACTAGTCCATCTTAAAGCCTGTATGAGATCAAGGAGTCCATAGTTTCCTTTTGCAGCCTGATCCCCCGTGCTCAAGAAACCTGGAAGATCAAATAAATAAAAAGATACCTTAGGACACCTGTTTGAGTTGACATGAATTGAACACACATTCAATTTAAATACAGTTGAAGCCTGTGTTCATCAAGGTGAGTAGAGTTCAAGTTCTTTAGTAAAAATTATTTCCTATTGGAACAAAAGAATATACTTCAGGAAGAAGAGTAGACACTGAAGTCTGAAAAATGACATTTACCTTCCCCAAGTTATCAGGTAATAGGTAACAGGGGGCAGATAAAGAGAATGAAAATATTCTGAAAAACCTCAGGGGAGACATTCCACCTGCCAAGTTACTTAGAGACATTTGGGATAGTACCATGGGGCATATGAGAATGTGCTTTTGCATAAAACACTGTGTCAGTCCACCAGTGCTCATGGTCTAACATGGTTGGAATTTAAGGAATGTATTGCCAAGTGGCAGGATGTGAGGGTGAAGAGCAGGAGTATTTTTCTAACATTTGTGCATAAAATTATATGCAACTCTTTGCATGTAGATGTATACGTGCATTTTTATCAAAGATGGTCCATGCTTAGGAAAGAATCACTGTGTTTGAGGTAATTCGGGACCATATTTTGGAATACCTTAAAGGCTAAATGGAGCATATTGGTTCAATTAGAAAACAACACAGAATAATTAGAGATTTTTGAAAGATTCAGACTCATATAGAATGTTTAAAGCTCTGCTTTACAGTAAATGTGATAATCAGGAGGGATATATGCTGCATAAGAAAAAGAAAGGAGGTAGAGGAAAGGTTACAGGGATCTGAACTGCCAGGGATCTGGCAAAGATAACTGGAAAAAGGAGGAAAAATATAATCCTTAAGAACTGAATGAATTTCTTACACGTGAAAGTTGTTTTAGAGAGGAGTCAAAGATATTACTTTAATAATAATTCAAACATATTCATTCATTTCACTGACTTAATAACTTTTGTAATGTTCATTATAACTTATAAAACAAATACCTACTCTCTAATGTATTTCCACATTTGGTATAAATGCAAAAGTATAAAACAATTCATAAAAGATTCCCTTTTATCGACTACTCGTATATTGTGTAGAAAATATTTAGAGATATACCACATATAAATTGATTATATTCAGGGATATAATTTCCAATCTCATCAAGTTTATAGAACTAATTTTTTTTTTAATTAGAGCTATTCTCTTATTGCAGACCCACTACAGAAACTCAACATAAAGAAAGTAAAAATTATTTTGTTCAATTTGAAACATACCTTTATGTATTGAATATAGTTATTTTATAACTAAGCCAAGAAGTCAGTTATATTTGTGATAACTGTACCTATCAGTTGAATAAATCAATCTATACCCAAAGTGAATATAGGGACAAGAAATTCTTTAGAGGGCGCCTGGGTGGCTCAGTTGGTTAAGCAACTGCCTTTGGCTCAGGTCATGATCCTGGAGCCCCAGAGTCCAGTCCTGCATTGGGCTCCCTGCTCAGCAGGGAGTCTGCTTCTCTCTCTGACCCTCCCTGCTCTCATACTCTCTCTCTCAAATAAATGAATAAAAAAGAAATTATTTAGGATCATTGGAGGAAGCAATAGATGAAGGCAATCATGAATAATTTTGCAAAAAAAAAAAATGAAATGAAGATGATCAGTCATTCTTTACTACAAGACCAAAAATTCTATGAAACAAAAACACAATCTCTAGTCCAGTGTGTGTGTGTGTGTGTGTGTGTGTGTGTGTGTGTGTAACACCAGAAATAAATCATCCTTGAGACAGAGGTTAACTTTTAAAACATAGTATCCCAATAAATACATCTTTCTGGTCATACTCATTCCTTTTTTTTTTCTTTTTTAATCTACATAACAATTTAAGGAAATCTTCATGGTATCTTCTTACAAAGAAACGCTTTCAGGAGCAACTAGAGTGGCTTTGTTTGTTAAGCAGCTGATTTTTTATTTTGGCTCTGGTCATGATCTCAGAGTCCTGAGGGCAAGCCCCTTATCGGACTTCTCACTGAGTGTGGAGTCTACTTGAGATTCTTTCTTCCCTTCCTCTTTTGGTCCTTCCCCTCCCCCTATTTATGTACCTATTCTCTCTCAGAGAAAAAAAAGAAGCACTTTCAAATACCCAATAGTCATATAAAGGAGAGCCCATTAAAATACAAAATGAAAAGAAGGCAAACAACTCTTTTAACTTTATTTGTTGTTAAGTGAATTTTGGCATAACACAGAACCATTGGTTTAAATTCCCGAAGGGATCTGTTACAAATGTTTGGATCTATAAACGTGGACTGATGACATGAACCTTGAACACAACATTATGGGAGGATTACCGTGTGTTAGATAGAAAGGACTCTTGAAGGATAAAGAAGGTATAAGTGTGTGTATGTGTGTGTGTATGTGTGAGAGAGAGAGAGAGAGAGAGAGAGTGAATGAAAGTGAGAATGAGAGCATGCTCCAGTTTATTATCTAGATTTCTATATCACAAATACATTCAGATGAAATTTGATTTCTGAATGTAGCTTATGTCACTCAGTGCAAACCCCAGGATTTGTATTTAATTCCTCTTGAATAACATTGAATAATTCCAGTAATATCAAATGAATCTCTATATTCATAAAAAATTGACTTACCAATAAAATAATCATAATTCAATATGTAGCATGTGGAGAACCATGGTCATAAGATGATTATCTCTACATTAACTAAAAAATATCCCCTTTATAATTCCAGTTTTAGTCGCACCATTTAAACCACTTTGGTAGGTTGGTCAAATAATATGTGTTTACATAACAAACTTGTAAAAGCATGTCAGTTGCCTGAAAAGCAACTTCCACTTTCTATATAATTTAAAGAAATCTTGTAGTGTCTTCAAGAAAAAAAAATTTGAACAAAATTAATTCAACTCCAAAGTTGCACTGTTAAGTCACAGCATGGAAAATGGAGTAAATCATCAGGTAAAAGATTGTGTCCTAAGTACACTTGGAGTGTCCAAGCTACTCCGTCAAACTTCATTTTTACCTTTCATTCCTGAATTTCCTTCACTATTGATTTTTATTTCATGCATATGCTATAGCTTATCTATCTATATCATCTATCTCTCTAGCTATTATCTATCTATGTGGCTTCCAACTAAAAGCAAGTGATCATGAGCATGAGATCAGAGAGCCACTATGGGTTTTTGATTAGAAAAAACAACAGGTGTCTGCTGCCTTTATTAAGGTCAGTCAACCAATCAAATTTACCTTTTTAGACCCGAGAAAGTAATACCACATGCTTGTATGAATTCTTTGATTTCTGATGCTATATTCAAATGAAAGTTTGTGGTTCAGCCAAGGGTGAAAAATGAAGAATGTTGAGTAAATCACTGCCTCAAAAGACACAGTTTGGTAATTACCTAGGGAATGTGCATTGGCAGTATTCTTTATATACCTTGCTACCCAGTGAAGTGTCATTTAAAGTTCTTTTTAAATTTGATGGTAGCAGATGTGTCCTTAACAGTAGAATTATTTCAGATCACTCTAGCTGGAACTTTATATTGGACTGTCCAACTACAGTCCAGCCATGGCAGAACCCAATTTGACAAAGATCCTAAAGTGTTGCTTACCATCACAATTACTTTGGAAACGATTTTTCCCTTAATGTCACTTAAGTCATTCCTTATGGTCACTTACTTTATCTGCCTCTCTCGGCCTTCAATTGTAAGCTCCTAGAATGTATGACTAATTGATGTCCTGACACAATGACATATTATTTTTGTAGGATAGAATGATAACGGTTACATTATCTTCTCTTTTTGAGGGAGATAGCAACATAATTTTCCAGAAAATAACATTCAACCGTTTAATCTACTTGACTCATGAGTATAAAACCTTGACAAAAATATTACTTTGAAACTCAAGGTAAACTTTCAAAATTCATAATTATAACTATGCCAAGAATTAATCCAAGTGGCTCATGTATACACTATAATTCTCATCCGACTGTGTGTTCAGATAGAATTTATTTAATACCATTCTTCCCACCTAAAAATTTGTCCTATTAAAAAAACATCTCCAATCATTGTTTTTCCTACATGGGCTACTAGTTCTACTGATCTGATTAAATTTATTGAGCAGGTTTGGCATCAATGTGATGTTTACCTCATCTGGCAGTAAGATTACTTTCAGATCTTAGTGAGAAACCAAGCAACTCAACATGGGTCCACAGGCCCTTGGAATGGAAAAATCAGATCAGGCATACAATAAATTGGCAAGGGGAAAATAAATAAAAACAGATAATCACTGTAACCAGGTACTGGTTTGCGCTACTGATGTCCAGCAAATTCAGATGTGAGACCTGAAGGAATGTAAGAGAAGCTAAGCTGTCCAGTAGCAGCCTGGCAGCTGATGGGTTGATCCAATCTATATTCAGGTCTTTCACAGAATAACCACATAGACAACATATTTAGAATGCAAAGCAAAATGAAAGCAGGGTGCTTCCTGGTAGAAAAAAAG
>CM053603.1:106693810-106712118 GCA_028646535.1 Procyon lotor | reverse complement strand
CTTTATCTGATATGTCATTGGCGAATATCTTCTCCCATTCTGTCAGTTGTCTTTTGGTTTTGTTGACTGTTCCCTTTGCTGTGCAAAAGCTTTTGATCTTGATGAAGTCCCAATAGTTCATTTTTGCGAAAGGGAGAGAATCTTAAGCAGACTGCTCACCGAGCACATTGAGCATGAAGCACAGAGCCCCACATGGGACTCATTTCACCACTCTGAGAATCACAACCTGAGCTGAAACCACGAGTTGGATATCTAATGGATTGTGCCACCCAGGAACCCCTTATTTTTATTTTTTAGTATTTTTAGAGAGAGAGCAAGTTGGGGGAGAGGGACAAAGGGAGTGGAGAGAGAGACTCTTAAGCAGGCTCCATGCTCAGTGTGGAGCCCAATGTGGGGCTGGATTTCACAACCCTAAGCCTTGGGCCAAAATCTAGAGCCGGTTACTTAACTGACTGAACCACCCAGGTGTCCCAATTTTATTTTTTATTTTACCGAAGTATAATTGACATATAATATTATATTAGTTTCCAGTGTACAACGTAGTGATTTGACTTTTGTACACATTACAAAATGATCACTCCAGTAAATCTAGTTATCACTCATCACTATGTAAAATTAATACAATATTATTGTTTATTTTCCCCAGGCTATACATTACACCCGGATATAACTTATTTATCTCATAATTGCAAGTTTGTACTTAATCCCCTTCACCCATTTCGCCCAGCCCTCAAACCCCCTTCTCTCTGGCAACCACCAGGCTGTTCTCTGTCACAGAGGTTTTGAAATTGTTGAGCAGGCTACAGTGTGCAAGACAATTGAAAATACATATGTTGCCCTCTAAATTTTAATCAGGTAGTGAGAACATTTGTTATGACATAAACACATTTACTGTATCCTATTAAGCATAGAAAGCATATTTGTATTCATTGTACATAGTTCCTTAGAATTCAACTCAAACATTTAATTGGGTTGTATTGTACTGAGAATAGTTTTATAAGCAAAAATACTGTGGGGCACCTGGGTGGCTCAGTGGGTTAAAGCCTCTGCCTTCGGCTCAGGTCATGATCTCAGGGTCCTGAGATCGAGCCCCGCATTGGGCTCTCTGCTCAGCAGGGAGCCTGCTTCCCCCTCTCTCTCTGCCTTCCTCTCTGCCTACTTGTGATCTCTCTCCTCTCTGTCAAATAAATAAGTAAAATCTTAAAAAAAAAACACTGTGATGATGGATTAAATAGAAGACACTGTGTCTTGATTTGCTGATCACTCATTATCTTAGAATAGTTTGCAAAATTGCTAAACCATATTAGTAGTACATTTTTTTGATGCAGAAGAAAATAGCAGAAAAAAAGATGAGTGATATATGAATAATTTTGACTATTATAGACAGCAGTAGTCAACTGCACAAAGCTGAGACCTGGGCGAATGTTGGGATATTGTGTTCTTCAATCCCACACTAGCTGGCTCTGAGAATAGCACAGTTAAAAAAAAAAGAAGGATGAGAGATAAAGTCTGGGTAATGAATAATTTAACTAATTAACTTAGGACAACTAATTCCATATGAATATTGACAAAACAATATTGTTTTGTGTATTTTACTTCATAGTAGGATTTTTTGAGAAGATAAATAATTTCTTAAGGTATGACTAATAAAATTTTATAGTTATTTAATGCTGCTTTCATTATATTCTTCTCTATTAAAAGCTAACCTGACTGATTTAGTGATTTTAAAACTTTCTGTTTTTGAAAATTTTCAAAATTACCAAAACATTTCAAAAATAGTACAAACATTTACCATGTACTTGTCCCCCAGATTTCCCACATGCTAACATCTTCCTTCCTTTTTCTTCCCTTCCTTCTCACTCCCTTTCTTCCTCCCTCCCTTCTTTCCTTTTTCCTTCTCCCTCCCTTCCTTCCTTACCTTCCTTCTCACTCCCTCCCTTCTTTCCTTCCTTCCTTCCTTCCTTCCTTCCTTCCTTCCTTCCTTCCTTCCTTCCTTCCTTCCTTCCTTCCACTAACTCTTGCTCCCTGCCCTGCATCAAATCTGGAATCACAGGTTGAATTTTGTTTTCTACTTAAACTCCTTAATTTTGAATACAGTGTTGGTCTTTCTTTGGTTTTCTTGACCTTGATATTTTTCAAAGAATACAGGTCAGTTATCAGGTAGAATGTCCCTCAATTAAGATTTGTCCAATATTTCTTCATAATTGTATCTCCTCAGATTATGAATTTTTGACAGAAGGACCATAGAAGTAATGTGTTTATCTTAGTTCATCAAAACAACAGACACATAATGTTGATTTGTCTCATGACCACTTGGTTAAGGTGGTGATTTTCCACGTTTCTCCACTATTAAGTTACTATTTTTCCCTTTGCAGTTAATAAATATAAGAAAGGCAGATTATGTTGATACAATGTAAATATCCTGTTTCTTATCACACATTCACTAATTCTGGCATCTGTTTATGATTCTTATCTGAAACAAATATTAATTTCACCATTTATTATTAGTTGGAATTGGCAGTAAGAAAAATATTTCCCTTCTCCCCAGTTTATATTCATTCATTTATTCATATCATCATGGATTCAGAGTTTTTAATTTTATTCTAGGGGTTATAATCTTTTCCTTTCATTTATTTTGATGCTTATATTGTTCCTTATTTGGCCAATGAGATTCCCTCCCAGCTGGCCTTTATGTCATCTTGACATGTCTTTATCATCTTTGAGCACATCCTTACTTCTCCTTGGCACAATAAAAATAGGATTTTTGCAAGAAACTCTTGGGGTCTTAGACTTCCCTTTGGTTAAAAATGTTGAGTAGTCTTTTCATATATAAATTAATTAATTTTTCTTAGTAAATTATAAAATTAAAATTTCAAAGTAAGTTACTGAAAGTAAATTAAGATTATGACAATAACTAAAATCACGAAAAAATTTAGTAGTTACAAAAAGCAGAAATGGAAGCTTTTTCTTGAATTTGGCGGTATAGGGATATCTCATTTGTGAAAAAGTGTCATATAATGAGATTGAAACCACTAATCTGGAACAACACTTAATAATGTCACCAACACCACATATGAAGTACCGATATACCACTACACATACACAAACACACATCTACATCCAAGTAAAAATGGTGGTGATAACAAATCTAAGACTCACCCTAGCTAAAAGTATTTTAATGCCTCAAAGTATAGAGATTATGGAAAGAGCATAGTAATATGAGTTACCTATAGTGAAAATCTACAATATAAAGAAAATTACACTGAACTACTTCCTAATAGTCAGAGCTCTGATAAAACTTGAATGATAATCCAAATTTCTCACTCTCTCAAATTTTAAATTACAAAGATTTTTTTTTTTAAACAGATTTTTCCTAGGAAGTTTCAATTAGTGATTCTTAAAAGTTTGTGAACCCTACCTACCTACCTAGATTAGAGCCATATGGTATGCCTTTTAGAGCAGCTGCTAAGTATACATAAAGGCACTAGAATGGGCCCAAAATATCCTGAGGCAAACCAATTCCAGAGACCAACGTAGTAGTACCAGCAGCTAGCCTCAGGTAACCTCATTTACTAATGCCAAAGGGATATATGATAGGTCTTACTTAGATGTTAACAATAAATCCACCTAAAAACAAAAAACAAAAACCACAATAAATCCACATAATACTGAAAATTGGAATAACTTTTTGGGTTGTACTTAAGCGTAAGTAACACGGGGATATTGGCCCCTGCAATCCATCGGAAGTATTGTCTGGAGCCCCAAATCTATTGCTGTGTTAATGTGTGAAAGCTCACCGAGGAGAATATCACTCATGTAACTTGGCCTTCAGTTGGAGAAATTTTTCGAAAAGCTTTCCTAGACCAGCAATTCTGACAGTAGCTAATATGGATCTTCAGCTTGGAGGGTCAGGGAATGCCGTTCAATAGGGAAGGAAATATTGAAACAAGTAGAAGGTCAATTTAGAAGAAGCAGTGATCTGAATCTCCCCCAGGGCGCCCTCACATTAAGCTTGGATTTGTAATTGAAAATAAATCTTTCACGTTTGGGTGAAAAGTCTGAGGTCCTGTTCTGGGTGCAGTTTTCACTAAGCATTATATTTTCCAGTTTGAAGTCACTGTCCTTTTCAGCTGATTTGACCTGCAATGCCACAGTGGGATGTTGGCTGCCAAGTGATTAGCTATTCGAGAAAAAAGTGAAACTAATCTCTGTATTAATATACATGAGGTGAAACGAGGAAGAATCTGAGACTCGAAGGCGCGGAGACTGATGTTACAAGCTGTGCAGTGAGGCATACGCCCCCAGATCCAGTAGCAGAATCAAACCCCACAGAGGAAGGGTGACATTCGGCAGAGGTGGTGCAAGAGACAGCTGCCGTGGGTTGAAGTGACAGCTTGATTTTCTAGCACTTTAATGGAAAGACTTAGTCCTTTTTCAGAATAAAAAGAGCATCCTGTCATTATGGCACTTAGTAAAAGGCATACAAGTGCAGAATTCAATTTTTTCCTTTACGTTGAGGACTGGAGGGATGCTCTATTGAAGAGAAGGCATGCTTTTTTTTTTTTTAATTTGCTGATCTACAAAGCAATTCTCATCACTTTGTGTCTCCCGAGGAACCTTCATATAGGTTATTTTCCCTCTGTTAGAAGTAACCCATCTTTCTCTTAAGGAATCAAATAATCATGAAGATTAATTAATATCCCAAATCTGAAACTTTTAATGAAAAATAGTTCATTAAATCCACAGTCAGAGGATACCTACTCTTTCCAGGCATTCTGCTAGGTATTCAATATACAAAGACTAATAAGACATGTGCTCTGTTCTTCAGAAAGTTAGGTTTTGTTTGAATGTTTCTAGAACGTATTCCTTGTCTTCCTGCAGTCTCACCGTGGAGAGAGTGTATGAAAAAGATTCCCTGGACTCTACCTGTTTAACCAGTGGAATATGCACTTTTAGCAAGTTCCAAGGTGATTTTGATGCACACTAAAATTTGAAAACTCTGATGTCTTAAAGGTAAAAAATGCAGGGAATTCTGACCAAAAATATTAGGGCTGGAAGGAACTTTAGTAACTAGCGCAATCACGTATTTTACAGATGAGAACACTGAAGATCAGAGAGAATATAAACTCCCTGGTGTCACACAGCTGGCTGGGACCCCAGTTTTCTGGTCTCTAGCCCAGTGCTTGTAAAGTAAGAAACTGGTTGCGGGTTTCTTTACTCAAATGATTCATTACATTGTATATGTTCCCTCTTTTTTTTTTTTTTTTGCTTTACTAATCAACTATTTCCATATAATTTTGTATTTCAGGACTATGATGACAAAAGTTTGGTATATGAAACTCTCTACTCTTTTGGCCAGTTTTCTCCAGACTACCTTTCATCCACCGTTAGCTATCTAGACAAGCAAAGGTGTTTTTCCATGCAAAAATTATTATGTAAGGCCTATTTATTATATCTTTATTAATTTTTCCTGCAGTTAAAACTGCTAATTTTTATTTACAAATAATCCTTATATTTCCAAAGGGAAAGGAAAAACTGGACTTTAAATATGAGGCAATAAAATCTTTAATCTTACTTTTAAGATTCTAACTACTTCGGAGAGGAAAAAAATCTCTTATAAACTAATTTTATTATTTTCCCTGCTAGGAAATTCTTTTCAGAGCCGAAATATCTGTGTAGCTTGAGCCAGTTTCCTTTTGTTCTGTGCTCAGAGAAGATGGAAAACATCTGGCAGGTTCTTCTGGCAGGATATTCAAGGAAAATCTTTACTCTTCAGGCACAATAATCCAATTCCTTTTTGTCTACATTGTATGGAACTACTCTCCAACTCTTATATAAATGGATAAATTGCATAATGGAGATGGATATTTGTTGATCAGAGCCAAGTTATAGTAGTTTAATTTGCAATTTCTTTGAATAAAGTTAATTATAACAAAAGCAATGTTAATAAATTCTACAGAAAATCATTTGCTCTTTAGGTTTTTCATCTGTTATCCATGCCAAAAGAAATATCATTATGCAGCATGCTAAGAATTTTTTTTTTTTTTGAGCTTATCTAAGAGGAAACGCCGGCTGGTAGACTGCATCAGACCAGCTTTTATACCAGGTGCCACAGGGTTTCCATAAGCAACTTCGTGGTGAGGAAATCATCATGGCACAAGGGAAGCAGCCTGCAGGGGGTGACTTTTTCTAATTTACGCAAAGGTAAAGAAGTTATTAGAGTTACGCAAAGGTAGAGTTGGTAGCCGGCCCAAAAGGTCCACAACAAGCTCCTGCCAGATGTTCAGCATTGGATTTGTGCGTCAACAGGCTTAGCCTTTTCTCCTAGACATTGAGAGAAGGGCATCCCACCATTCTTAGAAAGAAAAAATACGAATAATACATTGTATCCTACAAATTGACCCAAGATTAAATGGCCATCATTTGAAAAGTTTTCATTTCTTATTAACCTTTTCTGTAAATATTTTAGAGTTATATAATTAGCAGCTTTCTGTTTTGTACATAGTTTCCTTTTGTTACGTTGGAGTTAGTGGATATTACTATCATCTAAGATGAAGAATTCTACAAAAGCACACTTGGTAGGCTGACTCTAAGTTTGGCAATGGAGCAAAGCTTGATTTCCTACTAAGCTGAGCTAGTATAATAATACAGTACTCAACGGAAAAACAAAAAAAATCCCTTTCCTTATTAAAAGCAGCATGTCAGATTCTGTCCAGAGAAACCTTGCTCACAGGAACGAGTAAGGCTCTGAGGGTGGAAAGGGTGATCAATATTTGATTACCTATATATCCTAGGTCACAGCTGCTCCTTTCCCTGAGCTGGGCCATAGTTCTTAAATTATTTAAGATCAGAAGCAAGGAATGTTAACTTCTCAAACTCAGCTTGGAGGCCTAGGACGAAGTCTGCTCCCCTAATATGACCTCCTTCTCCCTCTCTTTTTTTTAGCCTCTTTGATTCAGCCGGGGTGGACTTTTTTGTCCTTTTTTTCGAGAGCCTTCCTCCAGGCTTTCAGTTATGCCTTCTACTTGTGTTTACTTTACCCTTTTAAAGTTTCCCTGCATCGGATTCTCATTCCTCAAGTGACCATTTTTTTCTTTACCATCTTTTTCCATGAATACACATAAACCCCTTATTTCAAACCAAATGATAAAAAAAGAAAATTCAAATAAAAAACTATATATGTACATGTATATAGTTTTTCCAGAATATGGAATAATCAAATGATTTTAGTAATGCCTATTCTATTAGTATAACAATTAATAATAATGATGATTAGTCCTATGTAATATGACTGGAATTTATCGAGAGCCTCACACTACACTAGGCACTTGGTTAAGCACTTTGCATACCACGTTTCGTTTAACCTATATCATAGCCCGGAATAGTAGATAAGAGTTTGAGGTCATCTAGTGAGTTAATGATAGAGTAAGACCTAAAGGCTTTGCTTTGAAAAAAAAGTATGCACTTAATATTTTGATAATGAAGTGTATCTTTATTGTATGATCTTTTTTTTAAGCAAAATATCCATCTGCTGTAGCAACATAAAAGACAAACCTTTCCTGGGCTTCTAAGCATCTCTCTTCTGGATACTTAACATTTTTCCCCCTTAATAGATCATCCAGCCTACATAACTTCCTTCTATTCCTTGATAATATAATCTTCTCCTTTCCATAGGTCACACACTGGAACAAATGTATGATCCATTTGTGACAATGAAACACAGCGGCCTCCTTCTTATAATACAAAGGCACAATCAGAGAAGGGAAAAATAACTAAGCAAAAAAAGGAAAGTGAGAGAAAACTACTCTGGTTTTAAACATAACTCAATAGAAAATTTGTCTTTCATCAAAAGTATTTCCAGCCTAATGACTTGTGGTTTCTTCAGTCTTCATTTAAGTAGAATAGGACTCACTTTTCATAAAGTAGGTAAGTGGATAAAGTACTCATTCAATTCTACATTAATTTTAAAGGGAATGTGAACTAGCTCCACTTGATATGAGCACTCATCTCAAAGAAAGCGGGCAGTCAGAATTCCTGGGGACAGAACTGTCTAGTCTTATTTCAAGAAGGGGCCATGTTCCCTGGTCATGCAACTTAAAGAGACGAGCATTGGCTTTTTGCCCTGAGTGCTCTGTTCTTCATAACTTTGGACCATATGTCTCTAAGGGGGTGGGGGTAGGGTGTCCTAATGATATTCAGAACATATAGTTTCGTTCAACAGAAGACTTATGGAAGCATATGGCAGGCACAGTAGTAGGCACTGAGTTTGGAGAGTGATAGAACACAATCACATTTTAATGAAAATGAAGGCAGAAATGCAGTTCTTACTTATTGCTATCCATAACGGAGCAGCAACATAATATAAAAGATGGGGGAAGAGCAGTATTACAATAGGTAGGTTTCTTAACATCTAGAAAATAGGACTTCAGATGTGCATTATCTTATTCAGAGCCTAAGGCTGTAACATGAAGAGACAGATACATGGGCCACAACACAACTGTTACATTTCCTTCAGGGTTCCTTACAACTCTTATCTGAAACTTTCAATTCTATGTAGGGCCACTGCAAGTCACCTGGACTTGGAAGTAGGGGGCAGAGGAGAAAGGGTGGGGATAATGACAGTGTGGAAATAATATAAAGAACTCTAATATAAACATTGTATACTGAATTATAGAGCCTACTTTTAGTTCTCACCTCCCATACTATGACCTGAGATACAATCTTGATATTAGAATTCTTTATTATATAATACAGTAAGTGTCCCTAGTACACTTCCTAACAAATAGCAAGTACTTATTTGACTATAAGTATATTTATGGTGACTATACATATATTTATTGGGGATAATCTTTACAAATAATTATGTGCACGACTCTTTTCCATATTAGACTATAAACATTTGAGGGAGACTGAGAGGAGAGAAAAAGAACTCATCTTTGTATCCCCTGCCAGTCTCAGCACACACTAGGTCCTATTTTATAGAATGGCAGAATGTATCACTGAATTTGGGTGTCATTTCTCCTAACCCCAAATGGAGTCTTGGCTCTGCTATCCCCTCGCTTACTAATGATCTAGCTGAGCTCCACTTGCAAATCTGAAGGTGGAGCTAGAAGTCTGGCACCGACCAGTTCGGAAGCCGAACTGATTGTGCAGTGATCCACATCACTTGCTAACACAGCCGATGTGAATGAATTAGTCATGCCTGGTCTGCTTCTTTCTTGTGTACAGACACAGGCTAAAAACATGTCCTGCGGATGAATTTTTTTCAAGAACCCATAATTGACGTACATCACACATCTGCAAGTTTTCAGGCAGCTTTACAGACAATCTCAGCCCTTATTTAGATGAGGTTAGACGTGGGAACGAAGTAGAGCAGTAGCCATCACTGTGAAGCCTGAATGGGCTAGTCTATCACAGCCGGGGAGGTGTCCCGCAGAGATGGCTGTAAGTGACTTCCTAAGATAGTGGTAATGGACCGTGGGCTTAGGCTCTCTATCTCATCTCAGAGCTGGGCTGGTTGATTGGTGAATGATGAATGCAAGTGAGTCCAGCTGACAGCTGTCTACTGCTGAGGGGCTATAGATAACTGTAAGTAAAGTTAAAAGATGGGAGAGACTTCTCAGCTGCACTGATAAAATCATTGAGATGAGAAGTCTGAATAAGAGATGGAGCCAGGAGATAGCCAGGACAAGAAAGACCCGTCACAAGGCCCTCCACAAAGGTTTGGACAGACAGACTCTTAACAGAGAAATGAAGCTTGGGTTTTTCTCGCAGACATTGAATATACCCTCTGCCAGATAAGGAGAACGTACATTAAGAAGAAGCTCGCTGAGTGGTGAGCCCCTTGAGGTCAAGGATTATTTTTACAGTTTTCAGGTGCTGTGTACCCCTAGTGCTAACCACAGAATAGGCTCTTAATACGTGTACACACACTTGAACTGAAAATGGCCATAGTAGTGTCAAGACTAGAGCATCATCTTCAATATTGATCTCTAATGCCAAAGAAACAACAACTCCTACACTTTATTGATATTATAAAGAGACAAATGCAGGGATACCTGGGTGGCTCAGTCAGTTAAGTTTCTGTCTTCAGCTCAAGTCATGACCCTAAAGTCCCGGGATCGAGCCCCACATCAGGCTCTCTGCTCAGTGGGGAGTCTGGTTCTCTCTCTCTCTCTGCCCCTTACCCCACTTGTGCGCTCTCTCTCTCTCTCTCTCACTCTCTTTCTCTCTCTCTCTCTCAAATAAATAAAGAAAATCTTTAAAAAAAAGGGTGGGTAACATACGTGATCTTCCCTACTGTATGATTCACAATAAGTTAGAGAATGCTTAACATGGATCAGTCTTCAGATTTGGAAACACTCCAGTTAAATAGGCTCTTGTGTTATTGGTTCTTAAGAATTATTCTATGCTATATGTCCATCTGACCCATGACATAACAAGGTTAAGAATCAATGGGCATTTAAGTTGGATTAGCTCAATTTACTAGTCACTCTCCTTCAACAGACTAACAGTACTCCCTTTGGTTCTTACAGATCCCATCCATCAGTGTGAACTTCTGTTGATTATCATGAGCCATTTTTTTCCCCATTGCAAGAGACTTAGCCACTCATTCACTCATGAGTGTATTTCCTCTAGGGTCCAGAAAAGGGTCTTGTTAAAAATGAATCTAGGGTCATCACAGTGAGATTTTTCTAAAGCATACCCTTGCTCCCCTTTCCCACAAAATTTTGTCTGCATGTAGAAAGCTGGTTTTGCAAAGATAACCAGTTGGATTTGACGATAAGATCATATGTAGAGTGACCAACACACTGAAAGATCAATGACTTCATTTTCATTAAACTTAGGCAAAATAAATAAGCAAGAGTGTGGTGGGAATCTTGACGTCTCTGCATTTCTTTTAGATCTGTCTGCTTTCCTCTAGCCTCAACAGGTATCCAGTGCTCTCCAGGGCAGCACTATCATTCTCATTCCTAAAATATTTATTATGGGACTATGTAAATCCTATGAATGACTATTGAATGTGTAAGAGTCACTTAACATATAGCCCTAGGGCTTGCTGCATAAGGGCACCGAATAAATACACACTCTGTTGAACTGAAAATTGGCACTATTTTGTCAGGGCTAGAGAATCACCTTCGATGTTAGTCTCCAAGTAATGCCAGTTAGGTTCTCTATCAGGTGTCGTATTAGGTGACCATATCGGGTAACATTTTCATGTAATACGACTCTTGGAGACAACATTCAGACCTGGTTATAGGTTTAAGAACATGAAAAGTAATTGGACAGTTTTTAATCAAAAGCATAAATTGATCAATTCGTTCTTATAGAGAACTTACAACACTAATTTTAGAAAACACCTGGAGATATAATCCTTTGATATCAATACCATTTACTAATAATAGGGAAACTTATTGAAATTGATGAAATCAATTTCATCATCACTTGATAGTTTTCAGAGTTAACTACATCTGTTTCTGTTTAGTTACCATTGTGTTTGGAGACCAGATTTATTGTTGTCATGGTTTTTAATTCCAGATAAAAATGAATCAACCAGGAATATTTTTCCAAATGATACTGGTTAAGAAAAAACAGAAGGCCATAGTTTTAAATCAGTTACCTATTAATATTCAGCAGCTATTGGCAATATGTCTTCCAACAGTTTTTAGAACTGGTAGAGTGGAATGCCTAGTATTGAGTTCACTCATGTTGCTCCTCCCCACCATCTAGAC
This sequence comes from Procyon lotor, assembly GCA_028646535.1. Taxonomy (NCBI): domain Eukaryota; kingdom Metazoa; phylum Chordata; class Mammalia; order Carnivora; family Procyonidae; genus Procyon; species Procyon lotor. The sequence continues at coordinate 106,700,386 of CM053603.1, read as the reverse complement.
AGAAAGCTTAGCATGTTTTGTATATTAAACAACAGCAGGTATGTAGGAGAATTAGTTTAAAAAATAATCGAGGTAGTTGCCTTTTGAATTAAAAATCACAGAGACTCTAAATGCCACTTTGGAAAAAAAAATGAGTGCTATTAATCTACCCTTCCCAAATGGAACCTGGGGAGATTGAGCTACTGCTGGCTGCACATCTGTTACACAGAACAGCTGCATCAGAGGGTACAGATTAAAATAGAAATAGATTGGGTAGATGCTCTTTTGGTTCCAGAACATCCTTATAAAACACCTAGTCACACACAGTCTCCCTCTAATTTTCTAGCAACAATTTAAATAAATATAAGATGTCAGACAATAGTCCCAGTTCAGGGAAAAAAGGGCTTCAATTCCACCCAAGTTAATTGAGGCTAGAATCATTCCAGCAACATCTATGGCAATTTCACATTGGTGCACTTCAATTAAGGAATAATAAGAGTGCAAAGTAATTTATACTCATAGATTAGATGTCGTCTGTGAAAAATTACCGATTAACTCAAAGGCGGCCTCTGGAGTGCTCACCAAGCATTTTAATGGGGGTCTCTCTGTCACCTCTTGTCCTAATATCTGGTCAGAAACTAGCAACTCTGGAAATTTGCCTTTTAAAAGACTCAATATACCAGTTTTACACATCTATGACTTCCCTGTTTTGAAATCCCTAAACCACAACTGTCTTGTGGTACTAATCAGTTTTAATCATTTCCCATGTTTTCTATTATTTTGCCTACACTGTTTTTTTTTTATTTCAATTCTTCTGGTTTAGTTAGCATTAAAGGACATTTTCTTCAGTAAAGTAACAACAAAAAGACATTTTTTGGATAACATTGTTATTCAAATGATCTATATTGTATTTTCACCTCAATGAACATACATAACTAACTTTCAACAATGAGAAAATGTGGTGTTTGCAGTAAAGAGAAACCAGATTCTTAATTACTGTTTTCCTCACACTAAAATTTTAAGTCTTAGTAGATGATGATCATCATGAAGAAAATTTTTGCATAATATGTTCAACTCTCCTCAAATGAAGCAGGAGGATTACCGCTTGATTATCTGTTCTCAAATCAGTGCTTTAAGTGTCTACAGACATGGCTAAGAAATAGTAAATTAAAGAGAAGAATTAAAAATAGCTTTATTGAAACCATCCCTTTCTATTTTCCAGTTATTATCTGAAGAAAAACAAACTAAAACATAAAGCAATTCACATTTATTTTATTAGGAAAGAAAACGGTCTACTTAGTAATTTCCTCTTAGAGACAGAAGAGCAAAATTAAACACAACTGCAGCAAGTTGACTTTTGCCCTTTCCCTGTGACGATGGAAGTGTCCAAGACCTTGGACCTAATAAAGTCAGAAAGTCTGTGTCCCAAAGTGAGCTCTACCACTTACTCGTTGTGTGAGTTTTGGCTGAACATTTTGACCTCTGTGAAACAAGGTTCTCGGAAGAAGGGGACAGTATCTCAGTAGGTAGTTGTGAGGATGAAATATATTAGCATATGCAGACTCTGTGTAGTAAAGGCAGTTGTCATTTTTGGAGGGTACATTTTCGAATAAGACACCAGAATAATTTCTAAAATGTTCCTGAGAACTTTCTGTTTCTCTCTGAACAAGTATTCCATAGTCCTTTTTTTTAAAATTTGGATTTTATTTATTTATTTATTTATTTATTTATTTATTTATTTATTTATTTATATGACAGAGAGAGAGAGAGAGATCAAAGGCAGGCAGAGAGGCAGGCAGAGAGAGAGGGGGAAGCAGGCTCCCTGCTGAGCAGAGAGCCCCATGTGGGGCTGGATCCCAGGACCCTGAGATCATGACCTGAGCCGAAGGCAGAGGCTTTAACCCACTGAGCCACCCAGGCGCCCCCTAGTCCTTTTTTTTAAGAGTAAGGAATCACATATTTTGTAATTAGTGAGCACCTGCAATACCACTAACCTAATAAGACTTTTAGAGAACATATTAGTTTAAAGAGTTTAAAGTTTAAAGAGAAGTTGGGATAGAAAAACCATTACAGTGTTTGATTTTAAAGAGATTTCGAGAAAGAAAAGACCCAGGTAATTTAATATTAGATAAAAATTTCTGCACTTACAGTCATTAAAATGTGGTTCTGTGTTTGGTTTAGAAGTCTTGCTTTGTGGCAGCAGCTTATTCATACTGCTGACCTGTTTATTTAAACCTGTCATTGCTGTAGTCTAAGACTAAGTCTCCAGCCTGCCCACCCACGAGCCTGAAAGCCACGTTAAGTTATTCTACAAGCCCTAGCTCTGGGAAGATAGACACATTTGAAAGGAGAAATTTAAATATGATCTCTGAATTTCTTGAAGCAGAAGGTTATCAAAGCCATAGGCAAAAGGCATCATTTTTTTTTTTTTTTGAGAAATTAGAGATGTTCGTAAGTGAATATTTAAATACACCTGTGGCTTGGGCCTGTATAGGTTATTATATTTAGCTTAGTAAGATTTGTGATTAAAAATGGTATGTGATTAAACCCCAATGTACACTTTCTCATCTTCCTCTCAAATAATAAAAAAATATATAGAGAGATAAAAAGCTTGGAATGACAATGAAGTCAAGGCTGGGAGTTATACTATAGTAAGCATCTTGGAGGACTTGGATCTGATGGTGAAGTTGACCAAGCTGGATTCTATTTCTTTAACATCTATAGAACCCATGCAGTGTACCAGGCAATCTAAGCATCTTACAAATGTTGACTCATTCAAACCCGATTAATCCTATCAGATCAGTATTACTAAGATTTATTAACATCAGCTCACACAAGTTGTTAAGTAGTAAAGCTTGGATTTGAACCCAGATACTCTGACTCCAAAGTCCTCTCAAAACCACTCTGTTATGTAACTGTAAGAAACTAGATGAAGGATTACTTTGGAGAACAGAGTTGCTGTGCTGTGTTAAGACACATCCAAATTGACAAGAATGTGTGTGCAGATAGGTGTATTGTTTTAGTACCTGTCTCCCCTAAAGACACAAGATCCTTGAGGAAAAGGGCTATGCTGATTTTGTTCTCTCCTGTATGTTAACCTGTACCAAGGTTATCCTGTACCAAGAAGGTGTTCAAAGAATTTTTGTTGGTGGATAAGTGTACACTTGGATGATGGCTGGAAAAATTTTTCCAAGGATTCCTGGCTCAAAAGTCCAAGATCAACACCTGGTTGGGCATCTCTCTACTGCATGAGAACTGCTTCTTAAAATTTTAATTATTTATTGTTTTCTTAATCATAAAAGCAGTAAACTAAAGAAAATTTGAAAACTGAAAAGGAAAACAACAAAAATATAAATATAAAATAGAGAAGAAGTAAATTAGTTCATACTAGAGAAACAACTTAGGTTATAAAATAAGAATTTTAAAAAGATACAGAAAGATAGGATCAAATTTCCTAGTTATTAAAATAATTAAAGGGGCCCCTGGGTGGCTCAGTCAGTTGAGCTCCCAACTCTTGGTTTCAGCTCAGGTCATGATGTCATGGGTGGTGAGATTGAGGCCTGTGTGGGGCTCAGTGCTTAGGGAAGAGTCTGCTTGGGATTCTCTTCCTCTGTCCCTCCTTTCACTTGTGCTCATGCTCTCTCTCTATATATAAAATAAATAAATCTTAAAAAGAACTTTAAAGTTATTAAAATCAAACTTTATTCATCTCTGCTTTTCTAGGAAGGAAATTGAAGGATAAAAAAATATTTCATATTCGAAGTGGCGTGTAGCTCTCAAAACTAAGTTTTGTTGCTATTAGCAAGTATTAGACTAGGATAGCTCTTATTATTTTAAGTAGTCACTAAATAAGTCAAGAGACAATTTGAGGTGTCAAGTGGAAGACCGGCACAAAAAACACCTTTTGGAAACTGGTGGGAGTATGGAGGTAGAAGAGAAACAGCTGGGGGAAAAGTTAGAGCTCAGTACCTCACCAGGGTTGCAGAATTCCCTTGACAAGACATAATCTACCTGGATTCCTGAGTTGGGGCCAAACAAAGGTATGAAAAATGCCATAAATCCTCTTATATATATACCTTGTGCTTGAATTCTTAACTTTTGTTTCAAGATGAATGTGGTGTGGTATATGTTCTGAGACTTTAGATATCTGAGAATAGAAATTTTGCTGTGAATAATATCCTCAGGTCACGATATTTTTGCCTAAAACTCTATGGATGCTGCTCTGTCATCCTCTGGAATGAAGTTCCAGAGAGGGCTGGGGCTAGTGTAATTTTTTTTCCTTTCTAAGTATACTATTGTGTGTTGCTTTTGTTGTTGTTGTTTTTTTAAAGATTTTATTTATTTGATAGAGAGAAACACAGTGAGAGAGGGAACACAAGCAGAGGGAATGGTGGCGGGAGAAGCAGGCCTCCTGCCGAGCAGAGAGCCCGATGCGGGGCTCGATCCCAGGACCCTGGGATCATGACCTGAGCCGAAGGCAGATGCTTAATGACTGAGCCACCCCAGCACCCCTGTTGTTTTCTTTATGGACACTGTTTGGGGGGCTGGAAAATGAGAGTATCTATTTTTCATTCTTTGTAATTAAAAATGTTTTAGGATTTACCTAAATATGGGTATTTTTTAAAATTATTGCTTTTAATGAAAGCTCTTTTAGTTGGATACTTGAGCCATCTTTTCAGCTCAAGAAAATTTTTCCATAATACATTTCATTATGCTTCTATTCCAATTTTTATATCTTTCTTAGAAAACTCTTCTAAGGTTAGTTTTCCATATTTTTAATATCATACCTATTGTTTTCTCCCTCCTCATTTCAATGCTCTTTTCCTTTGTTTTTCTATATTCTGAGTAAGCTTTTAAGGTATGACCTCTACATCAGTGAATTGACATCAATCATTTTGGATTTAAAATCTGCCATTATTATTTAATTCTCTTGATAGCCTTCCTTATCTCACCACCCATTTTTTAATATTAGCCTGCTGTCTTTTATTTTAATCTGTGTTCTCCAAGTTGATTTATACCTCTGTTTCAAAGGTAATGTATTATATATTCTAAGAAAATGTCATATTTCTAAAATTATATTCTGGTTTCTATATCATTTTCAGAGGTCTGCTTTTCTTTTTGTATGATGATACCTTTCTCTTTCTTGATAATATTTTAAAATAGGAAATTATTTTCTTAATATTTTGATGTTTTCCTGTTTTGCTTTTTTTTTTTTCACCTTGAACATGGTATCTGGACCTGGAGTTTGTTAAATTATGAGTTTTGACTTTTCAACTGGCAAACTCCTCTTAGATCTAAGACTAGTTAACCGATCGATGTATATTCTCCTTGACCCTGTTTTTAGCAGCTACAATTTTATGGGCTCTCTTTCTGACATGCTAAAATGCATAGAAAAGTACTAACTATTGCATTAGCCAGGATTTTTTTAATAAAAGGTGAAAAATTAAAGATGAATAAAGCAAAAAAGAGGAACATTACAATCCAAGGAATTTATTAGAATATATGATCAAATAAAAGGTTATTGGCATCAGGTGTGGTTGAATCCAAGGGTTTAACCCCTACCATCAGGACCCTTTCTTGCATAAGTTCTAGATACAAGGGGCCAAGATCAGTACAGTACAAACATACTAAATACAAAGATGTAAATACTCAAATTTAGGCAGCACACCATTCTGCCTTTTAGCTGTAGGTATGAAATAAGTATCTAACCAGCTCCCAGGTAGATAGTCAATGATCAGAGCCAAGATATTCTACTCACACTATTGAGTAGCATTTACACAGTCAGTGTAGATGATATTTCATTTGAGGATAAGTAAAGAAAATTAAAGAGAAATTGAGAGAGAGAGAGAGAGAGAATTATCTGCATGACTGAGAATGAGTTTTTATCTCTAAAATTATTTACTACAGGGATTGGAAAACAAATATAGACAGTACTATTTTGCATTCTCTGTAGAGTACAAAAATATATAGTTTATGAAATTGGATTAGAAAGTCATAAGAATACAATAAAGCCTGCATTGAAAATAGAATCTGTAAGGGGAAAGAAAAACTTAGGAAACCTCCTTGTAATAGATAATAAAGGACAAAGATACAAAAACAAAGGAAGAGCAGAAACTAGATATTGAAAAAATGGCTATGTAATCTTAGCATTATAGATATACATTCCAGAGGAAGACATCATCAGGGCAGTTACAGGGCAGTTGGTAATTTGTAATTAGGAAGTACAAATTACCAAAACAAAAAAAATCAAGCACAAGGATACTTGTACTTGATTTAAAAACAAAACAAAACAAAACAACAGAGTATTCCAATGTTCTAACGTGAAAAGATACAAACATATAAACACCTAGTGAACAAAATTTTATATTCATAAGGATAATTAATACATCATACTGTCAATTATACATGTAAAAAAGTTATTCATAAAGGAATATAACTGAACTAGCAATTGACTCCTTTGAGACACAAAATACCTGGAGACAAAAGAAAAGTTGTTACAGAGTTTTCAGGGCAGGATATCAACTTACGACTTAAAATTTTTATTCTAACATAAAAACAATGGAATGAACTTCAGATATATGTGGCTCAGCAAATAGT
>CM053603.1:106599692-106693710 GCA_028646535.1 Procyon lotor | reverse complement strand
TTAATGTAAAATTTAGGTCTAAACACATATTCAAGTGCCCACAACAATTTCTGCACATAGTAGGTGTTTAATAAATATGGGTTGAATGAATTAATGAACTTATTACTCTTAGAAGCACTGTGTATATGTATGCATATACTTTTATAGATTTGAAAATGGTTGTACTCACTGAGAAACTAAAAGTAAACTCACAGAGTCTGTATAATAAAAATAAAGAAAATTAAGATAGCAGCCAGAAATTATAACCAAGATAAAACAACAACATCAACAACAAAACAACTAAAATTAAATGAGGAAGACCAAGAAGAATGGCAAAGATAATAAATACAAATGGGAAAAATTCTACTATTATAAGATAAAGAATTTCAGATCATTAAGAAGTAAAATCCAAATAAACACTGATTGCAAGCACACATTGAAGAAATGTAAAATTAGGGGTGTCTGGGTGGCTCAGTGGGTTAAAGCCTCTGCCTTCGGCTCAGGTCATGATCTCAGGGTCCTGGGATCCAGCCCCGCATGGGGATCTCTGCTCAGCAGGGAGCCTGCTTCCCCTTCTCTCTCTGCCTGCCTCTCTGCCTACTTGTGATCTCTCTCTCTCTGTCAAATGAATAAAATCTTTAAAAAAAAAAAGAAAAGAAAAAATGTAAACTTGAATGGATGAATAAGCTTTGCAAAGTGAATACAAACCGAAAGCAATCACTGAGGGCAGTATTAAATTGAGATGAACTGTAAGTCAAGAAAGAAAATATTTAACAACTTGATTTTTTTTTCTAAAGAGGGACTTTTTTTGGATCAGAGTTATAACCTGCAATGAAAATAGTTGTCATGAATCTTTACGTGACAAAGAGAATAACATTAAAATATGTAAATCAAGCCTCTTAGAAATATAACAATTAAAAAAATTAGTAAGAGAAACATTGATAGAAGCACAATTATTTTAGAAACATTTATGTAAATCTGGGCATTTTACAGACTGTATAAAAATATATATGGGCATAGAGTATTTGAATTACATGATTTGAATTCCCTGTTGTTTAGATTATACATTGAATTAACATACCCCGTATGGAACCACAATCACCTCATAGAGAATTCAAGTTCTTTTCAAGCACCTCTAGTCATATTTATCAAAATTGGTTATACAACAGGCTCAAACTTTTATAGATTTCAAAAAGTAGACGAAAAATATTCATCCAATTATTTATTACTACTTATTGAGGGCCAGCACTTGGCATTTGTGAGCCAGCATTCTTCCAAGCATTGGAAATACATTAGTGTACAGCACAGAGCACTCCCTAACTTCTTGGATTTTAAGTTTAAGTGGGGGAAAGACATGAATAAACAAACCAGCCAGTAAATACATTGTATGTCAGCTGGTGGAATGTGGTATAGAAATAAATAAAAAAAGGTAAGGGACCTGGGGATGAAGATTTTGGAAGATTTTACTTTATTTCTTGCTTTTTTTAGGGGTCATTTTTTCTCAAACCTATGGAGAATTCGGTCTATTCTTAGTTCCGCTCTTTAAGACAACACTACTCTGTTTAGAATTAAGCTTTTTATAATTTTACATGCGCTATCTGACCATAACATGAAAGTGAACAAATCCACGCGTTCAATATGCAAGTAGCAATAGTGTTAAACCACCGAGCTGGACTCATCATCTTACACAGATCTAGAGGAGTACCGGAGTGGGAACGAGTAACTGTATTAGGAAGAATGTGCTCTCCCTTACTCACTTTTCCTCACAGTAGACTCACTGAAGTTAATTATAACCATTCCTCAAGACTGAGGTCTTAGCTCAAAGGGAAAGTTCAAGGCAAGGGTGGTCGAGGGACTGAGAGCTACATACTTTGCCTATTCCAAGGAGAGGAAAGGAGTGACAGTTCTTATTCAATTGCCTGTTTTGCTGGGCTAACTGTTCTCCTGAGTAGATTTCTAAATGAATTTGGGGATGATATCCTTAAAACTTCAGGAGATATGAAACTTTGGTGACAAGGTTGGGAAAATTTAGGTCAAATGCTCTACAGATTGGTTTCATTTTATGTTAATACTAAAACAAAACAAAACAACAAACAAAAAAAAAACTAGCCATCATTAGAACAAGTGAGAGCAATAATTTCTTCCTCTTCTTTTTAAACAAAGCCCAGAGGATAGGATATAAAAACATTCACTAAAGAGAAGAAATGTGAAGAGAAATTATTTTAAAATTCAAGATATAAGATAATTTTAGGAAGAGATTTTTCTTATATATTTTTAAATTGAGGTTATAAACTGCACAATTTTATTTTACATTAATTTGGTGCTAAAAGCATAACTGAGTGATTTAGTGTGGAATGACTAAATTCCATATTCTCTTTATTCACATGGAACTTAAAGTAGGTTACTGAAAAGAACTATAGAAAATTAAAGTTTAAATGCCCACATAAAAAATAAAAGAAAAAAGAAACTATATGTCAATATGTCATAGGCATAACCAAATATAAGCTAGAAATTAGCATACGGTATTGAATGTAATAAACACTGACTTTGCATTATTACTAAGGAATTAAATGACGAGGGTGGTAATGGTGACCACGTTTCAGAGATCTGGTATTCACTAAATACCATCTTCAGTGCAGCACTCTCTCTGTGGAAATCCACCCCCACCCCTCCAATTTGCAAATCATTCCTTTGGCTCCAGAGAATATCATCTAAATATTCCACTATCATTATGCGATAAAATCAAGGAATGTGCAACTTCGTGATTTTATAGAGGATTAACCCAGACGGAAAGGCAACGCCATTTCTCCATGTGGCCACCAGGAAGAGGAGCCTTGCAGGGTGGAGCCTTGCAAGATGAGAAAAGAGTCAGGTGTAAGCACGTCAGCATCCGCCAGGCCAGCTTAACTTGAAACCAGCATCCTCGTTGGGGATTCTGGGATGAAAGAAAGGCAGGAGAGCCCCAGATCTTGGGAATCAGGAGTCAGAGGCACCTGGACTGGGAGGTGCTACCGCGCAGAGAAGCTGGGAACTACCCAAGGCAAGACAACCTGCTTTTCTGTTCCTCCAACACCAGACCTGTTGATGGCCTGCAATCTTCAATCCTGAGAACACTGCTTTGGAAAACCATGGAAAAGTCTGTTGTCCAGACTGCTTAAGCTCCCTCACTCCTACCATCAGCTCATGTTTGTCATGAGCTAGTCCTCCATATCTTAGACTCTTAAGGCCCTAATTTTCTCCACCTTCCCTTATAAATCATTCCTCAGCAAGCGGATCTCCATACATAGGCAATACATGGCAAACAGTTTCTTTGGAAGGACTCTGACGAATACCAATCGAAAATGAAATTCCATCTGACTAAATATATATCTTTGAGCACCTACTCCTAGGCACTCTGGGAATACAGAGACAAAGGAGAACCAGTCCTTGCAGGTCAGTAAGGAGCACAGAACTGTAATATAATACAGTATGAGAAGTTTAACAATCAAAAAATCTAGAAAGCAGAGAGGTAGCACAAAAAAACCTAGGAAGGCTTCCTGGAGAAAACAATATAGCTAGCTCTTTTTTTATTTTATTTTTTTTAAATTTGAGAGAGAGCGTGTGAGAGAAAGAGAGCACAAGCAGGTAGAGAGGCAGAGGGGAAAGGGAGAAGCAGGCTCCCTGCTGAGCTAGGAGCCCAATATGGGGCTTGATCCTAGGACCCTGGGATCACGACCTAAACCAAAAACAGACACTTAACTGACTGAGCCACCCAGATGCCCCGATAGAGCTAGCTCTTGTGAGATAATAATAGCAAAAGCTGGCATTTATTGAGCAGTTTCTATATTGTCGGTAGAAGCCAGATATGAAGGATCATACATAGGATGCTGAAAGCTGATCTTCTAATCTTACACCAAAGTTCAAGGCGGGGCTTTCACACACAGCAGAAAAAAGGAGGTTACATGAATCTTCTATCGACTTGACAGCAATATGGAGAGTATATCAGGGAAATATAAGGCTAGAGGGAGAAAGTTCTATTTTAAAGATTATTGGATTATTCTTAGTATGGATGATATCAACTAAACCTAAAGCCCTAAGAATAAGAAGGGAAAATACTAGATGGTTCTTTGCACATAACAACAGTTGAGTCTGTTACCCTTTGAGGTTTATTTGTGTAATATCAGGGATTAGATCTTCACCAAACCTGAATGTTTTCGAGAGTGAAATGGGACATTATTAACAATTATACCTAGAGAGACAGTGTAAATAAACCAAGACTGTTCTAGGTAACCTTTTAAATTAGTTTTGAGAAACTGGTGGTAGCCTGACAAGTCAATTTGGAGACAGAAAGGAGAAACATCTCAGAATACCCAAGGTCCAAGTACTGTCAACTTTTAAGAACTGCCCTGCTGAATTCTAACTCAACCTATTTTTTGGAAAACAGAGCAGATACACAAAATTTTCCAGCTATGGCTGTCAGACATAAAACTACCCAGCACAGAGCAGCTTCCAGACTTACTGCGACAACTAACTTTCCACTGAGGTGATTTCTCAATGTCCTGCACCTTCCTGTGGCTCTAGTTTGCTCCTCCTTTGGACATTTCCCCTGATCCTCTCTGAGTTCCTAAAGGGACAGAGCTAAGGGGCAGGACATTCCATTCACCTAGCAGTGCTGTGATCAGGCTGGCAGAGGGGTTCACAAGCTCTCCTTAGAGCTTGAGCCCTGTAGACTTTAGCAATGGGTCAGATGTGCTTTTGGGTGTTACTGCTGGACAGCAAATTGAAACAAAAGCAGAGGGATAAATGTCTTTTCCTTGGAATTCATTAGAAAACTTCCTGCCATGTGGATTAGGGCTTAAATTAATTTTCATAAACCAACCATAGGCTAATAGTTTAAAATGCTTTGCTAAGTTTTATCTCCTTTTTAAATTTCTGTGGTTTTAAAAGGCATTTAGTGACTATAATAGCACTGCATGCCATTGTTGAAGAATTAGAAAAAAGAAAACGGTAAAAAAATGAAAATAATTATCACCCATAATTTCTTCACCTGAATATCTACTGCTAAACAAGAGAATGCCTTATATTTATGTATATAATGTGTACAACTTTCATGTGGTTTTTTCACTTAAAATGGAATCAGAAATAATTTCCTATACCATGAAAGTTACTTTAAATATATAACATATAATAACAGAATAATACTTTGTCTTAGAAGTGTACTAATTTATTAATAATTTCTCTATATTTGGACATTTAGATGGATGCCAATATTTCACTAAAATAACTAATGCCGAGGTGAATGCTGTTGTGCATACATCATTTTTTTCTGTATTCTGATCTTTAGATTTTTATTTTATTATTTTTTTTGCATTTTTAAAAATTTTTCCCCAAATACTTTTATTTTATTTTTTTCAGTGTTACAAGATTCATTATTCCTGTACCACACCCAGTGCTCCACACAATATGTGCCCTCCTCAATACCCAACACCAGGCTCGCCCAGCCCCTCCACCCCCCTCTAGTAGTGTAAGTTTTGAGGAAAACTCTACTCATATTTTAAAGTAGATATAAACTGTGAAATTTCTTTCAAGAAAGTTTATATCACTTACACACTAATACTATTGAATGTTGGATCCCTATCATTATATTGCCCTTAGCACTGGGTATTATAAGTTTTGTAATCATCTCTGATAATTTCATGGGGAGAAATGGCAGCTCATTTTCTTTTAATTTGTATTTCTTTGATTTTTTTTTTTTAGTGAGGCTGCAAATTTTCTCATGTTCACGAATACATTTAAGCTTGTTTGGTTAAAATTTTCCCAGGAAGACACTTATCTCAATTCTCAGTCATCTTTTGAAGTTGAAGGTAGTGTTTTTCAATTTTATACTTACTTTCCAATGATAGGGCCTCATAAGGCACTTAGGAAGGCGCTGTGCACTAAGTGGGTGTTTCATATATATGAAGGTGAGGGCCTTACCTGCGTCTCACTATATTGCCATGAATGAACATGTAAGGGTTTCACTTGTAGGAAGTTCTAGAAAAATCTATCCGAAGACATTAATGAAATGGGAAAAAATACTTTGATGAGAAGGAATTTAAGTTTTCTGAACTTCCTTTAATTTATCAACTTGGGATGAGTGTGTTTCTTGTGAAATTAGTATCACACAAGAATTGGAGGCTCCAGTCTATTCTGTTCAGACAGTCATGTATAGGCAAATCTCCATATGCAGGCCAATAAACAGTAACAGTAACAGGTTTATGTAAGCCACACCTAAGAAAAGCTTTTTTTTTTTTTAAAGATTATTTATTTATTTATTTGACAGAGAGAGAAATCACAAGTAGGCAGAGAGGCAGGCAGAAAAAGAGGGGGAAGCAGGCTCCCTGCTGAGTAGAGAGCCTGATGCGGGGCTGGATCCCAGGACCCTGAGATCATGACCTGAGCCGAAGGCAGAGGCTTTAACCCACTGAGCCACCCAGACATCCCCTTAAGAAATGCTTTTAAAAGTGACATGATATAATCACAATTACAATAAAATGGAAATCATTCTATTCTTTGGATTTCTTCTAATTGACCACTGCCTTAAATTAATTCACCAAAACTCCAACAATACTTTTTAAAGAATTAAAAAAAAGTTTTTGACAGAGACGGAGATCACAAGCAGGCAGAGAGACAGGCAGAGGGAGAGGGGGAAGCAGGCTCCTTGCTGAGCAGAGAGCCCGATGTGAGGCTTGATCCCAGGACCCTGAGATCATGACCTGAGCTGAAGGTAGAGGCTTTAACCCACTGAGCCACCCAGGCACCCCATAAGTTCCAACAATATTTTAAAGAGATTTAGCAAATCCTACAAATATGTATATCTGTTTGGGTTTTTTTCTTTTTAAAGCATTCATTAGCAGGAGACTTTCACTTATGTAAAAGACCTGAAAGGAATATAGTATGCAGGACACCTGGGTGGCTCAGTCATTAAGCGACTGCCTTTGGCTCAGGTCATGATTCCGGGGTCCTAGGATTGAGTCCCACATTGGGCTCCTTGCTCAGCAGGATGCCTGCTGCTCCCTCTGTTTGTGTTCCTCTCTCACTGCGTCTCTCTCTGTCAAATAAAAATAATAAAATTTTTAAAAAAATATAGTATGCTTCAAATCAAGCTACTAAAATAAACTTATCATTTGAATTTTATTAATTCTGGCATTACATGATCTGATTTTGTTGCAAGTTTGAAAACAGAGCTTGAAGAAAAGGGCAAGGGAATAGGTTGCATGTGTATTATGACCCAAGCTTAATGGATATCTCAGCCTCATTTTTGATGAGGAAACTGAAACACACACTTTAGAAAATTTGCACAAGATCTCACAGTTAATAAATGGCAGACTCCCAATTAAAACCTACTTCTGTCTGGCACCAAAGCCCATGTTCTTTCTAGTTCACTTTTTGTGTCCTTTAGGTCTGGTAGCTCATTTAATTTTCTTAATACTTCTATGTGATGGGAACTATAATGATCTATTTTACTGTGGGGAAATTAAAACACAGAGAGGTAAAGAATTTGTTCTAGGTCACATAGCTAGTAAGCAGCAGAGCTAGGAACCAAATTCAGGCAGTCTGGGACTAGAGTCTGTACATTGAATCATAACACCAAACTACCATTTGACGTGCTAGGGAGATAGATGGAATGAATGAATTTCAGTGGAAATATGACATTACAGCATAATTTCTACCATGTGACATCATTTGGGAAATGATCAATGTCTGCTTTACAATTGATATAATGTAATAGTCTATTTACATGATGAATATTTGTTCTATTTCTTGGTCCCCACAGAAACCTGGTAGACTAGAAACACCATGTTATTATCTCATCGATAGTTTTGTACAAAAATGCTTATTTGGGAGCAGGCCATACTCAATAGAAGAGCTGTGAAAGGAACGGGCATGTTTCATGCTAGAGTTTGAAATGAAAATCTTTTCACCTAATTTAGATAAAGGGCAAATGGAATTTTATTTAAAGGAGCATATTTTCAGTGGAATTAAAGCACAACTATATAGTTACCTTGGGCTGAACAGCATCTATGCCAAACTTATTTTCTTTCTTTCTTTTTTTTTTAAAGATTTTATTTATTTGACAGAGAGAAACACAACGAGAGAGGGAACACAAGCAGAGGGAATGGTAGCGGGAGAAGCAGGCTTCCTGCCGAGCAGGGAGCCCGATGAGGGGCTCGATCCTACGACTCTGGGATCATGACCTGAGCCGAAGGCAGACGCTTAACGACTGAGCCACCCAGGCGCCCCCCAAACTTATTTTCTAAAAGATATTTTAGAAATGTCCCCTTTCCCCTTATATGCATAGTGAAGAAAATATATTGGCATCTCTAGTTCTGTTTCCTTGGCCCCTATCACAGAGTAGTATCTTGCAAATGCATGCCTTTGGGGATTAAGGTAAATGATTTATGCTAATAGAACCATGATGAGACTCATAATTGAGCCAAATTCTGTTATGTGGAACTGCATGCCGTTTGATTCGCAAAAGTTGTTCCATCTGACTTTACAGGAAGATACACTGATGATCTATCATTTTAATTTCTTTCATGAGCACTCACTGGAAAAAAGTAGCAAATGACGAGGTTATTTATTTGTTACAGTAGTGCTCCTCCAAAATCAAATGAACAAAGGTAATCTTAATTTCATGAATCAATTATCTTAATAAATACCTACATAATTAACTGAGGAATTCTCTTTGGAAAAGCCAATTGAGAAATGATTTCAAAAAAGAGAAATGATTTCAATGTAAGGAAGTAGAAAGAGACAAAACGCAAAAATTCTGAGCTAATAATAAACTATTCCCCACCATCATATATGGTATAGAAACTTTCCTGAGTATATGTACAAATATACATTAAATATCACTTAAGTATATTTAATGTGCAAATTATATCGTGTCTGATTCTGTTATCTGGACTCATATAATGGCCAAATTTACAGGCAACTAGCCACATTAAATTTTTAATACACTTGGTATATCTGACTAAGACTAATACATATTATAGTAATATTAACTTCTTTCTCCATCTCTGTACTTGGAATATAATTCCACTTGGATTGATTTAATAATGCTATTTAATACATATTTTTGAAAGATTATTGAAATCTGGGTCCCATTACCAGGCACATTTTCCTCCAGACAACTATTAATGTTTAAGACATTTTCTTTGCCTTTTTGGGTCACAGTTTTCTCATCTGTGAAATAAATAGGTTGAACTAGATGAATTCTGAAGCTATTTTTTTGTTATAAAAATTATACTCAAAGAATATGACTGGTAAATTATGATATGAATAAAAGTAAAAATCAAATAATTATATTAAGTGGTATGACTACTGTGTGCTTAGAAAAATCAAGGGGAGATTAAGGAATAGAAGAGAATTGTGTTTGAATGCCTGTTGTAACTCTGATGAGCTTTGTGACCTTCTATTAACTTTTTTGAGCTTTTGATTCCTCATCTGTAAAATGGAGATGGTAGTAAAAAATTTAATTTTTTTCTTCCAAGTAGGAAAAATGAATATTCCCTCAGATGGCTATGTTTTAGTCTTACAGTTTCACAAGAATTTGATTAATATAATGAGTCCATAGTATTTAAAATTACCCAAGTGTTCAGATAGCTACTTGTATAAGTAATAAACATTGATTTTTATGTGTCACGTAAAGTCTATGTAAACCTGGCAGGTAGTACAAGAATTGCTCATTCCCATTTATAAATTCAAGTGAAGCCTTTGAAATTAATCCTTATTACTTTTAATTACTTGTCTATTATAAACCGTACTAGACCAAGCATAGGATTATTGTTTAATATTTGAAACCACTAAAAATCAAGGATCCTATCTCTATTTGCTTTCATTTCTTGTATACCAGTAATAAATCATCAGGTCTTTAAGATATAACCTCATTAAACCTCATGTGCTCCTTTGCAGCTGGGACAAATGGAAAAAGTCATCACCTCCAGAAGTGACTAATTCCCTGAACTGCCAATTTGGATAGAATGGCCATAATCAGGCAGCCCAAGAAACAGGGGAAATATTCACAAAAGAATATTTCAGCAAGTCACTTCTTCATTTTAAAGTTGCTTTAAATTTTAGTGGATGGTATATAGCCCTTTTTAATTGAGTAACAGACATGTAGCACCTGGTTCTTATGTCATAAAATAATTAAAAAGTAGAGGAACTAACAATAAAATTCAGTGCATCATGAGTCTAGTAAAAGTTAAGTTCAGTAAAAACTAGCCTAAAAAGTGTCTTATACATAGATTGTCTTTAATAGCGCCCCGATGTTACGGCAATATGGAAATCTCACACAAACTAGAATTAAAATTACCACTCCCGTGTCATGCTAGTTGAACCAGAAAAAAAAAAAAAACAAACCTCTAGAGAAAATCCCTTTTAAATCATGACCTGTTTAGTTCTCCATACGGAGTTCTTGCACTGTATGAGAGATGAATGGTCACAGACACACCTAGATAACCAGGGGGGAGCAGCCAATGGTCCCTCTCTTCCCTCTATGACGCAGCATATGCCTTTAGAAACCATATACTTTCTTGGCATCCACAGTTATTTCCTAGCTGTACTCATAAAGAACTTCCATGTTTTCTTCATAGCTGAGACAATTCCAGCCATCTGTCTCTTAATCATCTCTTTGAACATATTTTGATGATCCAGGGGATAATTAAGCCTTGGCGGCCATTAGCGAGTTTTAATTTTGTTTCATATGGGAAACATGACATTCAGTACAAAGGAGAAAGCTACGTAGAAATTTGTGAGCATGTCTGTACAAATTTTAATAAAAAAGATCTGTCTGCTATTTTGCAATATTGCACATTGCTATTTCTATTCTAGAAATCTTTTCCTCCACTTATTTAATATGCTTTGCTACCCTAGAGTTTTGTTTTTGTTTTTTTAAAAGATTTTATTTATTCGACAGTGAGAAACACAGCGAGAAAGGGAACACAAGCAGAGGGAATGGTAGTGGGAGAAGCAGGCTTCCCGCAGAGCAGGGAGCCCGATGCGGGGCTCGATCCCAGGCCCCTGGAATCATGAACTGAGCCGAAGGCAGACGCTTAATGACTGAGCCACCCAGGTGCCCCAGCTACCCCAGAGTTTAATTGTAACGACACAAAACACAAATAACCCCAACTACCCAAAAAAGTGAAGATACTTCATAGTCCTAATTATAAACCTTGTTTTTCTCCATCCTTACATTTCTGATTAACAAGAATAATCTAATAGCTCAGAGATAAACCAATAGTACAACTTATGCTGTATCACTTTGGTTATCCATGTTACGAGTTGGGTTGGTCCAGATGCTGGTCACTGAATTTTCTCCTCCCTTTGCCTACCACACAAAATGAATGCCCATTAATCCTGAGGGTGGGGATCCCTGAAAAGGTTTACTGGAATCTGAAACCCTTAAAATTCCATATGTATTTTTTTGTCTGTAGAAAAAGATCATATTTTTCATTAAAATTTCAAACAGGATTCCAAGCTCTTGTCTTGGGATTATTTAAGAATATTATTTTATAACTAACATCTCAGGCTGCACAGACAGCCCTTCCTAACCCAGGTATGGAATTAATGAGATAAATAGGACAGTTGTCTCTTTATGTGCTGGGAAAGAGGAAGAGGGCAGGAAGGACAGAGGAGAGACCATATTGAACCTGAAATAAAAACGGGCTATTACTCAGAAGGCTTGAATTTTCCTTTTGATTTAACCCATGAGAAGCTCTCCAAATTTATACTTATCAATTGTTCCATCTTGACATCCGATTCCTTGTCTCTAAACAGAGTGAGTTAGGTTACGTTAGTGATGTTCAAAGCATGTTCCTTGATGGCCTAAGGGGATTGGAGAAGTCTGGAGAAATAGTTCAGTGACCCTGCCAAGATGAAAGACTAGTGCAAAAAAGCTCAGTGAGGTTCATGCACTTCCTAAAGGGAAAGATAGAGATGATAGATGCCAAGGAGTACGCAGATTTACATCTTCAAGGTAGCAACTTTAAGTTACTATAAGTGGTTCCTTTGGATGCTCACATCATTCCTTTTTGGATATGTGGAAATTGCTCAAACTTCTAGGAGACCATTTTATATATGGTATAGTAATTATTATGTACAATTCTATTTCCTCCACTGGATTGTCAGTAACTCAAGAGAGGCACTATTTTTTGCCCATCTCTGGAACTTAGGAAGTAGTCATTATATGGAAAGAGAAAGATAAACAGGAGGTGAAGGAAAATAATTGGTGCGGCATTATGGAAGATGGATTAAATGTTCATGAGACAAATAAGAAACAAGCAGAATATCAGGACTGTCATGCCATGATTATCTATGCAGTGAGATGGAGAGATGGGATTAAACTTGAGAGATGGTCAAGAAGTAGAATGCTTATGATTTCATGGCCAACTTGGCAGGAAAGATGGGAAGGAGGGTCCAAATTAACTTTCGAATTTCTGTATTGGGGTATCATTAACCAGGAGAGAAAACACAGAAGGAGGAGCAATTTGGGAGGTAATGATGATTTGTTAAATTATGGTCATGTTCCTGGGGGCACCAAGTCATGTGGCCCTTTCGTGTCTCTGGGTACTCTTTGTGATTTAAGATGCCAAATGTGTCTATTTTTGTGGGCGGCAGTCAACAAAGTTTGAAAAACATTTCTTAAAGAAGTACTCATGAGATATTCAGTTGTCAACAAAGTACTTGTTCTCAATTTAGGACACATATTTAGAAGTCAGCAAAAGACATCCGGCTGTGCACAATAATTTGAGAGTTGCCAGTGGGCGGGTTAGTTGAAGGCAGATGAGTGGGTGAGATTAAGTAAAGGAAAAGTGAGAAGGAAGCAACCCTGGAGAATACCAACAGTGAGGGATAGACAGGAAAAGGAGGCAGGAAAAGAAACTAGAAAAGTGTCCTGTCCTGAAAGCTAAGAAAGAAGACCAAGCTTGTTAGGAAGCTAATTGTGTGTGATACTTAAGTTTCATGCCAAGAAAATTACACGGATTTGAACTTCCCCTGTAGGAACTTAGCATAAGGACAAAAATGACACTGACCAGACTAACAATAAATACAAAAAGCAGAATAGGCACACTAACTTGGCACAAAGGGAGAGGAAGATAGACGAAGCACATATTTGGTTAGGACGCAAGCGTAGGAGGAGAGGTGGGAGGTGGTGCGAGGGATAAGAACAATGTGTAGTTGTCAGCTCTCCTTTGATCAATGTGAGAACCCTGTGAGCAGAAGGCAAAGTATTCTCAGTGATTTACTGACAAGATATATAAAGCCCCTAACGGAGTTCTGATCAGCTACTCTCCTCTCTGGGGGCACAAAACATGCAAGAATCTAGGCAAATAAATCAGACGAAATGTGAGAATTGATTTTGAAAATGTGAAAAAATTAGCAGTACACTTCAAAAAGTAAAGTACAACCTTAGAATAGTAAAAGTATAAGGAAAAAAAGATGTGTTTTCAAATAAACACTTCCATTTATATCAATTCAACAACTCCATATGGTAAAATAGATACAAACAGCAGCTAGGAGAGTCTAATCAACACCTGGGAGGAAATGGATGAAAGAAATGAGCCAGTGGTGTGCAAAGGGAGATTACATTTACATGTGTCTTGTGAACCTGAAAAATGGAAGAGAATTGCAAACTCAGAGAAAAGAAAACTTTGCTTGCCCAAACAGGAATCTTATTTGGCCAGATATATTGACTAAGCTGAATCTAATGAGTTCTTGTGCCGATGCAAAACGGACCCCAAACCTGACCTAGGAACCTTTTATTCTAAAAATGATTAAGTGAGAGAGAACCACGTTGATTGTGAAATAGTAAGTTATTTGCTTTGTAAGCCACATATTACCTCTGTTCACTGTATGAAATAATGTGTGCATTGATTTGGGGTGGGAAGAATGCTCTGATTTGTAAGTTTTCTAAACTTTAAATTAGATTAACTTTTGTCTACTGAATCTCTGCATAGAGTAATAGAATGAACTCTTAACCCTAGAAGTCTTTTGTTAGGTGAAGTATTCACAAAATAAAGTATGAGAAAGAATTATACAAACTGCTTCTATTATAATTAAGACGTTTCACATAAAATAAATGCTTGCTGCATAAGTTAACATACCATAAAATCAAACAGACTATGTCTGTGTATAATACATATATGCAATAACCCATTAATGAAAGACTTATGATTTAAATTATTTGAATACTCATGTCTAGTCATCTCAAAATATTAAAAGATTTAGGGCTATAAATTTAAT
Organism: Procyon lotor; assembly: GCA_028646535.1. NCBI lineage: Eukaryota > Metazoa > Chordata > Mammalia > Carnivora > Procyonidae > Procyon > Procyon lotor. Next base: position 106,679,466 of record CM053603.1, on the reverse strand, counting down.
TCTCCTCAAAATTTACGTCCCCTTGGACCTCAGATTATGAACTTATTTAGAAATATGATCTTTGCAGATATAATTAGTTAAGATAAGGTCATACTGGATTAGAGTGGGCCTGAAATCCAATGATTAGTATCTTTATAAAAAAGAGGTCCATTCAGACATGAGCACTCAGGGGAGAAGCTGTGTGACATGGAGCCAGAGATTGGAATGATGTAGCTGTAAACTAAGGGACATGAAAGGTTGCTGGGAGCCATCAGAAGAGGCAAAGAAGATTCTCTAGGACCTTAGGAGCGTGCGTGGTCTTGCCAACAACTTGACTTTGGATTTCTAGTTCCAGAACTTAGAGTAAATTTCTGTTGTTTTAAACCACTCAGTTTGTGGTGATTTATTATAGGAGCCCAAGGGAAGTAAAATACCCACTACTTTAGAAAATAAAATGTTTATGTATATTCACATAAGTACTGCTTACTCAGAAATCTTTAATGAACTTCAAGAATAGTTCATGACACTAAGAAGTTGAGTGACTTGCCCAAGGTCATTTGGTGCCTCCGTGTTTGTTGTAGTTGGAACCCAAGACCACCAGCTCTTTGAAGTCTTTGCGATAGTCACAGTCTCTTGCTGCCTGACTTTACAAGGATAATTCTATAGAAAAACGACTCTTGTAAATTCTGCTGTCAGTCAGTAGGAGCTGGCAAAGTGCTCGCGCTGATGGCTTTCGTGATTAGAATGCAGGGCAAACAGCCCCACACTCTGGCTTATAAAACAAGCTAAAGTGTTGCCTGCTTCCTCACCTCATCATTCCTAGAATGGTACTTATCTTTCAAGCCACAAAACAGTGCTGATGCCAAGGCCATAAAAAGTATTATATGGTTCTGCCTGCCATCTTTTCAAGGTGGGCTGGCAAAGCAGAAGACCACAGACAGAAAAATGGAGTAATAAAGTTTAAATAGTAGGCAATAATATTAATCTGCTGTGCTGCAGTGCCGATTAAGAGATTGAACCAACTCCCTGCAGTTCTAATTGGATTTTCCTGTGTTTTCTACAACCCTTAGGGCTCTACCCTGATAAATCCTATTTTTGCTTGCTATTTATTCCCCACGAATGACTACGTAATGGACTTATCTGTAAAAACACACAAATGCCTGTATTGCCATAGAGTATTCTGTTATTTTCTTTGTAAACTGCTGGCATGTGACTTTCCAAAGAGCAAGTGATTAATACACTGAGTCACTGGGATAATTGTTGTCTAGATATTTCATATACATAATAAGATAGAGGCTATAGCTCAGATACTGAGAAAGCATAATCATATGTAAAGTGATGTCCTAGAAAACTTTGTCGTGTTGACACTAGGAAAATAGATCCATACTTCATTATGGGTAATATCTGAGGTAATCAAATGTAAAATGAAAGAGGAATAAAACTTTATGTATACACATATCAGGGATATTTCTCAAATCTGCAAGATCATTTTTACATGGTCGATTCACTATGATTTTTTTAAAGATTTTATTTATGTTTTTGTCGGGGAGAGAGAGAGAGCACAAGCAGGAGGAACAGCAGGCAGACGGGGAAGCAGGCTCCCCACATAGCAAAGAGCCCAATGTGGGACTCGATCCCAGGACCCTGGGATCATGATCTGAGCTGAAGGCAGACAGTTAACCGACTGAGTCACCCAGGTGTCTCGATTCACTATTATTTTTGAAATAATGCTATCTTTGCCTGAATTTATTTTCAAGTGTGTGTATATGTAGTAAAAGAATTACTTTTGCCAGAATATCCTCATCACTGTTTGGTTATGATTCCAACGACAAACATTTAGCTCAGTTTTAAAACATTAATTATGTATTCCTAGGTCTAGATCAGAGATGGAGAGTGTGCGAAGCAGGGTCTCAGTAGGTGTGTCTCTTCAGAAGATGTCCGTACTGATTTACATTCAAAATTTTCATTGAGTTGGTCTGCTCAGTTTGTCTGATTTTATCATATGACTAGTGATGTTTCCATTTTCTCTCGGTATGCTTTTAGTTTTGGTTTAGTTGGGTACCCTGAAACTACATACCTCTGGGGAGTTATTCATCAGAATCTCCGCACAAATTCTCAAACTCAGTAAGTTGTCCAAATTTTCTGCTTCAGGCTCCGTGAGCAGCATCTCTGCTCTCCAGCTTGTGACGCTTTGCACATCAGACTCTGTGGACATCTTAGTCCTGACTGCCAGTTCCTGTGGCTTCATCTCTCTGCCTAGTCTCTTCCTGCTACAGTGTCCATTCTGTCTTCTAATGTCTTCTTTTCACTATCTTCCAGATGGCTCCTACTTGTCTGATCCCTGGAGGCTGATCTTCTGACCTAATGCTGACATCTGGGAAAATTGAACTGCAGTCAGCCATCCTGCTTATTTTCTGATGATGTGTCTTGCTTTTATGCTGTTTCACCTGAACCAAACATCCCCTGACCCTCCTGGTTTTCACTTCCAAGTCTGACCTGTGATTTCTAACTATCTGTAACAACAAACATTTACTAAAGCAGGTATCTTTGTGCCAAGGCACTGGACTACTGGGGATTCAAGAGTTAACAGACACTGTTCCTATTTTCAAGGAGACAATGCCCTGTCCAGAATAGATCTGTTTTGTTGTATTCTTCATGAGCAGTAAGAGATTTACCTTTAAATCTCACAGCTGTGGGTTCTCTAGGCTTGGCAGACTTGGGAGTCATCTGGGATGTTTTCTAAAATGTCAAAGATCTGCATTGCATTCTAGATTTTTTTATTAAAGATTTTATTTATTTGATAGAGAGAAACACAGCGAGAGAGGGAACACAAGTAGAGGAAATGGTAGCGGGAGAAGCAGGCTTCCTGCAGAGCAGGGAGCCCAATGCGGGGCTCGATCCCAGGACCCTGGCATCATGATGATGAGCCGAAGGCAGATGCTTAACGACTGAGCCACCCAGGCGCCCCGCATTCTAGATTTTTTAAATCAGAATCTTCACGAATGAAGTCAAGGAATCTGCTTAAGCAATGGCTGTGTGATGTAGCAGATCATCTGAGGAACCTACCTTGAGACTTATTCTCACAGCAACTCTATGGAGTAGGTTATATAATTCCCACTTTACAGATGAAGAGACTGTAGAAGAGTGGAAAGTTTCATAACTTTCCCAGCCTAAGAGTGGAAGAGGCATGAACCAAACCCAATCCCTATGTGGCCTGAAAAACCACTGTTAGTTCCACTCTACTCCTTCACAGATCCTCTTACCTGTGATTCCCCTTCCCCGGTGGCCTCCCAGACAATCTGTGTAATAATAGCTTTGGCAGTACTACTGACAGCTGTAATGGTTAATTTTAGATGTCAACTTGACTGGGCCATGGGATGCCCAGACATCTGGCCAAAGGCTATTTTGGAAGTGTCTGGGAAGGTATTTCTGGATGAGATTAATTTGAATCATATACTGAGTACAGCAGATTGCCCTCCCAATGTGGGTTGGACTTCATCCAATCAACTAAAGACCTGACTAGGATAAAAAAAGCCAAGCAAGAAGGCTTAACTGTTGAGCTGGGATGTTGGTCTCTCCTGGTATTTTGTATTAGACTGAAATGTTGGTTCTTTTTGGGTCTTGAACCTGCTGGCTATTGGAGGGTAATTACATGTCAGCTTTTCTGGGTTTCCAACTTGCAGTATGCAGATTTTTGGGTTTCTCAGCCTCCATAACTACTGTTTGAGCCAAATACACACACACACACACACACACACACACACACACTCATATACATGCAATCTCTCCTATTTTTTGTTTTTATTTCTCTGCTAATATAATAGCATTTTCCAGCATTTTAGAAAATAGAAAACCATTTTTTTTGCTATCTTGACAAGTTGCCTGAAATAAATTTGGACATCTCATACTTATTTTAAAGAGTATGAACTGAGTATGAACAAATATGGCAGAAAATGATCTAGGTCAGAATGAGTCACCAGCTGAACATAAACCAGGATTGTTCTGTCAGAACTAGAGCATCATCCCAGTCTTGACAAATGGCAATAACAGCCCAGAGGCAATCCTTGCACTTTAGGGAACTGATGAAATGCTCTCAAACAATAGAAAATGGGCTACTGTCAGCTGGATCCCTGAACAGAGTGGGAAGCTCGGAGAATGCCAAGAACCAAGAAACCACAATTACAATGAAGCCCAAGAGGGAAAATAAAGCTCGAGAAATGTAGGTTACTTATCTGATACAGACTCAATGTGCAATGCCTCACTTCTGTTCTGAGACACTGCTCTTTGGAATGGTCTTATTTTAAAGGGCCGTGTTAGTGCCCATCCAAGAGTGCTCCCAAGATAAGGATGTCCTGTTTCGAAAGAGGTCCACAGCATGGACCTTGGCTATGATACTACTACAGAGTAAGGTTCTCAAGGACATACGTGTTGTTTGTTGAAAAAGCTACTCCCTGTTTGTGCTGCAAGGCAAAGAAAAGGAGGAAAGATTTTGGTTAAATGAAGAAAAATTTAGAAGACTGAGTGACATAAGGCAACATTGTACTTAAACCATTTCTGATAATCTCCTTCTTATTCCTTAATCTCCCTCGAGGAAAGATGATACAGCAATACTGCAAAAACCTGTACTGGGAGCATTTTTATTATCTGTCTTAAATCCTCCCTAATGCAATTTTACCTTATTACTCTCGGGAAGGTAAGGGGTGGTCAATGAATGGCATTAGTCATAGTTTTCTTGGTAAGCTATATTCCCCTGGTGGCAGATTCTATTACCATGAATATTCTCATTTTAACCTTGCTTGATTATTTAAAGGGAACTTAAGTGGTATGGATTCAACTCGTCTAAAGCATTAATTTTTCCCATGGAAAAAAATGGTGTAAGCCATAAAAGAGCTGTGAGAGGGCCAAAGACAATTTTCTGAGGAAATTATTCATTGACTTAATTTACTTTAAATTGCAAAACTCTGCTTCTAAAGTTCATTTATCTTCTGGCCCAGGCAAACTTATGAAGTAGGTAAAGTTTGTCTTCCTCAGCCTTCCTCCCTCCTTTAGCTGGCACAATCTTTCGGTACTCCCCTCCTTTGATACCTCACATATTTATATATGTGGATTCTGGACTGCTGTCGTTACGCCTCCCTTGGGCCTGGCATCCTTCACGCTGCTGTTCTACCCTCTCACTGTCCACCTTCACGTCATAAAAACTTATCTGTGCTGTTTATAATTTTTTTAGGATTCTCCCTTCCTGCTACATGAGGTCTAACTAACCTGATAAACAACTTCACATGTTACGTCTCCCGAAAAGATATGTTGAAATCTTAACCCTCGGGGTGCCTGGGTGGCTCAGGGGGTTAAAGCCTCTGCCTTCGGCTCAGGTCATGATCTCAGGGTTCTGGGATCAAGTCCTGCATTGGACTCTCTGCTCGGCATGGGAGCCTGCTTCCCCCTCTCTCTCTGCCTGCCTCTCTGCCTACTTGTGGTCTCTTTCTACCTGTAAGATAAATAAATAAAATCTTAAACAAACAAATAAATAAAAGAAATCCTAACCTCATTATCTTGGCATGTGACCCAATTTGGAAGTAGGATCTTTGCAGGTGTAACTAGTTAACATAAGGTCATCCCGGATTACGATGGGCCTTAAATTCAATATGACTGAAGTCTTCCTAAGAAGCAGGCACATGAAAAGAAAACACCATGAGATGTCAGAGGCAGAGCATGGAGGTATGTTCACCACAAGCTAAGGAAGGCCCAAGGTTACCAGAAGCTGGAAAAGACAGGGAAGCGTCCTCAACTAGAGGCCTTGGGAAGAACATGACCTTGCCAACACCTTGTGTTCAGGCTTCTGACCTCTAGAACTGTGAGAGAGTGAATTTTTGTTGTCTTAAATAGCAGAGTTTATGGCAGCCCTAGGACACTAATACAGAGTCCAACTTGTTCAAATGCTATTTCAGAGTAACTTACATGTGTCTGTTATTATAAGGCCTTTAGCAGACAATGACAGCAGAAGCAATGCTACCAGTGACCAACGGCAGAGGTATTTTGAGATGGAAAGGGATGTGTGGCATCCACCAGCTACACAAGACAGATTCTGATTTCTGACCCAGCATCACAATCTAACATTTCAACTACCCTGTGGGACTTCAGTTCCCAAATGTTGCAGATGCAGAAAGGGACACGGCAGGGGAGGTAGTTCTCATTGGTAGAGAGTCTAAAGCATCAGGCACTTCAGTACGTCCTTGCCCTCCTCCCACAGGTGCTCCTCATACAGTCTTCTTTGTTTCAGGAAGGGGCACTTCCGTGTACCCAGTTGCTCAAGGCCAATATAACTGGAAGAGGGAAGAACAGAGATCTTTTCTTCCCCTCAAATCCCCAGCACGTTGCACAATGCATGGTACAAAGTATGTGTTCAAAACTCTTTAGAAGAATGACTGAAATAATCTGTCTAGAAAGCCTGAACTGGCTTATCCTCAGTCACCACTTGTTGTGGCTTCATGGGTGCTCAGCTGGGGGACCCTATGCCTCTTTGTTTATCTTTCTCACTGGTTCCATGAAGCTTTTTTTTAATTTTTTTTTTTAAGATTTTATTTATTTATTTGACAGAGAGGAGAGAGATCACGAGTAGGCAGAGAGGCAGGCAGAGAGAGAGGGGGAAGCAGGCTCCCTGCTGAGCAGAGAGCCCGATGCCGGGCTCGATCCCAGGACCCTGAGATCATGACCTGAGCCGAAGGCAGAGGCTTTAACCCACTGAGCCACCCAGGTGCTCCCATGAAGCTTTTTTAAAAGAAAATATTAGAACACAGATCCACTTGCTGATGACAGTATGTGTAGAAGGAGGTATTAGGGAGACAGTGGGAGAAGTCTGGATTCTGGCCTCAGTTCAGCTACTAACCAGACTCAAACCTGGACAGGGCACAGTTTAACAGGAATTATTAAAGAACACAGTAATGCAATTGAAAGTGGATTGGAAATCCAGTAAAATTGGATTTCTAATCTCTGTACTGCCAAAAACTCACCCCATGGGGTTGTCATGAATCTCCTCTGGGTCACATTTTTCTCCATGGAATATTAAAGAGATTTGACTATTTAAGAGGAAGCAATCATAAAGCCATTTGGCTCTGTGGTGTGAGGGGGCTTGGGAGAGTAAAAGGAATGGAGGGAGGAAGGTTGTAATGCTGGAAGGCTGCAGTAGAAAAGATAAAAACACCATTTTATTTGGAGCCAGTGATGAGAGTAGAAATAGTTTTCTTTTACCCGTCCTCAAGTATATTCATTGGCAACACACTGCCCTTCTGTTAGATTTCCATGGTTTTGTGTGACCTACATTTACTGTGATGTCTTACTGACTGCTTCATTTGAATTAGCTGCTTTTTTTTTTACATGCCTCCAAATGCCATTATGAATCACTGAAGCTCAAGACCATCTATCACAGTTACAAGGCATATAAAAGATGACAATCATCAGTCAAATATCTTCACTCTGCCTGAAACAAAATTTTCTCAGTACAAAATAAATACTCTCCCTCCTGCTGGATTAGCTAAGATTTATACTCCTCATATGCAAATAAGCCCTCAAAGTTTCAGGTGAAAGAAAGCATTCCTGCCTTGGCTCAATCCTAGGCAGGAGATAAGCTTTTAAAAAATAGGTATCTCTGTTTTGAGGCTTATTCACAGCTTCTAGAGGTGTTACCTTTTTATTAGTGGGACACCACATGGCACTCCGTGCACTTAAATATTTCTCCAAAAAGTTCTTACCTGATCTCTTGAGCATACCTGGAGCCTACATTAGATGATAGCTAAACCCAACCTAATTTTGTTTCTTAGACCAATAAAGAGATGTAACATAAATAGGAAAATAGGAATTGTAATAAGATGTAAAATTATTCAATTTTGGAACTGAAAGACACCCAAGATATTCACTGTTGCGTCAGTTGATGTTTTGAGGTTCCAAGTTTAGGTGGAAAGCTGCTAAGGAATAACACTTGGACCTGAAATTCAGAAGTCTTGACTTGGATTTGAGCTCTCTGTCAATTCCATCAGATTCTAATAGTTTAAATAATTAAGCATGACAGAAACTGCTCATTGCCACTGAATATTCATTTTTCTCTTTTCCTGATTTTGTTCTCAGCGTCAATGCATCCAACCAAAAAATTACATTTTCCAGGTAAGTTTTAGACAATAACACTTAAGTGTAAGAAGTTGCCATCTTGGACTATTAGATGACTTTCAAGGAACCCAGGCTATAGTATTACAGAATCATAGGTCCCTCGTAAATACTGATCACCTGTCTTATAAGCCACTATTATGTTGGGTTTTCTATACCATATAGAGCTAAAATTAATTCTAACTGTATGCTATGTTACTGCTGTACTTAAAACAAAAGCAGAAAGCTTTCTAAAAACTCAGTAACTGAATGTTTTGGAATTTACCATCTTGGATTAACAAAAGGAGCATGTAGGTTTATCTCAGAAGATAACATTAAAATGTGTGCCCATAAATATGTTAAGTAGTTATTAATACTTTTAACAGGGACGACTGTGGTTGCATGGTAAAGAAAGCTAAGAACTCACTAAAAGCAGTCTGTTTTTACAAGACAGTTCCGCAGCAATTTATTAAGCATTTCAGAGTATCTCATGCAAACCCAAGTAAATAATCTCATAATCCAGAAATTCAACATATGGCAATTATAATGATTCTGGGGAAACAATGAAGATCATGGGAATGTTTAAATTCTGAGGACATAACAGGTATTGCAAAATTTCATTTCTGATAATCTGGATTCTGACTTTTGTCTGTAAAAACAAATTGCAAATATTCTAAAAGATACAAAACTATAGCTAATAAGCTAGAGTAACATAAAATAAAACTCCAAAGTAAGTCAAAATCTTCCAAGTAACATTACCACAAATGATTTATTGTTAAAGGGTTAAAATGTTTTACATATATTAACTTGCTAATCCTTAAAAAAATCCTTTAAGACAAATAATTATAAATTATCTTTGGCAAAAGAGCATCACAAAGCCAGGGGCTTCATTCTTAAATTTAAATCTAAGGGAGAAAAAAAATCTATCTATCTATCTATCTATCTATCTATCTATCTATCTATCTATCTATCTATCTATCTACCTAAGGGAGACAGACACTATGAATCATCACCAGCAAATGTAATAGTTTTCAAAAGTAAATTGTAACTTTGAAATTATGCATAACTTTTAATTCAATAGTCCCTTTAGAATTTTATTCTAAAATATTAAGAAAGATGATCCAAGATTTAGAAGTAAAACAGAGCGAGGGTAGTTCTTTTCAGGGTCCTTGTTTTAACAGGCACACTCGAGGATTAAAAAATTATCTAAGAGAATGCACCTGGAAGTTTGACGACAGAGTAGACACTGTGAAATGATATCTTAGCATTTAAATTTATGAAATTTAAGAAGTTTAAGAAACAGAGGACTGCTGCCATCACAAGCAAGGATGAAGAAAAGATTGAACAAATTATCAAAATAAAAGTAGCAGTACCTCAGTTAAAAACCTAGAATTACCACCTGCCTATATCACTAGGCTAAACCACACACATTGCTTCCTGTTGGAAATATACTAATGACCCTCACAAATGCAGAAAAAGAAAGAAGGATCAGTATGCAATTCTTTTAGGTCTGACGCTGATTTCCTTTGGGCGTTTGCTGATTGAATTGAGGTTCTAGGTGTGGTGCTTATTTTCTTGGCTCTCACGACTGATAAATTATCAGTGTCTTTTTTCCCAGTAATGGCATTATCTTGCAATAATGGTACACCTGGGAAGGCAACGTATGTATAGGTTGTCAGATTTATAAATGCAAGCTACTTAAGGTCAACTGTGTGCCAGCAATATTAGAGAGGGTTAGGGGACTTTCCGTGAGGGTCTAGACTATCTGAGCCCAGACCTTAGCTCTCCGAAGTAATGCTGACCAGACTTAAATCAAGTGTTTGAAATGGAGGCCATGTCAGCTATACTAATGGTGAACCATCTACCTTGACATACCATTTGTTTCCTCTTCTTGGGTGAATAAGCTCATTGGTAAGCTGTGGCAGCAAATCAGATGCCTCCGCCCCCATTTCTGCTCTTTGCTTCCCAGGTTTAAATTTTGCCAAGAGAAATAAAGCTTAACCTGACTGTATTCAGCTCTGTCTCCCCACCTTCCACGGACTACTCTCCTTCTGAAATGAGAACACAAGTTCAGGCTGCTGCTTTCCTTTAGGTGGCCATGCAGGAAGCACAGCATTGGAAATGAATGGTATTTTCATGATCTGGAAATAATGGGGAGCGGATGCCCTTTTTATATCATTCATTCATGTCCCCAAAAGGCATTCTTAAGAAGTCTCTGTTAAAATAAATTGATTTGCCTTTTGCTAAAGCTTTGTTTTATAGTGTGTCAAGGGGTTTGAAAAATATAGGCAGTATTCAAGAAAGCAAGGCAAACACATGCAGTGTTTGCATTATTTACCAATTAGAATTTGGCAAGCAGCTCTAGTTTGCATATATTTGAATTAAGAAAAAATCATTTGTACATCTCTAACAAGAATATTAATTCAACTTTCACTGAAGGCCTAGAATGTGCAAATCTCTATGCTTGGCACAATGAGAAGTTCCGAGAGGAGAAAGATCATGGTTTGGTGGGGCAGCCAGACGCACAGAGAATTATTAATAGTTACGAAAAGTTACAGGCCAAGTCTTTGGGAATGGTTATTCTTGAATGTCTTACTCAAAGAACAGAATGAGAAAAGGATCCTGGAATGCAAAATAGCCTTATAGTGGAAATTTCTCATAGCCTGTGGCATCCATGAGTAGAAACCATATACATTTGGATTATAATAAAATCCATTCAGTTCACACACTTAGCTTGGCAGGATAGTATGAATCAATTTCTTTGTAGTAGAAAAAAATAATCATTTTATGTCTAATTGAGCTGAAAATAGAACTGCATTCTGTTTGGATCCTTGTATAATTGCTGGGAAGGTATATATCGAGTGCTAACTACCTGTCAGGCCCTGAGCCTAGGGCTGAAGAACCGTTATAGTATCACATTATGTAGGGTAGGGCCCTTACCTACCCAATATAATAGATATAATAGAGGGGTGCTCTGGCCAAGTACTTTGTCTTTATTCATCATTAGCACCTTTTGTTCCCAGATTCTGCCTCCTTCATCACACAAGAGTGTAGAGTCTTCATGTATCCCCAGATCTCTCAAGGCTAAATGCTAATCTACTAGGCCTGAGCACCCAGGTATTTATTATTTACTGTTCTTTCCACTCTTTTCAGACCTCACCAGACCCTCAAAACATAAGTACCATTCAGTTTTAAAATCTCACTCTGGAATAAGGGAAAAGAGAAAAAGCACTTTTAATATCCTTTTACTTTTCTCACAAAAGGTAAACCGGCAGCCCTTGGAGCTGGGCAGGGTTGTCTTAGCCCTGGTTGAGTCTTTGATGTGTATGTGTTTCCAGTGTAACACTGAGAGCAGTCCGGGGTCTGGGGAAAGGGAGGATAAGGATAAGTGTGCAGGAGATCATACTTCATACTCCCAACCCGTAATAGTCTCTTTTGGATCAGCTAGGAGGCTCATGCTAATAGGGTATCTTTTTTTTTTTTTTTTTCCAGACCCTGCATTAGGTCTCTCTGGGTAGATACAGGTACATCTCTGCTTTCTGAAGCCTGTCAGAATCACAAGGATAGGAACATATGGTGCTGTCTGGGTTCTAAATCTTTTTTTTCCATTCCACACAGGTCTTCAGATTGCCAGTTATGATGGAAAAGTCCACCGAGGAATTCACAGCAAAGATCTTTACCCGCATTATTTCCTAAGAGATGCAAAGAAAGCTTGAGAAACTGCATGAAGTTACTCCTATAGGGCACTAATAGGTTTCCAGAGCAGTCTGAAATGCGAGCAGCGAAGGGATGAGTCTACACACACGGGGCTCCTTCCTTATCTGGGGGTAGGACCCAGGGGAGAGCAGTGATGTGATCTCTGAGCAAATCAAGGGTTTGGGGGGGAAACCTATGCGTCACAATAAGTGGTGTGAGGTGAAAGAGGGGCTCTCTCCAGAAATATGGAAAGGTGTTCTGTCTAAAACATAATGATTTTGCCAAGGATTGGCCCCGCTTCTGTGGTGTCTGATAATGCCTCTTTGACCGGCACCTGTCTTCATGATCTTGGTGGCTGAAAGCTGATGTGAGCTCTGAACCACCATCTGATTTCTCTCCTCTTGCCATAGACGAAGAGGCGATTACATGAAGAAAGAGACGTGATGCCTTTTTAAGGCCGTAGGAAGTCCCTGCTCAGGAGATGATTTGTGATTATTTTCCTGATTTGAAATCAAATCATGTGTTCTTATTTTTGGCTTGAAACAAATATGGTCGTCATACCTGGAGAGTTTTGGTAGACTCATAGACTTTAACAACTGAGATGTTTGCTCCATTTGTTTTTTGGGATCTAGAATGACCAAAGGAACCACATGATTTTCAAATCCCCTCCATCTATGTTGATTAAAATATTTAATAAAAATAATCGTGACTGCAGTTTATTGGACACTAGGTGTCCGGCACTGCACTGAGGCACTTTGCATGGCGTTACCTCAGGAATCCTCACAAGAACCTTCTAAGGTTGAACTCAGAAGTTCTGGAACACAGCCTTTAAAACTGTAGAGTCTTTGTCTAGAATATATTGTGGAAACATTAAAATTAAAAGAACACACATTTTCTAATCAGAATTTAAGTGTTTCTGTATTTCTCAAAAATATATACAACTTATAGTCACTTATCTCAGTATTTTTTAAAATGCAAAATCACAGAAATTAGAAAGAGGGACATATCTTCCAATTTATATCTTTTGGTTGATTTAGTTATCATTTTGCTATTGTAAGACTTAACTTCCAAATGGCTTTGTTAACACAATTTTAAAAGAAATACAAAAGAACTACACACACACAGATACCATATAACTGGAGACTAAACATACTCAAGAATTGAAAACTTTAAAAATGACTGCCATAATAAGCATTAAAATATTATTTTCAGTAACAAAAATCCAGCTATGTTGACTTTTAAATGTTAAGTGAAGTTAAAATTTTCATTTGGCATTAAATTTGGAGAGTTGTAGAGACTAATTTGAAAGAAGTCCTGAAGTAATAGTGAGCAATGGAATTTAAAAATCTCTCTTGTCTTTGTGAAAATCGAAATGCTATAATATTTAGCTTTAACCTCAGGCTAATTGTATTCTGCAAAGGGAATATGACAGAATCAATGTTAAATCTTCAAGTGCTTTGTTTTGAATATGTAAAGTTTTCTAAAGAGGGAAATTCAGTGGATTCCTAAGGGTAAAATTACCACAATTATATTTTCATGTCACTTGAGATATTTGTTGAACATATAAAATGGCTTTTTATTTGGAGTCATATTGAAATTAATAAAAGTGCCACAATAATTTGCTTACCACTTGCCTTAAGCACAGTTACATAAATTCCAGATCCAGAGACTTTGCGGTCACATGATCACGTGACTAGTTTTCTCCGTTCCATTTCTGCCAACTCATTGCTGGCTATCACATTTAAATCCTTCTTTAATAAGCCACCGCAGGCTAAAATATGATATCTGGAGGTGGGTAATCCAGAAGGATTTACAGGTGGTGTCTAAAAAAAAAAACCTGTTTGAAGTTTAGTTAATATGCATTTTTATGTCTTTCCTGCCTACGGATTCAAAAGTTGGAAAGTTGTGGTAGATGACACACTAAGCTGTCTTAGAGATAAAGAAGGGCCCACATTAACAACCAAAGTCTTCATCTCTCAAGCTTTTCTGGGTATTAGTCACGGAAACACCTCAATCTTCTATAATTTACCAGGCATGGATACAGATCCTGCTAATCAGATTACATTTTTGCTTCTTTGTGAGCTTATACAGTCTCAGAACTTTCACCCCAAACTTCGTTATTTAGGGGAAAAAGAAGAAGAAGAAAAAAAACCCTGTATGCTTAGTAGAGCAAATACCGGTAGAATCTGACACACTCCACTGAGACCACAGGAATTCAGTTACCATTCGTGGTTGAATTTATCTTATGAACTAAGCCAGTGATTGATCAGCTGGAACATTCAATAAAGAGTTCTTTACATCAGCAGAAACACAATTAATCTATGCTTTTGCATAATCAAATTTTAAGTCAAAAAAATTTTTTTTGTTACGCAAGGATATTTTTCCTTGCTACGCAAGGATATATTTTTTGGATATATTGTTTCCAAACACATCAAGTGTAATGTGAAATGTTAAAATATACTGATTCATTGTCTTTGAAGAACAACAAAACTACTTTGGCATTAGAGGTTATTAAAGATTTGACCTAAAGATATGCTAATTTTATAGATTTTTTTTTAAAAAGCAGAGCAAAAATCTTTACTGCTGTGAAAAAAATAGAGTTTTGGAGAAATAACTCATATTTAATTAATAATTACTATCTGATTTAATTTTACTTATGTAGACACCGGTCTGTTGTCTCATATGTTTAATAGAAAGATATAAAAATGTATTCCTTTATAAAAATGAGCTCCTTTCCCTAAAAATGTTAATATTAATGCTTTGAGAAAAATATCTGTACGATTGCTATGATTTTGAAATGACTCTAATAGAAGTTCTATATTATCTGAATCAAATTATAATACCTATTTAGGAAATCTATTTTGTGTCTGTGTTGCTATGGAATTTTTTTTTTAATAAACAAGGATTGGATTAAGTCTCTAATGATTATAGAATAGCCACAACTCTATCATTTGATTCTAGAAATTCTGTAGAAGTAGAGTTTAAAAAATCTGCCTCTTTTAAGATCCTGCTTCATTAACTACAATTCCACAACTGATAGGTAGTCGATATGGCATCTTATGTTTAAAATGCTGGAGAAGAGGTGATGGGAGGGCATTCTCTGGTCTTTCATCCATTTCCTTCATGCATCTGGGTACCCTGGATGTATCAGATCTACATCTGCCTTCTGCAGCTGAAGCAGCATGGTTGATGATGGAATAACAGTGCCCTGGGCGAGAGAAGAAAGTCCTGAGACAAAACACTACAGGAGAGCGTGTTTACGATGCCTTCCTTTTCTCCCAAGATCCATCAGCCTCCAGCTGTTCAAGAACAAATGTGCAACTAACGAATCTGTAAGAGCGCATGTCTACACACTCCCCCCACCTTCTGCCCCCTCCAGGACCTTCAGAGAACTCTAGACATCTCTCAGTGAAAGAAATCCTTAGCAACAACTGGAATAGTAACCTTTCCCAGGCTGCATAGGGGCAGAAAGTTACTCCTCTTGCCGAGGTCACCGCAGCATGAGGAAGCTTTTACTAGTCAGGGATCTGAGATGGTAGGTGGACATGGCCAAGAACTCCAATAATCATGGGAAAAGAGATCTGAAGTGTATGCTTCAGTAAGCAAGCACTTCATACAGACATCTCCGTTCAGTGACACGTTCAAATCTGTCCCCAAAACCCCCATAAAACTTGTAAAGGAAGTGTTTTCCCTTTTATAAGAAATAAAATCCAGAACTTTTAACAGAAGATAAGGGAAGATAAGGGCAATTTACTTGACTGACATGTTTCAGCACTCACTGAGGGCTACACATCCTGCCCTTGGTCACTCATGTACGACTCATTGACTTCTGTGAGTGCTGACCTCTATTATTACTGCTGCAGATATTTATTCTTGAATAACAGATTTTTGGATGAGTCATACTCAGGTTCTCTCCTACTTCTTCCCCACAGTAACACCAGAATTCTTCATTTGCATCTCTGTTGCCATGGAAAAATGAACATTCTGAAAAGCAGGCAGGATTATGAGTTTAAGGCAAAGTCTAATAGTAGGGGACAGAGAGAATGCACGTTGAAAACACACCACAGCTAATATTACAGAAAAATGCCAACTTCAGTAATGAGAAAAAGAAAATAGAATTCTGATGACTCTCTGATAAATAATCTTTTAGATGAAATACTTTCTTTCAGAACTCTTTTTCAGGTTTTGTTTGTCTTTTAGTAAAAAAACACTCTCGTGCTTAGAACAAAGTAAGCATGCTATTTTCACCACCTAATACACCTTGGGCAAACACAAAGGCCATTGTGCCCCAAATAGCAAGTAATTGGATTCCATCCATACCGGGAATCTACTAGATCATTAGCCATCTTTTCTTTTGGAAATAGATATGACTATTTAAGAGGAGCAGGAAACAAAAATGAAATACCAGACCCTCCGTGTTTACTTTATTGGACAAGAGGGTTTATATTTAGGTCATCTTATCTCAAATTCTTCAGGTACTATGGGTATTGTGTACAGAAGACATGTTTCAATGGGAAGAGATTTTGAAAAAAGGCAGACATCAAGAGAGAGTGACATATAAGATAGTGAAATAAGAAGAAAGGACCGGATTGGCAGTAGTAAGAAGAGAAAGGAGGAGATCCAGAGAGAGAACCGGGAAGTGAAAGGAACATGAGAGAGAGGAAGAGAGAGAGAAGGATCAAAGAATTAGAAGTAGGGAGAGAAAAATGATTGGAAAGAAATTTGGATAAAAAAAGAGAAGACAAAGAGAAAATTCCTGCCTTTAATAAGAAACTTCACCCAAAAGGTCTAAGGACATTCGGTAAAGTGGGACCCATGGAGAGAAGCAGGTGCAGTGACAAGTTACCGTCATCCTAGACTCAATGCCTTGTCCATCTGAATGATGCTTCTATCTTGGACATCCTCGCGCCCACCACTTAGGCTTTAGTTGGGAGCAATTGGTAATCCTACTGGGAGACTTTCCTAAATGAGAAACTTCTTTTGATGTTGTCCTCTCCTTTTACACGTAACCTCTGGGAAGCACTTGAGGATTTTCTGACAGCTTGATCCTTACTTCGACTTAGACCACATCCAATCAAATGTGCGGTTCCTGCATCGCCAGCCTGTAATTTTTAGCCCCCCTACCCTTGGGTGAACAAGCTGTTGGCGACCTGCCATCGCAGAGGGGAGGTGATGTGGCGCAGGGAGGAGAAGGCAGAACTGACAGGCAGGAGACGGGCCATCCGTCTCAGTGGGGCCACTAACAAAAAGACTTGAGGAGAAGCAAGAACAAACTGGAGCCGATTTCTCCCCTCAGGAAATATACACGCGTAGATTCTGGGGATGTTATTTCTCTAGGTGAGAAGAAAGGGTTATCAGGGCTTCGTACCCCATGCGTTGGAATATGCCTGCCTCATGGCTGAAGAGAGTGAGTGGTGTGAGAAGGGCTAAGTGGTCTGTTTAGGATCGATTAAGCTAAAGTTGCTCAGTTTAACAGCTGAGAGGGAGGCTGGAGCGAGATTTTAGTCCCAGGTAAAAGCCCATATAAAAGGAAAGGGTTGTTAATATTACTACCTTGTGACCTGTATTAGTTGAAATTAATCTTTCCTCAACATTGACAGGGCTTTCTCTGAACTCTATCCCATTGAAGCATTTGGCCGTTTCTACTATGTACACCAGTTGTTGATGTTCACGCTCCATCTTGTCTGCTAGACTGTAAGGACTTTCAAGGCACAATCTGTCTGGTTAATCTGAATGCCTTCCACAGCACCTAGATAGAGTTTGGTGCTGCACAGTAAGCATCCAGCTTATGTTTGGTGTATAAATCACAGAAGCAGTGAAGGAGGTCTATTTCTGGGACAGGATATATAAAGACTTCAGCTTTGAGTTTATCTCTTATTGCTAATTTTGAGGAAATTGAGTTGGGAACACAGTATTCAAGCCTTAGAAGTTGAAAGGCCAGTGTTTCAGTAATTATTAATAATAACTATGAATTGCTATTATGTGCTAGGATCTTTAAAGCAGTTACCTTTTTTCCTTGAATTAATATTCCAAGCTGGCTGTTATTATCTCCATTTTGCAGATGAGGAAACAGGGAAATAAGTAGTTTGTCTAAGGTGCCACAGTGAGTAAAGGGCAGAGGCAGAGGGGCTGAATTTTCAGGGCAGCTGGTTCATTAATATTGGACTCAAGGTCCTACCTCCTGGTCAGATGAGTAATTAAAAAAGTTACTCTGTTAAATCTGGACTTCATGGAGAGCTCTTCATGCCTAGATGACTACAGAAAGCCACTAGCAAGGACAAAAATGCCAGACTAACTTGGCTATATAACTGTGGGCTCCTGCTGATATTAAACTCCTATGGCATTTGCTTTCTCCTCTGCAAATAATACTACTCTGTAAATAACAGTACTTGCTTCATGGCTGTTGAGTATATTTTTGTGTTAAGCTAAAAGGAGATGCTTGAAAAACTCCTAGAACAGTGCGTAGGCACATGGTAGATACCTCAGTGAATGCCATCTGAATCTGAATTTCTGCAGGAGAAGTAAAACGGTGGGATCTGTGGGACCACAATGATAATGTGGAAATCTTTCCTCAATGTTTATAGCACTTTCTCCAAAATCTGTCTTATTGAAGCATTTACCACTTTCTACTCTGTGTACCAATTATCGTTGCTCACACCTCAATATACATGTGTGGTTCAGAGCACATATTCAGCACTCCTCCCTCTCCAGCCCTAACTGCAAGGCAAATCTCATCTAACTGTCATACTCATTCATTGACACAGGCATCTGCTCAGCAAGAGGACAATCCTGAGAAGAGCTCTTCTAGATTTTGAGCTCTGTGACAACACTTCTACCCTGTCCAGACTTGCTTCTCTTTGTGAGTTAGTTCTGATTGACCAGAATTAGAAAATACTGCTTTTGAAAAAAGATAACCTTGACCACACATCCACCTTCACTGTTCATACTATGACCACTACTACTACTGAGAGTAGAGTAGCTAACACTTATGAACACTTAGAGTAAGTCACACACTGTCCTTTAATTCTCAAGCAAACCTATAAGATATGAACAATTCTTATCATCATTTTACAGATGAGGAACCTATGGTTTATATCCCTTGTCACAGCATTACGTACTCTCAGTGTAACAAGGTTAAAGTGACTCCCACAAAGCTGTTCCATAAAATCAGCATAGCAGTGTTCAACCCAGCATATGATCACATCGGAAGAGATTCCATGCACATTACTTTTGTCATTAAATATACCCCAAGGGAAGGAAGTGTGGCCACAAGATAACTATGATTCAATGAATGTCACTTAATTACAATAAAGATAAAAATAATTAATGGATATATAGTCAGTCTCATTATTAATAAAGAATGCAAATAAGGTCTCATATTTTTAAAATTCTCAAATGTGAAATTTTAAATAATAATTTTCTTTGTTGGTAATAGTGTTATTAAATGAGCATTCTCATATTCTGCCAGGAAGAGTAAAAATTAGTATATTGGTAGAGGAAAAATACAGTAAGAGCTTTGTACATTTTCATATTCTTTGACTCAATGATTCCTCATCTAGAAATTTATCGCAAGGAAGTTAACCATACAAAATATTGATATGTAAAGATATACATAATAATATATTTAATAATAACACAAAGGTATGGGTAGCAACTAAGAACACAGGCTTAAAAGAGCATCTGGGTTCAAATCCCAATCTACTGTCCCTAGCTCTTTGACCTTTGGGACGTTTATCTCCCTAAGCTTTAGTTTCTATTTCTATAAAATGGGACTATATGTAAAGCCCTTTGCAGAATATCTGACTCACGATATGTGCTTAACAAATATTAGCTGTTTTATTTTTATTTCCTCTATCATATTATTATCTCTTAACCTAAATGTATAGCAATGTGGTATGGTTGTATCATAGATTATCATCTATTTAATGAAATCATGTTTTCCAAGATTAATGATGTATAGAAGTGATAACAATCAACTAAGTGACAAATGTATAGCACAAAACTACAGGAATTATCACAATTTTTAAAATTGTATAGCTCACAGATATTTGTGTGCATGTATATCTATATGTAGAAAGAAAAGAGAAGAAAACATTAGAATGCTAATACTAGATAGTTTTAGGGATTTTAGGGGACTTTCTGAGTATTTCCGAAATTTTCTATGGTGGATAAGTGTTACTTTTATAATCAGAAAAAATTGGGCTAAACATGGTTTTTTTTTTTTTAAAGATTTTTTATTTATTTGACAGAGAGCAACACAGCGAGAGAGGGAACACAAGTAGAGGGAATGGTAGCGGGAGAAGCAGGCTTCCCGCAGAGCAGAGAGCCCGATGCGGGGCTCGATCCCAGGCCCCTGGGATCTGACCTGGACCGAAGGCAGACGCTTAACGACTGAGCCACCCAGGCGCCCCTAAACATGATTTTTAAAAGATTTATTTATTTTAGAGAGAGAGAGAGCATGTGTGCGAGTGGAGGGAGGGGCAGGGGGAGAGAGAGAAACAGAATCCCAGGTAGAAACAGAGTCCCCCAGTGGGTGGTGAGCCTGACCAGCTCAATCCCATGACCCTGAGATCATGACCGGAGCTGAAATCAAGAAATCAAGAGTCAGACATTTAACTGACTGAGACACCCAAGCACCCTGGACTAAATATGATTTTAAAGCAGTTTTCACAACAGATTGTTTTAAATCACACCCTCCTCCACCAACACACACACACACACACACACACACACACACACACACACAAGATGATGACAATTGTTTTGAAGGTTGCAACTATGGATATGTGTGGAGTTTTGACTGCTTACATAGATTTCATTTCCTACCAGCAAGCTCACTGTCTTTAGGAAAGGCGTATTGTCCTTGCTGAACACAGTCTAGCAGGATTATATTCCAGTCCCCTTCTTCTCTGAGCCAAGAAAGAGTCATGTTATCGAAGCCAGACTAATTGGGTCCTCCTTTATTAGAATTTTAATCTAGAACTTGAGTAGAGCAGCAAACAGATTTGAAAATATTTGGAATTCACTCATTCCAGTATAATTCCCTGGAGCACTCTGTTCCTGATGTAAACTGAATATGTGGTCCTGCTTTCCTTCTACACCAAAATGACGTGGTCCTGCTAGTTTCCAAGCTTTGTTCTCTAGTCTTCCTGTGATTCTATGGCCTCCCACTATTGTTTCAATACATTTTCTTCTGCTTAGGGTAGCCCAAGTTGTCTTCTGGTGCTTGCAACCAGAAATCACTTCACTTGTATTTATTCTACAGTCTTGAAGAAATGGTTAAATAAAAAGTCATTAACTTATTAGTTCATAGCACTAATAAGTTAGTTTCAAGACATACAAAGAATTTTGACTTATCACTAGGACACAACAAGCACACTATGTTGTTGAACATTATCCTTCCCTTCTCAATTCTATTTGTTCAAACTGGGTACCTAAAACTTTCCCACCTTCTGGGGACATGGCCCACCCAATATTTCAGATGAAAGTCACGGCTAAATAAGAGAGTAATTTTTTTTCCCTGCCATTCATGCATCCTTAGTAGCAGGAAATGTTACAAAAGACTTTGTTCTAAATATACAGAATGAAATATTCATTAAAACCACAGACTCTGAGACTCAACCACCTGGGGTTAATTTCTACTTCACTTGCAATCTGAATGACCTTGAGAAAGCCACTTAACCTTCAGTTTTCTTCATCTGTGAAATTGCTATAACAATTCCTACTCATAGAGTTGTTGTAAAGACTAATAAAGTTAACATATTTAAAGTACTTAGGGTAGAAGCTGACATATATAAAGTTTATAGACAAAGGGGCATAGAGCTTTTTAAAGCAGGAACTTAGAAATAGCAAAGGCCAAGGTGTGAGGAAATGCATGTTAGTCTGGGCAATAGGGAACAGTTCTATGGGTAAGGGGAAGAGACTAGCAGGAAACAAAGGAAGGAAAGCAGGTCATAACACATCCTTCTCACTGGCAAATAAAAAACCCAAAAATTTATTAATTGAGTTCTTTATGGGAAGCACTTTAGGGAACACAGAACACTATATAGCTTTCCCCAAGAGCTTATTGGACAGTGACAAGGACAGGACAAAAACACACAGAAACTAAGCAACAATATCATGACAGGAGCTACTTTGCCTACGCTATGTATGTGTACTTCTGGGAGCTAAGTTCAGTGCTAAGCTCAGAGCAGACACTTAAAAAATGGATACAGAATGCATACATAAATATATTTACCCTGTTAACTTGTTGAGAACAACATTCCTGAGTTATAACATCTGCACAGTATGACTGATTTCTGTAAGAATTTAATCTTTTCTTAATTGCATCTTCAATAGGATACCAAAGCAACTAGTTGAAAAGGCAAGTTACCTGAAGAAATTATTAGTCATCAAGCAGGCAAAACACCTCGTGTATTTGATTGAACTCATTTTTCAGAAACTAAATTTAGAGTAAACAGGTTTTCTCTTTAAGATTTCGAATTTTTTAAGATAAAATTCTCTAATGTGTTTCAAATCCTATTATAGCACATATTTTATGTTTTATGGTTTTTTTTTTTCAAATAAAGCAATTTTTTTTTCACCCTCTGACACTGTCAGAAACAAAACACATGTGTCTTTTTTCTGGGTATCCTGCTATATGGCCAGTGCACACCGGTGTTTCTAGGGTTTAGGCTCAATAGAGTAAATGAAGTGTAAGTATTATTGGCTTTAGATAAACCACAGTCATTCTTGTTAGTTTCAATAAACTCCTGCATTGACAAGAAATTCTAATGGACTTCATTTGCAGAATTGAATAAGAAACCCATCTGAAGGGGCACCTGGGTGGCTCAGTCGTTAAGCGTCTGCCTTCGGCCCCAGGTCAGATCCCAGAGTCCTGGGATCAAGCCCCGCAATCGGGCTCTCTGCTCAGCAGGGAGCCTGCTTTTCCCACTGCCACTCCCTCTGCTTGTGTTCCCTCTCACTGTGTTTCCCTCTGTCAAATAAATAAAATCTTTAAAAAAAAAAAAAAAAAGAAACCCATCTGAAGTAAACTTTATAGATAAGCAAAATGCTCCAGCTCAGATTATTTTATTTGAAGATGGACTTTTGAAACTGGAAAAAAATACGTGAAAGTATATGTTCAAACCCTAGAGCCTGGGATATAGCATTTAAGTAATCTTAATGATTCTACTTCCTGATGCTTCGTTGCAATTATAGACAACACCTGTCAGCACTTTCTCTTCATAGCTTGAACAAGGTGGCCTGTTCAAACAAGTATACGAACACGATCAAACGACATGTGATTTGTAGTTTCATTTTTGGCAAGAGACACACTTTTCACATAATGACAGGTCATCGAGTTGCAAGCCAGCGCCACTCTTTGATCTCTGTCAAGAGCAAAACCGGGGAACCAAAATAGCTTTGCTCATTTGTGTTTTGCTTATTAGCTGTATGATTTGACTAACAGCTTAAAAGGGAGCGTGGCTGTAGCACTCCACTAGGTACTAATAAACCACCACATCCCTTACGTTGGTTACTTCATTTCATGCGTCCAACAGAGCGGTGGTTGGGACACCAAATGCTACTTCCTAAGAGCAGGTGGAATTTTGATGGAGCAACTATATGTGAGGGAGATCACTGTACAGGTCTGCTCATTTGCATAGGAAAACTTCCTTACAATAAGCTCGTGGAGACCAGAAGGTGGGTTTCTAAGGAAGACTAGACCCATGGATGGGCCAAACAAGCCTGGCAACTTTGGATTCCTTTCACAATGCAGGCCATATTTACCATATGCCAAGGCTGCTGTTAAGTGGAAGAACAAACGTAACATATTGGGTGCGTGTAAGAAAATACAAGATGTGTATTTGTTATTTAAACATAAATATAAAATACGCTAATATATTGACATATAAATAATATATATTTATATGAGTAATATATAAATTAAGATAGTTTTAAATGTATATGTTTTTATATATGCATATATGTTTATATAGATATGAATAGAAAAGGGAGAGAATACAACAAAATCTCAGATGTCAGAAATTCCCGCCCCCTTCAAACCTGTAATATGTGCCTTTGGAAAGATAGATTTCTGGAAAATTAGTTGCTTTGGCTACATGAAGTGTCACATATGACACCTCCTGATGACTGTGAGTAAACAGAGCCTGTTTTGACACAAGGGAAGGGGTTCTGATGTGCGTGGATAACAATGAGGTGACAGATACCTCAGGTGGGAACTTACTTAGGTAATAGTTACATACAGCTAACTAATAAATGTGCACACCTGTGCAAATGAGGACTCGTACGTAACCAGAAGGAAATTTCTTAAGTGTATATATAGGCGTACATGATTATCTTCATGGCTGGAATAAAATGATCTTAGTGAACATAATCTACATCAAAAATGTCTGATGTTTTTATAATTAAAATATTTTATTGTTAGTTTTAAGCTAATTTCATAGATATATCATATAAAACAAATGCATTTCCCTGAGTACCTTAAAAAGTTACATGTTTTCATTTTTTTCTAAAACTAAATATTAACCATTTGATGACCTTTTTGAATGCTGTGACATTCAAAAGCATGTGACATGCTTGCCACTCACTCACAAGAGGGTGAGTGGCAAGCATGTGACATGCTTGCCACTCACTCACAAGAGGGTGAGTGGCAGCAAATCAGCAGGTTCATTTTCTTTGCTTTTTAAATTGTGCAAAATTCTGGTAGGTGCTATCTCTGCACCAGAAATTTTCTTTCTTTAAAAAAATATGGAGAAAATACTGCGTTTGAAACCATAAACAAAAGAGGCTAACACTCTTACTCGCCATGCTACTTAAATACAACTCAAGAAGGTAGGAAATGTGCCTTCAAAATCAGACGATAATTCACTGTTAAAAACTGAGTTGCAGCACAGTGCTCACGTGTTGTACCTTTCTACTCTTAACTCTCAAGTGGCATCATGTTCTCATTTATCGAATGCCCCTGATATTCAAGTCACCTCGCTATAAATTGGCTTCCCTCCCAGCCTAATAACTTGGAGACTTTTTGGAAAACAATTGTAATATTAAAATTCAGACAAGTGACCCAAAAATGGCCCTAGAGGGCAGGCCTGCAATTTCCTGATTTGCACTTTCCCTATTCCCTCATTTGTTAAGTTTCGCGACATCAATTTTTATACCGTTGCTGTTTTATCCTGGCCAAATGGTTGTTGAATTTTAATGAACTGTCTCCCTTTGACAAATGAGTTATTGTTTGATATATTACATTAGGGATATAGAGAATAAACTACTTATGGATACTAGATATTTGGATAAAATACATTTACATAATACTAGACTATTAGTGTAATGAGTTCTATTAGTTGTAAAAAAGACAATACACAGCAGATTTTGAAACATGCTGAAGAACCCTAGACATATACATAATTTAAATCCCAGTACCTCAAACGAAATGGGAAGTATTTTCACATTATATAACTTGCTTTTTCCCCCTTTTCTTATGGTGCAGAGAAAATTTTGCTTTCATGAAATAGATCTGAAGGATGGGGAAACTTCTTCTGATTATTAGCAATTACTCAAATAGGGTGGTAGTTGAATTCATTATTAATGAAATGAACTGGATGTTGAAGAATAATTTAAAAGGTTGAAAACACTACAGCTATGCTCCCTTTCCCCCCTAATGCTTCCATTCACTAGGGAAGAGGGGTATTTTATCTCTCATGTGAGGGCGTAGGGCTTGGATTAAAAGTACTCTTTGCTCTGTGTTTTCACTCAGACTTGACTTCAAAATAATTTACCGAGACACTGTTACAGTAAAGGAAAATGTTTCAAGCAAACTCCCACATATTCAGAAGCTAAGTGGTCCAAAGGTTCAAATACGCGCACTTTAAAAATATTATTATATGATAATTATGTGCATGATGATGAGGCACTTCAAAATTCTGAAGTACCTTTCTAATCATTGTAGGAAGAGGAAATTATATTTGGTATGACTTTAATGTTAAGTATATGTGCGTTACTTTATTCTAGTTATAGTAAAAACTCACATACTCTAAATATAATAATTTTCTCCTAACCAGAATATTTAATTACTATTTGAAATGAACTTGAGTTTCATTCTCCATTCTATCACTGACTAGCTTTGTAAACATGGGAGACCAGCCAAGAGTCTGTAAGCCTCAGTTTGCTTATCTGGAAAATAGGAGGACTCAAACTACAACTTCCTATTTCTGTTTTGAAGATAAGTAATACAATGAAGATCCAATACATAGAACATATGATGAGTTTATAAATACTATTGTTGTTCTTGTTATTTAGGACTGGGGAGTCAGTCTACCGATGTGGTTAAGGTATGGAATTTGGGGGGCTGACAGATTGTGCTCCAATCCTGGTCTTGCTATTTCCTTGTTGTATGATCTTTGACATTCTTTTAAGATTTCTAATTCTAAGTTTCATTTAGAATGAGGATGCATGCATAGTTCCTATTTCATAGAATTGTTGTGATGATTAAAATGACACATAAAAAAAAGGAAAAAAAAAGAAAAAAAAATGACACATGAAAAGTACTTATTGTATTAGCTGAAACATAACACCTGCTCAATGAATGGTAGCTCATATTTCTGGTGTTTTATTGTTACTATTTTTACTATTATCAGCTACTATTTTATACCTTTTCCTTTCTCCAAACATTCTGGGTGAAAAGATACTTATTTTAGACAAATTCAAATATACCATATTTCATAAACACACAAAATACAAAACTAAAAACCAGAAAAGATATCCAAAAGAACTTTAGAAAAGCATAAAGTATACAAACATGTGATGATGTTATCACGAATGCTCTTTTCATTATTAAAATCATTTAGCAGTTGTTAGTGCTGGCTTCAAAATTGTGCTCTCTTTGACAAATGTCATTTAAGCATACACATTATAGAATTCAGGTAGCTACCCAAAAAATATTTTACAGAATATATTCATTCAATGCTATGTCAACTGACTCATTCATTCAGTAAATATGCAATGATCACCTACCAGGTAGGCAGAATGGTGCTTAGTGTGGTAACTAAAACACAGTCCCAGGCTTCTGTTACTTCTCCCCATGAGAAAACCACGGTGGAAGTTAGCGATAGGGAGTGATTCTTCTAGGGAGTGAGTGGCCCATCAGGTCAAGTGGGACTCAGAATAGTTGATGTCATTGTTCCTGACTTCAAAGAAACTCATCATTTGGAGTCTCCATCCTAAACTCTACAGCACTGGTTGGCAATATAAACCAGATTTTAATCGATCAGAAATGATAAATTTGATATGCTAGTCAACATGCTAGGTCCAAAGAAGAGGCATCAGGCAAAACACCTGAAATTTGTTCTAATTTGTCTTTGATGACATTTTTCCTGGCATACTGTTAACTTTCTACCATAAGAAAGTAAAAGAGACTCCATACTACTCTCTTAAGGTCAGGAAATCGTAAAAGAAAATAGTGAAGGAGCCAAAGTGGTTGAAATTAAATGTAAAACTAAAGCAATGGGACTATATAGAACAACAGGGAGGGGATACAGGGAAAAAAAAAATTGTGATTTTGTTTTTTGAATAACATTTACAGATTTCTCAAGCACAAGATGTAAATGCATGTATAAAGTAGATACTGCAGAATGTTTTATTGATCATAGTCACTTAGGGCCTTTGCAATAACTCTCTTTTCTTTCTGAACATCAACTCTGCTAGTTTTATTAAAATAGTTTGTTTTCTGTTTTATCATTCATTTGATGATACTCATTAATTGAGTGCTTACTATGTTCTAGACTTTATATTAGGAACTGGAGATACAGTAGAGATTCGAAATCCCTATTCTCTAGGAGGTCACAGTCCATTATGTGAAGACCTAGACACAATGAAGAGAGTACAAGATGGGGGATAAATGCAGTATAAGGCATAAACATAGAAATAATATAGAGTATCAGAATTTCAACAGATTTTTTAGTTAGTTTCTTTTCTAGATCACCATTACCAATATTTTCTTTCTCTCTTTCTTTCTCTCTCTTTTTCCCTCCCTCCTTCCCTTCCTTCCTTCCTAAGTTCCATACCCAGCATGGAGTCCAACAAGGGGCTTGAGCTCACAACCCTGAGATCAAGACCTAAGTCAGGATTGAAAGTCAGACGCTTAACTGACTGAGCCACCCAGGCACCCCTATCAATGTTTTCTTAAATCTAAACTACATTCATGTCACATTACATTCCCTTCTTACATTTCAGTAACTATTTTTAAGTGCCCTTAAAATTTGTAACTTTTTCATGGGGTCTAACATTTATTTATATTCACTACTTTGTCAAATACACAATGGGATCTGCTCAGATTTGACCATTCATTTTTTTAAATAAAACTTTATTGAACATGGGCACCTGGGTGGCTCAGTCAATCAAGTATCTGCCTTCAGCTCAGGTCATGATCCTGGGGTTCTGGGATTGAGCCCCGCATCGGGCTCCCTGCTTCTCCCTCTGACCCCTACCCAGCTCATTCTCTCTCTCTCACTTGCTCTCTCAAATAAATAAATAAAATTTAAAAACACTTTACTGATCACATACCACAGTTGAATATGCTGAGGCCTATAGATGATAATACATGATAACTCTTTCCCCCAAGAAGCTGGAACTGCACTGCCTGTTAGGCAGTAGCCGCTAACTACATATGGTGAGTTAAATTTTAATTTAAATCTACGGAAATTCCATAAAATAACAAACTCAGCTCCTTTGTAATGTTGGCCACATTTCAAGTGTTCGTAGCCAGTGTGACTAGTGGCTCTTGTGTTGGACATCGCAGATGTCTTTTCATCATCACAGCGAGTTTTATTGGACAGTGTGGGTTTAGAATATGTGTGTGGGGGGTAGTAGTGGAGTTAGTCATACAAGATATAATTATGGCCTATGGAAAGAATTGTTAATAGAGGGACAGAGTATGATGGAAGTTTGAGGATCTGGAAAGGCTTCCCAGAGGTGGTAACATTTGGGTCTCGAGGGATAGAATCAAGTGAATTCAAAGAGGCTTGACCCAGCACATGTTGAGAGAGTTGTACAGCAGAACCTGTGAAAACAGTTGGCGGGTTGTATGTGGCACAACTCAGGGGTCCCACTGGTATCTTCATCGTACTCCAGGTGCCCTGCTGGGGGCCACACTCATTCCTGCCTCAGGACCTGTGATGAAGCCTTTTCCTGAAGCTGGAGACCTTTACAGCTGCTGATACCTCTTCACTCTGAACTTCATCCCTGGTTCCTCCTGACATTGTTTCAGTCTTTCCACCCCTAACCCATAAGACCATGACTGAACTGTAGAACTTCTCGACACTGAATCCCAAAAGCAATTTGATTCTGAGCTACGTGATAGAGATTATATACTGGTTTCCACAGTTCCTCAGTGTTCCCACTTCTGACTATACTTTACTGCCTAGGAAGGTAGATAGAGCCCATGTCCTCTGTTTCTTCTCTTTTCCTCAGGGCATATAGGTAGACGCTCTGATTGGTTTATATAGTTAGCTAATTATAAATCATTTTTTTAAGATTTTCTATTTATTTATTTGACAGAAAGATCACAAGGAGGCAGAGAGGCAGGCAGAGAGAGAGGGGGAAGCGGGCTCCCCTCTGAGCAGAGAGCCCGATGTGGGGCTCGATCCCAGGACCTGAGATCATGACCTGAGCCGAAGACAGAGGCTTTAACCCACTGAGCCACCCAGGTGCCCCTATTATAAATCATTTTTATTCAACTTCAGTACATATAGAATTTACAACCTGGTAGCTGCTCTAAGATAGTGGGGATAAAAAAGATGAAAGTCAAGGATGATGTAGAAAAATTCTATAATAATTTGGAGGAAGGATTAAATTACATACATTTAATTGCAATAGAAGAAAGATGTGAAGTAAGTCTGAGGTTAATCCTTATGTAATGTGACACTACTCTTCACAATACGAACAACCGACCATCCATTGACGTTTCCTATGTATATTAATTTTGGTTTTAGTGATTTTTGTTTGGAGTGAGATATAATGAATATTTTATTTTTTTACATTTTTAAAAATTTTTTAAAGATTTTATTTATTTATTTGAGAGGGACACAGAGAGAGAGAGCATGAGTGGAGAGAGGGAGAATCATACTCCCTGCTGAGCAAGCAGCCCAATGTAGGGCTCAATCCCAGGACACTGAAATCATGACATGAGCTAAAGACAGATGCCCAACTAGCTGAGCCACCCAGGCATGCCATGAATATTTTAAATCATTTTATTCATTGCCAAAATTTCTTTTATTTACATAATGATGTAAGATTTTTGAGAAACAATAATTCTTACAATATAACTTATTCAGGGTAAATGACAGGTAATCTTTTAAACTTTTCATCTGTTTGACCACTTATCACTTTGTTTAGTGTTTTATGACATTCATAATTTTTTACTGAACATTGGTCTAGAAAAGATGTTAAGATATCCTTCCTTTTTACAAATATGATCCCATCTATGTGGCTTTCTCATGAGTTGCTATGGGGCATGATTTATTTTCATTCAGGATCATCTTTGAATTGCTCCCTGACATTCAAAGTTGACCTTTGCCTTCAACTGAAAAATAATAGCTCACATACGTTGCTCATACGCATAGACATGCCATCTGTAAATGGGAGCAACACGCCTGCTCTCACCATGAGGCCATTCATTCTGGTTCAGTCCAATACTGAAGACACAATTCACAGGACCCAGGCAAATAATGAAGTAACTTGAAAAGGAGGACTATTCACATACTATTCTGTCCTTTCTGCTGATTTCTGGAGAGGGGCTAACATTTGTTAAGATTTTTTTTAGGGCAGCGTAAATTATGAATGTGTGCGTGTGCAGAGGAGCAGTGACTTAACATGTACATTATAAATGTTTCCTCCTCCTTGTTGCAGTGTTTCTTAGCACTTTTCTCCTCTATTCTCCCTTTCTACTGCCCTTTCACCCCAACCTTTTCTTCCTCAGTAAGTAACTAGTGAGGATTTACTCATTCATTTTCTAAGCAAGAGTTACTGAAACACCTTCTATATTTTGCATATAACCTGATAGGTGGAAAATGTAAAGACAGATGAGGTTCAGATCCTTCCAAATACAGGCTTCTATGTAAGTGCTGGCATCAGTGGAAATAAACAGGTGTTCCACGCCATGGTACTAAAAAGTACACTGAAATACTGAACTCTGCCTGGCCTGGTCAAGGCAGGTCTCAGGAAGAGGGAAGTTACCTTGAGGGATGAGTACCCTTTGCCTACTAGACAATGGGGCAGAGAGTACCAGGCAAAGGCAGCAGCCTGTGAGAAGCAGACGTAAGAAAGTGTGTGGTGAGGCCCACAGGAGTGCAGGTTACATGTGCTAGCAGCGGCGGCAGGGAGGTGACAGACCTGGGCAGGGCCTGTGTGGAAAGGGCCTTCAAAGCAGGAATGTATAGAGCAGGTGATGGAGAGCAGGTGATGGAGAGACACTAATGCGCTTTACACCCAGGAGTAGCCAAGTCAGATTCGTATTTTAGAAAGATCCTTCTGAGTGCACTTTAGAGGATGGGTATCAAGGGGGTTAGAAGAAAAGCAGAGTGTGATTGTACCAGGAAATCTTTGGGGAGGACACGAGGAAGTGAGTCAAGCCTTATAGGATTAGGGCACGGATTTCCAGCTTCTCAGCTTACATTCTTCCCTCAACATGGGCAGATTTTCATATCTCCTACTGCCTCCATGAAGCCTGCCTGCCCTTCAAATCTTCACTATGAAGCCACTCTAAGGCACTTGATGGGTTTCAGTGTCTTTCTATTCAAAAGGTGGTTCCGTGGGCCAGCAGCACCTGCATCACTCAAGAACTTGTTAGAAATACAAAATCTCAGGCTTCTGAATCTATATTTTAGGGAGATTCCTTAGGTGATTTGTATGCATGATGCATCTGAGAAGCACGTTTCCTGCTTCTCTATGCCCACACTGTAATTGTTTTTTTGGTGGGTGCAGAGAGGTAGTTTCTATGCTCTGTGTCTTTTGACTCCCCCGAAGCACATAATCGTGCATCTTGTAGGTCGGCAGTAGGTACTTCCTAGCTGATTTATTTTCAAAATAAAAGTGTTACTCTAAATGATTCAACCGTTTCAATTTAATAGACATTTATTGCAACTGGGAGACCAGTTAAGAGATTATTGCAATATTGTCTAGGTGACAAATGAAGTCCTGCATTAAGGCAATGATAGTAGAGATAAAAAAAGAAGTGGCAATGGAAAAGAAATATTTAGGAAGAAATATTGGTAGGTTTGATGATTACAGATATAAAAAGCGAAGGTGAGAGGAAGAATAGGGTAAGTGGATAGGGTGAGGACATCACCTACCGATTTTACCGGCCAAGTGAAGATTGGATGTGATTCCAATTCTATTCAGACATTTTTTCCCTATGTTTTTCTATTTTTTTTTCTCAGTCAACAAATATTTACTGATTTGGTGCCTTCTAATAGGGCAGGCTCTGCTCCACATGTCATAGGTAAAAGGCTCATCTGATAATGGAAGAGACAGAAAAACAAACTGGCACCTGGAAGGGAATGAAGGAAGTGCTTGGATAAAGGGAAGGACAATGAGCAACATGGCCCTGAGGAGTCTTAACCTCCATTTGGGATGGATGGTTTCCGAAAATGCTTCTTAGAGTCCCCACAATCATCCCTCAAGCCTAACAAACAGCCAGGTATACATACACATATATATGCAGATAAGAAGAGAGGGTGCGGTGGACTTTCACGCACAAAGTAAGCCATGGAGGGAAGGCTGGGGAGAGGGAGAGTGTGGATGGTTTATTCAGTAAATTTTTGTTGTTCCGCGGTAGCAATATGCAGCCAAGAGGAGGTTTGCTATATTGAAAAATATAGGCGAATCATGTTACAAAGTGTCACTGATCTGGTTATTGCAGATCAAGGTACACAGCAATTTCTTGCAAACCATGTCCAGCACAAGGAAAACACGGCAACTAAGTGTTACCCTTGTTCCTTGTCTTCAATGAAGTAAATCAAATTTAAATGTTTTCTCTGCACTCCAATCACTTGTTAGAATCCCGCTGATCTTTCAAGAGTCTTTTAAATATCTCGTTTTGTTTTGTTTTTTAAAGAAGCTAACCTATATTCTCTCTCCCTTTTCTATAGTTCCAGAGTTTTTCACCTTCATTATTCACAGACTGCCTTTTTCCTTTCTTAAAGTCTGAGGCTTCTACCTGTTTGTGATCTCTAGGAAGTAAAAAAATATTACCTTATGTATCTTTATAAATATCTCAGTTACTGACATCATGCTTGGTAGAGAGGAGGCACCCAAAGGGTGGATTTTTTAATATTAAACTAACTGGATTTTTAAAAAAAGATTTTATTTATTTATCTGACAAACAGAGAGAGAGATCACAAGTACGCAGAGAGGTAGGCAGAGAGGGAAGCAGGCTCTTTGCTGACTCGATCCTAGAATGATCCCAGGACCCTGAGATCATGACCTGAGCTGAAGGCAGAGGCTTTAACCCACTGAGCCACCCAGGCACCCCTAACTGGATTTTTAATTACTAACCTAGGAAGGTAATTGGGGATGAAGGTGAGAGCTGCCATCCTTTTAAGAATAAAATCAAAAGTTTGCTTTTGCAAATCAAAATTTGCTTCAGATGTATAAGTCATTAGTAACTTAATAATTGGGCTTTGGGGGGATGAGGGGAAGATTAGCAATCTTTGACCTCTCATGAAATCTATTTGTGCCCTGTAAAATATTTCTGGATTCCATTTCTGCTTTGCTATAATTGCTCGACATTTCTCTATAAACAGCTCAAAAATAAATCTGTACTTCTTAATTTTCTTTGTTCGCTAGATGTGATCATTCAGCTCGGTCTGTTTCACATTAAAATTGGACAACACATCATGGCCTATAGGAAAGAGAAAGATGGAGTGATAAAGCTACAAACTCTCTCTCTATTGCCGGCACTCTCTTTTTGTGAGAGAAGGGTTGGCAGTGATACCCGTGTCTTTGCTATTTTACTCTCCTTTCCCTAATGTGTGCTAACAGGCACTCTCATTTCTGTATTGTGTTTAATTTTTCTTTCATCTCTAGCTCTTCTGTGACTCTTTTGCCTCCTTACTAAATTGAAAGAATGGGCTGCCTTCTTTTCCTATAGAAATGGCAGCAGGGAGCATAAATAGTGTTTGACAACTCTTTTATTTTAGTTTATTAAAGAAAAATAGATGGTCTCACTGAATCAGCTTGGGATTATATTGCTATAATTCTGTCACTGTTTTGGAAGGAAGGTCCCTCCCAATCCAGGGCACCATAAATGATTAACTAGGAGCACAGATCAAAAGCTGTCACTATGTAGGGTCTACGGAAGGAGGTCCCAAGTTAAAACAACGGATTAGAGAGTGGCTTTGTGGACGTTGCTCCTTAGAAATGAAATTCCAAATTAAAACTCTATTCTTAAACTATTAAAGGCCTGTGAGAAGGCAGAGATCACCTTTGGATAGCAGTTTTGGGGTAATAGCCTCCAGAAATGTTCAATTTCTCTAGAGTTCAAATATACTCATTTGTCTAAAGCGGTATATACCACTTTGGTTTTGCAACGGACTATGAATTATCCCCCTGCCTCTCCAGGGTTGACTGGTAATCTTTAAAAATATACGAAATAAAAGTTGTAAGCTAAAAATACATCTATACCCTACTAAACTTTCATCCTCCCAACATCTAACATATAATATTAAAGTAGCATAATCTCAGTCAGAGACACTAAAAAAATCCACTTGGTATTTGACCCTGGCTATGTATACATCAGAAACTGAACTCGGATGTTTTTCATTATTCTGTTGCAACATTATAATATATTTCTTTTCCATTGCACTTAGATCACTTTCTCAAATACACACATTCAATTTTACTTATTTTTTTTCCTGCAACTTCTTATTTTTCTAAATATTCTTGTAGGTGCACATAGACCTTGGAATCTCATTTTGTCTACATAATTAAAAAAAACAAACAAGGTAACCCTCAAGTAACCAAGAACTCAATTTAATCCTATCTAGGCTTTAACTAAAGTTTAAAATGCCTCTGGTGAGGCAAACAATTCATTTAAAAATAAATATGGTGTTTCTTATGTCATAATCTTGGCCCAGCAATTGGACATTTGAGGATTCTAACGGGAACCTTCGGTTTTTCACTCTGATTATCATAACCTCCACTGGCAGTAATAACCTACTGACTTAAAAAATAATCTAAAAAACAATGATGTGGTAGTTAAGATGGGTTTGAATTACATATTCTTTATAGTCTTCCCAGATATATCACAGAACGATTTTATAACCTTGGGAAAGTCACTGAACCTCTCTATACTTCTATTCTCGTCTCTTTAAAATAAAGATAATGACTTCACCTTATTACCTAGTTCAGTGATGAAGGTGTGAAGACTAATAACCATAAAAAGCACATCAGGCTTTCTGCAAGCCAGACTCAGTATAAATATAAAGTATTTATGAAAGGGAGCACACAAAGAGTTTGTAAATGCAAAGATAAAATTTTTATAAAGTGTCTTGGAAAAAGAAAATGCAGAGAGGGAATAAATCCTATCTCGATATTCATTTTCTGAGGGCCTTCCTTGTCCACCATGTCCCCGGCTTTGTTAGTCAAAATGAAAGACCCAAGGGAATTTTTATGTCATTGCATTTAGCATTCAGCTGTGGCTTCCCATTGCTCGGCAGTGAAATACTCATCTTCTACTTTAAGCACCAGATTTACTGCTCCTAATGGGAGATTTGCATTTGTTCTAAGATTACAAATAACAATTATGCCAAAGCAATTACTCTTAACCTCAATTTGTAGCTCTTGCTTGCAGCGGGGCACTTTCATCTGTTCCATTTATTTTCATTCTCATTTTGGCCTGGAGGTATTTCTAAATAAATCAATCACAGGAGATGTTGGAACAGGTCTATTGAATAACACCTAGGCTGACTACACACACTGTGTGGAGAATGGAGAAAATTATAACTATAATTCAAGCATACTTCAGGGGTCAGTTATCTGAATAAATCAAGGGAAAAAGCTTTTGCCCTAGATTAGCTAGATAGTTTGCTCTCCTTTCCACTTATTCCTGTGAGTACAGAGATGGTCTTTTATGTGGCAATGGACTCCCGTTTGGAAATAATTTGAATAATGCACAGGGTATGAAAGAGTTTCCTTTATCAACAACTATAATTGATGGAAATCACTGATTTTAACTCTAATAGCCATTCATCTTGATCGCGAACTCCCTACTGTGGCAGGCGCTATCAAGGACTTTACCTCCCGCTGCCCCCCATTTTACAGATGAGAACACTGGGACAAAGGGAGATTAAATTCATAAAGCTACTGAGAGGTGGAATGAACAGTCCATCCTGGACTCGACTCTGAAGTCTGTGCTCTCCCGGCTTCAGTCTTTGATCCCGTGGTAGCCAGGTGCATCACAGAGCAGTAACGTTGTGTGGGCTGTCTGCACATCACGGTTAAAGACCGATTCCAACAGGAAGGATAAACCAAAAGTTTATTAATTATGGCTATGCTTTTATGTCCATTCTCAAGACTACTTCTGTTTCTTGGAAATATAGCACAATGAAAGATCATGAGTCAATGATTATATTTTGACTGTAGGCAAGTATAATTGAATTTAAAAAACTTACATTTTTCTTTATATTGAGACTTGATAATCGAAGAGCAACATTTTACTTAGGATTATTCCTCCAGAAAATGAAAAGAACCCTGTTCCATAAACTTCAATAATGTTCTCCCTTGCTGAAGCCACTGACTTTAAATATTTATTCCTATTTATCATACATGTTATATATGTAAAACCAATAATGAAGGTTGTAAACAAAAGAATCAAACAGAATTAATCTCCAATCATATGGTCATAACTTCTAATTGGAATACTAATACAGTAAATATTAAAATTTTGTACTCTACTTAATGATGTCCTAAAATAGCTTTTTAAACAAAAAACTATAAAATGTGTAGTTAACACAGGAAACTTGGGAGAAAGGAAATATGAAAAGGAAGGTGAAAAATCGCCACCCACCCACCCACCTAGGGGTGCCTGGGTGGCTCAGTGGGTTAAAGCCTCTGCCTTCGGCTCAGGTCATGATCTCAGGGTCCTAGGATCGATCCCCGCATCAGGCTCTCTGCTCAGTGGGGAGCCTGCTTCCCCCTCTCTCTCTGCCTGCCTCTCTGCCTACTTGTGATCTTTCTCTCTGTGTCAAATAAATAAATAAAATCTTTAAAAAAAATTTAGCACCTCACAATTAGTAGCATGCCTGGATTGATTCTCAGAGTTATCAAAACTGAGGTAACTTTCAGTTGAGGCAAATCACATGTTACCAGGAACTCTCTTTTCTGTCTGAACATAATATGTCTAAATTATGGCCAAATTATATTACCTGTGACTGTATGTGAGTGACTGTATGACTGCATGTACACACTCGCATTTAAAAATAATATGCTTTTGATCTTTAGGTCTAATTAAAATGATATTACTGGACTCTGTTCTGTTCTTTTTGGACAGCAATCTGTATCACAAAGTCGTTATTCACTGTTTCTTGACTGTTCTACACTTGAACACACAGAACAATTTATAAGCCTTCT
The DNA here is from genome assembly GCA_028646535.1 of Procyon lotor. NCBI lineage: Eukaryota > Metazoa > Chordata > Mammalia > Carnivora > Procyonidae > Procyon > Procyon lotor. The sequence continues at coordinate 106,642,035 of CM053603.1, read as the reverse complement.
CAAAAAAAAAAAAAAAACAAAAAAACCGGAGTACCAAGCTGTAACGCTCTTTCTTTCCCACGGAGGCAGACTACTCAGTAGGACAAAGGAATCTTATATCAGATGGCCCACAGAAAAGCTACTGACTATAAATGCAAATTTTTGTTGTTCTATACATTATGGGAGGAACTTTTATTTATTTTTTTAAATTTTTAAAATTATTTATTTGACAGAGAGAGAGAGCACAATTAGGCAGAAGCCGACGGAGAGAGGGGGAAGCAGTTCTCCCCACTGAGCAGAAAGCCCGATGTGGGGCTCGATCCCAGGATCCTGAGATCATGACCTGAGCCAAAGCCAGAGGCTTTAACCCACTGAGCCACCCAGGCACCCCAATGGGAGGAACTTTTAAAATGCCGCTGGTGATTTATTTCATTTATATCTATGCAAGCTAGAGGTAACAAAAGACAAACTTTTAAACATTTTTTTGAAGATTTTTACTGTAAAAATCCTAAATGTTTGTTTAGTTAACAAAATTAGGGAGTTTCTTAGGTGACCACTTCCTATATTTAATTGATAGAAATACTATAAATACTATATACTGGCTAACTGAGCATAAAAAAAAAGAAATATATTTAAAAGGCTCCTCTGGGTACTCTGAGTTATAATGAGAAGAATATTTTGCGCTAAAAAATATACAATTGTATATTGACATGTAAACTACATAGTAAAATACATGATTCAACAAACCTGATATCAGAACTAGAAATCTGACCTGGCAACAACTCGTGGATGTGTGGTACTAAAGTACTAAAATCCTCCTGATAATGTATTCTTTGAACTACTAGGGGATGTGGATTTAATATGGAAAACATTTGCCCAGTGGATGAAAGGGAAGAACAACTCTAATGTTTTCACCATGGGTGGGAGAAGAGAAATAATCCCAAAGAATCTCAGTGGCAATCACGCAGGGGGTGGGCGTGGCAGAGTTGAAGGCTCTGCCGTCTCTCTAGCATGCAGCCACCAGGATTGGTGTGACTCTTTATTCTACCAGGATTACACAGGGCGAATATTTAACTCCCTTTGAGTCTTATTTTTCTCACTCTGAAAATGATGAAACATATCTATGGAACCTCACAAATCTTTTAAAATAATTAAATATTGGGATACTTTATAAATGCTAAAGCCCTCTGCACATGCAAGGTGGAGGGGTTAGTAGGTGATACAGGGTTCTGGGAGTGAAAATCTAATAACTTTCCATGCAAAATCCATGCCATTAAAGTAGGGGGTGGATATTTTAAAATTAGGAGGATGTTCTAGGAGATAGTGATAGAGAAGGCTTTCGGAAAAACTCTTGGCATCCAAAGATCTAAAGATCTGAGCTTAAATCCTAAGGATTACATTGGAACTTGGGGCTTAGCAAGTGAATTCGGAAGAGGTTATTATATTAACCAGAATGATGAGTTTGGCAGAAAAATTAAAACTTGAGGGAAGAATAAAAAGATTGAGTTACAGGGGAAACATGAACTTCTCAAGGTCAAATCTCAGATCCAAAGGTGGACCAATCAGTTACAAGGAGAGAGGCCTGAGACTGTTAAATAAGTTAACTGATGTAACTAAATATTTCACAATCTGAGAGTAAAGTAATACCTAAAAATTCAAAGTCCCAAAGTATGATATGATTTGTGGTGCTGGTATTATGAGAGCTCCATGAAAATGCTTATGAACTATTTTACCCAATTTTATTAGTGGCCTCACAAGGAAATTAAAGACTTTAATATTTAATTTTTCAACATAAAAGATCTCTCTAAAACACTAAATGAGCTATTAGAAAGGGATAGAAATGAGTTTAAAAGCTCATATTCTAGATCAGGGTTCTCTGCCCATCATGTAGTGTGACCCTATTTATTTTTGAAAAGCAAATCCTACCATTGAAAAATAATACAGAGGGGGCATATTCAGGATAATAAATATAGCAGGTCTTATGCTCAAATTCATTTTTTTCATGATGCTTTTTAATTCAGTAGCAAGAAAGAACCATGGAAGCAAAATTAAAATACACATTAAGTCCCATATTCTCTGTACAACTTTTTAATGATTACTGTTTTTCAGAGTTGTATAAGATATTCATTTAACTTATTTGCAAATATATTGACTTACTTTATTACTCTCAGAGTAATAAAGTACTCTCATGGCATTGCTATCCATTTCAAAGTGAACTTTTTTTTTCATTCTTTTTTCATTTTCATGAAATTTTCATTGAATGAATTTTCATTGAAATTTCAATGAAATTTCATTTCATTTTCAATTCATTCATTCCCATTTTTTTCATTCTTTTTTTTTAAAGAGACAAGTGAACTTAGAGGTTTAATCATGTATTTGTTTATTTTTTCAACAAACTTATTGAAACCCTAGTAAATGTCAAATATTGAGTAAATGGATAACAGGTTCATGACTGGTCTTCTTTAATAAGAATGAAAATTCTTGTTTCACATTTTTCATGTATATAAATATGTAAACAAATATGTAAATAGGTACATACAAGTTCAGAGATAATTCCGTCATCTGAGAAGGGTACAAAATGTACCATGTAATTAATTAAACATTTGAGTTAATAGAGCAATAAGACTACGTTACTAAAGAACGAAAATACACATATTTTAAAACTTATACTACTTAAATCTTTTCTTTAACTCAGATGATCCATCCCAAGTCCCTTTAGGATGTTGCCAAACACCGCGGTCACTGTTACGCACATTAACTGATATCATACTTTTAAAAATGAAAAGAAAATTCCGTCTTGTGAACCAAGAAAATTTGGTGCCTGCTCTCTCATGTATATAATTCACTATACACTTGAAAGCTATAGTGAGTTTTCCTACTCATCCATACACTTTCAAACCTTCTTTCCTTTCGTTAGGACTAAAACAATCTATGAGAGAGGTCTGTCTGAAGTACTTTCTTTCCTGTCAGCCCTCGGGCTGGTGATGTAATACAGTAAGCCATCATGGAGCCGGGGAGCCCTGCTGATGGATTACAGCGCTGGATCTTTCATGTGCCACTGTGCTCTTTAAGACACCATTACTTGGGGCACAAAAGCAGAGTAGCTTTGGAAGAACTAAAATTTCCAGGTAACATTCTTTCTATATACACTTTTTCCATTTTGTTGTTGTTGTTAATTTATTTATTTGATAGAGAGGGAGAGCACAAGCAGGTGGAGTAGTAGGCAGAGGGAGAGGGAGAAGCAGGCTCCCCGCTGAGCAGGGAGGCTGAGGAGGGGCTCAATCCCAGGACCCTGAGATCATGACCCGAGCCAAAGGCAGTCACTTAACCAACTGAGCCACCTAAGTGCCCCACTTTCTCTGTTTTAAAAGATGGTATCAAAGACTGGAGGAGGTGAGAAATGTTGACGAACTAATTGAATAAATTTTAAGGTGTTGTAGAAGAAAAAACAAAAGGTTTTCTAAGTTTGGATCCAAATGGAAATTTACTTTGCCTATTTTAAAGAAACAGCACAAGTTTGATTAAAGAGATTGGGTTTAAAAATGTCCATGGTTAGTGAATGATGATTTCGTAAAAAGAGAAAAAAGAAAAAAATAACTTTCTAACCTGCAGAAGGGTCATGCTTTTCTTCTCCGTCCAACCTGGAAAATATTCTAGTCCACCAGCTAGAGATGTCATGTAGTTACTAATAACCTTAATATGGATAGCAGTTACTAATGAGGATTCTCTTCGTAAAGTTTAATTTCATCTGCTCTCCACTTTAGGACGAAGTTTCATGGCTGGTAACACATGGATTATAACACATGGCTAGCAAATGGTGAATAAAAGATGTGAGTCTAAGACTCTGGACTTTAAATCCAGTTTGGCAGAATACGAAGAGAATATATCTGTATATATCTACCTCTTAGTGTCAATAAAAACTGAATTCCTATACTTGAATCCTGTGACAGAGAGAAAACACAGACTTAAAAGTCATCTTTTTCCTTTCCTTTCCCTCTTCTTCATTTAATTACATGCCTCTTCCTTGAATTATAGGCTGTTATCCTAGATATGAACTCATAGGGAGCTTGCATATTTATAAGATGGTAGAATAGCCAGAAGGATGCTTTAAATTTGTCCCATTTCTTAGTGCAAACCCATAGTCAGTATCCATACCCATTCTCTCATGGAGGGCAACCTGATTATTTCTTTAGAAAAGGGCAAAGTAAAATTTACAAAAGCAAATAAAAAATCCTGAATAAATTCAAGAAATCAATTGTACAATACAGGATTGGATATAATTCATTCGATACAGTTGATCTTCAAAAGCAGAACAAAAAATAATGGTTTTATTGGTCATTTTTTTTTTTAAACCACAATCACTGTATAATCCCATTGACCAGGGAAGGGATATTATTAGTATTTTCTAGTTTGGGTAAAAATGTGGTCACGTCAACCTTCCTCCTATAGTAGTAAACTCAGTATCTTTACCCTGGTCCTCCCTTGTTGCTGTCCTTTTGGGAGGTTCAGTTACTGAGACTAAAGGGATCAGCCTGTCAATCACTTTCTTCATGAATGAAAAACTATGAGGCAGCTGCTTTAAGGGAATGGCAACAGTTTTTAAGTCCCATCAAACCCAATGCATACCTGGATTACTTGGTGTGTCTCTGGATGTTTCATTTTGATAAACTAAAGAATGACATTAGAGTCTGGACACCATATCATGTTAGTAAGACACAGAAAAATTGACTAAGTAGAGTCACTGAAAGGGGGACAAAAAGAACCCAAGAAGAACATGAGAGTTCTTGTTCCTATTTGTGGGTGAGGGGTTCAATGCTGTCATGTTTATATTGCTCAAAAAGTCATAGCCAGTACACACAGGTACACGGCCCTGGGAAACCAGATTTTCCCTCAATTTAGACACTAAAATGTCTAGAAGGAGATTTGTCTGCTTTTTTATATGACTTCTGAGGGGTCAACTGTTAAATTAAATAATGGAAGTTTCCTGTATTGGATGGAGATTTGGACCAGCCATCTAAGGACCTTCTCACCCTGGAATTCTTGATTTTGTAGGAGCAGATGGAAACTGAGGCTCACAATGATGAAAATCTTGAATCACACTGAAATAACTTTATACACAAGCATATATAAGCACACATATTTATTAAACACATAGTAGGTACTCAGTAAGTATTTATTAATTATCTGAGTATTAATTATCTAAGAAGATAATTATTATCTGAGTATTAATTATCTGAGAAGATTCTTCCTTGATTCCTCCAGAAGTTTCAATGTAGACACTAAGTCTATGTGAAGTCCAAATAAAATATTCTTTTCCTTCCTGAGTAAATATTGTACTTTCTGACATGTGAAACTCTGACTGAGTTATGGTTTTCAGGTGAATTGTTTTGGTTGTTATTGCATTTCTAAGCTATGATCCATTGCCTGAATATTATTCACATAGTTTTCCATCTCGGATTCAGAGTTGATTTCACAATGCTTTACTCAACTGAGTAGAAAAAGGGAAGGATAAAGAAAACACAAATCTACATTATCAGGTTGTTTACAAATGGGTCACTATTTTCTTCATGAAAACGGAAGTGGCCATATCTATATAGTATATAGTACACATATCTATTATATATATGCATGTATCGAAAGTGTTACAATTGATGTTTAGTTAATTCCTTAAGGACACAATAATTTTCAGTGTTGTCACATTGGTTCAAGAATGGAATTTTATAGGTAACAATAAATAGAATATTTTTCTAACAACTGATTAAAAACCAGAGATGTTAAAGTTAGAATGTAACATGGCAATAACATTCCACAGAGAACTTTATATACTCCACAAAGTACATTCACAAATATTCTAATTTAGTGGATAGATTCTAAGAGATATAGATTACAGTCAGCTGGAGTATTGGGGTGGGAAGGGACTGGGGTGAAATGCCTTGTTTCCGAGCAGTGTTTACAGGAGGCAACCTGGAAATGTAGTATAGAAAGCCGAGATGGGGGAGAAATGATCTGGTGTGGCCTGGCCCGGGGAAGGTAGTGGTAATGACAGGAACAAATGCAATTACAAAAGCAGAAATAATTAGATACATTTGCCCAGGGGTAGGAGTAGGAATGAGGTGGCAACTGGAAGGAAAGTTGATTATCACTCTAAGAAACTGAATCTTTGTGGCTAAGAATATGATATAACCATGGAGAGTAGTAGGAAAATAACAGAAAGGAAAGATGGTTTTGAAGATTTTTCTGATATAAAACTAATAATAGTGGCTCTTATACAGCACTTACCACCAAACATTGTGCTTAAGTGCTTTACACCAATTAACACATTTAATCCCCACAAAAACCTTTCATGGTAGATATCCACGTTGCCATGACATCAATGAAGTTAGAAATGCAAAGATTGTTGTTCTAGAATTTTACATTGGCTGAACAAAATAAGCCATTTTTAGTTCTTCAAGATACTGTTGTTAAAGATGCATAGTATATTATACTGGTATGACTGAAAGTGATTCAGCATTGAAGTATTTGTGGGGTCAAGCCTGCAATTTAGGAAAGAGGTGGGAATAAATATTTAGAGGGAAAGCAAAGTGTTTCCTGAAAGTTTTATGCTTTGCAGCCGTCTCCTCCAAAATACTTCATAAAAGTATAAGAATGAATATGATGAAATGAGATGTCAGCAACTTAAAAAAAAAATGCTCTCCTGGAAAGAAATATGCAGGTTGTTTCATATTTATGTTTATGTTTATGTTTATGTTTCAACATAAAGATGTTGTTTAACCCCTGATTTTATTGTAAATAAGACAATCAGTTATGGAGGATGCCAAGCAATTTTAATAGCAGAAATAGTCTTTAAATAACTGATCACTGTGGTTAAACGTAAAAGAATTTCTTTTCTTTTTCAAGGTGGGAGAAGGAGGGAAAATCTGGAGTATTTAGGAGAAAGGGAAATCAGGAAGTATGTGTCTACAACTTTCTCACAAGTGGCTCACGAAAAAATTAAGAGAGAGAAAATGCAAATGTGGTGAACTATTAACATCTGAAAAATCTCGGTGATTTTTTTAATATAATTCTTATAACTCTTCTGTAAATTTGAAATTATTTTAAGATACAAGTTAAAAAGAAAAAAGTAATGGTTATTGTTTGCAGAGCCTCGTGTGTGTGTGTGTGTGTGTGTGTGTGTGTGTGTGTGTGTGTGTGTGAGAATCTGAGAATCTATTTGAAGATTCTGGAGCTGGGTGAAAGGAAAAGATCCACGCTAAAAATAAGGGAACAAAATGGAGATGTGTTTTGCATGAAAAAGAAAATCCCATAAGAAATTGATTTCATCTGGGCCATTCCATGTACTTATGAAATGATATTGCTATGGTTGTAATGCTGCATCTAAGAATAAAATCAATCCCCCATGGAGGCTGTCAACACTTCTTGTTAATGCCTACTGAAAGTTAAGCATAATAAGTACAGTTGAATTCTAGTGGCTAGTGGATAATTGCTGAAAAGCTCATTGGAATTTCAAAGGATGGGGATAACAGGTGATAACTGACTTTGATGACTATCCTACAAATAAACTGTAGAATCAGACCAGCAGCCTAACTTAATTAACACATCAACCCCATAGCCTAGGGAACTTGTCTCTTGCTACCTCTAAATTTTTTCTCTTCTGTGTGATCTTCTCCTTGGAAATTTTCTTGTCTCTCCACTTTTTAGAAAAATCTCATTCCTTCCTGGGTTTTCTTTCTCTTTTCTGCCTCCCGACTTCTCACTAGATCCTTCTTGCGTCTCTCTTATCCATTTCCGTCTTTATAATCAGAACAAACAGAACAAAAATTGAGTTGTTGCGTTCGGTGACTACTGCGTGAGCCTTACTATTTTATATTTAGAGCTGAAGTTTTTAAAATGTTTCTTGTAATTAAACTGCCGTGATTGCTATTGCCTTAGATTTGGCCTTGTATTGATTTTTGTTGTTGTTGTTGTTGTTTTGTAGTTGTTGTTTTTTTAGTGGCTGAGTGACAGTTTTAAAAAAATGGATGAAAAATTAAAAGTAGTCACGTAGGGATAGATACCAACAGTAAAAATCTCTAAAACATCTTATTTCTCTTTGCCTCAGAGCACCATGAGTTCAGAGATCTGTGGATAAAGAGGAAGTCTTACTTCTGTGGTAGTGCTGTTCCCTAGGGAGCTATTTTACAGCAGATACGATGGTACCCAGTGCATACTGGATGAATATCAGCCTGGCTATTTCTGAGTCGACTCAGTGGTTATTCAGTTAAGAATTTTCTATCCTATAGGAAAAAAAAAATCATATCTTTCATATACATTGTGAAGACTTCAGAAGCAAGATTTTAGAAAGGGAGACTAAAAAAAGATGAGGACACCCGATATTTGTGGGCATCTATTACCACAGCCTGGATTAACACAGAAGGTGATGGGAAAGGGCTGAAGAGTGAAGGAGGTTGGTCTATAAAGTGGCCGTTCAGGGACACAGATGTGGGCCTGATGTCTATACTAAGCAATCCCTGATAGTTTGGTTAATAGCTTTTTCATACTACAGTACTTGTGTCCTGTCCTGGCTCTCCTCACCCCCTTCCGCCTCTCCAGTCCCTCCCCTTGCAGAATACATACCCACCCACATAAGAAAATATGGTTCTATGTAAGTGTTCCTCAGACACTGATGTGCATACAAATCATCTGGGGGATTTTGCAAAAATGCAGATCTGACTCAGCAGATCCGGGGCAGAGTCTGAGATTTTACATTTATAATAAGCATCTAAGAGTGCCTAGGGCCTCCAGTGGGTGGACCATAATTTGAGTAGCAAGGCTCTATATTACAATGACTTTCTGGTGATTTTCTAGTTTATTCTGTCTCTAATGTTTATATGATTATAAATGTTACCCCCACCCCCCTCCTCAAATGTATAAACTATTTGGGATTTGGTTTCTACTTATATTTTATCACCACATAATAAACACTGTGAAAACAAATAAGGGAAACTTCATTAAAAATAGAGTTGGGAAGCCCTGAAGGGAGAGCTCTCACATGCCATCACTCAGACACGGAATAGGAAAAAGCTTACTTTACATACCCTAGAAGGAGGAAGAAAGAATTTCTCCTTTAACGATCCAACCAACGAGAAACTGCCACACTTAGCCAATGAATGGCCATCACCACCTTGAACTCTTTGAAACAACCCCTCCCAGATTGCTCCTTTCCTCCATAAAAGCAAGCCCCCTCTCCTGACTTGCCTATGGTTCACCATACTTTACTTGTTCTGAATTGCGATTCTCTGCTATTCCCAAATAAACTCATTTTGCTGACAAATAGGTCACTCCTTTTTTTTTTTTTTTTTTTTAAGGTCAATAGCCTAGAGTTCTAGATGCATAGTAGGCATTCAATGAACACATGCTCAAATAAGTTCTACTTTAAATTGTATCACTTTAAACAACCTTTGAATAAAAATTTTCTTCCTCGCACAAGAGAAACTCATGTGTGAAATTTTGTTGGGTAGTACCTTAAAATAAGAGCAGAATAATCCTTGTTATTATTTGAGGGGAGAAAATGCACTTAACCAAGTCAGTAAAGACAAAACATAGTGCTGTTCTTTGTCTAATCTTACTGCCATTTAGACATAGCATTTTATTCATCACAGATATTCTCTCCCACTTAAAATCCTCCAGAAGCCCTACAATAGATGGACTAGTGCACTGGAAAATGTGCATTGTACTTAGGGCAATGGCAAAAAAATATTTTAATGAGTGGTTTACAATCTTAGATTGTTGATTAAGGCTAAAGAGTTGTGAGGAAATTTTATGTAGAAGTGAGTAAGACCATTATAAGGGGAAGAAAAGGAAAAAAAAATATGACCTACAAAGATATCAACTAACATTTATGACATTTCTTCAAAAATATTTATTTCTTCCCTGCTCCCATTCTGTTTTTAATCTCCTTTCAGAACTCTGTGTTTGCTTCCTCCATGTACTTGAAGAGATGGATGGAAATCATGCTGTGGCAATCTACTCCCATGAAGTGGAGGGATTTGGGTTGGAAGTAAAAGTTCTCAGGATCACTTAGAGGTAAGAGACATTTACATTATCTAGTCCAAACAAGGAAGTAGAAATATATATAAATGTGCAAGTAATGTGTGTGTACACACACAGACACACAAACACATATGTGTATATATATATGTCTATCTATATGTAGATGCATGTCATGCAACTTTTAAAAAGCTAGCTCTAAAAAAGATAAATAAATAAATAAAAAGCTAGCTCTACTTTCACAATGAATATTTAACATTTATTGAGTATCACCCATTTGTCTCTTTTTATTTACTTTTTTTGGGGGGAGAGGGGTTATGTTGACTATGGGGGAGTTCAAAGCATATATTTTTAAAAGTATATCTGAATTATCTAAATCTATTAGTGATAGGAGAGAGATTTTTTAAGAACTTTCATCAATCATACTTAGTAATATTATTTGTAATGCTTTTTAATAAGCAAAAGCATACATATTATATAAATATATACTACACTGTTTATTTTTCTAAATATGCTAATGCACAACAATGTGAAAGAGAAAAGAAAAAGTGTTTTAAAGTTACCAATTATGCTCATCATTGTGCTTATATTATCAATTAAATAAACATCTTGTTAAGAAGCATCCTTGAATATAAATGACCTAAAAATCATCTTCACAGCACTTTGGTCAAGTTGGCTTAGGGTAAAACATCCATTTTCTCTCCAATGCATCTCCAGGTCTACCTCTCACCAAGTGTTTTTTTAAGTTCCTGTGTTATTGTAATGTGTAACTAAAATACAGGGCATTTCCATTTTATTTAAAGAACATAGAGTTTAATTTTTAAAATAATATGTTTAAAATTAATCTTTAAACATAATAATAAGATATTTCTATTTCCCCCCTCAAGTGGTATTCTAGTGTAGAAATAGAGTAGTAATACATAGTTTATAATTCACTTCATCTGCTAGCTTTGCAATTATTTTATTTTTTATGATTTTGTTTTAAATTTTGGCTTTACTTATGTGTTTATTTTGTAGGAAACTTAGACTTTGTTAATATTATCAATATCAACTTTTTCAAATTTGCTTATTACAAACTGTATTTACCTCTTAAATATGAGGATTGCTTAAGAGAGATATACCCCCTCATGTTTTATATATAGCCTGTCTTAATTAACATCATTCTTAAGACAATTAACTTTGATATATATGTATCAAAACTATGTAACCCACGACATAATTTTATAGGAAAACCTCATTCTGTTGACAGAGAAGTAGTTATAAAAAGTCATTGAATGAAAGGGGTTTCTAATTTTTAGTACATGTGGTGCTGGAGCAAGCAGTGAAAGGGGTTTCTAAATATTCCATTCAAATTACATCATCTTTTTATTCAGAAAACTAAGAGCATTTAAAGAACAAAACAACAAAATAGGTCTAAAAGAAAACCCCAAGTGCTCTGGACTAGATTGCATCGTTTCTTCAAATTCAATGTGATGGTATTTGGAGATCGCACCTCTGGGAGATAATTACGTTAAGTTGAGGTCATCAGGATAGGACCCTCATAATGGGATTAGTGTTTTTTAAGGAGAGACACTAGACAGTTCTGTTTTCCCTCCCTCCCTCCCTATCTTTCCCTCTCTGTGCCCCATTCCCCACTCCAGCCACTTGTGGACAGAGTGAGAGGGTGGCCAGCTGCAAGCCAGTGAGAGGACCTCATCAGAGGACTAAATTGGCTGTGAACTTGATGTTGGACTTCCCTGCCTCCAGAACTGTAAGAAATAAATGTCTATTGTTTAGCCCACCCAGTCTGTGATTATTTGGTTATGGCAGCCTGAGCTGACTAAGATATCAGGCCCCCGGGGACGAACATATTTCTGGGAGCCCAAAGACCCTTATTGAAATAGCTCCCAGACAGATTTCCTGGAGAAATGAACTGTTCTGGGAATAGCTGTTAAAAAGGTTTACTACAGCATTAAGGCAGCTGACTGGCTTAAAAGAAAGTCCTAAAGTCATAGCCAGCAAACAATGAGTTTCAGCCGCCATAATGACATATACGCGCGCTCGCGCGCGCACACACACACACACACACACACACACACACAAGCAGAACGTGATGTTAATTATTAAAGAAAAACAGCTTTTTTTTCACCAAAGTGTCTGCCACTGCTCTTTGTGCCTTGACTGGTTAAAGCTGGTAAATTTTCTTCTTATGGCCAGGGCACCATGCTACTTAAAATGATCAACATGTGCCTGAAATTGACCCTGCCAGTTTACTTTATCATGGAAAGGTGTTTCAAAGTATTGTAGCTAGATTATAAATGAAGACAGAAACACTTGTAAGGGCAAAAAAATTAAAGATATAACTTTCCTGTACATCTTATTAAAGGGATTTCTCTAAGATCTACCTTGTTTTCTGGAAACCCTGCAAGGTTTCTTTTACATTACAAAAAAAAAAAAAATGTGAACACATACACACTCCAGTTTTTGCCATTCTTATTTCTTTATTCATTTTGATACTTCCTTATATTCACTGTATGCTCTTGCTTATTTTCACTGCAATTTATGTTATATAAACTTCCATAATATAAAGCAACTCTAGCTAGGGAGACATTTCTTTTGTCTGAAAACGAGAACTAAATGGAAAAAAAATCCATTACACCTTTAGTGGCTATGTTATTTGACATATCATTGAAACCTGAAAAACATACCACTAAGATTTTCCTATATTGTTTAATGAAAAGTTTGCAAGCATATTTTCACTATATATTGTTCACAAATGCTTCATTGTCCCCTGACAAATGGTCTGTAGCGAATCTCTAAAATCTTTTTTTGCAGTACTACAGCTTAAAAGATTCATACCATCAAACACTGCACTTCAAAGGCTAATGTCTACTCTCCAAATTTCAAATACTGTAGCCTAATAAAAATTTAAAGAGTCCGAGCTCCTCTCCAGGGAGCAGCTGTCAAGCTTCTCTTGAAAGAAAGAAACATAAACAGCCTCCACCTAGAGTACCTATGTCTTGTCTTTGAGAAAAGACATAGTAAGGGCAAGTTTTTTTAATGAAAAAAAAAATCCAAGTTATGCTATTTGATGTTAAAATGACAGACTTTTGACCTCTCAATAGCTGAGGAGCAAAAGTGTTCCTAATATATCAGACATATTTAGGAAGGGAAAATGAAAAAAATATCATTATAAATATAACATACATATGTACACACACAAACACATATACGCAAACATACACAATATGCACAAACATATACACACATATATATTCTATTGGGGGACATTACAGTTTTTTTTAACTGCTTTCATTGTCCACTTTCTGCACAAAGTTTGATTTATTGCGTTCATAGCTGTATTTCATTAAGTCATGGGTGCCCGGGAGACAAAACAAAGTTCATTTTAGTTCAGCAAGCATTTCCCATTTTGCTCTCCTCTCAACACATTTCATCAATTATCCTTCATTTACACTTTCTGGTTCAGTAAAATTCCTTGTTGTAATATTCCTTCATAAAAACTTGATCTGAAAAAATCCTGTATAGAAAGGACCAAACCACTTACTTTATGTCATCTATAGAACAATTTATTTGAGGATAGAGAGCCCTAGATTAGACTGGAAAGATTGCCACTTGCTTCCACAGAAATGCAATCTCATTTTTCCATTATAGCATATTAAAGTGTATTTTTACTATCACCCTAATAAGGAAATTTATTTAAAATCAGTTTAATATTGAAGATCTTTATAAAATGAAGCACAAACTATTCTTTGGTAATCCATTATCTGTCTGAGATGCCTTCTGCTAACTCCTGCTTTGAGAAGAAAAAAATGCCCATCTTAAAAAAAGGTACTTCTAGATTCCTTCTTGACTCTCTAGTAACCTAATATAATTCAGTGAAGAGGGGTTACCTTCAAAATTTTCCATGGGCCATTAACTACCTATGGACATAAATCACAGTTACATTTTATATTACACTGTGGTTCATACTTTTGTAAATGTCAAAGACAATAGAAAACAACTATAGGAAAAAAACAGAGGCAGCCATTTTGAATTGCCTAGCATTTGGAAAAATAACGACTGCTTTAAGGGGAGAAAAATTCACTCAAATCATCTACATTTATAAATGCAGGAGTTAAATCATATTCATTCATGGTTTCTTATTTAAATTATCTTGATAATTTGATTATATCCAGACGTTTCAAGCCATTATAATCTAGTACTGTTTTTAAAAAAGCTTTAAAGGGGACCTTCGTGGCTTAGTTAAGCATCTGCCTTTGGCTCAGGTCATGATCCCACAGTCCTTGGATCCAGCCCTGCATTGGGCTCCTTGCTCAGGGGGAGTCTGCTTCTCCTTCTCTCTCTCTCTCTCTCTCTCTGCTGCACTCTCTGCTCACGCTCACTCTCTCTTTCTCTCTCTTTCTCAATTAAATAAATTAATTAAATCTTTAAAAAATTAAAAAAAGCTTTAAAAATGATTATTTGGTAATTGAAATGCAACAATAAAAATATAAAACAATGTTTAAGTAAAATTTTAAAATCCCAGAGGTTCAAAATACCTCTGATTAAAAAATATATTTACTACAACATGTTGTGGTTTTATGCTGTGATGATATGCCAACTTTAACTCAATTTAAATTTAATAGAAGCATAAGCATTTCAAAGATTTTTTTAAATCATAAAAAGTTAAGTATGAATATGAATGTGATGATTGAATTGTGGAGTTGACATTAAAGATCAAGGAAAGAGGTAAGACCTCTAGCCAAACTATTTGCCATTTTCAGTACTATTTGCTGACTGGTACTACCTATATCCATACCTATGGTTATTTTAAATGCGTGTGGTAAAGTGAATACCACCACGTTTACTTTCACATTTCTTTTTTAAACCTGAGGGAAATAGCAGTTAAAATTGTCCTTGAAGTGTAACCTTGCTTACATTAAGTATACTCATCATACTGTCCCTTGTTCTACACCTGTCACAAGTGTCAAAATTATAAATTGTGCTAAGTTCAATAAAGTGCTGAGGAAGACTAATAAGTTAGTGACATATTAGGGTAAACCTCTTTGAAGACTTGAAGACAGGGAAGTCAGCTAACAGAAGAGTGCAGTTACCCATGTAGAGGACCAACACTCGTGTTTTAAGACTGCTTGGAGCACAGTGAGAGAGGGAGATGAGAGAAATGAGATAAAGTGGAAATGTAGGCAAGGGCTAGATCATACAGAGCTTAGCAGAGACTGAAACAGAATTTGTGTTTTATTCTGAGTGCCTGTAATGCTCTTACAGTCTTAAAGGCAAAAGAATAAAATAATTTGATAAACTTTAAGAGATGATCATACAAGCTTATGCATGGATAACAGAGGGTGGTGGTGGCATGTGATACACAGCAGAAGTAAATGGTTTAGGATATTCAGTTATAATCAGTATCTGGATCTCTTAGTTGAATATGAAATAAAAAATTACTTTCCTGTAATATAGTAGAACTCACTGGATGCGAGGAATACTATGTGTAGGTCTAAATGGTATATCCTTTAAAGCTAATATAGTTGATAAGAAAAGTACCATTCATCTTTAAATTATTTTGCTTCATTGAAATGGAGACCATCCATTCTCTCCTTCTGGTGAAGAATCCTAAATATGCTATGATTTTGATGGTATATTTATGCATATCAGCAGACAGGCAGGTAGATAGATAGGTACATCTTATATATAAACTTTGCTATGTTAATAGTATATGGTACATTTGGGACAAATATAGATGAAATGTTTGCTTCTGCTTTCTTTAAACATTTCAGAGTTTTAGTTAATAATATTTATTTCCCACCATTGTATTTTGCAATTAAGAAGAACACAAATTGGGTGCTTTTGCATGTGATTTGTGACTAAAGCCTTTTCACAATGTTTTGACATGAGAACTGACATACAGAGGTGTTTGGGGACTTGTATTCTTTTCATCGTAGCCATTTTCGTTTCTATTCATGTTGAGGTCCAAAATATTGCTAATAAGTGTTTATGAGATATTCTTTCTCAGCTAACTTTTAACTTGGAAATGGATTTTTGAAATAAATCTTTTGTTCCATCTGTAATGTGGGAATCAGTTAAAGAGCTGAAAAGGAACTCCTGACAGTTCAAATATTTTAGGAATATCTGGATCTCCCTTAATACACAAATGGTTCAGGCAACATAGTTGGTCTAAATCAGTCAAACAGTTCTTAATGCCAAAACCTTTTAGAACTAGGTTTCACAAAGGAAATCCATCAACATAACAATGATGTGAATAAGTCTGTACCAAGCTGGCCTTGTTTTCTGAAGGCTATGTAAAGGTTTACAAAGGACAAATATGCTACAGATTAATGGAAATGTAATCTGTCTGTGATAAGTTCTTATGAGAAATTTATTTGGGAACATAAATATGTTCTAACTTAGAGGCTCGAGGACAAGTCAACTTTCCAGAGAAACGTAAACAAATACATCCTATGACAGAGTTGTCAGAGGAATTTTTTTTAAAAGCAGCGCACATGACTAGCTTGTTCAATATGACAGCAACTATTTCAACCTGCAAAGGTCAGGAGGTGATAAAGGTTGAAAGCGAAATTTTAAATTACTAACAAGTATAGAAGATCAAGTATCAAGTATAGATTGATCAACCAACAGATAATAATCTTTCTATTTAATAACCTCTGTGTTTAATAAACACCTTTTTTCCAAGTTATGATATAAAAACAGTTCCTTAAAAGCTTGGCTAAATGAGAGTAAGGAATTAGCTTCTTTTATATAACTCAGTGTTTCAAAATGAAGCTTGTTTCCATTGTTTTCTATGTGTAAAGGCCATCACTTGTCAGCATATGACACTGTAGCTCCGTGAGACATACACACTTAGATAAAAAAGAAAGAGGGAATGATGTGAGCAATAGAGATGTTTCCAGACTTGGAGAAAAACATGTCTATGGACCAAGGAATTTGATGGCAGAGGAGAATGCTTGCAATCGGGAAAATATTATGAGAGGCAAATAACTTGTCAGATCAAGTCCTGCTAGTTACAGAGGACTATGTTAAATGGCATAACTAATGTGATAAGAGGGTAGGATACAACAGAATTAATTTTTGTTTAGAATTTCTTTAGCAAGAACTTAACCACTGACTATTTAACCTTTTCTTATGCCAGTGCATTCCCTGATATGAGAACTTTCTAAGCTCTTACCATCTCTAAGGTTTCAACCCCAAATAGAACTAGTGATCTGCCCTCTCTTCCTGTATATGCCTCCTCAATCTCAGTAGATCCTGGCCATATCCTTTAACTAGAGCTTCAACAGCAATTATATAAGAGGCCTTAGGAGTGGGGCGCCTGGCTGGCTCAGTGGGTTAAAGCCTCTGCCTTCGGGTCAGGCCATGATCTCAGGGTGTTGGGATCAAGCCCCACATCGGTTCTCTGGTCAACAGGGAGCTTGCCTCCCCCCCTCTCTCTGCCAGCCTCTCTGCTCTCTGCCTACTTGTCTTCTCTCTCTCTGTCAAATAAATAAATAAAATCTAAAAAAAAAAAAAAAAAAAAGAGGCCTTAGGAGTCACATAAAGCCTCTGCCTTCGGGTCAGGCCATGATCTCAGGGTGTTGGGATCAAGCCCCACATCGGTTCTCTGGTCAACAGGGAGCTTGCCTCCCCCCCCTCTCTCTGCCAGCCTCTCTGCCTACTTGTCTTCTCTCTCTCTGTCAAATAAATAAATAAAATCTAAAAAAAAAAAAAAAAAGAGGCCTTAGGAGTCACATAGTTTCATATGTTGCTGGGTTGTGTGACTTTCCTAGTTCTGGCTTACCTGCAGCCCATGCCCAATGTAACCCTGGGAACATAGGGTTGGTTTACAACAATGGTTCTTAACCAGGAGCGATTTTATCCTATAGGAGACAATTGACAAGATCTGGAAACATTTTCAGTTGTCACTAGAGGCTGCAGAAGTCAAGAATGCCACTAAACATCCTGAAATGCACAAAACAGCCCCCCAAACAAATAATTAAGTTGGCATAAGATGTCAATAGTACTGAGTCTGAGAAGAAACTCTACTCTAGGGGCATTTGTTTTGCAGTCAATTTTGCCAAAACACATGACTCTCAACATGAAAAAGAAAAGGGAGCAGAATTTATTTTTGTAGGTGTTAGTAGATATTTATGCTTAAAATATTAACAATACATGGTCTGATTTCTGGTATTTTAGAGGAATAACTAAGTTTCTATTAATGGATTGTCCAGTCTACATATAACCCAAGTTACTAGCTGTGTTCCTTCTTTTACATTGTTAACCACATTATGACCATTTTGACCTCTTCAGTTATAGAGTATAAGAAGATGGGGGCAAATGCTTTTAAGTTTTCCTGGTAAAAGAATAGAGATTGTTCATCAATGAGGATTGAAAGCTAACCATGTATTGAATAGCCATGTCATGAATTCATTTACAAGAGAAGACGAGGTTATAAGTCACATTTGACAGTGTGCAACTTCTGTGTAATTCAGCATGTTTTCCTTTTCCTGCCTAGCTGTTCAAAAGCTCTCAAATAAATTTATTACCCAACCTCAGCGATCTGCTTATCCAGGTTTCTTGTAGTACCCAATTTTGTTTTCTTTAGTCTCTATTCCATTTTACTACTGTCTATCACAAATTGTTCTAATTTTGACTTGTAAATTACTTCAAATACTTTTAGAGACCTTTGGGTTAAATTTTTTGAATTTTATTCAGTTTACCATTTTTTTGTTCAGTGCCTATATCATTTTAAGAAAGTGATAAAAGATTTGAAGGTCGTAAAAAATAAGAACCTAAATGCTCTCACACTGAAGGATGTCTGTGATTTGATAAGCAAATAAAGAGAAGCAAGCTAATAACTATTACACAAAGCAGAAAAGCTGGAGAGGAGGATAGGGCTAGACTAAATATTCAAAATACAGAATTCACTTCTTTTTGGGAAGGAATATGAATGAGGCGTCAGGATAAAGTCAGCTACTGAAATGCAGACTCTTCACAGGTCAAGGTGTCAGAGGAAGAAGATATTTCAAAGGAATAGGATAGAGAACGTGAAGATTTAAGAGAAAATGGTTAAGTTTGGGTGACAATAACTGTTTGCAGCAGACAGTGCTGGTGGATTACTCAGTGGTTTTGGCTGGAGCATGACTGTGATCCAGTTCTGACTGATGGAATCTTGGGGGACATCAGGGGTGGGTTTAGGTCTACTCTGAAAGTTTTTCCTCCTTGTTAAATATAAAAGTACAAGAGCTAGATGAGGTCCTGACTGCTAGATGAAGCCATACTTTTAGAGATTTCTTGTTCCCTAGGTCCTTGCAAATAAAAGGATTCCAATTGATAATATGATCAGATGGATCAGGGCATTAGTACATATAGAAGAAAAGTAGGCAATCACGTCAGAAAGAGATTGTGTACTATTGTAACAATTTTGAATGGTATACTTTGGCAACTTGTACTTCACTTAGTAGATCTGTACAGGGTCTATAATAAAAGAATAATATAACTGTAGAAATGTGTAATACAAGTAATAAATACTTCACTGCTGTACTGTCTACCTTATACTAGGATCAGGCACATAGCAGGTGCTATGTAAACATTTAATGAATAAACGAAAGGATGAAACCACACAGTTATTATGGAGTCTTCAGTAGTTCTCAATAGCTTATTATCTTTTACTCCTATTTAATAATCCTACTTGAATTTATAACATGTAAAATTTCTTAGAATACACGTATACTTGTAAATGGCGTCTGTATCAAACATCTATATACTTTCGTGGGAGGACAGAATTGAATACTGGTAACATCAGTTATGCTGCTGGATATTAATTCTGTTACTGAAAATGGATCAAAGAAATATAGGCAGGAGAGTGGGAAGGAAAGAAAAAAATGTAAACGTAGCTATAAGCTTGCCACAATTTGGCATACATTTCTAAATTAGCAAGGTAAAAAGTGTTGGATATTTATTTATGCACCTGAAGAAGTAACTACCATTTGGGAATAATTATTTGTACCCTACCACTTCCACGGGAAATGTATGGCTTCTGTAAGAACGTATTACCCAGGACAGACTATGTCACTTTTGAATGTAATCTAAACTAGGGAAACTGAGCAGGAAACCAACATATTTATAAGTGACACATTTTTCTAAGTTCTTTCATTTTTTTAACCATAAAAAGGATGTAACATCTACAAGTGGGAAAACACCAATATTCCTTAATCGCATTGGAGAATAGCTGATGTTTGTCACTGACAAAATTAAAAATTCATCGTTCAGTTTAGTAGCTGGAAACCCTGTTATATCACATTCTTCACTGAATGACACACATTCTCTTGTAGAAGTGTTCTGCTAAAAGCACACCAGAATGTTGGCAATTGGGGCATGCAAATTTGTTCTGCAACTAAGAACAAGAGGAGGATTTAGAAGCTATTTTAATTTATGTGGTGGTACATTTATGTTTAAAGTACAATAATATTCATGTCATTATCATGTATTATTCATATTCAGTGTTTGAAGTAGAGGTCTTTCCAAATATATTAAGAAACTCTTATTCACAATAATCTAATTAATTCCCACACCTCCCTTCCTCTGGTTTCAGCAAGTGTGAATCTTTAGGCTGAATTATATCACAAGTTATAAACTGGCACCTCATGGGCCAGATCAAGCCAGCAATGTGTTTTGCTCACACAGTGTTTAACTTTTAAAAAAACTATTTGCCAAAATCTACAAAATAGAAAGCTACTCCACAAAATTCAGATTTTCAGCTCCTTTTGTAACAACTTGCACTCACTCAGGAGGTCTCTGGGTAGGGCCCCTGCATCTGATTTCATGACTTGTCTTCTCTTGGCCAACAGAAGGCGTCTTCAGAAACCGGGAACATATATGGACGCTACTCCTGAAGTCCTTACACACAGCCCAGTTCATTTGGATTGTCTATGGCTTTAGCTGTAGTTTGGCATGAGTAAATATTATTGGAGACAATTAGAATGCTGTTTCTGTAACTGGGGATGAATGGTAATGCTGATCTCAACTATGGGGGTGGGAGTTCATTGGCTAGCGATATCCATAAGCCATCTTGAAGAAAAAAGTTTTCAGTTCTGTTTAAAAAGGTGTTTTTCACCCTTATTAAAAGGCAGTTTCCATGACATGAATTTTCTGTTTCTCATAAACCGGTTTTATATAAACCCTACTGAAGAAAAGGGTGTACTATACATTATAGATTACTTTGTTAAAGATTACTTTGTAATTCAGATTTGATCAGCTCTTTTATATAAAATTTTATTTGAATTATCCTTAAACATTCAAATGTTTTTGCTTTTGATTGAAAATTAAAACTACTTAACACTTTTGCTGATGTCTAACATTTATTGAGCAATTACTATTGGTTATAAAATTGTGCTGATGGTTTTACACACACTATTTCACTTAATCTCACAAAAGCACATGAAGTATGTGCTATCATTATTCTAATTTTATAGGCAGAGATTAAGTAACTTCCCTAAGGTCTCAGAGTAGCGAAATCAAGTCTCGAGGCCAGTTTTGTTTGATTTCAGAGTCATGTTCTTAACCGCTGCAGCAGTGTGAAAGAAAGATAGAAAAAATGAAGGAAGGAAATAAGAAGGGGGAAAGAAAGGGCAGAGTAGAGGAGAGTAGAGAAGAATAGATTAAGACAATTGGTTATTTCTAGGTCATGCATATATTAATATTCTGAAACTGTCTATGCAGTTATAAAGTTTGTGCGTGTGTGAGTGCATGTGTGCAGACGCTCTAGGAGTAATGTATTTTTCCTTACTGTGAAATTTGATCAAAAAAGATTAAAGCCACTGCACTCACTATTGCCTATTGTCTTCTCCTATTAGAGATTACAACATTTAATGAAATTATGTTCTTATTTTAGATAGGTGTGGAGTTTAGATTTAAGCATCTTTTAAACACATTAAGTTCCTTTAGCATCACATCGGAAAATTTACTAAAATATATTGTAACTTTACAAACTAAGAATAATGGTCATACCTTAGACTTTTAGAGCGCTAACTAGTCTTACAAAAAAGAAAATGTTATTGGAATAGAATCACTGTGCTAACAGAATGAAGGAGCAATGTCAGAGATTTAAGACTGATGGCTCAAAAAAAATGCAGTATAGGTTTTGTCAGTGCCTTTTTGTTTAACTGTGTTGTTTCACTATTTTTTTTAAACACCTTCTTTCTGCTGTGGCTCCAAAGGAGACACACTAATCAGGTGACATTGCTTTATTTGGCTCTGTAGATGTTATTAATCAGTAATTAATTTCTGTTGTGAAAAGCTTGTTAACAAATCCTGAACGCATTTCTGATGGAGAAAAATAAACACCCTGGACCCTGAGATAACTGACCACAGTTTCATATGTGAGCCATTTCTTTGGGATTGTGCCAAAGGGTGCGCTGTGCAGAAAGGCTTCAGACCTCAATCATCTCTATTAGCACCTCAACAGTCAACCTTGAATAAAGAAAAGTAAGTTTTAATCTATTATCGGTCTCTTCCGCTGGCTGCTTCCTGGCCAAGCTGCACAACCCCGGAGTCCATCTGGAGCAGAGAGATTATGAGAGGGGACATCTTGAGGGAGATCGATTGCATCATATGTTGGAAGAATAATTATTGCAAAGCCAAGGCCAAACATCAAGCAGAGTACCTCGCTTTCTGTGGCTTTTTTCCCTTTTGTTCCATAACTTGGACCTATTTTATAAAATACAAACTTCTCAGCAGCTAATGGTGGCTACAGATTTCTCCCCTGCTCTATGTAGTTTGTAGCAGCTTGTAAATTACACATATATGCAATATTTTATTATTTTACAAATCATAAATTACTTTATATCAATATATTATGTAAATATGTGTTATACATTATACCATAATATCATACATTAATAGATCAATATATATTATTGATTAAAATCAATGTATACATATTTAAAGTTTATCAACAATTTGGTGTAGGGCATAAAATCATGTGCTCCTCATCCTGATCACTATTTCAAATGGCCTACAGGACCCCATCTGATCTGGCCTTTTGCTAAGTCTTAGTCCTCTCACTGTGGTTTGACTTCTCGGCCCTTCATTCTCTTAGAACAAGAAGTTCATCCTACTGTAGGGCCTTCGCGTGTATTCTCTTTGTGTAGAATACTCTGAATCCAGAGAATCCCATTTCCAGTGCCTAAGTACCACTACTTGAAAAAAACAGAAAATGTATCTAGGAAATTTACAATTTTTAAAAAATTTTATTTATTTATTTGACAGAGAGGAGAGAGATCGCAAGTAGGCAGAGAGGCAGGCAGAGGGAGAGCGGGAAGCAGGCTCCCTGCTGAGCAGAGAGCCCGATGCCGGGCTCGATCCCAGGACCCTGAGATCATGACCTGAGCTGAAGGCAGAGGCTTTTAATCCACTGAGCCACCCAGGTGCCCCTGTATTTAGGAAATTTAAATACTAACATACCCTGTGGCTCAGAAATCCACATCTAGACACATTATCCATAAAGAAACACATATGTATCAGATTTAAAGTATAAAAAAATGATGGGTGCTATGTTCGCTGTAATAGCAAACAAACAGAAAACAAACAACCCAGAAACAATCCAAATGCCAATAAAGAGCAGAATGGATAAATAATCTGGAATGAACTAACACACTGAAATTTAACACATAGCATTGAAAATAAATGAATAGGCACCAACATGGGTGTATATCAGAATAAATGCAGACTCAAAAAAGCCAGTTACAATAAAAAAATAGCTCTGGTTTCATTTTTATAATATTTTAAACACAGAAAACAAAGCAATATATTTTCAGGTACATATGTGTGGTAAAATCATTAGGGAAACTAAGCAAATGACAAGTACGAATTTTAAATGGTACCAAATTCTGGAGGTAAGAGTAAGGGAGAATTTAAGATCAGAAAGGTACATAGAGGTTTCAAATGTTTTATTTCTGAATCCAGATTTTAAGAACCTGTGTGTTTTAGTTTTTCGTATGTGGTATATACATGTAATAAATAATTTAAATAAGATTATTAAATAATTACATTTTATGTGTTTAATATTTTATTTTATTTTTTTAAAGATTTTATTTATTTATTTGACAGAGAGAGATCACAAGCAGGCAGAGGCAGAGAGAGAGGGGGAAGCAGGCTCCCTGCTGAGTAGAGAGCCTGATGCGGGGCTGGATCCCAGGACCCTGAGATCATGACCTGAACCGAAGGCAGAGGCTTTAACCCACTGAGCCACCCAGGCGCCCTGTGTTTAATATTTTAAATTAAAACAATGAGACACCAGTGCTTTTATAGTCATCCTGTTTTATTTTCTTTTTTAAAGTTTTTTTTTTTTTTTTAAGATTTTATTTATTTATTTGAGAGAGAGCAGAAGCAGTGGGGAGAGGCAAAGGAAGAGGGAGAAGCAGACTCCCCACTGAGCATGGAGTCCGATGTTATGCAGGGCTCCATCCCAGTACCTTGGGATCATGACCTGAGCTGAAGGCAGATGCTCAACCAACTGAGCCACTCAGGGGCCCCTGCTTTATTTTCTTATAACTTATCACTATCTGCAATTACTATACTCAGTTACAGCCGACCTGCTTGCTGTTTGTCTCTCTCCCTTTCCCTACCAGACTGTGGCTTTCACAAAAGTTGGCAGTTGGTCTCTTTGGTTCAATGTTCAAGAGAGGAGAGTGCCTCATACTTAGTAGGCACTACGTATACTTATTCATTATTTCTAGGAATCACCAGCAGATACGTTTTAGAAATAAACTAATTGCAGAGTATTGGGAGGGGGCATTTTTAGGTATATGTAACTTCAAGGCCTTACATTTTAGTTGGATTTGTTCAACATTATATATCTTTAGTGAATCAAACCATTTCCTCTTATCAAACTGACTTTCCTGTGCATGTACCCACTGCTTTTCCTTGTACAGCTGCCCTTTGACATGTGTGACTTTATTTTCTTCACAGGAGGCATTTAAATTTTGGCCTTTAATGAATCCTAATGTGACAAGATGAAATATTAGGAAGTGCTTCAGCAACCCTCCTCTCATCTCCATCACTGGGTAGGAAAATTACTCGTAAATTTCCTAGAGATCGTAATCCTATTCCTGTTAACTGCCTGAAAAATAATTTGCTTGTATTAAAGGAATGTCTTTTTCTTGTTAATTTCTTAATGAAAAACAGTATAGAAACTATTATTTAAATGGCACGGAAAAGCCTGAAGTACTTAATTACCAAAGAAAGACTGGAAAAATGTTAAGTCAAGTGTAACAACAATTATAAAATGAGCTAAGAAGCCATTAAACAACATTTAACATATGTGTTTTAAAATTTTGCCTTTACTCAAATGGTACTATTTGGCTGTTTGATTATTTTAGAAATAATAAATGATAATACTTTAATGTAGAAATTAAAAATAAATTCTTAACGTTGTTCTCAAGAATTGAGTCATTAGCTAATACAATTTTTTCCCAATCACTGTGTTACAAAATATCACCGAACTTTTGGCTATACAGTTTATGAGCACTTATGGAAAAAAGTGACCTAATTGGGATATCTTCCTCCTTAGTTCTTTCCTCAAAGTTTAATCTCTGTAAAAAAAAAAAAATCTGTTTTTTTCTTAAAAAAGAATAATCGACAAGATAGAAAACTGAAGGAGATACTACTAACCAAGAGCAATCATGAATTTTAATGTTCCAAAGAGGAAGAACACGACCTACAGTAATGAAATGTAATAGATAAGTCCAGGTTGCTAGAATATATTGCTTTGGCTTGAATACTACATCCACCCATGTACAAGTTCTATGACCTTCAGAAAGTTACTTTCTCTTTGCCTTGTTTCCTCATCCATAAAATAGGGACAATAATAATGATTCCTGTCTTATAGGATTTTGAAGGTTGAGTGAAATAACATATAAAATATTTACAACATCTCCAGCATATAGTATACATTTTACCACTACCTATGTAAAATATGAAACTTAAAGTGTAAAGATTAATTTATTTAATGCTTAAGTTCTGTATGAAAGAAATGATGGGTACCCTACAAAATATTCATTAAAGCTAACTCTAGTCAATGAACACGTCTAAAATAAACTTGGAAAATACGTTAGAAATAGTCAATTTAGCATACAAATTCATCTGGCAAAAAACCATGGATCAATTTGATGTTTAAAGTCTTATAATAAATCTTGCTTGTCCAAAATCAAATCTCTTTAAGGTTGGATAAAAATAAAATAATATATGACAAATCACCTTGTAGATATAGCTAATATTTCTACAGAAGAAAAGTATCCGGTTAATAGACGGAGAAGACAAGCCACAGAGTGGAAGAAAATATTTACAGAAGACATATCTGACTGTTATTCAAAGTATAAAAAGGAACACTTAAAACCCAATAATTAGAAAAGAAACACCACAATTAAAAAACGGACAAAAGTCCTGAACAGCTACCTCATTAAAGAAGATATATAGACAAGTGAACCTATGAAAAGATCAGGGATTTGTGATTTACAACAATAACGAGATATCATTACACACTAATTAAAATAGCCAGAATCTAAAACACTGACAACTCCCCATGCTTGCAATGATCTGGATCAACATCACTCACTGCTGATGCAAAATAGTAAGCCACTCTGGAGCCCAGTTTGACAGTTCCTTACAAAACTAAACACTCTTCTCGTAAATTCACTAATTATTCTCCTTGATATTTACCAAAATCAACTGAAAACTTACGTCCACAAAAATACCTGCACGCAGGTGTTTATAGCAGCATTATTCATAATTGCTGAAATTTGAAAGCAACCAAGTTCTCCTTCAGAGGTGAATGGATAAATAAACTGGGATACATCCGGATGATGGAATATCATACGGTGTTAAAAAGAAATGAGATTTCAAGCCATAAAAATACACGGAGGAAACATAAATGTGTATTACTAAGTGAAAGAAGCCAATCTGAAAAAGGTACATATCTTTATGATTCTGAGGGGGTGCAGAATATGCCACCCCAAATACGCTCCATTGGCATATTAATTATTTTAAATGAAAGTTACTTGGGAAAACGGCTGGTGTAAGGGCACTTTTTTGTCTTCCTGGAAGTAGAAAATAAATCTCCTGTGTGAAAGTATCCTCCCTGTACCAGGAGAATCGCAGGCATCCTTATTGCCAGAGATCAGGAATTCGAGGCCAGGAAGGCTGTAGAAACAAGCCTTGTTGCTTCCTCACTAATTTACCACCCTAGAGCCCAAACTTCATTGTCTTGTCTGTTCTTCACAAACGTATTGTTTCTTTGCCTCAAAGATATAAAAGATGCCTGTGATGGTCACTTCTTGGAGCCTCATATCTTTGAGGTTCCCATACATATAAATTATTTTTTCTCCTGTTAACTGATTTTATGTCAGTTTAATTATTAGACTAGGCAAAGAATCTACGAGGGAAAAAAAAGAAATGCTTCTCACCCCTATAATTCCAACCATGTGACAGTCTGAAAAAAACAAAATTATGGACACAGTAAAAACAGTGGTTGTCAGGAATTAGGAAGGCAGAGGACAGTGTAGTTTGGGAGCAATGAAATTATTGTGTAGGATGCTACGGGGCAGATACATGTCATCATACATTTGTCCAAACCCATAGAATGCACACCAGGAGTCACCCTTCATGTAAACTAAGAACTTAGGGAAGTGAGGATGTGTCAATGTATATGTATGTTCCTCAGCTGTAGCAAATGCAACCCTCTGGTGTAGGATGTTGATAGTGGGGGAAGGTGCACATGTGTGGAGACAGGGGTTAATGAGAACCTTTTGTACTTTCTGTTGAGTTTTGTTGTGAACCTAAAACCGTTCTAAAAAATGAAGTCTACTAATTAAAAAAAAAAGCAACTCACATGTAGATATTGACTAAGTAATATGTAGTAGTGTTAACAGAATATAGAATCTAGTTGTTCTGTACAAGAATTTGAAAATAGACAATAAAAGTATATTTAGCCTATATATTCTTTAGCATGATTATAAAACAACTAGAGAATCAAATTCAAATAAATGAACAAAAATGTTTCAAATTCATTGCCTGGAATTAATTGGTCAATGATTTGATGATCAATGATTTAATTTTTTATTTAGATGATTTAATTTTTTTTTTTACCTTTAGCACCAAACAGCCCAAAATAAGGACATAAGCATTGATAATTGAAGTAATATACTCCTTATCTTATAAAAACATTTAGAATTATATGCAGAATGAAATAAGTCTTAATCCAAGACTAGTAAGAAGTGATAGTAGTAGTAAGTATAGAATAAAATTATAACTTAAAAACAATATCATTCGTTTTAAATTTCAACTTAGAGTTAAACCTTGAGAAGATAAAAAGCAACTTTATTAAGGATAATTTGCATGAATTTTGACAACCAACATTTTTTTCTAGTAACTTAAATCTACTTAACAAGAGACGCCAAATAGTTTGGGCACCATAATGTGCAAATAAAGCCTGTTATTATCTTTCTAGAAACCAGGAACTGGTATTGTCCCTTTCTGCCCAAGAAGACTAGAGGGAATGATTTACTTTTCAGTATTTAAGTTTCCTCATATGTAAAATAGCTGAAATAATTCAGAAGTATGTATATTTTTTTACCCAGAGAAATGTCAAAATTAACATGTCTGTACCCATTCATTATGCATCTTTACAGTGTTCTGTTAGCCCAGGGCATTAACTGACACACAGTATTTCTGGTGGAGCATAATAATAGTCCTTCCATGTAAGAGTTTCTAAACTTATTTCATATCCATGACCGCATTTGAGATGCCCAATGATCCAGCAAGGTTGCCAAAATAGATGGTATTCCTATAGAATAGATGAAATTGAGGTTCGGAATTGATCCTGCTTTCCCAAGGTCATATGGCTCTAAGTGAGATAGAGTCAAGATTAAGACTTAGACTCCTAAACCAATTCTTTGCAGTACAAAATGATGTTTTCATTCTTAATGTTAAAATGTAATGTTTAAGCAGACTTAGGAAACAGTGTCATTCATATTTATTTATAATTTTTTTTTTTGCTTTGCTTGTTGGTGTATTTCATTTTCTTTTAGATTACATAAAAGCATATTCCAGGAGATAGTATTCAAAGAAATATAATTTATAGCAGTGTTTTCCAAACTGTGTTCAATGGAACACATGTGTTCCATGAGACTAAAGTTAATAAGCATTCTAGAAAAATAAGATTCTATAGTTAAATTAGTTTGGGAAATCTAGCACATTAACACCCTTTGAACAATGTACTAAGCCCTGCTGTAAAGCAACCTATTTAATTTTGTTACATATCCTTTATATACCTATAATATAATCTAAGTTGATTTCATCATTGGCTCCTTTTCTCATGGAATAAATTAATGTATAATCAACTTTGGATCAGTTTCTTAAATACTGCTTTAAAGAAAATGGAATGAAAAATACATTACTGTAGATTTTTCTTTAACTTTACTTTTTCTAGTTAAAGCCTTAACTCTTCTCTAGTGTTAATGATAAAATTTTCATCCTTTGAAGCACTAAGAAGGCAGGGACTATATGTTATGCATCATCTTACCTCTTACTAACTAATAATAGCTGGACACAAAGTGGTAAGCTTTACATAAATACAATGACCAGACATTTATTGAGTTGCTATGAGTAAAATGCTATTACATTAAGAATAAAAATAAATTTATAGCCAATTTGTAGTAGTTTTCCTAGTATTGAGTAAATAATTGAAGAAAAAAGATTAGAGTTTTAACCTTGAGATCTTTCTCCTCTTTTCAGATGAGACTACAAATGCATCTTATTCTGATAGGGAACAAAAGAATAGCCAACAATCACATTTCTCCTGTGAACTCCCAATTTGAACAAGAGAAAACTGGTTCCACTGTTGACAAGACAAACTAGAATTACACACACACACACACACACACACACACACACACACACACACACACACACTTTTTAAGTAAGATAAACCCAAAGGATAACGTAGGGCTGGGGGCAACACTGTTTGAGGAGTATTTTCATGACAGAAAGCAAGAGGATCTTCAAACATGGAGTATAATGTTCTTCCCATCATTCACAGAATATTATGACTAACCTCTAACCTTCATGAGGCAGAGACTGGATTTCCTTTACCACACAGTACCTGGAACTTGATGGAGAGCTGGCATAGGTAGGCATTTGTGGAATGAATAAATGAGTGTGCAATTGATCCTGCCCTCTCCGGTAAAATTTAACAGTTTTTTCCTTAGGCCAGAGAGTGAATAGTATCTTCAGGTGAAAACTCCTACAATCTTCTTCTCATAGTTTGTTTGCACTGAGTAAGTTTGCAAGTAAAGACCCTCTCACCAAAAGTTGAAAAGCAATGACTTAATACACAATAATGTGTATCCAATTTAATCTCAGGCATGGAGTTGGAAGGTAAGATAATTGCAGGGATAGATCACTGTAAGCTATTCTAGTGGTAGGTCTGAGTCAGGGCCAAAATGGCCATTGGTGCTCTTGCAATTACGAATGATTGCCCCTATTTGGTAGTACCTGGCTCTAGAGATAGTTAGTATCCTAAAGAGCTCAGCCTAGTAGAGGAGCCCAACTCTCTTCCCTAGAGTCTCATGCAGACCTGCCTGGACCAGACATATTTTGAAATGGAAGAGAGCTAGTTTATTCATAGTAAACTGAGTTGTTTCCCCTGAACCTAAAGAAAAATGTCAAGGAAACAGTATTTCCCCTCTGCCTTTAGTAGAAGCCCCTTCTCAGCTTCCTCTTAATCAGATGGTCTGTATGAGGTGTGCTTTTCCTAAAACATTACATTTGGGTAATTTTCACTGTCAGAACAATGTTGTTCTGTCCACCCCAAAAAAGTGCAAAATTCTCCTTGGATTTTATGTGGCTTTGTGACCTCACAATTCAATGACAAAATCTAATAATACCAGGACACATTAAAACAGGTTCATGAAGACAGGTTTCCGTATTCATTTGACTTGCTACCTTCCTACACTACCTAAAAAATAGAGGTAACAAACACCAATAATAAATATAATATGATATGATATGATATGATATGATATGATATGATATGCATTGCTATGTGTCTTTGTTTTCCTGTTCTGAAAATTAATGTGAACATCCCGCTGATACATGAGAAATGCTTTTGTAGCTTACAGACATCTGCTATATCCTGTGAATTGCAAAATATTCAGTAACTGAAGACTGTCCCAATCTTTTTTTTTTTTTTAAAGATTTTATTTATTTGACAGAGAGAAACACAGCGAGAGAGGGACCGCAAGCAGAGGGAATGGTAGCGGGAGAAGCAGGCTTCCTGCTGAGCAGAGAGCCCAATGCGGGGCTTGATCCAAGGACCCTGGGATCATGACCTGAGCTGAAGGCAGACGCTTAACGACTGAGCCACCCAGGCGCCCCGAAGACCGTCCCAATCTTGTACTTTTTGTAATTCTTTGAAGATTAAGCAAAGATCAAAGTCCTTTACATGTGTGTATAGCTTTAAACCTATTAGAACAGAAACTAAGCTATACTTGGTGAGAAAACAGAAAGGTAGAATTTTAAAATTCAAACACAATGGTCTGGGGCACCTGGGTGGCTCAGTGGGTTAAAGCCTTTGCCTTCAGCTCAGGTCATGATCCCAGGGTTCTGGAATCGAGCCCCACATCGGGATCCCTGCTCGGTGGGGAGCCTGCTTCCCCCTCTCCCTCTTCCCTTGCTTGTGTTCCCTCTCTCGCTGTGTCTTTCTCTGTCAAATAAATAAAATCTTTAAAAAAAAAAACAAAACAATGGTCTGTAAATGATAGTCACTTTTCACTTTATTGAATTTTAGTTTTCAATGATACACTAACAGTCATTTATTTATTTCACCAGTTTTGATCTAGGTCCAAGTCTTAGAAATGACTTTTTCAGAAACTACTGATTTAAAATAATTAAGAATCACTTAGTCAAGATAATTCATGTTCTGTAATTCTTTTGCTACATATTCAGCAATAGATAAAGGTTAATTTTTATTCTAAATGAAGCTATCCTAGCCACCAACCACAGTGATGATTGCTGTGGTATTTCCTGGTATCCTCTAGGCTGTATTTTGAATCCCATTCTGTTCCAGAGAAGATCTGGAAGTGACAGAATATGCTTTCAAAGTCAACACTGTTAGAACTTTACACCCATGTACCTAGAACTAGAGTGAATAATGAAATATAATTGGGTTATTAATAGACATCATTAAAACCCTCTGAGAGTTAGGAAAATATTTGCTTTAACCCACATATTGTCTAGGTGATAACCAGCGTTCCCCAAATCATTTAACACTGTTTACCTTGAAACACATTACACCTTCCTGTCATCTGCTTATCATTAGGATGTAACAGAAGAGAATCCTACTGCATGTTCTAGCTAACTGCTCCCCATTTTATTTGTCAAAAATAATAATAATAAAAGTTTTACCTCATTCGCTCAGTATTTT
The DNA here is from genome assembly GCA_028646535.1 of Procyon lotor. Lineage (NCBI taxonomy): Eukaryota > Metazoa > Chordata > Mammalia > Carnivora > Procyonidae > Procyon > Procyon lotor. Next base: position 106,609,562 of record CM053603.1, on the reverse strand, counting down.
CAGACATTTATTTAATAAATGATTTAAAATAAAGGTTCTGAGAAATATAATCTGTATGAAATTGCCTCAAAAATGGTTAACTTAGGAAATGAAATGTCTGATTAAGATGCATTAGAAATCTTAAGAAACAATAATGTTACATGTGGGATGATCAGAATGATAGCTATTATAATAAAGACATTAGGGAAATGGTTTTAATAATCTCAGAACTTTGGCAGAACGCTAAATTGCCTTTTTCTGTATCAGAAGTAGCTGCCATTGCTTCTACAAAGAAAGAATAAATAGCAGGCTCCTGTAGGGAGGTTGCCAGGCACTCCAAAGAAGCCGCAGAAGGGCACAGCCCTGGATCCGTCTTGGCTACCCTTTGGAGAATTTGCTTGATATGTGGGAAGGCAGGATCAGACAGACCCTAGCTTTTGCCTTCACCTGGGCACCCGGCTGTATCAGGACCAGTCAGATAGCGTTTCACTGCAATATGATAAATTGATCCAGTGTTTGCTCCCCTGTTGGCCTGAGTGTTTCCTCAGAATTGCTCGGGCCCACACGGCGGAGTGTTATGTCATTTACTTAGAAGCTGGAGGCTCCTTTGGGGCTGTGTAGAAATATCAAGGTAATCAGGCTTCTCTTATCACTGCACACGCCTCAGCCTCCTTCTGTAATGTCATGTTGGGCACCCACCATAGGGCTGGTCTCTCAGCCTCTTAGTACAAGGACAAGAGGCGGACAGTACGTCTCATTCAGGTTCACAAAGGAATATAGACTTTTTATCCTCAAAGCATTAAATGCAGATATAATTTAAATTATAAAGATTTTCTAAATGATGTGTTTAATCTTTAGGTTTAACAAATTGCTTTATGTACTTGAAAGTATTGAACTGATAACCAGACACAGGGGCCATGCAGCTTTCCCATGTTTTGCAGTTTTACCCTTAGATCTTGTAAAAGTGCTGTTGGTTTTGGGGCACTGGGTGGTTTAATCAGTTATGTGTCTGATTTTGGTTCAGGTCATGATCAAGGGAGCCTGGAATTGAGCCCCGCTTGGGGCTCCCCACTCAGTGGTGGAGAGTGAGGACAGGTCTGCTTTACCTTCTCCCCCTGACCTTCCCCCTGCTTGTGTGCTCTCTCAAATAAATAAATAAAAGCTTAAAAAAAAATCGTTACTGATTTTTACCTCACCAATTCCTCATGTTCTATTCACTCCTTAATATTTTGCAGACTGGCTTTTTTCTAAAATGGTCTTTTTGATTCTCTTCTTAGTCTGTTGACTGATTAGTCTGTTACTCTCCAATTTCTGTCTTTTATTTTTTATTTTTTAAAGATTTTATTTATTTGACAGAGAGATCACAAGCAGGCAGAGAGAGAGGCAGGGAGGCAGGCTCCCCGCTGAGCAGAGAGCCTGATGTGGGGCTTGATCCCAGGAGCCTGAGATCAGGACCTGAGCCAAAGGCAAAGGTTTAACACATTGAGCCACCCAGGGACCCCTAATTTCTGTCTTCTAACCACAACCATTCCTTCTTGGTCTCATGATTACAATAAAATATAATCTGTCCTCCTTCTCCACCTTCAAGATCAAAACTGAAGAGGAGGAAGGCCTTGCTTAAGAACTTATTGTCTAAGACCTTATAAGTACTGGCTTCAAAGCTTTGTCCAGGTATAGGAAGAAACAAGAGAGTCACCTAGGTCTGTTTTCAATTCTTAAAAAGATTCAAATAAAAGGTGTGTGTGTGTGCGTGTGTGTGTGTGTGTGTGTGTTTGTGTTGTGTGTCTGTGTGCCTGGGGGGTATGGTGGGGAAAAGATTTAAAATATCACTGTTTCATGTGATAACAAGATAGATTCATTCCACTGTAAGAAAAATGGCCTTGCAAATTAAAAAGGCAGGCAGGGAAAGATTTTCTCTCCTGGGATTTGACAATCTGCCTCCAAAAAGTTATTGTTTATCTTGGGGAAGTATGCTAATTCGATCTCAGAGTCAGAACAGTAATTACGAATGTCTTCAGGGGCGCCTGGGTGGCTCAGTGGGATAAAGCCTCTGCCTTCGGCTCAGGTCATGATCTCGGGGCCCTGGGATCGAGCCCCACATTGGGCTCTCTACTCAGCAGGGAGTCTGCTTCCCCCTCTCTCTCTGCCTGCCTCTCTGCCTACTGGTGATCTCTCTCTCTCTCTATCAAATAAATAAATAAAATCTTAAAAAACAACAACAAAAAAGAATGTCTTCAGCTTACACTGGCAGGAAGAGTTTCGGGGGGACTAGGTTGGGAAAGCTTGTTCACCAAAGACTATTTCGCCTAATTGGGGGTACCAAGGCCTCTTCCCCCATCCTCCATCTCCTTGATACCTAAAATTTTGTGATTTATGAGAAATACAGATGGTCAAAATATATTTCTCATATGTATTTGGTCTTTGTCCAGGGCTCCTGGATCACAGCTCCTAAAACATGTGGAACTTCCTATGATAAGAACAATAAAGGTTTCTTCTTTCTTTCTTTTTAATTAATTCATTCATTTAATAAAGGTGCCTTTATTGTGTTAATGTTAATGACTTTTATAAAGCTCTTGGGTTAATGTTAGAGTGGGGGGGCTGGTTGCTGGGAGAACCAACCATGTGATCAAAGAGTTAGAACTTTCAGTCCCATCCCCTGACCTTTGATGAGGGGGAGTGGGGTTGGAGTTTGAGTCAGTAACCAAAGGCCAATGAGTTAATCAATCATACCTATGCAGTGAAGCCTCCATAGATACCTGTAAGGGCTGGGTTTGGAGAGCTTCTGGGTTGCTGAGCATGTGGAGATACAGGAGGATGGCTGTGCCTAGAGAGGGCAGGGAAGCTCTGTGCCCTTATGAGGACATACCTTGTCCTTGCCTTCTATCCATCTGGCTTTCCATGAGTTATATCCTTTCATAATAAATTGGTGATCTGGTAAATAAATGTTTCTCTGAGTTCTGTGAGTTCTTCTAGCAATTATCAAACCCGAGGAGGAGTTCCTAGGAACCTCTGATTTACACAGTCTGTCAGAAGCATAGGAAACAGCCTAGGGCTTGCCCCTGGTGTCCGAAGTGGAGAGTAGGGAGGGCAGCCTTGTGGGACTGAACCCTGTGGAATCTGATGCCTCCGGGTATTGTGTGTGGGAGAACCCTCTCCTCCACTTTGGAGTTGGGCCCAAGATCCCTAGAAGAACACTCTGCCCTCCCCGTGTCTCCCATCAAAAGTCAAAATTGTGCTTGATTCAAAGGGCAAAAACTCTCTAAAAATTGACTGGCAGGTGACCCAGGGATTAATTAACACTGAACTTCTCAGACTTGGGACTTGTACTATTGGGAAAAGGGGAATGGGTCCTGAAGGAGAGATTAAATAGATGGAGTTTCCTAAAAGGTCACTGGAAATTTAGATGTTAAGGGTTAGAACGACACTTTCCCAGAGAGGTTTGACCTAAAGATGAGGAAATAGAAAAAAATCTGGGATTTTTTATGACCCGTGAAGATTTTAACTTCTTGGCTACATGTGACCCCTTCCTGCATATATTAAGGTTACTGTTGGAGTAGACAGTTACTTGGCTTTAACAGGATGTTGGGAATCCAGCAAAAGGAGAGTCATGACTAGCTATTGGGAAAGTTAGAGACCTGTCTTGGCAGCAGTCCAAAAGCAAAGTCACCAGAAGCCTGATCAAATCAGACAGGCCCCAGAGAGGCCAGAGACCCTGACCAAGTAAAGAAGAAAAGGCATGAAACCCTGCTTTCAAAGAAATCCCCCCACCCAAGTAATAAATATTCTGCCTCCTAGTTAACAACTATCAGTAAAAGGCTGAGACCCAAACTGTGGGCACACAGCTCTCCCTTGAGCTCACTCACTTTTACACCTCGAGAGTGTATTCTCACTTTAATAAACTTTCCTACTTGTAGCACTCAACTGTTGTCTCTGGTCTGTCCTTGAATTTTTTCCTGCAAGGGGATGAAGAACCTTTGGTGACGTCCTGGGGATGGGCTGGATGGAAGGCTCGGGCCCACGGGTCTCCCCAGTCCACCTAAATTCTGATAAATATATAAAAACCTTGTTTTCATACAAAAATCAAGGAGTGGGATTGAACTGATATGAATAGAACAAGAAGAACTGAATTAATTTGCCATCAGGGGAGTGGCTTCTGAGAGGACCATGAGAATCTGTGGCACCCAGGAATTTACAACAACCTTGGGGAAGCCATGGACTTTCCACAAATCAGGGAGTAAAGGTTGAGCCTAATTTACCTGTGGCCAAAGGACAGAGTGATCCTAGTAGATTTTTGAATCCCACACTTGGTAAACATTCCCTTGCGACTCTCTCGATCTCCATGACCTAAATTTAAGCCATCTCATCCACACCCTTGCCAGAGAGCACTGAGTCTTCTCCTGGGACATATGCAGTCATTTGTTAGATTGAATTTCCCAGTTGAGATCACTTAAAATAATCTCATTACTAGATAAAGAACCGGATCATTTTGCTGACACCTGAGGCAGTGACTGAGTCTACTCTGAACACTATTAAGCACACTGTGACTAGTAGAGTGCCTTGATCTCTGGAAAGTGCTTAGTAAATGTTTATTGATGAATAATCCAAAAGGTTCCAGAAGCTTTACAGGAGGTTATAAACAGACAGAAAAAAATCCATAAATCCCTCGAGACAAGGCCAGTCTTACAATAGTATTCAGAGTGTTTTCTCTGAAGCAGTTTTAGAAGAAAAGAACCATGAAAGGAAAATTCTACATATCCTAACTTCATGATATGGGTTTGCAAATGCATTCAGAATGCCAGGTATTCATATAAAGGGCTTATCTTTTTTTGGTTTTAACCTTCCCTTATCCCTCATTTTATGAAAAATTTCAAATAGATGGTTGAAATAATAGTAAACTTTTTTACTATTTTATATATTTATATTTTTATATACTTTATATATACTATTTATATACAGTGCTCAAATGTTTACCATCTAAATCCAACAATTATTAATATTTTGCTGTATTTGCTTGCTTTCCCTCTTGCTCTCTTCTCTCTCATTTTGAGAGGAACATGTCTTTCCCACAAATAAATCGGTGTTCATCTTCTAATAAATGTATTTTCCTTTATAGCCATAATGTCATGATCACACTTAAAAATTTAGCCATTCTACAATGTCATTCAATATTCGATTCACATTCAAATATTCTCAATTGTCCCAAAGATGTCTAGTATAGCTTTTTTTCAAACCAAGATCCAATAAATCTTCCCGTATTGCATTTGTTTGTAACCTCCCACTTTTGTTTTCCCCATTGCAGTGACTTTTTGAAGAGAACAGAGCAATCGCTTTGTAGAATGGCCTACAATCTGGATTTCCTGTATTGTTTCTTCCTGATGTTAAGTTACCTATTACTCTGTCCTCTGTATTTCCTGTGAAGTAAAAGTTATATCTAAAGGCTTGGTTAGATTTAAATGAAAGAGTCTTGACAAGAATACTCTATAGGCAGTACTTTGTACTTCCTATTACTTCAGAAGGCACTTAATACTGGCTTCTCCCATTGTTAATGAACTTAAATTTGATCTCTTGGTTAAGGTGGTTTCCACCAGATTTTTCCACAGTAAAGGTTAAGCCTTCCCATTTGTAACTGACAAGTAATCTGTAGGGTAATATTTTGAAACCTTACAATTATTCTGTTAACCACCCTAACTTGCATATAATGGTTTCAGCATACATTGGTAATCCATTAGTGAATCAATTGTTTCACTGGGGATTACTCAGCACTTTTTATTATTACCATAAACACAGTTAAATAATATCCTAGAGGAAGTATAAAGAGGAAGCCAAACCATTAATAGAAATGTTTTTGTCTTGAACTCATTCAAGAGCCTCCAGATCGGCATAAAAATAAATAGATAGCAGATGGGATATGTTGAGCACTTAGCAGAACATATTTGTTTCTATGCAAAAGATACTTGAAAATTAGTTCAAAGATTTAAGTAAGTTTGAAGACAATAACCTTTATAGTTTGTCATATACTCTACGGTGGTCTTCATCCATTGTTGATTACTTATTTTAAGAGAATCTGAAACAGTTTGACAAGAAGCACATTAAATCACCTAACAAGAAACAAGATACAAAGGTGAGGGGATATTACGAACAGTAAATACCTTTGAAGTTTGACTAGTGAGACGGTAAAAATAAATTAGAAAGACCGACTGATATCTTCAAAAATGGAAAGAATATCTTAATTTCTCTAGTGCAGATCATTTCAACACTAAATCAAGAATTGAGTGAATACAAAGATCTGGAAGTTCCTTTACTCATTAAGAAGCACAACTCATCTGCAAACCTGAATTTGTGAGTGAGAGTTACCCAATTGGCTTCATCAGCCTGACTTTACAAGCTTATTTTCTAGTACTATGATTTGAGATAGAAATACGAAGTTTTCCTTTATTGTTTTTTACTGAGTATATATACTGATTACATCATTAGCAAAACATGCAAAATTGTGAAAAAAATAAATATATCCCTTAATTACACCTTCCAGATGTATTCTTCTCCATTATTTTAGTGTACATCATTCAAGACTTTTTCTATTCATATATATTTTAAGAAATATGCAATGAGGTTGTTTCTCTGTTTTTGTAATCTACTTTCTCATCTAATTTATATTATAGACGTCTTTCTGTGTCATTAATATAGTTTTGTACTATCATTGTAATGGTGGAAATTATTACACTGTACAGATGTACTATAGTTTACTAAATAATAATCTGTTGAAAGTAACAGGGCATTACCAGTTTTCACTGTTGTGAACAATGTAACAGTGATCATTCCTGTATTCAATTTTTATATACTGTCATATGATTTTCTCATATAAAAGTTGTAGAAGTAGAATTGCTAAATCAGACGATACACACTTAAGAACAACTACTTATAATACATTTTAATCTATTTATTGGTACACATTTAGCTCCCTGGTTAATTTTGCTTTGTCCAAATCTGACTATTTAATTTTATTTTGCCTAAATGTAGTTTTAGAATATTTTCTTATCATATATCGCTTTTTTAGTTTCTATAAATCTACCAGAAAGCTAGATATGATTCACCATCAATTACCTAGTTGTTTTGTAAATATCTTTAGCCTACTAATCTAAGGCAAGTGGAGTTCTATAGATCTCTAGGCTGCCGGGTGGTTTATTGCAATGATAGCAAATCTTACACCAAATTCTTTTACAAGGATTGTAAGGATTTTACAAGGATTGATTGGCAAGCAGACACAAACATCATATGTCCTTTTCTTATAAGTTCAAGGTAGCCCCTTCTCTCTGTCCTGAGAAACTTTAGAAAAATACTGCGAATAAAAATTCCTTATCTTTTATATTCTAGGCATTTGTAGCAAAGGAAGGACCAGCCAATTTTTGAAGTTTTGGGTCAGGCAACAAAATACTCCATGAAATGGGCATGACATATGCTACATGGAAGTTCAGATCCAAAACACATTTTTGAAAGCATTGAGCTGTTGAGCTTTTTGTATTCTAATACTTGTTTAGGAAAGGGCAGTGATGTCTTTACCATCTTTCCAGGCAACAGTGCACCTTAAACACCTGTCATTTCACTAGAGATTTCTAACATCCTTCATCCTGACTGGTAAACTTTCTGCTGTAGTTTCATCAACAATATTTGAAGTGCTTACCTTGGGATATGACTTCCTGATTAAGGCCTTTTGGAGGCTAAGGAAAAGTTTACATTTATTTAAACAGTCACACATATACATATATTACATGACTTAACCAGAGGATTTTTTTTGAGGTTCTATGCATTTATTTATTTATTTATTTATTTATGTTCAGTTAGTATATAGTACAATATTAGTTTTTGATGTGTTCAATGATTCATTAGTTGCATATAGCACCCATACTCATCACAGCATGTGCCCTCCTTAACCAGTGATTTTAAAAAGCAAATTATCTTCGGGAAGTATAACAAGTGCTATTATTTATTATTACTTCTATTAATGTCATCATTATTATTCCTATTTTGCAGATGAGAGAAGTGAAGCTCAAAGTTTAAGTAATTTGCTTCAAATCATACAACTAATATGGAAAAAAAAAACTTTGTGTAAATCAAAACTTAGCTCTGGGCTTTCATCATCCACAATAAAGAGGTAAACACTGGGTTATGGAGCTTTCATGGCCAATGGAAGAAACTGGAGGACAAACAGGAATATGTATGAAAACATATAAATCATTTTGGACAATGTAATAGATAATACACTTATTTTTAATAGTTTAAACAATGCAGAGATATTCCCATATCTGATTATTTCCTATATTAGCCTTGGAGAAAGGCCAGGGTATTGTGATACCTACAGGAGGAGTTAAAATGCATGTTGATGCTGAAAGGCTTCTTGGTGACCTGGCTTAATATAGGGATAAAGTTTGACAAATGAACGATTAATACATACATTATACTATTTTTTCTCTCTCTCTCACTTTTTTTTTTTAAAGATTTTATTTATTTATTTGTCAGAGAGAGAGAGAGAACACAAGCAGGCAGAGAGGCAGGCAGAGGCAGAGGGTGAAGCAGGCTCCCTGCTGAGCAAGAAGCCCGATGTGGGACTTGATCCCAGGACCCTGGGATCATGACCTGAGCTGAAGGCAGAGGCTTTAACTCACTGAGCCACCCAGGCGCCCCTATTTTTTCTCTTCTTACGAAGAAGGTATGATGAATAAGAATCACATGAAGATCTTTCTCAATATATGCCTGCGTCCCTATGACTATTTTTAAAATAGTATTTCAGAAAGCATTTTCAGAAAGCAGGAACTGAATGCCAGACATTACAAAAACACAATTTCTAGCAAGTAGTTTCAGAATAGGTATTCTCTACTATTGACTGACGGATATTCTGTATGTTCTAAATTTTCAGTGTAAAAACCGAATTGCTGAACTGAGTTTTTATTGTCTTTTCTCATTTCTATGCTCCTTATACCCCATTTTCCTGTCTTCATGAATGACTGCAACTCTACTAACATATTGTCCTATCCCTTTACCTTCGTTCTCGTTGGCTGTTCCATCTGGTCCACTTTTGCCACACTCTTTCCTAGCCACCATCTCCCAGCTTTTTCTTTTATCTTTGTGTCTCATGCATACCACAGTACCTGACATATCACAGGTTCTCCAGACTGTGGAATGAATAAAGGCATGAATGCATATATTCATTCTTTATTATATTTGATCTGATCCTTTTGGATTTCCCAGGCTTTATACTGACAGGAAAGGAACAGATTTTTGATTCAGACACTGGAAAAAGCTGTGGGAGCACGTGGTGGGTCTGCAACACAGAGATTTGACCTCAATAAAGTGTCGTCTGCCCTTTCCCCTGATGTTCTATCTCCTTCCTGGTGTGCATTGCAGCCGCGTTCTGCAAACTAGCAACAGGCAGGCTCCGGCGGACACTGCCAGTTACCACAGAAGTGTGGATTTAATGAGCAACATAGTAAGATCAGTAGTAAATCTAGAGACATTATTTACTTGAAAACACATGACTTTTTTTGTCATTTTATTTTATTTTTTTTTGTCATTTTAAAAAATGTTTTATTTAAATTCAATTTAGTTTCAGGGTAGAATTTAGTGATTCATCAGTTGCAGAGAGCCACTCTGGAAAACACTATGAAAATTACACATGATTTCTGAGTAGTAAATGTGTTGACATTGAAAATTATACGTAGGACCATTTAACTTATATTTCGGTAGCTTATTTTATGAAGCACATTGGCTACTTTATTTTTTTGTGCTTTTAAAAAGTTAAAATTAAATACAAATGTTTCTTTACATACATAGTGGTATAGACTGACATAGTTGCCAGTCCTAGGCTTAAAGATAAAATTATACTATTTCATTGTCTAG
>CM053603.1:106469325-106599192 GCA_028646535.1 Procyon lotor | reverse complement strand
TATTATGCTAAGCGAAATAAGTCAGTCAGAGAAAGACAATTATCACATGATCTCTCTGATATGAAGAATTTGAGAGGCAAGGTGGGAGTTTGGGGGGGGTGGGGGAGAGAAATGAAACAGGAAGGGATGGGGAGGGAGACAAACCGTGAGACTCCTAAACTCACGAAACGAACTAAGGGTGGCTGGGGGGGGCGGGTAGGGATAGGGTGGCTGGGTTGTGGACATTGGGGAGGGTATGTGCTGTTAAGTGCTGTGAAATGTGTAAGCCTGATGATTCACAGACATGTACCCTGGGGCAAATAATACATTATATGTTAATAAAAAATTTAAAAAAAAATATGAGTCTTTGGGCTTAGCTAAGTACTTCAGTTATCTCATTTAATCTTTTCATTGGCAAACGAGTACATTCTGGCTATTAAATCACTCTCCACAGTCCCAGAACTAGCAAGCAACCTTAAAGGATTTGAACCCAAATCTAACTTCAAGTACTACTCTACTCCAAACTCGGCCAACTTTGATTTTTAATTTGCAAATAAGAAGAACTCAAATCATAAGAGACAGTCCCCAATCTTGGGACCACTTTAAATGTCAGCATAGTTACTAATCCTTTGCTAACCAGGCATCACGGATGTTCCCATCAAGGTTTGGAAAATCTAGGTTCTGGTCCAACTTTCGAATCACTCTGAACCTCAGTTTCCTTGCCTTGAGAAGATGAATGATGATGCTTACTATTTTGTTTGTTTGAGAGAGGGAGAGAGGGAGAGAGCACAAATGAGGAGAGGGACAGTGGGAGAGGGAGAGAATTTCAAGCAGACTCCGGACTGAGAGCAGAGCCTGATGCGGAGCTGGATCTCATCATCCTGAGATTATGACCTTAGCCGAAACCAAGAGTCAGATGCTTAACCAACTGAGCCATCCAGGTGCCTCCAGAAGATTACTATTTTGTAAGACAGTTCTGAGTCTAAGGAATCTGGAGGGCCAGTGATGCTAGGGGGCTCATGAGACCTGAAGGGATGAGAGCAGAGACTTAAAGCTTTGTAAGGAACCTTCCAGCTGGGGTAAAAATGGGCCTTAGGGAGAGAAAAACATTTACAGGTCCCCCTGTTGAGGTGGACAAGGACAACAGCCTCTTACAGATGACATGGAAGTGCATGGAAACCCCACAGCATAATAAAAATGGGACAAACCTAACTAGAAGGTAGGTGAGCAAAATCATGTTTCCCAAATTTGTAATTGAGAAGGAGACAGATTTTGAAAGAAGGGAGTCATGGGTTTTTGTTTTGTTTCGTTTTTGACAGATTAATTATTTGTATGACTTGGTCTAGTTGAAACTGAAAGCCTCATTGAATGAGGCATCAGATAAACTGGGATGAAGCATCCACTTTACAATATTGAGAGGACTCCTGGGAGTTTTGGAATTGTTTATGTGCCATTTTAAAATGGAAGATTATGCAAAATGAGAGAAGAGATCATTTTTACAACTTCAGTCATATTACTAGGGGCTTTATGTTGATATTTGTAGATTGGTATTTTAATGAGTTACATAAAGTCTCCCCCTTAATGTTTATGACATATGGTTGTTACTGCAAGCTGTGTTTCTAGGAACATAGATGCCTAAATACTTCCCAGTACCCTAAAAGCCGAGTGGGTAAAAACAGCCTGGAAACACAGCAGTTTGGATCACATGGCATAAAAACCAAAGCCTGTGCATGCACAACACTGAAAAATTAAAACCAGTGTCCTCGTCTAAATAAATATCATGCAGAAATACATTTCTATTACATGAGAGTAGTTCCATTTAACATATGTTGAATATTTCCAGCTAATATTTGTACCACTTAATCTAAAAATAGAGAAGGAGGGGGAGACGAAATTGGGGGAAAAAGCTTTTGGCAAAATGAAAAATTATCTGTATAAGAGTGGCACCTACTACTGCTGGGTTGTTGTTAAGTTCTATCTGAGCTGATGCTATAAACCCTGGCTTCCAGCAATTTATAGCCTGACTGTAGAAGGGGCTGATATAGACCCTTCAAATTTTCAGCCTTAAAGACTTAAGTCGATTCATCCACGTTCAGCTACTGATCTATAAATTTAACAGGGTGCTTATCAAAATATCAGAAATATTTTAAGGATTATTATATGGTATGTATATATTATATATTAAATATTAAGCACATAAGACATGTAAAGGTCACCTTATTAAATCTATACAACAAGTCTATTACATAACTGTCATTTGCATTCACAATTTAAATAATTAAATTGAGGCCCATAGAAGTTTAGTGAATATTCCAAGGTTGCACAGCTAATAAGTGGCAAAGCAAGGCTAGAAACCTAGCTAGGTTGGTTCTTAGCTGCAATTGTTTAACCATGTAGGAGTTAAGCTCATTAATTCTTATTGCCTGATCTGAAACAACACAGAGCATCTCCAGTTGCTGTCCTTATGACAATAATTGTTACAAAGCCCTTGAGACAAAAGAGAATTTAAATTATTTTAGGTAAGAGATACAAGAATGAAAAGAAAGTTGCACTACCACAAAGTTTTAAATCACCTCTTACTGACACTTTCCCCTAATAAATACTAGAATAGAATATATTTGAATTAAATAGTAAAGAATATGTCTCATGAAACTTTGTCTCATTTTGAAAATAAAGCCTATCTTTTTTTTTTTCTTTTTTGCATTGCTTTTACTTTATCATTTTTCTTCAGAAGCATTTGAAGCTCAAAATCACTGTATGGTATTGATTCTTTGAAGATCAATTTTTTGAAAGCATATGAAATTCATATCTTAATCTACTGGCATGTGAAAATGTGTCTTTTAGAGCTTACACCCAGTTGATAAGCAAATGCTCTTAGGAACGGTGCATCTAAGTGAGGACAAAATGTCAAAGCACTCACTCATGGTATAGAATATAAAAAGTAAACACCAAAAATCTTGTAAGAGTGGTGGGATTATTTCTTTTTTGACTATTCTCACCTTCCTTTCTTTACTAATGCTTCTATCCTGTGATAACATTAATATTCCTTGAAAGTGAGAATGCAGAGGGTACTCTGTGCATGTCAACATATTTGCTTATACACATATTCCATAAAAATCATACATACATCCGTGCTTATGTTTAGCCATAAAAGTTTGTGATTTGTATCAAGTTGTTTTGAGGATCAATTAAAGGAGAAAAAGGCCAACCCATTAATTCATTTGTTCACTATTTATTGAGTGCTTACTATATGCTAACCACCATGCCATATTCAAGATGCATCAATAACAAGCCCCAAATAAGGAAAAAATCATATTTGTATTATAGGCTAACATATTTTAAAAATGTGGTATTATTGGCTTATAAATAAGGACTTCTAAATCAATTTACTTTTGTCTTCCACTGTTTGAATTCATCATTTTAATAGAGAAGCAGGAGTAATGAGTGACATTTTAGAATGACTTTTCAATACAACTGAAGATATAAAGTACATTCTGCATCCAACCTGCACCGTTAATCTGTGTTGTGGATCTATTGAACGGTGAGCGGAACAGAGTGGTATTAGCAAATATCACTGAAATGGCATTGGGTCAAAAAAAGAGAAATAGGAATTGCAGTAATCAGTTCAGAAAAATCATAATAATAATGCTGACTTCTCCCACATTTATTTTAATGATTCATGCAAGTTCAAACTCTATTTTATGAATTAATTCTCATATTCATAACAGTCTTCTGAAGTATAAGGAAGTTTTTTTGACTTATAGATATTGTAATAGAGTAAAAGAAAGTGTAAATTGATATTGATCTATTTCAATATCCAGGTGACTTTATTTTTCGATTGGATAGCTTGATTCTGTGAAATTCCTATATATGAGCTACTTATGTTTCAAAAGACTTAGTTCTTATACCTCATTTAGAAATCTTTCCGAGCCATTAGAGGTTTCTCTAATTCCTGATCTATTAGCAATGGTTTATACATTAATTTGTCAATTGTTCAGATATTACTTTGTGTCATTTCTTGGGTCATTCTATTAAACTACTGTTTGTCTTATGTATCAACTTCTCATCTACATAATAGTCATCTTGCTAGCTGGGTCTTTCTCTTAGAACGGGAGTTGAAAATTGGTGATTCTAGAACTGGGTTCACTGGTAAATCTAATAGTACATGTATTTAGTGTCATCTAATATATTTTTAATTAGGTTTACCATGCACAGAATTTGACCCTTATTTCATGACATAGTTTATAAGTTCCTGTGTGGCACTCATTTATTTAGTTCTCATTTAATTGGTTGTTTTTAATAATGTAGTATCTCTCAGGAACCTTCCACTTAAATCGTAAGACAGGACCTTAATAATAACCCATATCCAATAATTCATTCCTTTTCTTCCTCCAACAAATACAATTACCATTCTGTATCCCTGTGTTCATCATTCCATTACTTTCCTTTTTCTGGAGTTTTATTGCATATGCATATATTTATGAAAGGTAGATTTTTTTTTTAAAGATTTTATTCATTTATTTGAATAGAGGGTGAAGGGGAAGCAGGCTCCCCGCTGAGCAGAGATCCCGACATGGGGCTTGATCCCAGGACCCCGAGATCATGACCTGAGCCGAAGGCAGCTGCTTAACCAACTGAGCCACCCAGGTGCCCCTGGAAAGGTAGATTTTATAACTGTAAACTTTACAAAAAGGTAAAAAGGCTAAATGAAATATTTGGAGATTCTATTTTTCATTTAATATATTAAGTTAATTTGTATTTTGCATATTCCTTTAATTCATTGGCTTTGGTCATAGCGGGTTTAAAACCACATGAAATAATTGCCACCATTTAAAGACTAGGAGAAATCTAAAGTTCTCTTAAAAATTCCGAGGTTCCCTCAAGCAGTTGTAAGATCTGGAGATATTTGGTCTGCATCTGTACATGTGCTAAATCAGAGGTAAGAAGCAGCTACTGCTTTTCCTTGGGACTGTTTTTGAGGCCACACCATTTGCTACATCCCACCCTCTGTCGATTTCACTACCTAACCTGGCATTTATGGAATATGAGTTGGTACATCCTTTCTTACACTGGCGGGCTGGAAATCAACAAAAGCAATACCTACTAGTTAAGAAAACCATAGAGTCTCAGCTCTTAAAAAGACTTTTTCTTTTTAAAAAATAATTAAAAAAATAATCTACTCTGGTTGATCCATGAGGACAAAGTTACTGCTGCTTTGTGCCAGGTGGTGCCCAAGCGTGTATAAGAAAGACCGACGATAAATATTTCTCAGCACTTGCCTTGGGTGTTTTTGAATGTGACCTTTAAAAAGCAGCAGTAGCTATTTACCAAAAGCCAGAAAAGGATTGTTTTCTGGAATAATGCATTTCTTGTTTAGTGTTTTAAATTTGTTTAACCTATCTACATTTTACCCTGGGTCTCCCTGGGTTAAAAGAAAATGCTCTAAGGCTCTATGTTTATATAGTCAAAATATATCAAAAAATTGAGGCATTTATCCAGATAATTTAAGCAAAGAGTCATGATAGTAGGAAAATAATTCTTTGGTCAAAATGACATGTTTTGGCCGTCCACATTAAGCAAACATTTTTTTAATCCCTTACAACTATTTATTTGTTCATACACTGGATATTTTTTTTTTCCTATTTAAAATTATGCGCTTTTTTATTTGTATTTTTTTAAGATTTTATTTATTAATTTGATAGAGGGAGAAAGAGCACAAGTAGGCAGAGCGGCAGACAGGGGTAGGCAGAGGGACGGGAGAAACAAGCTCCCCAAAGAGCAGAGAGCCCGAGGCGGGGCTCCATCCCAGGATCAGGACCTGGGCCTAAGGCAGATGCTTAACCAACTGAGCCACTCAGGCACACCTAAAATTATGTGTTTTTAAAAGTTTTTACTTAAATTCCTGTTAGGTAGCATACAATGTTATATTAGTTTCAGGTACACAATTTGGTGACTCAACACTTCCACACACGCCCAGTGCTCATCACAGCAAGCACACTCCTTAAAACCCATCACCCATTTCACCCTTCCCTCCACCCACTGCCCCTCTGCTAACCATCAGTTTGTTCTCTGTAGTGGAGTCTCTTTCTTGGTTTCCCTATCTCTCTTTTTCTCCCCCATGCTGGTTTTGTTTCTTAAATTCCACATATGAGTGAAATCATATGGTATTTGTCTTTCTCTGACTGACTTATTTCACTTAGCGTAATACTCTCTAGTTCTATCCATGTCATTGTAAATGACAAGATTTCATTCTCTTTTACTGCTGAGTAATATTCCACTGTGCATATATGTGTATACATGCATTTGCACATATATGTATATATATATGTGTGTGTGTGTATATACACAATGGAATATATATGCATATATATACACACCATATCTTCTTTATCCATTCATCAGTATGTATGTATATTTTTGTATATATACACAATGGAATATGTATATGTATATGCACACATCGTATCTTCTTTATCCATTCATCAGTTGATAGGACACTTGGGCTGTTTCCATAGTTTGGCTATCAAAGAAAATGCTGCTATGAACATTGAGGTGAATACATCCCTTTGAATTAGTGTTTTTATATTCTTCGGGTAAATACCTAGTAATGCAATTGCTAGATCATAGGGTAGTCCTATTTTTAATTTTTTAAAGAAGCTCCCTATGCTGGAAGTTTCTTGAGTATTTATTACTCAAGAAATACTCGTCCTTGGGGTATGATGTCATAATAGCTAACTCTGTTTTGATAACATTCATTCAGTTTTTCAAAGTACTTAAACCAAAAGGAAAAACACTTGAGAAGCTGATAAGTAAAGAATAAAACCATTTGTTTCCCGATTTTTATGCTTTTTTTCTAGATTTTGGATCCAAACAACAAAAGTAATATCTAACCTTATCTGAGAAAATAGAAGGAAATAAACATCCCTTTCAAACAGCTAGACAGAAATAAAACCAAGCTACAGTAAAAATGCAAGCAACCAAACTGAATGCTGTGATTAGTTCATGTCGGAGGTAGAGATGTGGAAAAGTAAGTACAGATCTACAGGGAAATGTAGCACAGTACTCGATGGAATAGAGAATTAAATAACTACAAATCAGGGAAATGTTCGCTAAGGAGAAGCCACCCAAGTGAACATCTGTAGTTTCAGGCTTTAACAAGTCTGGGGAAGTACTGGCAGAATGTTCTAAAAATGACAAATCAAGTGCATACCACTCTGAAAACCAAAAAATGTAGAACACTCCACAGAATTCAATGAAGGCAGTGTTTTAGGTTTTTGTAGTTCTTTAGCATGTTTTTAATTCACAAAAAGGTCTTTGCATTTTCTCCCTGTTTAATCGACCAAGCAAGAAGTGGTTTAGGAACTCATGACAGCTTCTGATTTTACTTCAGACTTAAACGTTACGGCATCAGCAGACATGAATCTACATTTAAATTTCAAAGGATTTGTTCCTAGAGAGTAACACCAAATGTAACCTGGGGAATGGATCTTTAGCTGCTTAAAATATCTTCACATCTTTGCTTATCATAAATATTCTAATAAGGTACAACCCATTAATGGCTAATGCTTTTTTCAACCCTGGATAAAAATTCAAAGAGTCCAAAATCAAGAAGGATAAAAGAATATTTTTAATATGTTAGTTTCTTTATGGAGTCTTAAGGTCAGCAGGGAGAAAAATGCCATCAAAGGAAAGAAAAAAATTAACTTTTTTTTGACAGTATAGGACAAATAAGATGTTTATGAATGTTAGGTGGCTTAATAAAATGTGCATGGTCAAAAAGAGGATGGAGTCCTTCTGAGTTAGGAACAGAGAATAAAAATTGAGAAGCAACTTCAAAAAGCTATAATGGCCATTTGGCAGCACATGACAGTGACTTTTAAAAGCTAGTAAAATCCAAACTAGAAAGTGATGCCAAGAAATTATGCACAGTCAACAGGAGGCTGCAAAAAGATATGGGGGGAAATACTTCTGAAAGTTTAAATAAGGGAGTTTACTATTTGAAAAAATTCCTCCAGAAGGATAAATTAGCCCCAAAGTAAAATAATAATAGTTAAGATAATTAGAAGATACTTATTTTAAGATTATATAATGCTATTATTCATTTTTCATTTCTCCTTTTCCAAATCAACCAGTTATTTCTAAAAGCTTAGCAAAAGAAAAAAAAATCATGTACGCTCACGCACGTGCTCACACACATACACACACATATCTGGAAGAATCTCCAGGGATTTAGTCTGAGTGAAAAATGCCAATCCTAGATCTCAGTTACTACATGATCCCATTTATATAATGTTCTTGAAATGATAAAATTATATACTAAGAACAGACTAGTGGTTGCCAAGGGATAGGGAGCAAGGAGCAGGTAGAGCAGGAGGGAGGTGGGTGTGACTAGAAAGGGGCAACATGAAAGATCCTTGTGGTGATGGAATTGTTCTTTATCTTGAGTACATCAATATCAATATCCTGGTTGTGATACTTTACTGTAGTTTCACAATATTTTATCATGGCAGGAAATTGGGTAAAGGCAACAGGGGATCTTTCTGTATTATATCTCACGACTGTATGTATATCTACAATTATCTCAAGTAAAATGTTTAATTAAAAATAGGGCATTACAGAAATCACATGGTTATTCATTTCTTTGAGTAAGTGACATGCAGTAAAATAATTTTTTAAAGATTCTAACATCAGTTAAAATTATTCTTCCATGACTCTAGTTCTGAGACTTTGGCTAAATGATTTAAACTTTTGAACTTCATTTTACTCATCTGTAAAAGAAGACTAATGATTCTTATCAAGGACTGAATGAGATATTTGCGTGTGTGCATGCACGCATGAGTGCATGTGTGGTGAATATATCGGTTTTTGTAAAAATTATTTTATTGAGCATAGTTGACAACACACAATGTTCATTAGTTTCAGTTATATAATGTAATAATTCAACTTCACTATATATTACCTTATTCTCATCACAAATCTGTCACCATATAGCCCTATTACACATTATCACTGGCTATACTCCCAATGCCATGCCTTTCATTTCCATGACTTATTCATCCTATAACCAGAAGCCTGTATCTCCCACTACCCTTCATCCATTTTGTCCATCCCCCCACCCTGTTCCCTCTGGTAACTATCAGTTTGTTCTTTGAACTTATGGGTCTATACTGCTTTTTGTTTGTTTACTCATTTGTTTTGTCTTTAGATTCCACATATGAGTGAAATAATATGGTATTTATCTTTCTCATTGCAGTATTATTTACAATAGTCAAGATACAGAAGCAACCTAAGTGTCCATCAGCAGATGAATGAGATATTTTATGTAAAGATCTCACCACTGGGTCAGGTACAATATAGATTTCCAATCAATGGTAGTTACTGCATTAATTTCAGGGATTCAAGCATCCTAGGTGAAGACTATTCCTCTACCTTCTTGAGCAGATTACCAATGTGACCCAGCCACATTTTGTGGCCAAGAGAAATTGCATTCATTCACACAATGCTCCAAAACCAACATCACTAATAATAAACATTTCCATGGGTCCCTAGTGTCCGCTCTACTATTATTTTTTTTGGAAAAGTGGTAGGAACTCACTAGGTAAAAGTAAAAGAAGTGGGAATACCAGAAGTCAGAGAAAGTTATATAAACCCAAGGGAAAACAAAACAAAACAAAACAAAAATCTCCTCAATATATTGAAGACACTTGCCAGAATGAAAGTGATCTGATGTCACTTATTTAAGTGAATAGCAAAATCCTTAGATTCAAACAATCAAGCTAGAAACTCAGTTTCAATTCCTCTCCGTTTGGCACCTTCCACATAGAGTCAAAACTTGAGTCTTACAAATTAGACTTTCTAACGTACTTTTTCGTCTCTCCTTTTATTTAGCTCTACCCTACTTGCCAAAATACAAGTATATGTTATTTTTTTTATCCATGTTTATGTCATAGCCTCCTCATGAAAATTTGTGAATCTGCATTCTTTTCCTTTCTTGCTGCTGGTTATAATCTGAGAATATGTATTTTGATAGTCATTAATTCCCACTCTTGCACAAGTCATATTTTAAAAATTCAGATCAAGTCATGTAATTTCTTGATCAGAAGAAATCTTTGGTAAATTCACACGGCTCCAGAATAATTTCTGAACTCCTCATCATGACACTTTGTACCCTGTATGATCTAAACCTAATTTCATGCTACCCATCTCAACACAGTCTGTGATCCTGCCAAGAGAAAATATTACCTCTAACTCTGCTGACTCACACATCTTCACGAACATGGATATATCTCTCCATTTCTTCATCACTTACAAAAATCCTACTCACTTGCAAGATTGTACTCCTCCTCCCTGAAGCGAACAACAAAACCCTCAACTTTTTATGTGCCATTACAGTTCATCAAATATATATTATTTCTTTTTTTTTAAAGATTTTTTTTTTTATTTATTTGACAGAGAGAAACACAGAGAGAGAGGGAACACAAGCAGAGGGAATGGTAGCGGGAGAAGCGGCTTCCTGCTGAGCAGGGAGCCCGATGCGGGGTTCGATCCCAGGACCCTGGGATCATGACCTGAGCCGAAGGCAGACGCTTAATGACTGAGCCACCCAGGCACCCCTATTTCTTTTATTCTTATTTAGATCATGCCTAATTTTCATGTGTCTAACTTGCATTTTATATTATGTATTGAATTTTAAAAATAAATATTAGAAAATACTCAAAGACACAATCTATGCCTAGTAAGATTATCTTTTGTTTCCAGTATGCTCCATGGTGTTGGGTACATGCAGAACATTCTGTTCTAAATGTTCAACAGATATTTTTTGAGTAAATGAGTGAATGCACTGCACACATCTCTTGCACACATTTGTATCCTTCTACAAATATACCCCAGTGCAATATATCTAATAAGTGCTCGGTAAAAGCTGAGTAAAATAGCTTTGAGTGAAATATTATTATAATATTTCTAGAGTTCACATGGTAAATTCGATTGAAGTATTGTTATAATATTTTTGAAGTTCAAAAAGCCAAGCCATAGAACATGGATAAAAGGAAAAATAACCAAGCAACTGCAGAAGAAATAAGGAAATAAAGGCTAAAGAAAGATGATTTGTAATGCTGAAAGAAGAAATGAGAAGCCATTGTGAAAGACTGTGAAATGGAGAATGGTATTAAATATATAAGTGTAAACAAAAGATAAAGCTAAATATCATTACTCTAGGAGATGAGAAAAAACAGCAGGTGTTTTTATGTTTCTGCCTTTACTCAAAAGATAAACTAGGAAATGTTACCAATAACCTACATGCAGGAAAAGTGAAATAATAAATATCAGTTGTGTGGCTTACATAGAATTAGTTTTCATGGAGATATGAAAGAGAAAAAAGAAGGAAGTTATGTTCTGGGCATTTCCCCTCAAAATCTTAGAACGTGTGTATTAAATTTAACAGGTAAATGTACAGCTCTACCATATGGTACAAGCTATATTCCAGAGCATTGGAAGTAAGAGATTTAAGTGTGATTCTAATAGGTAATAATATTTTTTATGTTATGTACAGCAGTTCAACATACCACTAATACACTGCAAAATAACAAAAGGCCTATTTTCTAAGGCATATTTTCTTTTAAAGTGCAGGTGAGTTATATTATTTTACTATATTGTAATAACATATTTGATAATCACCCATTCAACAGAACATTTAACTGCCAACTTCCATCATGGGTCTAAAATAAAATCTGCTCCATATCCAGATACTCAGATGTGAAGATTCTCTGGCTATTTGTGATGGTCCTTCCCAACAGTAAATTTTTAATTTGAGGAAAAGGCGATATTTGGATAAGCAGGAATGACTCTTTATCTGTAAAATTAAAGACTTTGAAATATTTCTAAAAGGATTTTTAAAATGTTAAAGGCAATTATTACTCTTTAGAATATTCCCTCTCTCCAGTCCAAAAGTTTTTGAGGAAATTGCTTTTTATCTCTAATCAGTTTTATGCTTAATCAAAACCTTTCTTAAAACATTTCAACAAATGTGACACACTAGGAACTTCTATGTAGAAAAATGAAATGTTACTCACTATGACTAACTTCTAATGCAAATAAACCACATGTCAAAACAATGTTGAAGTTATAAGTACAACTTCAAGCTGCGAAAAAGATTTACAGTTCTTCCCAGTCCCCCATTTATTTTATAGCTGCCATATGAGATTTTATTTCTGGATGAAAGCTGCATTGATAAAGAGGTTTAATTGTCTGTCAGTGTGCCTTATGGTGAAGTTGCTTCATTTACTTCAAGCCCGAATCTCATTACCAGTCCAATTCTCCAGGCTCCTCTTCATCTTAAGGTGGTGCTTAATTAGTGTAGCCGTGGCGATGAAGGCAAATACTGTGAATCTAATAGACTATTGATTTTCCATCCTTAAATAGATCAGCCACCATTCAATCATGATATTAGCTGTCCATTAGCTGGAATTCCCCACTCTGAGGGCTGTCAACACATCGAGGCCATCTAATCAACCAATCAACAACCAGGTAGCACCTGCAAGTGGGGACCTCTTTGAAAACCATGCCTAAAAGACTCGTCTTCACTCTTCTTCAGAGGAGTTTCTATTCCTCTCCTCATTTTTCTTATTTAGCATTTGAATAAGGCTTTCATTTCCTAACACTATACTACTTGGAAAGAGGTGTTTGCTTTTGAAAGGTTGATTGTGTTATCTGTCGACAAGCCATAATTTTACTCAAAACTAATTCTATCCCTTTTCCACATCTGCAATATTTTGAAAATAATCTGACACTATAAACAGTTTGAACTTGTCAAAGCAAATAGATCCTTCTAATTTTAGCAAAAAGATCTTTATTAATTTCTACTGTAGTTTTAAGAGAAGATTATCATATTAAAAAGCAAAGGGGGGAAATGAACATTTCACTGCCCCCACCACACATATGCTCAAACATTCAACAATTAAACCAAGAGGAAAAAGAGCCTGACTGTGATTTTTTTAAATTGCATATTGACACAGGAGAAATCACACTTGGCGATACCTTTATCATCCAAAAGAATGGCAACCACAAAGGCCTTCAGAGGGTAGAAATTTTGAACTTTTGCATTCAAATTTAGAAACTCTTTGTTGTTTTTTAAAGTTATAGTACATCTTATTTACTGAGATAGTTATTGTATAGTGAAAATGTTGGTGGCCATGCTTTCTGTCTGAAATGCTATTTCTTCTCATACCTTTCTACATGTTAAAGTTTTATTCAAGTGCCATTTTCTCTGTGACTACTCCTTAATCCCATCAGTGGAGACAAGCGTAAATTCTCACTGCTCACATTATCTTTTATTTATTAGGGCATTTCTGATATATGCTACAGCTTAAGCACTTTTCTTCCCTTCAGGACAGGTAATATGCCTCCCTTCATTCATTCATTCATTCATTCAGTCAGTCAGTCAGTCAGTCATTCGGTGAGTCATTCATTCTTTTAGTCCTTCATCTATTTGATAAACATTTATTATAAATCTGTAACATGGTAGCTACTGCGGTTGGCCTCAAAGAAAAATAAATAAAAGACATACACAAGTCTGTCTTAAAGAAGTTCACAATCCTGGGGTGACTGGATGGCTCAGTGGGTTAAAGCCTCTGCCTTCGGCTCAGGTCATGATCTCAGGGTCCTGGACTGAGCCCCACATTGGGCTCTCTGCTCAGCAGGGAGCTTGCTTCCCCCCCTCTCTCTGCCTGCCTCTCTCCCTGCTTGTGATCTCTCTCTCTCTTTCAAATAAATAAATAAATAAATAAAATCTTTAAAAAAAAAAGTTCACATTCCTGTGGAGGTAACATAAGTTACAACATAGTGCCATTATTAAGTGAAAAAAAAAAAGCTGAAATTTATTGAGATCCTACAATGTTCCAGGCACTAAGCTGTGTACTTTGTATGCATAACTGAATTTAAAATCACAAATTACTCTAGGTAAACTATCATTGTTCCAATTTTATAGGATAAGGAAATTGAGGCCAAAGAGGAACAAGTACCTATGTTCACATTACGTAGTTGAAGGTGAAAGTGGGTGGCTTCAAAACAGTCATGCTCTTGACCTCTTACTTGCTGCACAAGGGGATTTGTAGAAGTGTAATGGCCTTGTAACATACTACCCAAACCAAGGCAATGTAGTGTCTTGTGAGGTAAAGGGGTTGCTACCCAAATGGAATGCTGAGAAAATAGACATAGTTAAGAATCCCTAGTAAACCAGGAAAAGTGATTGCTTCCCCCAGAAGGGGCACCTTTCTTACCCTTTAGAGGGATTTTAGAACACCTTTGGCAGGAGATGACTTCTAAACTGAAATTGGGAGATTTTGGAGAAAGAACACAAAGTGACTTTTTTTAAAAAGATTTTATTTATTTATTTGACCCAAAGAGAGAGAGATCACAAGTAGGCAGAGAAACAGGGGGGAAGCAGGCATCCTGCTGAGCAGAAAGCCCGATTCAGGGCTTGATCCCAGGACCCTGAGATCATGACCTGAGCTGAAGGTAGAGGCTTTAACCCACTGAGCCACGCAGGTGCCCCACAAAGTGACGTTTTGATATAAACCACAGCTTGTGTAAAGGCCTGATGACTTGAGAGAGGATGGTGTACTGGGGGAACCAGTCTTGGAATTCAGGATGGCTGAAAGCCAGAATGTGAGAATCAAGAAATTGGATTATAAATCAAGAAGGTGTGGCCAGATCCTAAAAAGCCTTGTATGCTACCCTAAAGAGGTATGACTTCATTCAAAAGCTTTGGGAAGCAGAGCCCTGCAAGACTTTCAGTGAGAGACAAGATTAGCTATGCACTTTTGGAAGATGATTCTAGCAATGAGACAAAGCTTAATAAAAGTAAATTAAATTATATTCACGAAAATAATTACACTTCATGGTGGACATAACAGAATAACTGCAACTAGGATAGACCCTTTTAAAATAAGTATTTGTTGATTCCTGCAAAATGCAAAGCCACGTTAAAAGACTCCTAAGTTGCATTCCCGTGGCACAGCAAGACAGAGACAACCATAAGAGCATGAGGTCCCATTGTGGATTTTCATTTTAAGCAAAACCCTGGGAATGTCGAGGAAGATTTTTCTTCCTATTTTTTGCTCACGAAGGAAGACAAATCCCACACTCAGTGCAAACCCTGAATAAATTAAATAATACCTTCTAACCACAGAAATGTCTAAGAGTCAACATAGGTCATAGCAAAGGTTTAAGTCATATTTTTAAAGATGATGCAACAACCTTGACAGTTGCCCTGAGATGTTCCTGACTCAGCAAAAATGTCAGAACTGCATCCCATTCTGTAAGTGAATACTGAGAAATACTGCAACTTTTGGAACAAAAATTTATTGCCTAAGATAATTAGCTCTGCAGATATTTTCAGAGCTTATTGTTTTTTGAGCTATATGAGCTGCCTAACAATACATTTTCTTTTCACAATAGAGCCTATGTCATATTAGTACATTCTTTTGAATCTTTTACTTCAGAGATTAATTAATTAAGCCTTCTTTCTTAAGTTCTTCAAATATTGTACTAAATAGTTAAAATGATAGTACGTATAATGCAAGTTAGAATAATCAATGATATCTATCATTAAATAAGCTTTAATCATTTTCTCTTTTAAAAAGATTTATTTATTTGACAGAGAGAGAGAGGAGTGGGGAGGGGAGGGACAGATGGAAAGGAAGAGAGAAATCCAAACAGACACTGCTTTGAGTATGAAGCCAGAAGCGGGGCTCAATCTCATGACCTGAGCTGACAGCAAGAGTTGGATGCTTTAACTGACTGTGCCACTTAGGTACCCCAAGCTTTAACCATTTTCTGTAGCTGTTTACCCAGAAATAGAACTGCAATCTCTCTTTTAATCTCAGAACTCCAGAGAGAAACTTCAATAAGAACTAATAATGTTACCACATATTTAAATGGAATCTGATGTTACATCTAATCGATGAATTCAGTGAAGTTACAGAATATAAAAGTAACATTCAGAAATCAGTAGCGCTTTTGTATACTAACAACGAATTACCCGAAAGAGAAATAACGGAAATTATCCCATTTACAATAGCATCGAAACTCATAAAGTACCAAAGAATAAATATAACCAAGGAGGTGAGAGATCTCTATATTAAAAACTGTAAGACATTAATGAAAGAAATTGAAGAATTAACAGACAGGAAATATTCAATGTTCAAGGATTAGAAGAATTAGAATTGTTAATATGCCCATCCTACCCAAAGCTATCTATAGATTCAACATAATTCCTATTAAGATTCCAATGGCATTTTTTTTACAGAAGTAGAAAAACAATACTAAAACTTTTATGGAATCACAAAAGACCACAAATAGCCAAAGCAATCCTGAGGACAAAGAAAACTAGGAGGTGGGGCCAGCAGGGAAGGCATCATATTTCCTGATTTCAAGCTCTATTATAAACCTAGAATAATCAAAACAGTATAGAATTGGCATAAAAACAGACACATAGAACAATGGAACAGAACTGAGAACCCAGAAACAAACCTCAGCGTATATGGTCAACTAATATTTGACATGGGAGCCAAGAATATTAAATGAAGAAAAGACAGACAGGAGTGCTTTGGTTAAATGTCTGACTCTTGGTTTCTCAGGTCCTGACCTCATGGGTAGTGGGATTGAGCCCTGTGTCAGGTTCTGTGCTTAGCAGGGAGACTGCTTAAAGATTCTCTCCCTCTGCCCCTCCCTTTATTCACACACACACTCACTCTCTGTCTAAAATAGATAAATAAATCTTTAAAAAAAAAAAGAAGAAACAGATGGTCTCTTCAATAAATGGTGTTGGAAAAACTGGATATCTACACATAAAGAATGAAAGTAAAGTCTTATATACCACTCACAGAAATTAACTTGAAATGGATTAGACTTAAAAGTAAAATTGAAAACCATAAAATTCCTAGAAGAAAACAAAGGAAAATGCCCCTTTTGTCATGAAAATGATTTTTTCTTTAGTTATGACATCTAGAACATAAGCAATGGAATACAAAATAAGTGAGGCTACATCAAACTAAAAAGCTTCTGCACAACAACAAAAACTATCAGCAGAATAAAAAGGCAACTTACAGAACAGGAGAAAAATATTTGCAAACCATACATCTGATAAGAGATTAATAACCAAAATATATAAAGAACTCATAGGGGGACCTGGGTGGCTCAGGGGGTTAAAACCTCTGTCTTCCACTCAGGTCATGATCTCAGGGTCCTGGGATTGAGCCCCGCATCGGGCTTTCTGCTCGGCGGGGAGCCTGCTTCCCCCTCTCTCTGCCTGCCTCTCTGCCTACTTGTGATCTCTCTCTGTCAAATAAATAAATAAAATCTTAAAAAAAAAAACTCATAAACTCAATAGCAATAAATAAATAAATAAATACCCCAATTGAAAATGGGCAAAGAACCTATTCAGGGTTCGAGATATTCAAATAGCCAACAAATACATGAAAAAGGGCTCAATATCATTAATTATTAGGTGATTAGGTAAATGCAAATCAAAACTACAAGGAGACATCACCTCGTGCCTGTTAGAATGGCTATTTTAAAAAAGACAAGAGATAACAAACACCTGTGACAATGTGGAGAAAAGGGCTTCCTTGTGTACCGTTGTTGGGATTGCAAAGTGGTAGTCACCAAGGAAAACACTTTGGAAGTTCGTCAGAAGATTAAAAGTAGAATTACCATAGGCATGAAACAAAATCGCTATGTTGAAGAGATATATGCCCATATTCAGTGCAGTATTATATAAAATCAACAAGACAGGCAAACAGTCAAATGTCTATTGACAGATGAACAGATAAAGAAAGAATGGAATATATACACAATGGAGTACTATTCAGCCATAAAAAAGGAAGTTTTGCCATTTGTGACAACCTGGGTGGACCTTGATGTCATTATGCTACAGGAAAGTCAGATAGAGAAAGACAAATACTGTGTGACCTAATTTATATGTATGTAGAATCTAAGAAGAGTGAAAGAAGAGAGAAGAGAGAGATCAGATTTGTGATTACCAGGCATGGGAAGGTGAGGAAGAATTGGATGAAACGGTCAAAAGGTACACACTTCTGATAAATAAGTACTGGGGACGTAAATTACAATGTGATGATTACAGCTGCACTGTTGTAGGATAGATTTGAAAGTTCTTAAGAGAGTAAATCCTTGAAGTTTTCATCACAAAGAAAACAACTTTTTTTGTATCTACATGACATGATGGATGTTAACTAAACTTACTGTGTAATCACTTCAAAATACATGTAAATCAAGTCATTATGTGTGCACCTTAAACTTATACAGTGCTTTATTTCAATTATTTCTCAAATAAACTGAAAGAAAAAAATCTGAATGAATGAATGAATGAATGAATGAATGAAATCTGAGCCTATGGACACACTAAGCATTATTTTTCAGGTGAAATCAGGGCATTTAAAAAAGTGCACTACAAATAAAAATGACCACCCTTTCCTTCACATATATTGAAACCTGAAGATTATAAGCAAACTGAAACACTGCAAATTAGCATATGCTCTAGCCTGGCCTATATCATGATCTGTTGTCTACAGCAGAAAATAGTATTTGCAATTTAAAAAACCTTGTAGGTTTAGGTTATAAGTTACTTCAAACTGCATACATGTGGATTATCATATTCTCATCTCACAGCATATTTATTAGATGGGAGCCAGATGTGTATCATCTCCCACTTACAGATTAAGAAAGCTGTTCTTGTGGCAGAACTGGGATAAAATGCCTGCTTCGTAACTCCTACTGTTTGTCCATGGACCTCACTTTTTGATTTATACGGCTGTTTTTAAGGATGGCTTTTGGTTTTAACAGAAATGTCCGGTTTTAATCAAGTAATTTATCTTTAATATGACTAACTATCAGAATTTCACAGCAGGGAAACCGCCTTAGTCGATATCTTCATTTTGTGGCATTTCCATTTAATGAGATCCTGTTTAAGTCAACAAAGGTAAAGTTTCTGATATACAAATAACTAGGCTCCTCTTAATGAATTTTCTAATGGCTTATGTATTTGGGGGGATTACTTTTTGGGTCTTTAACACTTATCTGCTTTATATTCAGTTCTTTAAACTGGATGTGATTATACCTATTAATAGTTGAGTATGCCATACTCTTGCTACTCAGAGTACGATTGATTTATGGACCAGTAGCCTTTGTGGGATTTGGTTAGAAATGCAGAGACTCGGGCTTCACACTAGACTGACCAAATCGTAATCTAAATTTTAATAAGATTCCCAGGTGATCTGGATGCACATGAAAGTCTGAGAAATACTATTCTGTACTCAATTTAAACAGTGTATCACTGCTGAATAGGACTACAGACAGCAGAGACCAGTAGACATCCAACACTTCCACATCTTTTTATTGTCTACCATACTTTAAAAAGCGTTTGAGGTAGCAGGTTTCCTGACTGATAAAAATGTTCCCCACTGCTCCTTCTTTTATCTTCACCAAATAATCTTCTAGGTGGGTATACAGGCAAATGGACACAGATATATATATACACACACACACACACACACACACATATATATATATATATATATATCATATAGAAAATTTTTATCCTGCACATAATTACTTGAATTTTCTCATGTTATTGTAAAAACAGATTTTGCATATTTGCAAAAACTGTGAATTACAAGAGATGCGAAATATAGATAATCAAACATACTAAGCACACAGCCATAAATGAAGGAAAATGTTTGGGGAGGTTAATGAAATTCTCAACGGAAACAGGCCCAATCCTAGATAATCTCATTAAGAGCTTTACTGCAAGTAGCAACAAATTAGCAACATTATGAAGTCGATTTGTATTTAAATTTCCTTTTTATTTTTCCTGTAACTGTGTTTGCTTTTGTCCAACATTTATGGGGAACTGGTTTGATTTTATCAGATAAATGTTAATACCACCTCAGTCAAATGTTGCACAGAAAGTACTTGGAGGAGAGACAGATAAAACAGCTAATCCAGACACATGCGTAAAGCTACATTCATTAAATGGTGGGCAGTTACCAGTAACCGCACCACTCACCCACTGACTATGAATCACCACCTTATTAAGGGGAAGTGGTGTGGAGTGATAATGAGCGGGTGTCTTTGTTGCTAATTAGAGCTGTGCCACCCCTCTGACCACTTCCATCAGCACTTGATCCCTCCAAGAAACTCTGGGAACTCTTCCAGGGATTCTTTGTAACTGCTTTCTTTGTAAACTCAGAGCAAAGATTTTTTCCATTATATACTATGTTTTTATTCATAGCTGGGTACACTGACTCCAAAACACGACATAATTGTGCCCTATACTCACATCAGTTGAAATAATTTGGGATTTAATGATTGTCTATTCAAAAGGTTGGGTGAGTGACTGGC
This sequence comes from Procyon lotor, assembly GCA_028646535.1. Classification (NCBI taxonomy): domain Eukaryota; kingdom Metazoa; phylum Chordata; class Mammalia; order Carnivora; family Procyonidae; genus Procyon; species Procyon lotor. Next base: position 106,578,795 of record CM053603.1, on the reverse strand, counting down.
AAAATTATCTGTTTTTAACACAGACTTGATAGAAATGACTCACGTACTTTATAGTAATATATAAAAACAATTCTTTGCGGATCCAAATCCAAACAAATTTAAAAGCTCCCTTTTGGGCAATGAATATTCCATCTGACAATCTACACTGTTGAAACCAATTGAACAACTGCCAAGTTTTCACTTTGGTGTTTGGTATGTAGACCATCCAAAGTTATTCACATCCATTCACTGATTTTTGCCCTGAGGGATAAATATGAATGATTTCTAAAAGTGATTTGAGTTCTAAGCAGAGCTATACTTGCAATTCTGAATAGTTACAAAAATGAAATGATTAAGCCTTTGAAATTCCTTGCCATGAACGGAAATTTCCCATCTGCTTATTAAGAAAACATTCAGAAAATTGGATAATTATAATCATTTATACGTAGCTAGCATCTTTCTACAGCGGTGCTCATAGACCCTCTGTGTCATTAACCCTCAAATCATTCCCAGGGTGGAGAAATGAAATCCCTTGGAATCTGTGGTGGCAAAAATCATTGGTTCAAAAAAAATCACACACACGCATACTATTTATTTACTTCCTTAATTCACTCCAGGATGTTATTTACAGAATGATGTTATTTTCCTTTTAAGGTATCACCTAGGAAAGTCTCAGAGTTTCTAAATACCACTGTCATTGAGGTTTCTACAAATGCAATTTCACTTTTAAAAAATTCTAATAAATATTCTCAATTAAGAAGAATGATCTTGAGAGTGCCCCCAAAAATAATATATTTCAATAAATTTTCTCAGAAACCAATCACGCCTAATAAAAACCTAAATAACATAAAAAAGACTAGGTGGTTTTCCATTGTTATAAGTTCTGCTGTTTAAAAAAGGTACAAAATATTATTAGCAACCCTATCTCAGTCAAGTGTTCATTCTTCATGGTGTAGGTATTTATTTAGGGGTTTCCACATTTATAATTTATCCACTTTCAAACTGACCTCCTATCTATTTTTGTATTGTAGAAATACAGTCATCATCTCTTGCGATTGTCTTCCACAGCCCCTAACATTCCAGTTAGGATTACTCCTAAGTAAGGCTTAATAGGTAATTTTTAAATGCATGTGTTCTATGGATGAAAGAGACCTAGTTCTGAAGCTATTCGTTGGTATTAACACCTATCTATTAGTCATTTTGTATTAGTCTATCCGATGAGCTGACTGCCATCTGGAAGTCTGGATTATAAAAGAAAAAAATGAATCTGTATAAATGAGTGTGATTGTAGGAGGTAAAGCAATTATAGGAGAACTGGCTTTCTTAGGGGTGGTTCTTGGGCATAGACTGGGGAGACTGTGCCATCTGTTTACCTGCTCTCCCATCAATATCTGAGGGTAGAGTCTAATTTAAAGCAGATGCACACAAGACCAGTGCCACCCTGTTCCAAAAAATTTTATTGATAGGCTTATTTATCAAGACTGCTATTTGCTGGCACAATTTGAGTTTATCCATTCATAAAATTAATGTTTCTATAGTAACATAAAATTGAAAGCCTCCAATGAACCAAGGATTGTGCTAAATGTTGAGGCTATGGTGATATTTCATGGCCTCTGTCTCTAAGTATTTTTGTCCACTAGAGACCCCCAAAGCCACTTATTTCATTCTATCTCTTTGGGAGTGGAGGTGATGAGAATGAATTCTGACCTCTCTCTAGAGTGTGTGTGATCAAGCTTTGCCATTCAGACTTTTAAATATTAATAGAAGTTTACTTGGGTAAAATTTCCAAAGAACTTCACATTTGGTATTTACAAATTAATAGAGCTAGATTGCTGAGCAACTTGAGAAAAATAGCATTTCCTAATTGTATGATTTGGTCTTCTTTGGTCTCCTAATTTGAGACTCTTCTGATCTAAGGTCATTGTGAATGTACTAAACTCTGACATAACACTTGTGATATTTGCGACCCTTATGATGACAACATGTATGCCTTCCAAGTTCTGGGCAATAAAAGTTTGATGCTAGATGCAGAGGAACCACTTGGTCTTTAATGCCCATGCCCTCTGAGGAAAATTTATGAGAATAAAGTCACCATGTGCCTCATTTTCTTCAAAACACTTGCCAAATTTCCCTCAAAACTTTCCTGAATTCAATAACACTTGTGAAAATATTTTGTTCTCTGATTTGTTGCTGCAAAAAATAAGGTAAGCAATATACAGATAATTAATACTCCTTCCTAAAGCACGCTTAATATAATCTAGGAAATATTATTTTATTAAATAATAAAATAAAATAAAAATATATTTATATTTATTTATAATATATATACTTATGTTCATATATTTATATTAAATAAAAATAAAATTAAATTAAAATATTATTTTATTAAATGATATTTCCTAGATTATATTAAGCATGTTTTAGGAAGTTTTACAATGTTAAAGTATATGTTATATTATTTGTCCCTGATTAAATCAGCCCAAGTTGCACGGAAGACCATTCACGGGCCACTGTGGGAGATGGAGGGGAAGACCAAGTGTATGGGGCTCCCAAATCTTTCCCATAACTATTTTAATCACAGTAGTTCCATTTTTATCTATTTTAAATGTTCAGGATCCATTAAAAATGTTATATGAAAAATTACTGCTAAAAATGTTTGAAAACTCACTATTCATATGCGGTGCTTATGGTAATGTCTATAAAATATTACATGTATATTATATATAATATATATATATTATATATATATATGCACACACATATACATATGAGTCTTGCACAGAGAGTGACTCTCCTATCCTGTGTATACAGTCTGATTTAGCATATACATCATTGCAACTGCTAGTGACTTTCCAAGAAGGTAATCTATAAGATGTGTGAGAACTGCCCTTAATTTGATTTTCATTGGCTACCTATTTGTTACCAAAATTGGGTTTTTCTTCTTCTTTTTTTTTTTTAAAGATTTTATTTATTTGACAGAGAGAAACACAGTGAGAGAGGGGACACAAGCAGAGGGAATGGTGGTGGGAGAAGCAAGTTTCCTGCTCAGCAGAGAGCCCGATGCGGGGCTCGATCCCAGGACCCTGGGATCATGACCTGAGCCAAAGGCAGACGCTCAACGACTGAGCCACCCAGGCGCCCCCAGGTTTTTCTTCTTAAACGTAATCTAGCTCCATACCCTTGTAATTTCTTTTCCACAAAGCACCTTTATAACTTTTACTTTTAAAACTTCCTCACCAAGTTCAAGATCTATTTGTCCATTTTTCAGACCCTGTCAAGTAAGTGACCCTTATACATTATCTTACCTCTGTCTTGGTGACTGTGAAGAAACAGCATTACAAGGAGGTTGAAGCAGGAAAAGCTTGTCTAGTCAAAAATATGCAAATGCCTCAAAGGTGTCCAGAACCTTTGATACAATGGCTCTGTGCCTGATTAACTCTCTTTGCCCTTTCCCCAGGGCAGAGAGAAATGGATGGGTGCTAGGCGCCAATCTTTGATCAAACTCAGCCCTCTGACTCTTTCTACTCTGATTACTTTTCAAAAGGAGGGACTATTGCTAACCAAATCCCAAAGCCCCTGAGATTTTGTTACGTAGTCTTTGTGATTGCCTACCTTACCACGTTTCCCTTTCTTAGCTGGAAATATACACTCTTTTTTTTTTTTTTTTTGCATGGAGCCAAGGAATGTTGAACAGAAAAGCAATTTATTTTCCCTATAAACACAGAGGAAGAATATTTATAGATGTTTAATAGCGTAGAACAAGGGAATCCTAAAGAATAAATAATAGATACTATTGTTTATACCCTCAGGGCAGGTTGCCTGAAAGAAAAGGAAGAATGAGGCTTTATAGGTTTTGTAATGATAATGTTTGAATGAATACCAAATTACAGCTAAATAATGAGACAAAGGATTTAAAGAACTTTTTTATATTTTTTAAAGTAACTTTTCCAATGTGTCATAATTATTAGAAATTATAACTTGGCTTTGCAAAGAAATGTGGAAACCACTAAATCTTAGGATCAGTAAGTGAGTGCTCAGCAATAATTGGCCATGTGTATGTCACCATGTTAGGAACCATGATAACTAAGAGAATACCTGCCTTTAAGACTTTTATAATTTAATAGGAGACATTAGCGTGTAAATAAGAATAGAGGAACAGGAGACCTGGACATATGCCAGAAGTTAATGCAGATTTTCAGGTCAGAGACAAACATGAAATGAGAATGAATCTGAGAGATTTTCAGATGGGGAAATCTATTTGGATGTATAGAGTGAAGAAGATGAAGGACCTAAATATGATCCCCAAATTTACTCTTAGATTAGGAGGTGGATGGAGTCATTACAAGAGTCAGGCAGGACATAAGAATGGGCTGCTTTGGCAGAGAGAAATAATGAGCTGAGGAGCTTAAGGCTTGTTGAGCTGAAAGGTTAGCAAGAGTTCCACAAGGAGATGTTCCGTCAGCAATTACAACTATCCAATCCAGTCATCTGAGATGGTCTCTCTGGACAAATTGAACTTTCACAAAGACACTTAACATGACATTTTCCCTGTTCTTTATTAATGTATTCATTTAATCAATAGGTATTTACTGGGTGTCTTCTAGGAACCAGGAGCTCTTTTAGGTACTTGGAGAGGAACAAAGGAGACATGGTAACCTTTTCTCATGGAGTTTACAGTCAAACTGGAGGAGGCAAACAACAAATAAGTAGATAAACGGATACAAATGAGATCAAATAAGATGTTGAAGAGAAAAGGGTAAAATAGGGGGACGTAGTTTTGATTTGGTAGTCAGAGATCCTTTCTGATGAGGTGACATCTTTTCTGAGACCCAAAAGATAAAAAGGAGCTGGGTTCTTCGAAGATTACTTTAGGCAAAAAGAACACACACACACACACACACACACACACACACACACACACGCACATAAACTGAGGCCTATAAGAACTTGTCAATTTTGGGGCGCCTGGGTGGCTCAGTGGGTTAAAGCCTCTGCCTTCGGCTCAGGTCATGATCTCAGGGTCCTGGGATCGAGCCCCTGCATCGAGCCCCTGCATCGGGCTTTCTGCTCGGCAGGGAGCCTGCTTCCTTCTCTCTCTGCCTGCCTTTCTGCCTACTTGTGTTCTCTCTCTCTCTCTCTCTCTGTCAAATAAATAAATAAATAAAATCTTAAAAAAAAGAAAAAAAAGAAGAACTTGTCAATTTTAGGAATGCAAGGACAACGTGGTGTGAGATGAAATTGGTAGATCTGTTAAGTTTCCAATGACAGAGACCTCTAAATGGACATGTAAAGTATGTAACAAATAAGCCAGTTTTGTCCAGTGACTGGAAAGAGGAGGGAAGTTTACTAAGAACAAAAGACTCCTTTAAATATAAACATTTTTCTGATTTGCATTTAACTGATATTACTCCTCCTCCCGTCTCAGTTAAATGAAGCAGAGCAGGAGTCCATTGAAGAAAATGCAGGAGTAACCCTTCATCATATAAGCAGATCTGCGCCATGAGACAGGGGAGATGGGCATCCACGTGAACTCTGTTGTGGTTGAGAATATGGAAGCCATGTATTTGGAAATACTACCAGAAGGAGTGCATATTTTTAAGATCTGCCATTTCAAATGTGAACACAAAGTTTTGTTTGCTATTTATAACACAAAATAAAACTGGCAATAGCAATCTTTAGAGTGATATTATTGATGACCATATACAGCACACCTTCACAATTTACAAAGAGCTCTCTACATGTCCATTTATTTCTTACAATAACCTAGGAAGGTAACTGTTACTGTTATTATTTTTTATTAAAAAGGAAACTGAGGTTCAGAGAGAAGAAAATTGCTTGGGACATTACACTTGCAGATGAAAATAGCCCAGAGGTTACTGAAATTCCTCCTTTATGCCATGGGGCAATAATGCTTCACAATGAAAATTTCAAGTAGAATTCCTCACAGAGATTTATTGTGGATTAATAGGAAGTGTAACCTTCAAATGTCAACCCAACAAAAACAAAACCCAATGGATATATCTGTTAAATCTTAATAGCAATGGTATAATATAAGCCTCATTTCTTGTACGGGAAAATGAAGGTGAAGTGACAGCAAGGACTTGAGCCACAAGCCACACACACTTCCATCAAGCTGCAGGATGGCAACTTCACCCTGTAGCTACAGGGCCCTAGAAGAGATAATGAATGAGTCCTTAAAATGCAAACGCTTATACATATTAGATGGAAAGCATTTATTTATGAAATATGTCTTATTTATATAAAGTATAAAAGTATATGCATATATATGAGGATATATAAAAATATACAATATATATTATAGTAACATTATATAAATATGTAATATTTCATATAGATGGAACATTTTTAATTATGTTTCTACACTATGCTATTTTGGGAATATAGTGAATAATTTGCTTTTTAGACAATCAAATGGTACATCAACGATATATATCTAAAATGTTTTTAAAACATATAAAATCATCATCCTGTTACCCATATTTCTATATGGGTTGCTATTTCTTTGAATCTAGTCTATACTAGACAGAACACTAGGATATAGATTTTTACTTTCTTGGATAATGTTTATATTTATACACTCATGTAATAAATATAAATTCCTCAAGTTAATTTCAATAGAAAAAACAACTTCCTTACTTGAGTTACATGACCATAATACTAAATTTAATTATATTAGTCTCTTTAGAGATATGAGAACACAGAGAATAAAGATCATTAGCGAGAAAAAGAAATACATTTTTGAAATACTTGAGAATGGGTATATGTCAGGAGTGAGAAGAAACAAAGAAGCTCAATCTTTATAATAGTGGATATTAACTAAACTATTATGACATTGGCTACAAGGATCATCTAAACATTAACTACAAACCAACTAGCAAAAAAATTATAATTGAGATGTTTTTTAGTTATATGGTCACATTTGAAAAAGAGGCAATCACAGTCAAACACACACCTTAAATAAATGTGGTTTCACTGATATCAAATTGGCTAATGTGCAGCACTAACCTATTGCTAGGCATTAGCATTAGTGACGAATTCGTGTGTGCCTATTAATCAGTTTACTTCAGAGAGAGAAACTACTGCTTTAATTTGTTTTCCTAACTATATCAAGATCAGTCTTTATTTCTTTTCTCTAACCAATATCCGTGGACAGCTGGAGTATTTGCAGCTGCTTAGTTGGAAACTGTACCTCTAAAACACCCCATCTTCTAACAGGCTATGTGGGATCTCACTTATTAAAGAAAGCACTATTCTGAAAACATATATCTTTATTGCTTACACTTTCTAGCTGTAACTGGATTCTGGCATCTGGTTAAATTTATTTCAGATAGATACCTTGATTCTTCCTTTTCCTACTCTTCTGCAAAATCATGTGTGCTGAAAATAAGGCTCCATGTTGGCACAATGCCTTCCTGGTTAATGCAAATAAATGGAAGACTGAATTCCTTTAGATCCCTGATGTGCCAGGCAAGGTTAAAGCTTCATTCTCATAAGAAAAGTAAGCTTTTTAAAGCCGTCCCAGAGTTTGATTTATTTTTGCACTCACTGTTGTTAGGTTTGGTCCCTGGGACTGGGTAGCTCTGGGGAATGACAATGAGCTATGGGGCTGCTCCCTTCTAGAATCCTGGTACAGATCCCCTTCATCTTGATAATGACTTCGAGAATTTAAAGACGTGATGGATTAAAAATTGGGGGAAGGAAGATAGAGGACAGATTTGAAGTCAGAATCCATGGGTTACATTTGAATTGGCAATTGTCCATAACTTTTGAATAACCATAAAACTGAATGTTCATGTTCTCTTTAGGGACACCACGACTGGACTACCTATATATCTTCAGGAGATGACCAGAATTGCCATGTATTAAAGTGCTTATGTGGCAACAGACCTGGCTCCAGAGACCCACTTTCCTCTCTGAAGTGGAAAAAAAAGAAAGAGAGAGAAGCGTGAGAGAGAGAGAAATGTGATGAATAATGTCACTTTTTGGTTTGTCTAGAAACTGTGAAATACAATTCCACTTATTGGTATCAGTTTCACTTAGTTTCTCTAAATTATCAAATGGTAACTTATTTTGATAATAGTTCTTAATGGAGGTAAGCACAGCTCTTAAAGTACCTACAGAAAAAAGAAATATATTGAGGGACCAACATTCTCCCATAAGCTCCCACAAAATTTTCTCTTATAATTGCTAAAAACCAACAAATCCTACCTGTCATACCATGGTGCCTGTCTTCTATTTTGTGTGAATTTATTTTCTCTCTCTTTCCTTCCAGACTTGTATATCTTCCTCTACTGACTCCCTTGCCTCTGGTTTATCTCATGTGTCTCTCCCCATATCGGAGTTTCCTTCTTTCATTTGCTAGTCCACTATTCTTACAAGCTCAAAGGAGTCACCTGTTTTTGATCTCTTCTCAGAACAACTCCGCTTTATATCATGTACTCACGTACGAGGTACCTGAAGAGTGCTTTGCACAAAACATATTAATTTTATTTCTCATTCTTATTTATATCCAATGTATTTTTATTTGCAATTATAATTTGGATAAACTTGTCTGTCCTTTTATATGAGAGATTTATAAGCTCAGAGATAGAGAATTGTTTTTTAACTAATGTACTTCCTTATTATAGTATTCTTAGATTCAATTAATTTGGGGGACTTGGCCATATTTGAGGAGGCTGATAATAAGAGTGATATTATCAAAGTCTGGGAGGCAGAAAGAGGCAGATGAGCCACTGGTTAGTAATTAATGAATTAGAAATATCTTTTAAATATATTCATAAATTTAACGGGAATTAGGTAAGCTTCATAAGGTTTTATAATATCTTCAATGCAAAAGAATCTTCCCCCAAGCCCCCCAAGCCCACAAATGTATTCCTTTTAGAAACCCAAAGTATAATACTTTCACAAATATGTTTTCCAGTTCCCACGGAAAAAAAAAAATTAATGATTCATTGAGCTATGTTAAAAAATGATATTTCTGGATTAAAAATGATAGTAACCACAGTATGAGCTCTTTGTTAATCTTAAAGAAGAAAACACAGTGAAAGATGAAAGAATAGTTTTATATCTAGCATGGTCCCTGGCTAGATACTATACTATGCTAGCTAAAGAATTTATTTCTACAATATGCAGAGTTTGAAGGCAAGCTTATTATTAATGTGAGGTGTCCTTTAAGTAATTGGAAAGTATTTCCTATCATCAGGTGTAATTAAACATAAATCACCTAGATAAATTTCCAAAAATTCATAGAGAAGAAACGTATTCTGTAACTGTTAAATAAATATCGAAACCACATGAAGCACTGGTGACCAAAACAGAAAGCTATAAAAACCCATAGCTGTTTTAAAGAGTTTAACTAGATAAGACCACGACTGAGGCCTCTGAATCACCCATTTGCCAGATTGATTAGAGATCACCACAAATTTCATCTTGGCTTCACAACTCCAGGTTAATTTCCTTCAGGCACCAGGTCAACCAAGATCAATCACTGCTCTGTGCTGGTCAGAGCTGCCTGGAAAAGAGAAATTCTACCTCACTGCCTGAGCACTCTACTTCCTCAGGGTACAGCAGCTCATGGTCTAGCAAGGTTGCAGCATTATTTACAATTGTGAAAATCAGGAGGGAAAAGAAAGTATGTTTGAAAGCTAAAATTATTCCTCTAACTTTAGAGTGAGTAAGAATCACCTGAATAGGACAGCCTAGAGCCTGAAACTGGCATTTCTAACTACATCCCTGATGAGGTCCACACGGTGTAGAAAGGAGCCAAGGATCGCTAAGCTTTTTGGAAGATTGTTAAAATAATCTGAAAAAAAAATTTTTTTTGCTCTCTTAAATTTCCCTGTGGGTCATGTACAAATATTGCTAGTCCTCTTAGGGCTTTTGTTCTTATGTGCCTCTATATTCAAACTGAATTCTACTGGTTTGGTGATAGAGAATTCCTTTTAGTTTGGTTTTCAAATGACCGACTCTCTGATTCTATATGAGTTGATCCAAGTGTTCTTTCCCCCGAAATATCTTTGTGAGCCTTTCTAAAGCTTATAAATAATTCCTTTCTTAAGCTTTTTTTCTTTTTTCTGTTTAAAATTCTAACACAAAATAATTCTCATTAAGTATATAGAACATTTTGTTGGTTCTTACACAGAAACCCAATGACTACACATAGGAACGCATGCTCTTATAACAAGCAGGCTGCCTTTTCACCACTTGTACATCTAGTCTATCTCACATGCATAGAATTGTTTTCTTTATTTTTCGCTTCAGAGATTAATTAATTAATGGAGTAGAAGTCCGTGTTACAACGCAAATGGTGGCTGATTCTTAATGGAAAACTTTATCTACTTTATCATCTTTATCTACTGAACTGCTTTTCGGCTGATAAAGAGTTAACAGGTTAAATAAAAGTAATGGTGAATCTAGATATGGTGAATGCACCACTATGGGAACCTGGGTCTACTACGTATAATCTTGAAAGAAAAAAAGTCTGTTTATACAGTTTGTAAGGCAAATATTACACAGCTTATTTTGCTTTCTGAATGTGTTTGTGAATTTGCCATAGAAATTCTGGATGCCTATCAGTGAGAGAATTACTACTTGAACTTAATTGGATTAAATGGATCTGGTGCATATTCCATGAGAACGCTGCAGAGCTTTTCTGAATGATTTATTGGTGGCCTCACCCTTTATAGTAAGAATAAAAGTGCTGCTAAAGATCCTTTAGATTAATATATATTTTCTTTTTTTTTTAAGTAGAGGTTCTTTTTACCCCAAGGGCTCATAAACACAAAGGGTAAGAAATATTTTCAGGTACCTGGGAAAGACTGTGTGCTTATAAAATTGTACAATTCTTTGAAACTATGAAAGTCTGAGTGCAAATTTTTTTAAGTCCTCTCTTATTTTTTTTTAATATTTTATTTATTTATTTGAGAGAGAGAGAGATCACATGCGGGGGAGGACAGAGGGAAAGAGAGAAGCAGACTCCCCCCTGAGCAGGGAGCCCATCACAGGGCTCCCAGGACCCCGAGATCGTGACCTGTGCCGAAGGCAGGTGCTTAGCCCCCTAAACCACCCAGGCGCCCTAGTCTTCTCTTACTTTTGAGCAAGGATTCTCTTTCTATGGACTCTGGACGACATGTCCTCAAACCTGAGGCAGAGGCTAAATTGCATGATATTCTAATGAAGTTCTAGTTGAAAGAAGGAAAGCAGTAACAAAGGGCATGCTAGAAGGAGAACAGCATACTGAAAATGGCTAGATAAGTTTCCAGGGAAAATATTTTAAGCAAACGGTCTTCAAAACAGGTTATGTATTTATTTATGGGACAAACCTCCACATCTTCCATTATTCTCTGAAGTGAATGGATGCTGATCATGCTCCAGTCCCTGGAACTATATGCATTTAAATTAAAAATCTAGAAGGTACAGTATACACTGAGGTGGGATCTATTGACTGTGTCAGTAATAGCCGCGTTTTCATTTTTCCTTTTGTAATAGAAGTCATTGTGTGTGTTCAGGATGGATTCTCAGTCTTTATTAATCTCAGCAGTGAGAGCATTCAGGATTTTAAAAGCTATTGATTTTTTAAAAAGAGATTGTAGTCCTACTCTATGTTATCCGTAACTTCTATTTCAGATCTGTCATAAAATGAATATCCAGTGAGGAGGGTCTGGTGCTTGGTGGTGCATTTTAGGCACCCTCTTTAATAGGTCTTGAAAAATTTGGACACTAGTTTAATTTTAAGACATAAAAAATATCTAGTTTTGATAAATGATTTTCCCCATTTCCCTCCCCAGCTTGTTCTTTTGACAATTTGATAAACAAGGTCCTGGGTTGTGATAATAAAGTTTGCAAAATGGGCATTTTTAATGTGTCTTTCATTGGTATATTCTCTCAAGGCCTCTAAGTAATCTATTTTCCCTTCTAGTCACCTCTTTACTTTCACTTGCCTCTGAATCTTACTGCCTTCTCTCCCGAAGTATCTGAACCTTTGTTGGCCCCTGGAATAAATTGCTTATTCTTCTTCAAATGAACCATTAACTTATGTTATTAATGTCAATATGAAATGAATCTTGAAACAAATGGATGTCTTTTTCCATTACTCTATGATATTACTTTATTTCACATCATGACATTATAGGGAAAAACACAAAATGTAATGAACGCTAAATATATATCATGCAGTAAAACCTATTAAAACTTTGCTTGCATTCATAATGATTTTAAAGTCTCTGCCCTAAGCAGCAAATGGTACCAGACTGCAGGAATACAAAAGCAAAGATGACAATAAAAACTCCTTCCTGAGATGGAGAACCCATTTGCTTTCTTCCCCTGTTACATAGCCTGGGATTGAGAGAATCCATACATCACCACAATTCTCAGCTCACAACTATTCAAATGAGAAAGCATGGGACAATGGATTCACAATCGATTATGAAGAGAATTATAAGAACATGAGCAAATAGGAATGTGCTAACAGTAATTTTGCAGTGACTGTAGGTATAGCTGTGGCATAGAACTTCATATTATACTTAAAGGTCAGGATATATAGTCATTAAAAATCCCAGAGAATGAATGTATGAAAAGCTCTAAAGTTCATATTTGGGTCTGGCTTTTGAGAATGGGAGACTCAGGCATATTTGGTAGTTAAATCACTAAAAACTTGGCAACAGTATACTCTTCTTTCTTTCTTTCATGCTATCTCTGGCTCAAGATAATAAAGGCATTTTATGCCTTTAGCAATTTATGTATGCATTGGCAGTTTTGTAATTTTACATTTAACTACCAGAGAAAGGTGATCAGCTTGTTTTTGCTATGCTAGATATAAAACAAAATGGCCATAAGGAGACAGGTGCTTCAAATAAACTCCCACCTGATAGTTAAAAACGAAGACAAAAACAATGGTTTGTCTCTAAAAAGATAATAGTATCCTTCAGAAAAAATTTTATATCACATGCTGAGATTAATTACATTTTGGTTGCAAAAAGATATCCTGTGTTTTGTCTTTGAGGATGTGTAACTAGAAAAAAATTACGAAGTATGAACTTAATCTCACAGAGATTCTGCCAAAATTTTTTATAATAAGAAAAACTGGATCCTTATATTATAAGTTATCTCAGGTTATATTTTTTAAATATTTATTTCAAATAAGGTAATACTTTGAATTTTTCTTAAAGATTTTATTTATTTATTTGACAGAGAGAGATCACAAGTAGGCAGAGAGGCAAGCAGAGAGAGGGGGGGAAGCAGGCTCCCTGTTCAGCAGAGAGCCTGATGCAGGACTCGATCCCAGGACCCCGAGATCACGACTTGAGCCAAAGGCAGAGGCTTAATCCACTGAGCCACCCAGGCATCCCAATATTTCGAATTTTGAAAGGTTTTGAGACCTTTTTGGGACCATGGCGGGGAGGAATCCATGAACTGTACCACAAAGGTACAGAGTGTTATTACATTTTCTGTTTTTAATTGGTAAGGAAAAAGTAAAATGTTCACTATTTGCAGATGACATGATACTATATACAGAAAACCTGAAAGACTCCATCAAAAAATTGCTAGAACTGATAAATTCAGTGAAGTTGCAGGATACAAAATCAATGTAAAGAAATCTGTTGCATTTCTACACACCAATAATGAAGTGGTAGAAAGAGAAATTAAGACAACAATCCCATGTACAATTGCACCAAAAATAATAAAATACTGAGGAATAAACCTAACCAAAGAGGTAATAGACCTATACTCTGAAAACTATAATGCTTATGAAAGAAACTGAAGATGACACAAAGAAATAAAAAGACACTCTGTGCTCATGGATTGGAATAACAAATAATGTTAAAATGTTTATACTACCCAAAGCAATCTACACATTTAATGAAATCCCTATCAAAATACTAACAACCTTTTTCACAGAACTAGAACAAACAATCCTAAAATTTGTGTGGAACCACGTAAGACCCCAGATAGCCAAAGCAAACTTGAAAAAGAAATGCAAAGCTGGACGCATCACAATTCCAGACTTCAAGCGGGACTATAAAACTGTAGTAATCGAAACAGTATGGTATTGGCACAAAAACAGACACATAGATAAATGGAACAGAATAGAAAATCCAGAAATAAACCTACAATTATAAGGTCAATTAATCTTCAACAAAGCAGGAAAGAATATCCAATGAGAAAAAGACAGTCTCTCCAATAAATGGTGTTGGGAAAACTGGATGGCAGCATGCAAAAGAAAACGAACCACTTTCTTACACTATTAATAAAATAAATTCAAAATAGAATAAAGACCTAAATGTAAGGCCTAAAGCCATAAAAATCCTAGAAAAGAGCACTCGTAGTAACTTCTCTGACATCAGTCATAGCAATTTTTTTCTAGACGGGTCCCCTGAGGCAAGAGAAACAAGAGCAAAAATAAAATCTTGGCACTATATAAGAATAAAAAGTTTCTGCACAGGAAGGAAAGAAGGAAACAACCAACAAACTAAAGGGAAAACTAAGAAATGGGAGAAAATATTTGCAAGTGACATATCCAATAAATGGTTAGTACCCAAAATATATAAAGAACTTACAAAACTCAACACCCCCAAAAACAAATAACCCAATTAAAAAAAATGGGCAAAGACATTAACGGACATTTCTCCAAAGAAGACATCCAGATAGCCAACAGACACATGAAAGGATGCTCATCATCACTTATCATCAGAGAAATGCAAATCAAAACTACAATGAGATATCACCTCAATGTATCAGAATGGCTAAAAGAAAAAAAAACACAAGAAATAACAGGTGTTGGCAAGGATGTGGAGAAAGTGGAACCCTCTTGCACTGTTGGTGAGAATGCTAACTGGTGCAGCCACTCTGGAAAAAAGTATAGAGGTTCCTCAGAAAATTAAAAATAGAACTACTCTGCAATCCAGCAATTGCACTACTGGGTATTTACCCAAAGAATACAAAAACAGTAACTCGAAGGAATACATGCACCGCTATACTTATAGTAGCATTATTTACAGTAGCCAAAGTATGGAAGCAACCCAAGTGCCCATCATTTGATGAACGGATAAAGAAGATGTGGTATATATACACAATAGAATATTATTCAACCACAAAAATGAATGAAATCTTACTATTTGCAATAACATGGATGGAGCTAGAGTATAATGTTAAGTGACATTAATCAGTCAGAGAAAGACAAGCACCATGTAATTTCACTCATATATGAGATTAGAGACACAAAACAAATGAGAAAAGGGGGAAAAAAAGAGAGAGAGGTAAGTCAAGAAACAAACTCTTAACTACAGAGAATAAACTGATGGTTACTGGTGGAGGGAAGTAGGGGATCAATGAAAACAGGTGATGGGGGTTTAGGAGTGCCCTTGTCATGATGAGCTCAGGATGATTAAACTAAAAACTTAACTTTTTTTTCAGTTTTCCTTTCCAGTTTTTTTAAGTAAGTGTATGGCTTATATAGATGCTCATATATATTTATAAAATTTATATTGCTTTCTGAATTTAGCATTATGTTATTCAATTCTCTACAGTTCTACTGAGGCTTTTTATCCTATTATGTTGAAGGCTGCCATAAATATTTTTGCATTATATGCTTTTTTTTCTTTAAGAGTGAATATTCAAATTATTAATAATTAATATCTCAAGATCAGGGGAAAATTTTAAAATTACTTGTTTAACAATCACATAGTAATTGAAAACTGTATATATACATATATAAACATACATATATGTGCTTCCTCAAATATTCATGAAAGGAAAAAGTGTTTGCAGTTGAGGTAGGAGATTGGTGAGATACTTGGTACATTTGGTTAGAAAGGAGTAACTCTCCACTATATGTATATTTTTGTATTAATTGACTTTTTAAAAATCATGACTATTAATGATTTTATCCAAAAATGTATTCATTTTGTTAAAAACAGCTGACAATTTTTATTGTAATGGAAATTAGAAGACTGTTCTAGTCAAGATTTTTCTTTATTCTGGTAGGACCTCAAATAATGTATGTTAAAAATTATGGAGCAAATTCATTTTGAAAAATTGAACTTAGATTCAGGTATATTTTAAAATCTATTTGCTGTTGACAAAGAGGTAAATAATTTATTCACTTTTCAATAAGTTGTTTAGCAATAGGTCAAAATTAAAATTTTACCAATTAGAAGTTTAATTGAAGGAATAAAAAAAGTCTTCTTTCTTTCTCAGGGTATCTTTTCTTCCTACTCTGTAATTCTTTGCTATGAAGGACAAAATACAAAGGATCTTCTCTCAAAATGTTAAGAATTAGACACAATGCCCACTCTACAGGTAGAACGTGGGAGGTAACTTACAAGAAAAGAGCTATGTGTTATGAAATTTACCCTGTGTGAGGTGTTGAGTACCAGGGAAGAAGGAAGTTTGAACAAGGCCCAATGAATAAAAGCAAAATCACTGGAAAAGCCTATATGTTGCTCAAGAAATGACTTGGATCTCATTAAATCTATAAGATACAACTTTATGAAAATATATTCATAAATAAGTGA
This sequence comes from Procyon lotor, assembly GCA_028646535.1. NCBI lineage: Eukaryota > Metazoa > Chordata > Mammalia > Carnivora > Procyonidae > Procyon > Procyon lotor. The sequence goes on along the minus strand of CM053603.1, from coordinate 106,562,284 downwards.
TAATAGAAAGAAAATTCAGTGAAGCAATTGAAAGCCTAATAAATACCATTTTTCTTAATTTGGACCAGGAGTTTTTAATTGCTCTATTTTAAGAATTATTTTTTCCCCAACATTTTATTTGGAAAAATTTCCAACACACAGCAGAGTCAAAAGAATATAATAAGCATTTATATAACAACTACACCTAACATTTTATCACGCTTGCTTTATCACATATGTATCTATCTACTCCTTCCCAAGTAGCAAATTTTAATAAATAATTTTTATATATTTATAATTGCAACTTTCACGAAATTGAATTGCACTTCATGACCAACATGTATGTTAAATATGATAGAGTTATTTTTTCTTTTGAAGACTATTTCTAACTTGGTGATGATCCTTTCAAGCCTTCATAAATGAGGAAACACAGTTTTAGTTTTGACCAAGAAAAAGATGAGTTATAATTCAGACTTCCCATTTAATTTTTTTAAAATAGATTATTTCACATTTTTTAAATATTTGGAGTTAACTTTAGCACGATTTCAAGACTGAAACTCATCATTCCAGTATTAAAAACATGAATCATATTTGAATTACAGAAGAATAGACATTTATGGCATATAAAAGAGTGGATCAAAGATTACAGGAAGAATTTGGAGCATTAAATGTCAGGAACAGTATTTTCTCAGGGAAGTTATTAACAGGTTGACATCCTTATTCCTTTATTTAGGCCAGACAATTCTTTTCACAATTTTTTAACTTTTGAATACACAACCATAATAACTCCCTTATTTTGGTTAAATAAGGTTTTTTTTATATTCTGAATTCTTAGATAACAAAAATATTAGAATATAATTTATATGTTCAAATCTGTTGATCTTTCCCTCCCCTCATTTTTCAGTCTGTATCATCTTTCCAGAGAGTGGAAAGAAGCCTGCTGAAAAAAAAATAAAACAAAACAAATTAAAATAAAAGAAGTAAAACCTGGAGAAAAGGTCTATAAGAAGATATGTAAATTTTTATTATAATCTACTCATTAATAAATCTTCTCCGAGAAATACTGTAAGTTAAATTAATTGACTATGGCTATAACGTAGTGTCCGCACAACCTTAGAAAAACATGAGAAACTTGAAAGGAGAAAACAACAACAACAACAACCACTGTGGTTTGGAATTTCTGTATTAGTACTCAATTATCTGATATTGTTAAGGAATCTGCTATTTCATGTAATTATTTCTTCCCACGTCCCATTCCACACAGAGTATTAAATTAAAAAAATCTTCTAAAATATGTGAAAAAAGTTCCTGCTTTATGAAATAATGAATTCTAATTGCAACTTAATGATAACAAGTCAGGAGAAGCATCACTTTTTTTGTGTTCACTGTACTGCAAAATACAAAATTATGTTTTTCTTTCAGGAGCTGTTTGTCCTTCTACAGAATGAATGGTTCTTAGGCTTTTTGTTCTTATTTTGTTTTGTTTTGTTTCTGATATCTCTCTGTCCTTACTATGTGGCTATTGGTTCTCTCTCCTCATTCCCTTTGGATAGCATGTTACTAATGGCCACCATCTTTTCATTGGCTCCTTATTTGCTCAGCTTATCAGGGGGAAATCTGTGACCAGAGTATTAGCACTGGGTGGAAAATAGGAATAAATCTTCCCAAGGCTTGAGAGTTTTTAAAGAATGGATTACATTAGCATCAGTATATGAACTTTCTGACATCTATTTTTTTCAATATTCAAAGACTTAAAATGCATATCTTCAACTATGTTCCAAATCATTAAGGATTTTGAGGAAGTGACCTCAAAATATGGGGTGTAACTGAATAGTATAAATCAAATTCTAACTTTTAGTTATGTGATTTCGGAGAATATTGAATGTTAGGTTGTCCTCAATTTATAATGTATTTTTAATTACAAACTTAATCATAATAGCTAACACTGTTGACTACTAACTATGTACTGGTGCTATCTTAATTGCTTTATATACAGCAGCACATCTGTTATCATAACAGACATAGGAGTTAAAAGTCTGATGAAGACATGGAGCTAAGACAACTTGCTGAAGAGGAATCACCATTTAAGCTCAACCCGTCTGGGTCCAGAATCTACATGCTTAACTGCTCTGTTCTATTATACAAATCCATATTAATACATGTTTATCTAATAGATCTGTTATTTTCCTTTAAGAACATAATTTGTGTTCATTAAGAAAAACTATAAATAAATAGGAAAACTGTAAAACAAAATGACCAGAAATTCTGCCACATGCACTAAAAAAAAACCAAAAAAAAAAAACCTGTTAATATTTTGGTGTGCTTTCTTATTATTAAAAAATTTCATAGCACTTTAAAAAAAAGCTCAAATTATATTTGGTATATATTATATATCCTTTCATTCAACTTACTAATATATCACAAATTCTTCCCCAATATATTCTGTAGTCCTTTTGATCATTATTTTTAATGATGGAATAACGTGCCACCAATTGCTTACATACTGGTCTAATTTTAAACCAAAAGTCAGGGACGCCTGGGTGGCTCAGTTGGGTAGGTGGCTGCCTTCGGCTCAGGTCATGATCCCAGGGTCCTGGAATCGAGTCCTACATTGAGCTCCTTGCTCAGCAGGGAGCCTGCTTCTGCCTCTGCCACTGCCTACTTGTGCTCTCTCTCTCTCTGACAAGTAAATAAATAAAATATTTTTAAAAAACAAAAATCATAGAAAAGTGACTGCTACAGGTAGAAATGACTGCTACAAGGCTGAAAATAGCTACCATATTTCTTTAAACTGCTGCTTTTTTTTTTTTTAATGAATGTCTCACTGGCCCAATGATTTGATTTAAATAAGGTTTTAGGTAAAAGAATACACACACACACACACGCGTTAAGAATTATTTATTTATTTATTTGTCAGAGAGAGCATGAACGGGGGAGCAGCAAGGAGAGAGGGAGAAGCAGGTTTCCTGCTGAGCAAAGAGCCTGATGTGGGATCTGATCCCAATACCCTGGGTTCATGATCTGAGCCAAAGGCAGATGATTAACCAACTGAGCCATCCAGCTGTCCCAAATAATTTTTTGAAAGAATATTTGGATAGCTAAAGAGGGAGGGATGGGTAGTCACATCAAGATAGTATTGGTAAAATATGTATACATCTTATAAAAATGTGTGATTTGCCTCATCAGAAAATTCCCAACTTGAAGGTTTTATTAAAGTCTCTTAACATTTTCACTTTAGAGAAAGAGGTACACAAGTTTAATATGAATAATGAAATCCATTTCTTAGACCCTCATTTTAATGCTTATCAAGTAATAACAATAATACTGTAGCCATTGTACATTTTTCTATGCCAGTCTCCAGCCTAAATAGCTCATATTAGAACCCTCAATTGTTCTTTGGTATGAGCTAAACTGGGAAGTAGAAACATCCTTAAATTTGATTCAATAGTTCAAGGTAAGCGCTTATAATTTAAGTGTCCCTCTTTCCTCAAGTCATAGATAAATATTATACATGCCTTTGTCCCTCTGATGCACACCAACACGGAGCAATGGCGACTTTTTCTCATCCAATTTACAACTCATGCTTAGGTGCAGAGCGGAAAGATGCAGCCTACCTACTGATAACAATATCTTCATACTCAGCAGCCCACCCAGCACAGCAACCAGATTTCTGGCATTTAATCTCTACAAGAACTAGAGACAAGAGTTAATTTATTCTGCCTGTTATGATTGAGCATCTCTTTCTTATTAGCTATACACTGGGAGTGTAGGCAGTGGTGATACAGTTGTTTGGACAGAAATTACCCCAACAGAGTGGAAAGAATCAGAGGTAATTTATGCAGAGCATGCACAGTATTAAGCCAAATGCACTAACACTGCAATCTGACAGAAAGGAGAACAATATATTTACATTTACACACACCCACATACACACATAGTTATACCATGGCATTTTATTTCACTAAAGCAATATAATCTGAAACCCAGTTAATAGGGATGACTGGGTAGCTCAGTCAGTTAAGCATCCGACACTTGGTTTTGCCTTGGTCATGATCTCAGGGTTGCAAGGTCAAGTCCTGAGTCAGGCTCCATGCTTAGCATGGAGTCTGCTTGACATTCTCCCTCTGCTTCCGCCCCTCCACCTCGCAATCAATAAGTAAATAAATAAAAAATTAAAAAAAATTAATCCAACTAATATTAGAAATAAACATTCCTTAAATTTGTAGGTGGGAAAAGGTTTTGCAAGATACTTCCGGAGTAGGAAGTTGTAAAGAGTGACTGAAATAAAGTTTCTCTTAAAATAATACAACCAATATCTCCTTGGTTTCTAATGTAAAACAGTAGTAAACAAATTGCCGGTCCTTTCTTTTTTTTTTTCCCAGATACTACAATGCAAAATTGAGAAAGTAATTACCATACTTAAGATCAGCGTGTGAAAAAGAACCAGAGTTCTGTTGCGTAGGTTGGAAGTGGCAATCAAGATTTAAGTTTGGTCTTTCTTCTGACCCCAGAAGGTAAGTTCTTTCCATTAGGCTAATGTTGTTTGTTTGTTTGAAATGTCATATGCATTCTTGTGAGGAGGAATCATATATATATATATATGTATATATATGAGAATAGAAAAACAAAATTAAGACAACATAGAACTTCAGAAACCACATAGTCTAAATTTCTGCCCACAACCCTTCCAATGGACAACCGATCATTATTAATACTTTTAATAAATGCTGAATGTTGAATTCTTCTCTTGCGTCATCGAGCAACGCACACTAGCCATCCTTTAGCTACATTACATGCTATGCAATTAGCAAAACGGCCTGTCTTACACATGTTGCTCTCCTTTGAAAACCTCACTAAATAGTAGCTCTTTTTCTAAAAATACGAGGGAGTCCTCATACTAGATTTTTAAAATATTGTACTGAAGAAGTTTTTAGCAATATCTTTCTCTGTACACAGTCTCTATATAGCATATGCAGCATGCATATGTGTATAAATCATATACAACACGAATATTTAACTGTTCGGTTTTGTACCTCTGTTCCCTATCTTCAGTACATCAGCTTTGGGAAACAGTCTTATAATTCATTAGAGAGTAACCGCACATCTGTGAGATGTTTCTGGCTTTCCTTCTCTCTAGGGACCAAATGTTTGCTATTTCGAGCTATACAAAATATGCCTTCCCTAAATGAATATTGTTGATAAAGAAACTGAGCAATGAAGATAAAGGTCTAAATATACCTTTGTCTTTGTGTTATGTGAATATTTTGTTTGTGAATATGTTATGTGAATAGCCCTATTAACACAACTTTAGAAAGTAAATGGCTTCCCTCAATTAAGTTTCACTTAAAAACCAAGTTAGTGAACTTCTTTTTTTTTTACAGATTTCACTGTTCTAGTAGTGCACTAGACTCTTGTAAAGTTAGTCAGGGTATCTAGGTTGATGCATTCCAATCTTTATAGAGTAACATTTTCTAAGTGTATAATGCCTCATTTCTTCCCACAATATATTCTACATAACCTCATTTTAAAAATGGGAATAGATATTCTGTCTTGGAAAAAAATCTATTTTTTTCTGTAACTTGTCACTTGATGTGCCCATCATAGTGTTGACTTAGCAGTGAAAAAGGCATACAAGATACATAAGGTAAGCTTTCTCCTGGAAATCAGTGTAAAATGTCATTGTTTGAATCAATTAGCTATCATCAATAGCTGCAGCAAATTCTGTAGGCTAATTGTTTATTAGCTGGCATACCTAGAGCTGCTTTGGATAAGAGAAATTTGAATTATTTGGGTACCAGCGTCCATGACTTCTAAGGGTTTCAACAATCTCAGAGCCTCCCCAGCTAAGTGGTGGTGCTCTTTAAAAGCAATGGGGAGCACAGATAGAATACACTAGTCTTCTCCCATATCCAAAATGTACAGCCATATAGGCAGAGGAAGTGTTATTAAACAAAAAATCTTCTTGACTCACATGTTTGATTGTTTTGGTTTCAAATATTCTGTGCTCTCTGCCAGCTTTCTCTCTGGTATTTTCTCAGTGGGTAAAGTAAATATCTTATGCTATGAAAGGTCTTTCTCATCAAAATAGAACTTAGTGGCTCTTCCTTATTGGATAAGATCAGAAGCTACCTGCTATTAAGAGAGCTGTGAAAGGTTTATTAGCACTAAATTGAGATTCTTTCTTAGAACTATGAAAGAGAAATGGGCAGAACCGTTTCCCAAAATGTGTTTTGCTGATAGAATAAATAATCCTAAAGGCAGTTATGTTATTTTTTGATCACTTGCTTTGATTACTTAAATACATGAAATATTTTAAATATGTTATTTCCAATCTTCCCCAAACTGTGCCAGATAGATATTATTATTTACATTTCACACATGCAGAAATAAGAGATTAGAAATTTTAAATTGACTATAAAAATTATGATTATACCAGCTAATGAGGGCTAGGTGTGGGACTTGGACCTTGAATTTTGATCTCCTTGACTTCAATGTGTTTGTTTCTTCCCTACTATGATGTCTTTATTTTTGAATCTTTAGAAACTTCACCTTGCAAAAATTACATATGAACAGAAAACAAAAATAAAATCAAAGACTTTTATAGTTCTAATGTGGGACCTCAGCAAGATCCATTGAGACACTATTGAATTTAGTGATAAGTGCAAAAGAAACACTAAGCTTGCTCACTAGTTTAGTGTCACACTCCCCTGCACCTACTTTGCAGTTTTAAAAGAGGAAGTTTTGTGGTGCCTGAAGCACCTGGCTGGCTCCTTGGAGTAGCTAGCATCCTTGGAATAGCGTGAGACGCTTGATCTCTGGGTCATGAGTTCGAGCCCCACACTGGTTGTAGAGCTTACTTAAATAAACAAACACAAGCTAAAAAAAATAACAGGAAAAAAACCCGCAACAAATATTGAAATCTTGGGGATTTCATATTTTTGAGGTGTCTGCCAGCAATATTTAGAAGCAAACTGTTCATGAGCTCAACTGTCCCTTTCAACCTAGAGCATCGTATACCTTTCAATAACTCCCGGTACTCACAGGGGCCTGTGCAAATAAGAGGTGCTGAATACTCAGCTTCTTTAGCATCATATAAATTACTTTGAGCATAGATGACTCAAATGGACTTCAGTTATATTACAAGTTATTCCGTTAATAAATCAGTGGGCTGCCCACCTTAAATCCACAGCCACCAATAGTTTTAAAAACACATACACATGCATGCATGTGAGCATAAACAGAAACACACACACAAACACTATCATACTTTATGGCCCCAGAGGATGCAGGAACTAACCCTTAACTCTCCTTCGCAGCTTCAAGAACAGCTTCATAGAAGACAGGAAAATTTAAATGGATTGCAAAAGATGTTTAAGAGTTTGTTAGGCAAAGAGAACATAGCACAGTATTTCCAGTTGAGATGAGGGCTTTGGTTGAGCATGGTGGAATATGTCTGGGTCTTCTCTGACCCATCCTGAATGACAATAATCTGGTACAGATCTAACTAGCCATTGTGAATTTTCAGAAAATCTCATCGATGTTTGAATAGAGTGATGAGAAGAAAGCTAAAGCTTTATATTTATATGCCCACAAAGCAGCTTAAAGAATAAAAGAAGATTAAGTCTAAAGGTTAAAGATTAGATCTTAAATATGTTAAATATGTTCTAAAACTCAGAATTACATTTCCTGTATCACTTTTAAAAACAATATTCCTTTGAAAACAAATTATTCTTAAAATTATAAAGCATTTTGTTTTAAAATTGCTAGTCAAATTTTGGATACAAGATATATATGGTAGACAAATAATATAATGTATAATATGTTATATGTAATATAAATTATAATTTAATTGAGTTAGCAATTACAAGCTAATTGAATGATACAGTGTGGGCAGAGATATGTAAAATAAAGTGCTATTGCTTAGTTTAATTACTATCTCAGATATCGTTACACTCATAGTGATTCTTCATGCAACAATGTAAAGTGCATATTCTTAGTATAAATTAGCTATTTCTATGCATGATTTGATATTGATCAAGTTAATTAAAGCAATGAAATTAAGATACTAATAGCTTATTTTCAGTTCCATGGAGGCTTTTATCTAAATACTGATATCACAAGAATCAATAACCCAAATATAGATTATTTCTATGTCCTTTTTATTTTTATTTTTAGCTCTAATGATAAAAAAATTAATATCTTGGAAGTAAACTGTATTTTCCTCCTGAGATCTTCCTAAATGCACAAGCCTCGTAGTAAAATGCTTACCAGGCCTCGTAGTAAAAACTGAAGGAAAAGCCATATTAATTTCCAGAAATGTCTACTGTTATGTGGTTCCATTCTGCCCTCAACTAGAATATGTAATTCCTCGACAAGTTATACTGCTAGTATAAGTATCAAAAATAAATTTTGTGACATTTTAAATCATGTCTGGCATTTACTTTAAAGGACCACTTAATCAAAATTGTGTCTTATCTGGGGGCTCTGATTATCATTTAAGTTGATTTGCTATTTATCTATTGATTAAGGAATGGAATTAGCCAGTATTATGGGGTTTTAAATCATTGTATTCATGTAATAATTTATCTTGACCGTATGTATCCTTAAAATAAATTACTGATTTTATCTTAAATTTCCTAAGATCCTAGAATATGGAAATATATATTTTTAAAATATTAATGGAATTGTGTGCATTTTTTTAGACAAGTTAAAAATTAATTTAGACTACTGTAAAAACACCCTTTAAATGCCACTCAAATTTGGGATGAATATTCATGGTAGAGTCTATATTCTTCTTTCAAATAGCTCCTATAGGTCATCCAAGGTCTATTATCTTCACTCCAAGGGACATGTGGGTAACTGAACTTTACTCTGGTTCCATAGGGCTAAAATTAAGAATGTACGTGGTTCCGGTGAAGTAATCTTGGGAAATGACGGATGAGAAGTTTGTTCAGAATTAAGTGAACAAGGTAACTTTATACACTTGCAGTAATATTATGCATTGTACAATCCTAAGGTTGATAAAAAGCTCCTGGCTCAGGGGTAGAAGATGGTCAAGGGCATATATCCGTGCAAGGCTGTGTCTTAGCCTGTTTAACTCTGGTGTTTCTTAGGCTGGGCTAAAAGGAATGGTTGCATTTTCAGAAAGTGTGATATGACCCTTACTCCCTGAGATTCATCCACTGAAATACCTCACCGAGGAAGGCCAGGAGCTTATATCAGTGTTGCTAATTCTCTGCTGTCAACACTGACTCTGCCGACCTTACCTTCTACCACTTAGAAAAAATAAACCTTGTGTAATTTGCTAGAAGATAAAACATGAAGTTAAATCCATATCTGATCCTAAATACTGACCTGCATTTTGTTCCATATTTTCGATATGTTTTTGACCAGAAAATAAGACATACCTCAGAAGTTTTTATCTTTTAATTGGTTATAACTACGAGAAACAGCTTTAAACTAAATATTTCCTTTTTCATATCTATGTTTCTACCAAAATAGATACCATTTAGTTAGTGTGAAAATTATAATCATGAACACCTAAACCATAGAAGCTTAATCATAAATATTAGCATGCTATCATCTTTGCCAATAGGAAATGGGCAATAATTGTGATTCATAAGATCTGCTTAATTCTCTTCATTTTTCCAAGTATTTAAGCAGAGTTAGTCTTAAGCAGAAGCATCTGAGAGTTATCATTTACACTCTCAATCCTCTATCTGGAATCAAGTCTTATTTTGAGATGCTCCTTCTATATCGAGCTCCAAATAAACTTACGCTACAAACATTCCCAGAAGAATCCTATTCCTGACCTTTTCCATTGCTTTCATTTTATTGACACATTTTTCTGCATGTTTCATCCATCTCTGCTTCCTGCTAGTTCACTGGGTAAACCAACCTTTGCTTTTAAATTGGGTGAGGAGCCAACAGTTTACCACTGCTGCAATGTAGGCAACGTTCGCATTTTAAGTCAGGATATTATGAATATTTTAAAAACAGTGGTTCTTATTTTTTTCAAACTATAAAGGAGTGCTTTATTCTTTCAGCTGTAGATCTTATGTTTTGAAAGATTTTAACTATCACTTTTAATTTTTGTGGAAGGAAGTGATAGAATGGGTGTTGAGATGACAAGACATGTGATTCAAGATAAGAGTGTCAGCTCCACCAGCCACATCCCAGAGGTTGAGGTGCTATCTCTAAAGTTAATCTGAGCTTCTCATTAGCATGAAATTAGGGTTGCTATACTTTCAACCAAATGTGAAGAAGTAAATTAAGGTTTTCATGAGGATTTCCAAAATATTGAAAATAATCTTTTAGGCTTCACTGCTACCTATACAGACTTCTAGAAGGAAGAGAACTGAAGCAGAGAATAAGTGTCTTAATCCAAAGGAGTGATTTCAAGGTCTAGAATTTCCTACCAGTGGAGGAAATGACTTTAGGTAAATCTGATCAGCTCTATGCTCAAAATATATGCTCTTAAACCTTCATCCTGACTGTATTCAAGTATTTTAAAGTGGCCTCCACATCTAAGAATTTTGAAATCCTATCTTTCAAAAGTTACTGAAATATTTGTAGCATAAACTCTTAATCTTAATGAAATAAAATACCAAAATATTTAAAAGTTGCACGTAAACTTTATAATTTATTAGAACATTGTTTGGTATTAAAGGATTGTCCTCTGTAGCCCTAGTATAACTTCATTTGCTTTTTTTTAATTTGAAAACAAAACAAAACAAAACAGAGGACTGCATTAAATTTTTGTAGGTCCAGCTCTGACAGCCAATGCTCCTTGAATGCATTACATCTAAAATTTTTATTTTTATTCATTTGTTATTCTCTCGATTCTCCTTTCTCTTGAGAATCTCTCTTGAGACCCCTCTATGCTCTTGAGAATGAAATAGTTGAGTTATATATTTTATATTAATATTATACAGACATAACTTAAAGAATTATTTAGACAATGAATCCATTTGATACTTGGATAAAGTTCCATACAAGGAAGCAAGTTTCATTCAGTCATTCACTTTATTAAGAGAATGTAATACCCTTTAAATTGGAAGCAGCAATATATCTTAATGTCATCTTCAGTTTGAGTCATTTATATTTCAAATACACTGCACCAGAATGAACACTGAATAATACTAGTGATTCACTCATCTATTCCCTAAATACTCATATACCAGTAGCTTCCTCATAGCTACTCTGGTCATGAACTCATTTTGGACTCCATGGTCAATTCCTTCTGTGGGACTCCCAAACCAATACTTGACCCTTCTTTACTTTCTGCTAAAGCAGCCACACCAACACCTTTCCCTCACTCACAGTGTCTTCTTTCTCTGTTCCTGCTGTGGAATACAAACACTGTGGGAAGCAATTAGACAGCATTCACATTGGTGTTGCCAAATTTTAGGTTAGACATCATCGTCATAACACAGTCCTCTCTTTTGCCACCAGTGCCCTTGATGTGTCCACTACATTCATAGTTTTATTATTATAAGTTGTCAACTTATAACTCCCAAGTCTACATTTTCCAATCTTGGTTTGGATGTCCTAGTGTCATCTGTTATATAACCAGCTCAGAATAAACTCTTTGTCATCATGCCAAAGTTAGTTTTCCACTGACTTTCTTTTTTTTTTTTTTAAAGATTTTATTTATTTGACAGAGAGAAACACAGCGAGAGAGGGAACACAAGCAGAGGGAATGGTAGCGGGAGAAGCAGGCCTACTGCTGACCAGGGAGCTCGATGCGGGGCTCTATCCCAGGACCCTGGGATCAAGACCCCAGCTGAAGGCAGACGCTTAACGACTGAGCCACCCAGGCGCCCCTCCACTGACTTTCTCTGGTCTCTCTATAACAATACCATCTTTCAGTTCACCCAAGATCAAAACCTTCTTCTCCTTTTCTCCTTTCCTCAAGGACATAAAGTCTCTCTTCAGTATTGGGAGTCCTCCTATCATATTTTCTGATTAAGTGATTTTAGATAAGTCAATGATTATCTGGTTCTCAAATTTCTCGTTTGTAGAATGAAAAGAGCAAGCATCTACCACTAAGTGTAACCATGAGGATTAAATACAATAATATGAAAGTATTTTTTCTTAGCCTACACTTACTTTCCAAAGATGCTATATTTGTCCATTCCTACAGCCAAGTAGCATAATTGTTTTTACTTCTTTGTTAACTACCATGGACCTCATCTACTCTTTTATTCATCCAGATCCCTTCCACATGGAATGCTCTCTAACTCTGCCTATCAAAATCTTTCTTGAAGTCATTTCATTGCCAGCTCCTTCAAAAGGCTTTCCTGATTCGGTAACTACATCTAACCTGTATATAAGCTACTTAAAAGCAGAAAAATATTTCTACATCTCTGGAAATTCTCAGTATGGTTTCTGCAAGAAAGAATAACTGAATGAACTGAGAATATTTCTTTTCTTTTTTTTTTTTTTAACTGAGAATATTTCTTGCCTGCTTGCCAGACTTATGTTTCCATATGCCCCCCTGACACCTTCTTAGAAGGAATAGCCTACTCTTGTCTTAAATTCTATGCAACAAAACTAAACTTTCATCACCTCTGCCTTAATTGATTCCATTTCCCTACATACCTAAATCCTTTAATCTTCTATGACTATTTCTCTGTCTTTCAAGATAAAAAATTCAGCTCTCCTTAAAAAAAATTCTGATCAAATAATACAATAACAGAAAACTGAAAATTGCCTCAAATTTCTGTTATTCTCCCATGTGGTCACGACTAGATTAAAAAGTTTTCCTATTTAGACTCATTTTTTAAAAAAAATTCATATCTTAGCCATGTCCTTTACTCTTAATGAGTACAACTTCATAGCAATTTATCAGTTTATATATTTAGCCATTCTTGACATTCTAATAAAAATAGTTTTAAATTAATGTTCTGATATTTAATATACAAACTTCTATATTAAAATGTCATGGATTGTGAGGTGTGTGTTATAAATTATCTGGCAAATAATAACCAACTACAAGGCATAGTTACAGTGCTTTGTCCTCAATTTAATAAAAAAAATCTGAGGCAGACTATTCCATCTAGGTTCTTTTTAATTCAGCTTTCACAGTCTTATTTTTCTTTGAGAGTTTCAGAAAAAGTCAGACTTCCACTTTGCTTCTAACCACCTACCAAGTCATCACTTTTGCTTGCTTGTCCATATTCTAACACCACAGTAACAACTAATATTTGTGTAATGATCAATTACTATATGCCAAACTCTACAGGAAGTAATACACATTAGCTGTCTTACTTCAACTTCTCCCAATCACCCATAGGGCTATTTTATTGCTGTTTTAATTTTACAGATGAGGATACTGAGGTTCAGTGATGTTTAAGTCACTCAACACAGGTCATTTACGTAGTGAGTTTTAGACCTAGAACTCAAAACCCAGTTTTTCTGCCTCCAAATCATATGTTAATAAGCAGCCTATTATGTAGTTTTTTCAGAAATAATAAGACTGAGGTTCAAACTACTTTCCTGTCACTTACCTGGCACACTAATATGGTTTCATCTTCTCCTGATTTCTATGTGAAAGCTATTTAGACAATTGCAACATCAGTGAGCTCCCCACATAGTCTCCTCCATGCACTACTATCAACTCAATTAGTTGGATTTCTTTTTCAATCCAACCTTAAAATACTCCCTTGCTTCAGAAAATGTGTATTTAGATAGTAAAGGTTTTATCTTCACCATATATAGGAAGAAAATGTACGCTACATATGTGAGTAGGTGCCTTAGGGACATAGCCTCCCTCCAAATTCTTCGTGTGCTATATTTATATAAATGGGAAGTCTCATTAATTACTTTTACAAAATGTTTCCCAGAGTATTCCCTTCCTTTTCATTCCCATTATCACCACTGGTCCAGGTACTATGATAGCCTGCTAACTTGTCTCCCTCATCTGTCAGAGTTACATTTCCAAGACACTACTTTGATTATATTACACCCAGGCTTACAACCTTCAGGACACACTTTCAATGATTTAGCCTAGCACCCAAGACAATTAAGCTCTTCCTAAGTATTTAACCTTACTTCCTCATGAGGTTCTGCTACAGATAATGTATTATTTATTCTATACTTTTTGCAAAATTGCATTTATTCTGACCTTTACATCATGGGCTTCTCCTTACTTTTCCAGAAACATTAAACCCCATTCTTTCTACTTCTTTAAAGCTCATGCAGGTCTCCTGTCTTCCAATGTGACCTTCTATGAAACTCCATATCCTCCTTGACACCATCCCATAGTTTAGTACAAAATTACCCACATATGCACACATATATATAGCAGTAATGTTTTTCCCCTACGTGCTCATTTTTCTCCATAGCTGGTATGTTATAGGTGTAAGTAAATGTCTAGTATCACACCATCCTATCTCTACACACCTTTATTTGGAATTTACTTGTTCAACAAAATGTTTTTAGTTTGAAATTTCACATTAAAAATTAAAAATGTGTTTTTATTCCACCTATTATCTCAAGTATATATCATGTTAAAAGCTTAAATGAAGCAGAATTAAGGTCCATTGAAGTGAACTTGTGGCTTGGATCATTTCTATTTCAAATATAACTTTTCAGGTATATCAACATTTTCCAAATCCATAAACTTTAAAAAATAACTGAGAAAGCCTACAAATAAAATGAGTGTAAGGTGAACATTTCTGATAAGCAAATAATGTTTTGCTAGTTCTAAGTGCAAAATGGACTTAGGATCAACTCAATCACACATGGTTTAGAAAGGAGGGTATGTAGAGGTCAGGGTATCTAGCATATTGGGCTTATGGTAGCTGCCTGGGACAGACAAAGCTTGCCAGTAGATCTCTATGTATTTCATACAACGTTTGCATTTCATACAACTTTTTTGCTGTGCTACCTAACTTACCATCAAGATGGGGCCCTGGAGTACTTAGAGCAAGCAGACACTGTATAGTGAACTTAGAGGAGTTCTAAAAGGCCATCCTACTTAGAAACACTTTTCCTCTCAGTTGTTTTCACAGTTCCAGAAATGCCAATTTCCAGTACTTAAAGCAAGAGGCCAGTTAAAATGCAAATGCACATACGTTGCTAGAAAGGAATGAGACAAGGTGGGGAAGAAATCCTCAGACCTCACCTACTTCTCAGTTCTGCCTTGGGCCAGCCTGCTGAGAGGAAATCCAATGGGGGTTCAAAGTGAAGAACTAGGGTGTGCTATTGAGGACTTTTGTGTCCTGATTCTGAAGACAATTTTCTGTACTTGAGCAGTCCACATTGACTTTCTTTAATATTTATGCCCTTTTGAGTTTTTCCCCAAATGTCCCAAACTATTTTCTTCAAATAGACAGATAAGATGATCCCATTTCCTTTTTTTTTTTTTTTGATGATCCCATTTCTTAATGGGTGTCTGAGTGTAGACATTTGGGGGCCCAGGTACAGGGTGTAACAGATGACTTAAACTCAGCAACATAGCTGGTCTGCACAGATTTATAACAAATTTGAAATTTCTCTAGTAGAACATTGTGTGCTCATCAGTGTAGAGGAGACCTGAGAACAATTATTTTCATAGAAATCTACTTAGATTTGCCTACATCAACCCGATTAAAGCTTCATCTAATTCAGTAATGTTACTGAGAAGAAAAGTAGCACCGACTTCCTACATAGACTTTTAAGTCACATTTTCTAAACAAAACCATTGTAAACCTCTAATATAACAGAAAAAAATCAATTCCAGATATTGAATTTATAATTATTGATCCACTATTTCTAAATACTCAGTAGAAATAAAAGTTACTATAGTTCAGACTTCCTCAACAGTCAGTAAAAACACATCCTCAAAATATATTTTAGTTTTACTAAATTCCCATTTGCATTATGATTAATTTAATGGGGCTTCAGAGGTAGAAAGGTAGATTTATCAAATTTATTTACTCTCTCAGCAGCAGAAGAAAAAAAGACCGAGATTTGCCAACTCTGACAACTTTAAACATAGCGTCATTATTTACCTATTTTCCTTTGTGACTGCATTTTTCCCCCTTTATCTGAAGGAGTTACTTAAGGCAACTTCTTTCAGTGAAACAGAAATAATTACAATATTTATTAAGCAAAGAACTCAGAAATACACGGGAATAAAAGGGTTTAGATTAAGTGTCCCAAATACGTTTCTTTGTGTTATTATTTTTATGGCCAAGAGCATCACGATCTGAGAAAAACACATTAGTGTCAGTGAGAATATTTGAAAAATTTACTTCCTATCAAATCTCTCTTCTGTAAAACACTAGAACAGTCATTTGAACAGATTGCTGGTTCTGATCCTTTGTGTATAAGTCATAATTTCCGACATAAACAAATCATTCAGGTATGAAAATCCTGCCAAAACACACCTTGCTCCTAGCGGGGACCAATTTGAGTTTATCACCTAAAGAAAAAGTATGTCACAGAGACATGATTTTACCTTCAGATCATGTAATACATCTTTACTGACAAGACACTAGTTATTTCACTACATTAGAATTATCTATAACCTAAAAACGACCAAAATTATGAGATGCATGTGTGTGTGTGTGTGTGTGTGCATCCATATAACCATTTAAAAGCTGTATTTAGATGAAATTGACATCAGAGTCAACAACAAAAGCTAAATAAGAAACTTTTCAAAAGTTTGGAATGAATTGGGATAAACTGACAGGTTACTTTAACATATCTGAAATAAATTGACTGGATGTCAAATATCCTACCTTGATATACTTTAATATTTTTCTTTGAACCAGACAATTCTGCAATTAAAAAAAAAACAACTATCCATAACTTTGAACTGACTTTCATTACTAGGTTATGTATTCTAATTGAGGGGAACAGAATTAAAAAATAAAGAACAAACTGCCTTTGCAAATTTCTATTAGGGAGTCTGTGAATACCTAGTCTAAGAATCACGTGTATAGTAGTGAAGTTAGCATTAAGTCTGTTGTAACAGTCCTTTGAAGATCCCATTATGCCTATTTAGTTATTCAAATTTGTCATTATGCTATCTAGTTATTCAAGTTTGCCTTAAAAATACACTTTTAAAAACCCAATTTTAAACTTAACTTTTTTTGATCTACGATATATCCTAGAAACAATTCCGGATCTTTATATTGGGCTATTTCTCATTGTTTTCCATGGTTTCATAGTACTCCATTGTGTGAATGTATAATAGTTCATGCAATTTGTGTTTTCTAGGAGATTATCCATGCTGTCTCAGTTCTTGAGTCTATTTGCACAGTAAGGCAAAGTAGTCTCGTGATTTTTATTTTTTTCTGCTTCAATATATAATATGATATATCTTACTTCCTTTTATTTTTTATTATCCTCTTTTTCCTCAGTCAAGACAGATAGTGGTTTAGTTAATTTGTTGATGTTTCAAAATGCCAAACTTTCAATGTATTTATTATTTCTACTATTTTCCATTTTCTACTTAATTAGCTTCAGTCTCTTTATTTTTTCCCCCAGCTTGATTTGTTGTTGTGTTTCTACCTTTCTGGGTTGAGAAATTAATTTATACCATTCTTTCATCTTTATTGGTACAAATATTTAAGGTTATGAATTTTCCTCTGTTCACCGCTATATTGTATCATGTGAGTTTGAATATGTGGAATAATAGCATTAACTTCTGAAAATTCTGAAATGTAGAGTTTATATTTCCCTTTTTCCCCAACAGTTGTTTAATAGATAATTCTAATATTTCCAAGTAAAACGAGCCTTTTTAAATTGATTTCTAGCTTTGTATTCTAGTGTTGATAAGAAAATAAATTTTCTTTATAATCCATAAATGGTCAATTTTTATTGTTTTAATGTTCCAAGAGTACCTGAGAATGTATATGCTGTATTATCATGATGTAAATTTCACTATCTCTGTATAATATCTAATTGATTATGTTATTTAGTTCTTCTATTTCTATGTCATTTTGTTCTTAGAGAAAGAATGACATATGAAAGTCTTACTTGACTTTGCCATGTCATTTTATTTATTTATTTAAAATTTTTCTTTATTTAAGTATGGATGACACACAGTTACATTAGTTTCAGGTGTACAACATGGTGATTCAGTCTCTCTATGTGTTATGCTATGCTCAGCACAGTGTAGCTATCATCTGTCACTATACAATGCAATTACAATATCACCGATTATTCCCTGTACTTTGCCTTTTATTCCCATGACTTATTTACTCCATAACTGGAAGGCTTTATCTCCCACTCGCCTTCACCCATTTCACAATGCCCATCTTGCCTTCCCACTGGTAACCATTAGTTTGTTCTCTACTTATAGGTCTGGTTCTGCTTTCTGTTTGTCTGTTTATTTATTTGTTCTTTTTTTTTTTTTAAAGATTCCATATAAAGGAGATCATACGGTATTTGTCTTTCTCTGTATGACTTATTTCCCCTAACATAATACCCTGTAGGTCCATCCATTTTGTTGCAAATATTTGCCTTACTATTTTAAATCTGCAGTACTAAAAATTAAAATGAAAGAGCTATGCCCTTCTGAAGAATTGTATGCTATATGTTAAGGAATTTCATAGTGTGATAAATCTTACCTATCTCTTCACTCACCCTGAGACTGGGGCGCCTGGGTGGCTCAGTGGGTTAAAGCCTCTGCCTTCGTATATTTTTTATTCCCGCTCTTTTGATCAACTTTTCTTCCCCAGAAAACCCATTTCATCTACACCAGCTGCTTCTTCCTCTTTCTTCCTTTATTGAAGTCTTCCCTATCCACTTAAGAAGTGAATTAGTCTCCCTGACTCCAGGTTGCCCAAAACATCACACATAATGTTACTTAAGCACTTATCATACTGGCTTGTAATGCTTTATAACCTCTACTCTTCTACGACCTCCTCTACTTAGCAGTAAGCTCTGTGAAGGCAAGAAACTGGCCTTCTTTACTTTTACACCTGGAGAGTCTCATACAGAGGGTGGTATATAAAAGAGCTTCAATAAATATTTCCTATATGGTGAATCAGTTAATTCTAAAGCCCTGAGTCTTTTCTGAATGCCATCCCCTTAACTTACGTTAACTCCTCACAGTCACCCTGATTTGCTCCATATAACAAAGAACCTTTTGGTAACTATTGTACTTGATATACATACAAGTATACATTTCCATTATAAACATTACCATATTGGATTGTAATTATTTCCTAGATATCTGCTTCTTAACTAGATAAGAGGCTCTACTCACAGAAAAAGCTTTCTACAGCCTGGTTTACAACAACTGCTAAGAAATTGCTGGATGCATAAGTGAGTGAATGAATGAATGAGATAAGTGCTATTGCCAAGACAAAACCTTAGTTGCTCTTATCAGTATCTAATGTAATGTCATACTTAGGAGAAAACAAAATAAATGTAATATTTATTATATATTGTTATTATACTTAAATTATTGTCCAATTAGTAGGCAGCATGTTTTTAGTATACATATTTTAAGAGAAAAGGCAGTTTTTAAAGTGATTAAAAATAACATATTAAACATAATGATGTTTCTATCATGAGAAAGGCAGTGATTTCAGTGATACTTACATTTTTGAGAAAAAAATAGAAATAAAAATTGTTTTCTTCTCTGAACAGTGAGGCCATGTGAATGAATGACACAAATGACATACAGAATTATTCTAGTTTCAAAAGCCTGTGCTATAACATTCCAGTTCATATGATTATTGTTTTCCTTTCAAATAATACTTTCAAGCCACTAAATCATAACTGTCTTCTTAGTTGGTATTCAGTCAGAATTTTTAGAAAATAAAAATTTGAGAAATGTTGGGACTGTTACATGTGAACAACAATAAGAGGCACTCAAACTCTACTTGGCCCAAGGAGGACATTTAATAGGTATTGTTAAAGAAAAAAAAAATCAAGTTCTGTATAAAATAGAATGCCACCTATTGAAAAGAGAAATATAGGAAGTTCTCCTATTTTAAATTATAGGCCTTAATACTTGATAAATATGAAATAAGCTTTTGGGTAAAATTATCAGTAATTCCTCATTGTCCCAAACTCCCAAACTTCCAAAACTTTCTAAAAAGTCAATTTCCTTCTAAAAATTTATATCAGTCAATTTAGATTAATGGATCTGAATCAAGCTGAAACTCTTAATAATAGTGTTAATTTTATAAACATATCTTTTCCTTCTCTAGAAAAAACTTTTTTTATCCTTCCCCCTTCATATGTACTCCTAAAAGCTTATGTATAAATTAAAGAAACACATTGAACTAGTCTTGTGGAATATCTAGGCTTCCAATTATTTCCAAGTAAAATTCAGAGAGTTGACTTAAGTCAACAGATGGTCTGGGGCTTGTTTAAAGAAGAAATTATCTCACTCCATATGTACGCTTGTGAGATGTGCAATCAACTGCTGCACTTTTGCACATAATTTCTAGAATTCCATTTTAAGAAAATGCATCCAAGGAATATTCAATGGAGAACCAGTAACTTTAGAGTTTCTTCCCCTTTAGAGTAGCCAAGATTTTATTAGTTTACCTTGCTGGTCCTTACTAAAGAAATTGGCTTGAAGCTGCTGCTGTTTTGATGCTATTTTTATCTTAAAGCCTTTTAATTAATTCTGTTGATAGCTATTTTAAGCATTTTAATTAGCTATACTCACAATTCTGAACCACTGAAGCTAAAAACAATTCTGTATACCCTTTTAAGAATTAAAGTAATCCTTTATGCAACATTCTTCTGAGACAATTATTTTATATGGGCCGACAATACTTCTTACATTGGCAACCAGGAAGGCTGATATACTTTATCCCTCTGGTTCTACTCTTCTTTTTGGCTGGCCTGTCTACAATGCATTTACCAATTCCACTAGCTTTCCTCTGAGTGTAATGACTTTCCTTGTACTCTGTTAAAAATATATCCCCACAAATCAAGAAGAAGCAGATTCAGACTAAGTGGCTGAGAAGATTTACATTCTATTGCTAACCCAGTTATTACTCTGCTGAAAACCCCATAGCATCAATATAATGAATCCCTCAAATTCTGCAGCCAGCACAATTTTTCTTCCCAACCTCATTGGCTCCCAACTTTCTGCTTGACCTTTTACAATCTGTGTGCAGCGGAACTTCATTACAACCTTTTAATGATGCACAAATGGCACACAACACCAAGGTCACAGAAGATCCCAAGTGAAAACTTTTCAAACACCACTAGAATAGCTATTGAGAACTCATTTAAGAGGCAGAATAACCTTATGGAGAAATCCTATCTTAGGATTCACTATGTCTCCCAAGGGCTTATAATGCAAAATATTGACAATGTGGCAAGTTGAATACTCTCAACAAACCTTTTTTAGAGCAAAAGAATCTGATTTCTCAAGCTATAAAAGGCTAAGCGATCCTAAATGGCTCTTTTGGTGTCCTATCTCAGTACTGGAAGGATAATAGCTTTAGAATTCCAACCCAGACAGGTTTCATTATATACTTCACAACATTGATGTATAAGCTCAAGAAGCCAACACTTTTATATTTTTTTTCTTATCGGTTTGAGCCAGAAAAAAGCACCTCAAAATCCCATCGTAAAGTAAGTTAAGAATGTGAAAAGCACAAAATTACAGCAGAGCTCTTCACATGATTGATTGAAAGTGGAGATATCTTGCAGGCCTAGGAGCAAGCAAGTTGAATTCAGGACAGGATGGGATGTGGCAAGAAAGAAGAAGGGAGAATTTGATTCTGATCAGTAATCTCCTTCCAGAAGAATGAATATTTGCTTGAGGAGGAAGAGAGTAAAGGGAAAGAGCCTCAAGAAAAAGCTTAGTTCTCCGTGCTTTAAATCTTATTGCTCAAAGAGAGTGAAGGAGAACACATGATCTGGTTCTTCTTCTTGAAATTTTAAATTACTTTCAGGGCTGGTTCCCATTTTCTCTTTTTCCTGTCCTACCTCTTCTTCTTCTTTCTCTATTTTTCACATCAATTCAAAAAGTGCAAGTTACGCTACACATGGCTGAGGTTGTGTGATCTGCTAACATAGGAGATGGAGAGGCCCGTTCAGGTTTAATTAGAAAAGGGGAAACATTCCAATTCACTGTACTCCTACTACTTTCATTCCCCAACTCAAGTTTTTATTATAGAGTATATACTGAGAACCATGTGAAGACACAAACGAAAAATAATAGAGTCTCTGAATTGAAGACCTCCAGGCTAGCATTGGTGCTACTATGATGACCATCCTCAATGCCTAAAAAATGCCAAGTAATTTCCATGGGTGCCTCTCCTCCCATTCACACATTAACCAGCAGTTTTATAGAGGGCAAGGATGAGAGTTCAGAAGCCACAGAAACGGATTCTAAACCCATGAAGGCTTTGAGCACTTAGATGTGGTGTGTATACAGAAATAAGAATGTGCATTATGTTGCCATACACAGTCAGGTTCACACCTTCAGCTCAGGCACTCCTTAGCCATGTGAATTCAGCATAATTACTTCTCTGTGTCTCAGTTGCTTCCTGTCAATTTGTAATAGCATGTAGAGCTAATCCATAGAGAGCTTCTTGCACAGAGCTTCCTACTTAATGGAGTCTTTTTAAATGGTAATGGCGGTCATCATAAAGCATAAGACTTGATTCAAATACTGCAAGAAGTCATGGATGTTCATTTTCACCAAGAGTCTCAGTAAGTAAAAAATGGCTATCAGCTTAAAGAGTAAGAATGGTTTTCTGTAGAAAAGGCCATCTGATTTAGTTTAACACACTTTTTGATAGGGAGTAAAATTGGGAATAGAAGTTGATACATTTTATCCAATCCAAGAATTTGAAGACTTAAGTTTCCTCCATACTCCCCCCAAAACCTTTCTTTTATAGTAGTTTCCCTTTGCCATTCCTTCCCATTGGCACTGAAAATACTTTTATATGGAATTGTAACACAGTGTCTTTTCCCTGTAAAGTTGCCTTTGAGGGCCATGACAACTCATGGCTTTATTTCATAGTCTAAGTCAATGCTTAGTGATGCCTTTACTAGATTAACTAGCTAAACCAGCCTGGGAAGATATATGAGATTGCACCATTTACCCTGTCAGGCTCCCTGCCATCGGCTTTGGTCCTAAGCAGTATGATGGCTGGCAGCCTTGGCCGTGAGCACAGATGGAGAATAATTGAGGTACTCAGTTAGCACCAGGCACATTGTGGCAGCTCAGAAATGTATGAAACAGCAATGGGAAACTGTTCACATTCGCTCTTCATACAGCTGTTACACACATTTGTAAATATATTTGTAGATGAGATTATTCACATTTCATCCTCAACCCTGTAAGGCTAAATGTGAAAGACCTGGCATTTGCTTAAAGAGTTCTCGACATCTTGCCCTAGAAAATGCTGAACCATAGGCAATAAAAGTTATCTACAGAAGAGGGGATATCAACAAACTCTTTCCTTATATATTCCTGCATAGAAATTTGCTGCTTTAAAATCTTAAGAAAATAGTAGTGCTTGCTGTATGTAATACATGTTTTCACAATAACCATACAAAGTACATACCTACTTCTGAACTACTTTTACATATTCTGCAGGGGTAGGTCAGGCAAAATTAATAATAAGAGATTTATTAAGATGTTTATTAATATTTAAAATATATATATGCAGGTTGATTTCTGACACAGAATTCTTAAGTAGTTTTTGACTAGTATTCACCTCTTTACCTATGATCTTTGACAAATATGTGAATATCTACTTACTGTGATTCAGGAAATTTGACAGGCCCTGGGAAATAGCAAGAAAGAGGCAGGATGATATACATGAATCTCTCTATTAGTGCTGTAACATGGCATTCCTAATACTCTTTTCCAAAATTTGTAAAAGTGAGATCCATCTGCAATGAGATGGGAAGTGTGTCCAATTCATGCACTTTTACCTAATTTAACTGAAACAGTGCTCTTCAGTATAAATGCTTTACTTTGCCATAAAATTTCATTCCAGAAGGTGTCAAAATGGTGTACAAGTAAATGGAGTTAAAGAAGTTAAATTTTCATAATTCTAAAAAGTCAACTGTGAAAATAAAAACTGCTTCTCTGGCTAATTCCCCATGCACAGACTACTTATACATGAATAATAATACAAAAGGCTCTGAACTCAGTCACTTGACAAAGGAGGCATAAAAAATACTGGTAAATATACTCTTACCTGCCTCGTTACCACTTGCCATTTGTATTGTTACTGCACCCTACAGTCACTTCACTGCAAATGTAAAGAAATCATCTTAGCTACAACTCTTTCTTCCCTCAAAATCACAATCAGTGCCCTGGGATGATGCCAATCCAAATCTTTTACTCTTCCTTCCACATCTGACTTCACAAAGATTTATCTTCTACCTCTAACATTATCTCCTTCCTATTGTAAAAGAGGTAGAAGGATTTAGCAAAGTAAAGGAAATTGTTGACCTTCTACAAGCAGAGCTGGTTTTGTAATTATACTCAGGAAGTTCAACAACTTCGGTCCCCTTGCCTGAAGATGATTTCTTCTCTATATGGGAAGGTTACCCTTTTGGACTGAGTTGTGGGAGGGATGCAGATGGAGAGTTGAAGGAAAAAAAATAAAAGGACTCTACCTAGGAAGTCCGATAAGCAGAACCAACTCAAAAAAATCAATGGTTAGTAGATGAGTTGTGGGTAGGATGCGGATGGAGAGCGGAGGGGGAAAAAAAAGGGACCCCACTTAGCAAGTCAGATAAGCAAAACCAACTCAGAAAAATCAATGGTTAAGAGACGTAGTAGATGACAGCCAGATTGCCCTCCCTGCCACCATCATCCACACAAAGGCCATGGCGGGATCAATGTTACTTTCAGCCAGAACTGGCTTCTTGTTTTATGATTATACATATGGAAATTTAGAAGACTTTATGGAGGAGCATTCTTCAAATCCAGTTACCAAGCAACTCATTTCTATGCCCTATAGCTTGGTGAAAGTTTTCACATGTATATATAATTATAGTTTCACCTTTCTCCCGGCCACGCCTAAACCTGGGACTGGAATGCTAGCCCTGGGGTCCCCAGTGCCATATTGAAGCTCATCAGCATGTCCACAGGTGCTGACTTTTTTTTTCTGCTCAGCATTGCAATATTAACACATGTCTAATTACCAGGAGGTTCCCTCTCCCCTACCAAAAACAGTGCCTTGACAGATCAACACCTCTAAATTTTATTGTGATAAAAAACACCTAAGTTATGACTTACTTCTCTTCTCCACTAATTACAATCTAAGGGCAATTTAAAACCAATTAAGTTCTTAGGTTTTCTTTCCCCAGTCTGCCATTAATAGGCCCTAAATTATAAGAATATAAGAAGCTGTGGAACATCAATCTACAGTCACAACACTTTCAGTAGAATTGTCATGAAATTACGGAAGGATAACGAAATGATTGGATGTAATTAGGCGGTAGGGAAATAGGACCCAACTCAAAATGTCAATCAGCAAGTGATTAATCCTAAGGTAGAAAAATGGGGAAAAAATACGTATACGTGGCTTAAAAGTCATTTTATAAAAACTGTATTCCCCAGGGGAATGAAAGCATGCATAGATGAATTAGAAGCTCTTCATGATTAATTTGATCAAGTCCATGTTTACCATAATAATTGACAAGGCTTCTCAATTTATTAAAACCACCTGAAAGAAGAAAGGTTTCCTTAAGTCTGAAATACAGCATTTGAGCTTATTTGCAAATGACATACAGAAATTTAATGTTTTATTAAATGGTTCATTACAAGAAAATAAAAACAGAAATGGCCAGTTATCTTTGAGTACATATTATATGTACTGGTCTTAGAGAACTTCTATGGTGAGAGTTTCAAATTCTTCTTTGTGCTGGAAGTAAAACTTCCCCCAATGAAAGATATAAGGTTTACTCATCCTTTAAGAAGATTATAACCCTGAATTAGTAGGGAAGAGAACCCAAATAGACTATTTGTTTAAATTACATGTGACTGATAATAATTTTATATTACCTATAATTCAATAAAGAGAAAAAAATTATTCCTAGAATGAAAAGATTAAAAAAGATCTGCCAGTTTTTCTTCCCATCCGCATGAACTGCCTTCAGAACCCCCAGAACCTAAATCTGAAAAAGAGAGAAAGCAAACCTATTCTGCTTTTAGTAAGAAAATACATTTCAAAGAGAATGAAGCATGAAGTAAGGAGAAAACACAGACATGAGGAATCACCCAATATACTTATCATATTGTTATGAAATATCCAAGTGTATTTCTGGATAGATAGGCTCTAAGCTGTAACAGTCAGGGCTTGATTTCTGGGGATAGACCCACGCTCAAATTCTCTTGCGCAAATTATTTAATTCATTTGAGCTTTAAGTTCCTCATCTTTAAAAGGAAGGTAATCATAGTATCTGCCTCATAGGGATGTGAGGATTAAATCATAGAGGTGACACCTTTAAAGCCCTGGGCACAATACTTGGCATGTCATCTGCTCTCAGCACATATCAGCACTTACTGAAAAACATAATTTATACATAGATTCTACTGAGACAGATACAACTGGCTGTAACCTACTTCTAAAAGAGGCAAACAAAACAAATTCAATGTCCAGTTTTACTGAATACACAGACATACCCGGCATTAAGATTAAGATTGATAAGATTAAGGGGGAAAAAAGTCAAGAATGGGGACAATTAATTATTGATAACATTTATGGAATGCTTACAGTGTGCCAAGTGATGGTTTAACTGTTTTACACATGTTAAATCATTTAATTCTCATCACAAACCTTGATATAATTTCCATTGTTGCTTGTCTGGCTACTCCACTAGCTGTTTGAGGATGAGGATAATGTTTTAGGAGCGGGACAGAACATAGTACGTGGCATTCAGTTGTTGCTTAAGAGTTGTGAACTGAACACATGAATGAATCTTTCTAAAATGCCCCAAATCTTTAATGTTTTCACACATCCTACAATTTAAGTCCAAATGTTTCCTTCTCCAGATTTCTTTCTAGCTCTATCTGCCAGAGACCCACAATTCTAGCTGCACAAGTCACAGTTTCTTGATCAGACCGTAAATTCATGATCAATGCTTCTTTTTCTTCCCTTGCCATTTCGGCAGCTTAAAATATGTTTCTCCTTCTGATGCCTACCACCTTCTTCTTTCTAGGGCTAGTTCAAATACTGGTTCCTGAGTGAAATTGTCTCTATTTCCTTCAACAGAACTCACACCTCCCCGTTCTGTGTTGCCAGAGCCATTTATATGCCCTTTGGTTCATTTGGTGTTCATATATTCCATACTTAAATAGTAAATGTCAATGATGACCACCAAGCATTTTTAGACGCTGGAGAGAAAACCAGGCCTTTAAGAAGTTCATCCTCGGAGAAGTGAACCTACTTGGTCAAATGCAAGTGATATATGCAGAGGATAAGCATAGTAATGGGGCTTTGAATCATAGTCTTGGAAGGCTTTCTGGAAGAGGTAACTTGACATTCTGAGTTTTGACAGGCAAGTCAGGGATTAGTCAGGAGAAGTCAGGCTCATTCCAGGAAGGAGAAAGCACAAGGGAATGGCAGAGGATGCCACACAGTTTGCAAATTGCAACTAATTTAAAAAAGTGTTGCTTAAAACTGTGATCCACCACCTCACTGGCAGACTGTTTGCAAGAAATAAATTCAGAGATTGGAAGTAAGTGTATAGAAACAAGTTATGGAAAATTGACCCTATTGTGACATGAAAGCATCAGTGGACTCACTTGCCTTGAATATGGTATAGATCAGTTCTTATATTGTCAAACTAGTGTAGCGAGTCACATATGGCATGATCGGTGTCCTAGTCACCAGTGTGACTAGGACACCGATGCAGCAGGACCAGGGACATGTCCACTTGGATTACAAATAAAACAAACAAAAGCAACAGGTCCTACAACCCACTTTGAGAAGCACTGGTTTAGAACATCTGACACATAGGAAGATGGGATAGTAAGAAACCAAGAGAGGAAAGGGAAGGTCAGATCATCAACAGAACAAGTTCCTTATAGAACTCACTTAATCTGTCCCTTTAGGGGTATAAACTCTTTGTCCATGACTGATTTTAACTTAGACATCTCTGTATTCCTCACAACTGTCCAGGTTTGTGCTGTCAAATGCTTTTTGAATAAAATTATTTGTGCATGTGTGTGATTTCCCACATAGTAAGAGTTTAGTTAGGCTCCATGTAGCGTTTGAGGCTTTCCCGATGCATTAGTGCTGTTGTGAAAACACTGGTGTAGGTTTACCTGATCTCTGTCAATTTTCCATTTCATTCAGTAACTTAGAGCTCCAAGCGAGGCACTGGGGAAAGGCCATGAAATAGACCCAGTCTCTACTGTCAAGTCATGTCAGTGGACACAGAGGAAGAAGCCATACCTGGGGTTCACAACAAAGCCATACTTTGAACAAATTTAGCCCCTATAAGTTCCAGGGATCATTTCAAGACTAGTTAAATTTTAAAAAGCTGTTCGGATTTGTATTAAACATGAAAAAAATATTTAAGGAGTTTAGCATAAATATGATCCCTATATCAAATGTTTCAGAATTTTCAATAATACCAAAGGAAAGCAAAAATTTTAATCAATTTTAGGCAATATTGTGAATTTTCTCTTCTAATAACTAGAGACCCAAGGAGAAATGAGCAACAGGAAACAAAGGAGGAATCGAGAGTATAGGTTGGGAAAGACAGACAAGGGTTAGGGAATAGGAAAAGAGAATGTAGACAGATGGCTCCAGGAGGAACAAAGAAAAAGAGAGGGCCAAAGCCAAAAGAGAAATAATTCTTAAATGTTAGCACTTGGAGTTCAATGATCATTTAGCTTTACCCACTCCCTATTGTTCCATTTCTGTACATGAATCCATCAAAACAATGACTTCAACAGTGTACAAAAGTTTACTTGGAATGGTTTCAAACTAAGAGAAGTCCAGTAAAGCCAGCTGAAAAAGTACAATCAATCAAGATGTCAAAACCATATTTAAATATGGATCCAGTTTTAAATGGCACATTTATAGTTAATAAAATTGTGTTAAGACCACAAAGAGCATAGATTAAAAAAAATATATATATATATAACAATGATTATTTGTCTTTTGCCTCACAGTTTACAAAATACTTCCACTTTCATCATCATATTTTGTTATCAAGGAATTTTACTCCTATATTATTGATGAACACACTGAAACTCAGAGATATTGAGGAATTGACCCCTAATTACGTGATATTAAATCTTGAAGGCGAGAGTCTCACCCAACTTTGTTAATGTCAGTTTCAGGGCACTTTGCTCAACACTCTACCATCCTGCTAAAAGAGAATATTGCTCTGACAGAATGCAATAAATCTAAAAAGTCCTATACATGTGCTTTGGGAATTGCATGAGGATAGGCATGGAGTACAAATAATCCCATTCCATAACGGTTCTCCCCAGATAAAGTAGCAATTAGTTAGCTTTAAAACATTACTGCCACATCTATTTTGTCAGAAGCATTTTTGATAGAGTGAGCATTGCTGCTACTTGCCCAAAGCACTTAGCAATGTAATATAATAATCTCTAATAATTAAGCCAAATTGGGGATCTTCTTAGAAGTCTGTTGATTGTGAATTTTGTTGTCAGATCCACAGTACTGAAAATCTCACAGATCTCTGCCATGAATATCAGTGACACAGATGCTAAAACTCTACACCCTCTAATAGAAGCACCCAATTACCTCACCTTAGTCCTATTAAAGACTAATAAGATGAGAGTTTAAATAAATGATACAGTAAAATATTAGCCTCAAGACTCCCCATCGCATAAATTTGGTTAGTTCCATTTTATTTTTATTGCCATATTAAAATATACCTGTATATCACCCTATTTAATGCATTAAAATATGTGCTATAAAAATATGGTGATTCACAAAAATGTATTCAAGTTGAAAAATGAGCAGGTCCCAGAGAACTTTGCTTCATGACTTTTTAAAGTCATGATACTTATTGATACTATTGATACTTACTTATTATAAATTATGCATTCTAAAAAATATCCCTTCCTTGGGGCGCCTGGGTGGCTCAGTCGTTAAGCGTCTGCCTTCGGTTCAGGTCATGATCCCAGGGTCCTGGGATCGAGCTCCGCATCGGGCTCCCTGCATGGCAGGAAGCCTGCTTCTCCCGCTACCATTCCCTCTGCTTGTATTCCCTCTCTCGCTGTGTTTCTCTCTGTCAAATAAATAAAATCTTAAAAAAAAAAAAAATCCCTTCCTTAATTGAAAGAAAAACTCATCAATTCTCTTGTTAGCTCTTCAATGAATTTTCCAGAGAAAATAATTCATAATCTTATTGAGAAAAAGGAAAAGTAGAACATGTAGAACATGCTATTAAAAGAACCCATAATTACGTCAAAGTCTTACACATGTATTACAAATTAATATGCATGTATTACGAATTAAATTTGTAATTTAATTACAAGCTGAGTAACTTTGCCCCTTTACAAAACACGCCTTCCTTTTGCTCCAGCTTGAAATGATACTCTCATTTTTCATATCCCACCTGGAACACTCATAAACTGGTTCATAGGCAAAAAAAAAAAGTAATCCCAGTGACATCTCAATATAAGTGTCAGGCTGCAAGTAAAAGAAGAAATTAACATCTTACTGAAGAATTGCTTGGGGTTTGTGAGCCTTGAGCTACGTGTTAAAAAAGATTATGCTACATGAAAAAATAATTTCTCCAAAGAGAGGAAGAGGATCCTTATTGGCACTGGAAAGGCAGAGAACCCAAGTATCTAGAGCTATTACTGTCAAGCCCACAAATCTACATCTTTTTTCAATAGTATTGCATTGCATCTTTATTCAGACAAACAGAAAATTATATAGAGCCAAAGTATATAAAGCTCAATAGTCTGCCTGTGGTGTACTTTCCACCTGTGGGTGGGTGGGATAAAAATTTTAATGACACAAGGCATAATTCCACAGTCTTTCTGAGGCTCTTACACAAGTTAATGTCACTTACTCTCGAGGAACATCTCCTTTTATTAGTTTGATCCCATTAGTTCTCCCCATAGCCCGAAGTTCCATAATAAGCCTCTTCCTTCAGTTTTCGTGACATGCCCTGGTTTGTAAGCTTTTCAGTCCCATTCATATCCTCCAATCCCTGAAGCATTCTCCAGGCATCCATGTAGAGTTGATTGCCATACATAAGGGTAAAAGAAAGTCAGAGCCATTCCAAATTGATTGTAAGAAATCCGCCTTGCAGCCATTCTGCTATTGCAAAAGCCAATTCACACAAAGCAAATGGGAGCTCTCTTTTGCTTTGGTGTATGTGGTGGCTGACCAGCACACAAAGGAGAGACTGGAATGTCTCATCAGTGAAACCCCAGACTTGGCAACCCCTGAGAGGTGAAATGCCAAATCTTCATTTAGTGTCTCTTAAATTGGGGCTATAAAATTGAATCCACTTGGACTCTTCACAGATCAGCACAATAACATTGTCAATGGCACCTGGAATCAGAAACCAACTTTAGGTGCGTCACTGTGACCCCTGAATCCCAGTTACTTTATCTAAGAAAACACCTTTGAAGAGTAGAATCTCTTATTTCCTAATACCTGGAACCCCAGTACATAAAACAAGTTGGTGTGGTAGAAGCTGAAGGTGACCTCCTACTTGGCTTCTTACTTCCTGCATTTGGCCATGAGGCAAGTCTAAGAAACATTAGACTGTCACAAAACTGCAAACTGTGGACTCGGTAATTTTTCACACCCACGGAATGCCCCTATGGTTTCCAGGAATTGTACTGACATCCTCACAAGCATCTCTGGAGACATCCCTTGACAATGTTTCACTGATTATAGAATTCTAGTCAGCCAAACCTCTCCCAATATCTGACTTCTCGGCCCAGAGCTCTCTTCCCTTTGTCTGAGTCCTCATGATCAACTGAGACAAATAGACAGAAGTAACACTTCCAACTCTTAGAGCAATAAAGAGTGTAGTCCCCATTTTACCACTGTAGTCTCCCTCCTCTAATTCAAGAATTTTCTTCAATATTCATGAGTTGCCCTTAAAGATATGAGCTGATAGAAGAAAAAGTTTTGAAGAAAAAGTTTTAAAGAGACTTTTGGTGAGGAAAAGACCAAACATAGGACGCCTGGATGGTTCAGTCAGTTAAGTGTCTGCCTTCGGCTCAGGTCATGATCCCAGGGTTGTGGATCGAGTCCCACATCAGGCTCCATGCTTCTTGGGGAGCCTGCTTCTGTCTCTACCTCTCCCTCTGTGTGCTCTTTCTCTCTCCTTCTCTCTCTCTCTTTCTCAAATAAATAAATAAAATCTTTTTAAAAATGATTAAAAAAAAAAAAAAAAAAAGGAGAAGACCAAACAGCTGAGGTGGTAAGGTTCCTGTGAAGTTGAGGGAAGGCCCTAGAGACCAACTTCATCTTTCAAACCAAAGCAGAGCCTCCTCTCTGCACTAAGCCACATTAGTTGTCAAACTGAGCTATAGCTTATTTAATGAAAAATGATGCACTGTTTGGTAATGGTTTATCGCAGACTTTTAAGCTATGATTAATAGTAGGTCAGTATGATACATAATCATGATAAGAAAAAGCAAAAAAAAAAGTTTCAAAATCCCAATTTAACTGAGTGGGAGTTGTATCTTTTCATGGTCATCAATGTAGGTATGAGCCAAGTATGATTTTTCTGGGCACTCCAAGGGTCTACC
The DNA here is from genome assembly GCA_028646535.1 of Procyon lotor. NCBI lineage: Eukaryota > Metazoa > Chordata > Mammalia > Carnivora > Procyonidae > Procyon > Procyon lotor. The sequence goes on along the minus strand of CM053603.1, from coordinate 106,529,646 downwards.
CCCTAATGTCAATACCACAATAGCCTATAACCTTTTGAATTCTAGTTAGTGACCTCTAGAGTTCTAGTGATTAGTCTTTAAAATACAATGCTATTCTATAATGCAGCTGTACACAAAAGTACTTATCATTTTTGGTATAGAAATCGGAATGTACACCTATATGCAGAATTTTTCTGATTCCTTTTCATAAATGCTACAAATGGCCTCAAATTTTTATTGTAAACATTTTCCTCCTTACTTCTTAATATTGAACAGTGAACCTAAAATACTCACTTTTTCTTTTGAAATTAAGGTAACACAGCCCTCTTTCATCATTCTTAACTCCTAAATCCATTATCCTCTTCTATTTCCCTTTTATTCAGTATCATTCTATCACTGTCTTTAGCCCTCCGCATTAAGCCTCATATTGATTATCTAGCTTCTTTTTTCTCTCAATATTCTTAAACAGTTCTCTCATGTTGGCCTGGTGCATCCATCATTCTGTATCCTCTTTTATACATAATGAATAATCGTATTTACATACTGTCCAGTTCCAGCAAATTAAAGCACTTTAGATTACTTTGGGGAAATACATGTCATCAATTCTGACAGCATTTCTGAGACAGGTAGAAGCAAAACACCACAATCCATTTTTTCTAAGTAAGAACAATGGCACCCGAGATAGGGACTTAGCCTTAGGTCACACTGTCACTTTCCAGTCGTTACAAACTGACATTCAATTGCTGGCCAGGTTTGTTAGTTCTCTCAGTCCTTTTCTTTCCATTCCTACTGCAGCTCTCCTAGTTCAGGCCACCTCCACTACGCCACAACTGGACTTCTACTAACACATTCCATCCCAGACTCGCCCTGCTTGAATTCTGTTCTGGTTTTTTTTGCCAACCTCTACTGACAGATGTATCTTCCTGAAGAACTTCTCTGATCATACAACTTACGGGTTCATAAACCTTCAATAGCTTCTGATTGTCCAGCAAATAAAATTGAACTTCTCTTACATCAGCATTTGAGGGTGTCAACCTAAGTTTTTCAAATATATCAATGGCTGCTTTATGTATATTCTAATACTCTACTTCACCACCATGGTTACTAGCTCTTCCCTGACCGGAAAGCGTCTAACTTTCCCACTTCCAAGTCTTTGCCTATGCCTCTTCTATTACTCAGAAACACTTTTCTTTTTGTCTCTGATCTAATCCTGTCACTTTGTTCCTTGGGGATCATTTTGAATATTTTACTTCCATGAATTCCATCTTGGTTCTGCTAGCTATATGTAACCTATCTTTTTCAAAGGTGCAGATAATTGTACTTGTCTTTTGGCATTTATGATAGTCTAGCTTACATTCTGTAATTTTATATCACTTTTCATGGAATATAAATTTTTTTCCAGGAATATAAAATATTGTAAAGCAATAACTATTTGCCTTATATTTTACAAAACTTCAGTGTTACCTAGCATCTATAATTACATATCTAATAAAAATTCTCGATATATTTAACTTGAATTCATTAATTATATTTCATCATACTTAATGTATCCTATCCTCAAGTACTCTTTTTCATTACAATTCCTAAAATCATCATTTATCATTGTATCCTCTTTAAATTCTTGAACTGTGTTTTTCTGTATCACTATTATTGTCTCCTCTTTCATCTCTTAATTCTGGCACTCTTTATGGATCAGTACATCCATCCCACGGATTGGTTCTTGTTTCTTACTTACATATACCCTCTAGGAGAAGTTCTTTACTCATAGTTGTACCTTGTGACACATGACTCTCACCTACAAGGCAATTTTTGTTGTTGTTTCAGCCCTGATCATTCTCTGTTGCCTTGTTCCTAAATGACTCCTTAAAATTTTTGCTAGGATGTCAACTTATATGTGACCAAACCGAGTACCAATCTTCCTTCAAGATTCCTTTCCACCATTGACACAAAAGACTTCACCTCTCTTTGGCACATTAGGCCAAAATTTCTTCTCTAAATCATCTAATCAATCTGATCTCAGTGTGCACATGAGAAAACTAAAGCTTAGAAAGGGCAAGACACTGGTCCAAAATTGCACAGTACAACTGATCTGCAGTGCAAGTTAATATAAATAACAACCTCTCATCCATGAGAGGATGTCTTAAAACAATTCTATGAAATTTGTTGTGTTTATAACAATAATATGTTGAGGATATTGACTCTCTCCTACAATGTTCTTTTCTTGAAGATAGATAAAAATAATTCTTTCCTTGCTAAGTTCTTAGAATAGATGGGTTGCTTCCCTTCAATGGTTTTAGTTAGACTTTCTGGGACAAACTTGATCAGATCTCCCTATTGCATTCTGGAAAGCTCATATTCCAGTTTTTGCCCACATATATCAAGTGTGTAACACCTCACAGTCTCTATTTTGAACCCTACTGTCCCTTTTGGTCTTCCCTCTTTCCTTCCTTCCTTCCTTCCTTCCTTCCTTCCTTCCTTCCTTCCTTCCTTCCTTCCTTCTTTCCTTCCTTCCTTCTTTCCTTCTTTCTTTCTTTCCTTCCTTTCTGGGGGGACCAGGGAGGGGCTGAGGAAGAAGGAGAGAGAGAATCTTAGGCAAGCTCCATGCCCAGCACAGAGCCCCACATGGGGCTCAATCTCACAACACTGAGATCATGACCTGAGCCAAAATAGAGTCTGATGCTTAACTGACTGAGACACCCAGGCACCCTTCTCTTTTGGTTTCAAATTACTTTTTTCCCACCAAAATTTTCCCTTCACATAAAATCTCATCAATTATCTTTGTTTTAAAGAAATAACTTGCAAATTTTATCTATTTTTGGACTATGTTGAATATTTTGGGTGAATAAAACAATAAAAATATAAAATATATAAGTAAAATAGTGATAGAGATTGAACTAGATACAAGGTCTCTAGACGCGCAACAGCACACCATGTCTTTTCTGGCTGTTCTTTATATTTTTTGATACATATTGCTGTGTATGTGTGTGTGTGTATTTAAGATTTATTCATTTTTGTATATCCTCCTATCAGCTTGTAAATTCCCCTAGGACAAAAATTGTCTTAAATTTTTTTTGCAACTTTCTCAAACAAATAAAATAGTGTGTGTATATGGTAACAACTCAATAAGTGGATTTGGATGAATCTCAAGCTTGCTCAACCCTAACTTATATCTCAATTCTCAGTCACCCTCTCACTTATATATAGAATTGTCTGTCTGACCTTGGCTAAAACTGTAATCCTTTACTTGACAGAAGAGATATGTAATCTTAGGGTTTACTGTAAAATAAATTTCAGTTAATGGAATCTTGTCTGCTCACTAACGTGAGGAAAATGGAAAAATGTGCACTTCTTAAAAATACAGAAGGCATCCAGTATTTAAAATTAGACAAAATGATAATGTTTAAATGCACATTAAGATTCAGAATATTAGCAATATTGATTTATGCTTAATATAGGCTAAATATTGAAAGCATAGTAAGTAGAAAAATACAGAGAATCTCTGATCCAATGACATCTATTTTATTTTCTTTAATATTTCTTTCAATCTGAAGGTAAAAGTATTTAAAAATTTAGAAACCCTACCTGTTTATCAATAACTATCTTAATAATTATATTTTTAAATTCAAGGCTGATTTGTTTTTAAATTTAAAATTTAAAAAAAGGGGGGCCTGTGTGGCTCAGTAGGTTAAAGCCTCTGCCTTCGGCTCAGGTTGTGATCCCAGGGTCCTGGAATCGAGCCCTGAGTTGGGCTCTCTGCCAAGCAGGGAGCCTGCTTCTCACGCTCTCTCTGCCTGCCTCTCTGCCTACTTGTGATCTCTCTCTCTGTCAAATAAATAAATAGAATCTTTTAAAAATAAATAAATAAATAAAACTCAAAAAAATCCTTCAAGTATACTGTACAAATTTCATAGTCACTTACTATTAGCTCCTATAAAATTTGTTGGATGGATGAAAAACACACTGAATGAAATTAAGGAAGGAAAGCCCTAATACCTCATTTAGCAGTGGAATTCACCCCCTGATACTTCACAGACCATAATTAATTGAACAATTTTGTTTGATCTTCACCTTACTATTATAAAGTAGGCAGCATGAGTGTAAGGAATGCCTTATGGAATAAGGTACAAGTCCATATTTCTCAAAATATAATCCTTAGGAAACAAATACAAAGTTGCGTTGAAATTGCTTTCTTTATTCCAGAAAGCACAGAAAAGCATGTTTGTTACACCTAGTAATATGGGCTCAAACACAGAAACAAGAGGTAACTGGAGTCTAAGAAATGTCACACTGGAGGGGCGCTTGAGTGGCACAGTGGGTTAAAGCCTCTGCCTTCAGCTCACTCAGGTCATGATCTCAGGGTCCTGGGATGGGCCCTGCATTGGGCTCTCTGCTCAGCAGGGAGCTGCTTCCCCCTCTCCCTCTGCCTCCTCTCTGCCTACTTGTGATCTCTTTCTCTCTCTGTCAAATGAATAAATAAAATCTTAAAAAAGTCACACTGGAGTCACTGTACCCATAAGATGACCAGCAAATCCTACAACTTCTGCAGAACCCCATTTTCCATGCACCAAGGCAGAGCCACAGGATGCCTCAACAAGCAAACAAAGGAAAACAATTAAAGAAATCTTTTTGCTTCTATTAAAGCCAATAGTGCCTGCTTTTAGTGAAGCAAGACAAAATACGTTATTCTGCCAATGTTCAATTTTCCATTATTATTTAAAGTACAAAACTCTTGTATTAGAGTCTGAAGAAATACTATTGTCATTGTCTTATGTATAAAAGCAATTTCAAGTCACTGCTAAATTATATTTAAGAAAATATAGTATAGAGCCTCAATTTTTCACACGCTTTTGCAAAACAGTAAGTATAGTTCTTACTAATGTGCTTGCAATAGATCCCAAACATATTGAGATAGCACCTTTTTCTTTAGGTCATTGTTGAAACACTGAGAGGATAATGTCCAAATAGTCTCAAACAATTAGTTTTTATCCTAGCAGTATTCTACATCATGATGTCTTTTTCCAGATTTCCTGAAGAGAAAGAAAATCTGATTTGAGATCAGAACTCCTGTTAGAGAAATAATTTCAGAGGACTGAAAAGCCTGCTTTGTTTCAACTGATAAGAAAAAAGAATTTTAAAAGCTTAGCTTTCCATACTTACTATCTGCTACATAATTTTTAATCACATTTGCAAGTAAATGTACTCAAACACTGTCAGTAAAATATAGGATAAGACATAATGAAAGGATAAAAAAAACATAGGTCTTGAAAGACATTAAGGTACCATTTAAAATAATGCTGGTCTGAATTACAGTTTTCTCAAGGTAGTTTGTAGGGTCAAGTATGCCTGCTTTCTAAGTAGTGGAAATAATGCTGATGCTAAGTCACTTCCCACCAGGCATAATGTCTGATCTTCATTACAAGGCAATAGAACACACTGGTTAGGAGAGCAGTTTAGAGATTCAAACAGACCTGCGGTCAAGTTTTTTTGGTTTCATCACTTATGAGCTGTGTGACCTTGGAAAATTTTACCACTCTGAGTTTATTTCTTTATTTCTAAGTGGGCATCACATAGATATTTATTTAAAACAGTTGATTTGAAAATCATATGAGTAATATATGCTGAGAAACTTGACTATTAATTTTTGGCTATATTTATTAGCAGTATTTTTCATTAGCCACAATTTTGGGGGGAAAGAACCTAAATGACCTTTTCCAGTCAAATGTGAATTTTGACTTCTGTTTCTTTGTTTTCTTGGCTTACTAGCTGTGAAATCTTGGGTAATTTGTTTAAAAGTCTCTAAGAAGAGGAGCTCCTGGTGGCTTTGGTTGAGTGTCTGATTTCCGCTCAGGTAATGGTCTGGGGGATCCTGGGATCAAGCCCCACATCGGGCTCCCTGCTTAGAGGGGAGTCTGCTTCGACCTTTCCCTCTGCACCTCCTCCTGCTCATGCTCTCTTGCCCTCTCTCTCTCAAATAGAAAAAAATTAAAAAAATAAAATCTCTAAGAAGAACCAAAGCAATACAGTAGAAAAAGAAAAGTCTCTTTAGCAAAAGGTAATAGAAAACTAGATACTCATATGGAAAAAAATAGATTTCAACACCAGCCTCACACCACATATAAAAAATAATTTTGAATATTATCCCACTGTAAAGTCTAAAATACCAAAGCTTTTAGAGAAAAATACAGGAGACTATCTAAATGACTTGAAGCTAGACAAAGTTTCTTAGATCATAGAAAACAATAATTATAAAAGAAAAAGTGATAAAATACATCAAAATTAAAAATTTTTTTCATCAAAAGATGCCATTAAGAAATTAAATAGGTAAGTAACAAATTGGGAGAAAACATCTACAAAACAAGTACCTGATAAAAAACAAGTATCCAGGATATAGGCAATTCTACAATTTAATAATAAAAGCCCAATAACTAATCTTTTAGGTGAGCAAAATATTCAAACAGACCTTTAATAAGAAAAGATATAGGAATGGCCAAGAAGCATGTGAAAAAGTGCTCAAAATCATTAGTCACCAAGAAATGAAAATTGAAACCACAATGCAATACTACTACAAACACTTACCAGAGTAAGTAATATAAAAAAAAAAATCAAAACGAAAACTGACCACGCCAATTTTGGTAAAGATGTGGAACAATTCCAGCTCACATAGATTGTTTATAGGAACTAGAAATGGTACAGTCACTTTGGAGAAATCTCTCACAGCCATTTCATTCCTAAGTATTTACACAAGGAAGATAAGAATATATATTTATATAAAGATTTGTACAATAATGTCCACAGAAGCTTTATTCATGATGGCCTCAAACTACAAACAGCATAGGTATCCATTAACAGGAAAATGAGTGGCACCCGCTGGCGCAGTAGGAGGAGCCCAAGACTCTAAATCCCAAGGTTGTGAGTTTAAGTCCTATGTTGGGCGTGGAGTCTACTTAAAAAAACAAAAATCAAAAACAGGAGAATTAGTAAACACACTGTGGTATAATAGGATAGAATATACTCAACAATAAAAAGGGGAAAAATAGTAATAGATATGTGAATATTTACTGTAAAATTCTTTCAACCTTATTGATGTTTGAAAATTTTCATAAGAACTATTGGAAAAATGAAAACTTTCTGATGTTCTTTCATCTTCTGGCAAAGGATAGATTATAATTACTACCTAAAGAATTTTTCAGAGATAAAATGAGACAATGACATCTTAGACATATATTTTGCAAATACTTCTTCTCACTCTGTGGATGCCTATTTATTTTCTCAATGGTGTCCTTCCATGTGCAGAAGTTTTACATTTTGATGTAGTTTATCAATTTTTCCTTTTATACTGAATGAATGAGGTGGTCCGCACAAAGTTGATCTCCAATAAATGTTGGTTCTTTCATCCTTTACTTCACTTGTATTCCCCTTCAGGGTCACAAGAAACTCCTTTCAGAGGAGTCTAGAATCTGCTTAGGTTCTCTAACCTTACTTTCAACTCCTCATCCTCCTCTACGTGGTTGGCAGTCACTTCCCAGAGTTTCTTCTGAAGGGTATACTTGACATCTCCTAGTGACAGACTTCTTTTTCCTTACGTCCCTCAGAAACACAGAGCTCATCAGTGGATCCGTGTGGATGTTCAGCCTATTTTGGCCCCCAGCCTCTTTTCTCTCAAAAGGGAGAAGGAATAGACAAAAAAAGAAAAAAAAAAGAGAGAGAGAGAGAGAACAGAAGAATGGAGCAGGTCAACTGAGAGACTCCTAAATGGTTGGGAGCCAGTGTCAAATGCTATGGAAAGTCAAGGAGAATTAGGACAGAAGAAAATGTCTTTGAATTTTGAGAATTGTGAATATGGACCTCAGAACGATCATTTTCAGGAAAGTGGTTGGAACATCATAGGATTGGCCTTATTTCTATTCTGGGCTTATCAGTAGCTCAAATTCAAAAAACTTTCCAGCTACCGTTGTTGCAACATGCAGGTCCTGTCTATTTTATTTTAGTTTTTCACATTCTTAAGCAGAAAATTGTTACCTCTCGATGTTCCTTATCTTCCTAAGCACAGGCAGTCACAAGCCTACAACGGCACCATGAACACAAATGATTCCAGGCATTCTGCACCCTCACTGCCAGGAATCCCAGCTGTGTTTGTTGGTCCTGGAAAGCATTCTATTGCTGTTTTCATTTTTCAGATGTCTATATTTTGTCCTTTGCAAGGAGTAAGCTCCAATGGCTTCACCAACTTACTGAGGTTTATCATTTTTACTTAATTCCTTTTAATGCTTCATCCTCAAGGGACAAAAAAAGGTCACTTGGAGCCAATGAAAAGACTTTGAAAATACAAATATTAACCTAAGGATCTTAGACAGTCCTTTGCATAGACCACCATTTTTGAGGTAAAAAAATTATCTTAAGGATCTTTAGGTAAAAACTATGAGGTAACTGGTACTGGAGGTGGGTGACTCCTTCCTAAATTACCTGATTTTAAGGGATCCTCTCTTGTTTTCTAGTACCTGAAGAATCTCATATTACGTGCAACAACTTCAGTTGAAACTACAGCTAGCTAAGAGAATTATGTTTATACTCAACAAGCAATTTTTGATGTTCAACACTATAATAGTTTGCATGGAGCCTATAAAAGAAAAATGCCACATGTCTTTTTCCTCAAGACTTAGGTATATGAAATAAAGAACAATTCAATATGCAAATTAATCAAGTATTACTGGGTAGTGTGTGTATGGACAGAAAAAGATAGAGAGGGCTGGAGTATATTTCCTTAGTTCTTCAAGCTTCCTAGACAAGGAGAAGGAAGATCTCTTTAAGAATGTGTAGAGTTGGGGCACCTGGGTGGCTCAGCAGGTTAAAGCCTCCACCTTCGGCTCAGGTCATGATCTCAGGGTCCTGGGATCGAGCCCCACATCAGGCTCTCTGCTCAGTAGGGGGCCTGCTTCCTCCTCTCTCTGCCTTTCTCTCTGCCTACTTGTGATCTCTCTCTCTGTCAAATAAATAAATAAAATCTTCTAAATAAAAGAATGTGTAGAGTCGGGGCATCTGGGTGGCTCAGTTGGTTAAGCAACCAACTTGTAGTTTCCACTGGAGTTTTGATCTCAGGGTTGTGGGATCAAGCCCCTTCACTGAGCCCCTCATTGAGCCCCTCATCAGGCTCCATGCTCGGGCTCTCTACCCACTCGTGCACTGTCTCTCTCTCTTTCTAAAATAAGTCTTTAAAAAAAAAAAAAGGAATGTGTAGGACCTATGAAAGGTAACCTGGACACTCAGGAAAGAAACTTAAGAGATTTAAGACTACTCTAGACCCAGAAAATAATTTTTTTTTCTCAAAACAAGTCTTTAACTCTTTGTAGTAGATATTTTTAGTTTTTTGAGAGAAAGGGATTTCCTTATATTATCCAATAATAAATTTACTAGGTATCCTTAGGGGAAATAGTCCATAAGATAAGGCACATGCAGGAAAGATCTGGACAGTACTTGTAGAAGAAAGATGAAAGAAGTTTGGCATTAAACTTCATTATTATTATGCACTACATGACGCAAAGGCCATCTTTAGGATAAGTTGTAGAGTGGCTTACTGTGGAGAATCTTTTTCTGGAGTAGTTGAAGTAGAGTTCATTTCCTACATCCCAAGAAGGACAAAGCATATAGTTTAATTCCTTACTGATAGGGTGAATGAGTTCACAGCCAAGAGGGAAATGAAACAGCTTACACCTCAGTGAATTAGCTTAGTACACGGAGTGAAAGAAAATCGTCCACTAGCAACAGAATAATTAGCATTGCATTAAAAAATGTCAATTTTGACTAAAATCTAACAATCCAGTGGGGTAGCGAAGTTCCATGACTTGTTCATAGAAGCCAAATGAGATTTACAGAGTTAAAACCTGAAAAGAATTATATTGTCCGGATTCACACCGACTACCACATTCTTTATTACCTTATTTTAGTTAATATTCTTCAGGATGCTTCATGCCTCATAACATTCTTTGAATAAGAAACATAATTTTCCATATTTGCAAATGTATTTGTGCCATAAAATTCATTCAATATATTTTTATCATTACTGGAAGCATTAATATCAGGCATCATCTCTGCCCTTACTTTTTGCATCAATAATTCCTCCTTCAGTCTATTAAAACCACAGTCCTCATAATACCCTCCTTCAATAATGTTTCATCACACTGTCAATTGTACTTTGTTATTGTTAAAATTGCTACCCAATTAACATGCTCAAAACCAGTCTCTTAGCCTTCATCTATTGCTATTAATTACTCTCTTCATGTGCTTACCCCAAAGGAAACAAAAGATATAAGAATGCAAAAAATAGCATTAGTAACATGTTTATCCTTAAAAAAATTTATTGCCCTAAATTGAAACACTAAAATCAAGTTCATCTGTTTTTTTTTTTTATTTTTTTGTTTTTTTAAAGATTTTATTTATTTGACAGAGAGAAACACAGCGAGAGAGGGAACACAAGCAGAGGGAATGGTAGCGGGAGAAGCAGGATTCCTGCCAAGCGGGGAGCCCTGACCCTGGGATCATGACCTAAGCCGAAGGCAGACGCTTAATGACTGAGCCACCCAGGCGCCCCAAGTTCATCTGTTTTTAAAAACTATTTTCTCTAGGTCTACTTTTTTTTTTTTTATAATTTTTTATTATGTTACATTAGTCACCATACAGTAAATCAAGCAAGTTTATCCTTAACTAACAGCCTTAGTTAATATCCAAATGGTTTCCCTTCCTATTTTCTCACTGTGCTTATTAAAACATAGTATTCTGTGTGATGGCACTGTCTAAAAATACTTATTCTAAATATGAGCTCTATGTCATTTTTAAAAAAGATTTATTTATTTTAGAGAAAAAGAGCAGAGGAGAGAATCTTCAAGCAGACTCCCCACTTAGCGTGGAGTTCCATGCTCACCCTGAGATCATGACCTGTGCAGAAATCAAGTCAGACACTTAACTGAGTGAACCACGCAGGCGCCCCATGAGCTCTATGTTATTGAGCCTTTGGCTCAGAGGAACATTACATTGCTTTTGCTTTCATCAGCATGGTGATCTCTAACATCAAGAGGTAGTTTTCCCAAACTTTGTCACACTGGAGGTCATCTCACTTGACAGAAAGGTGGCACACTTGTTTCTGAATCGAGCATACAGAGAAAATATCACTAACAATACTCAGTTTTGAAACATAAACAGATGAACGAAATCGTGCCTATACAATGTGAGTTAGAGCTTAAAACCTCTTTCTATAAATACTCAGAGTCACCAGATAGAATTTGTTTCTGTCTTGCTCCCTAGTTTTTCTCTTAGGAATTCTCAGCTTTCAAAGTTATAATTTGACTCAAACTTCATGTTTAATCAGAGTTGGGGTTACCCTATTAGCATATATTTGCACAAAAAGAACACATTGAAAGAGCCAGCTGAAAAGCGAGGGAGTAGGATTCATACAAAAGGGAGTATCCAGGAGCTTTGCTTTTTACTTCTTGTCAGTGGTTTGGCCTACATCAAAACCACTTGCAGAACTTGTGAAATCACGATTTCTGGATCCCATCCCCGGGGTTTCTAATTCAGTAGGTCTGATGTGGGTCATGAAAAATGCATTTGTAACAAGCTCCCAGGTGATGCTTAGGCTGCCCAGACCACACCTTGAGGACCGTTGATAAGCTCCTCTTTCCCAGTGGTTAACCTGACACCTCCATATTCCATAGGATTACCCCCTCCATTACCTGTCTCTTTACAGACTTCTTGCTCTCACAGTTTCTCCCATGGGCCGTGTATCCTCAGATCCTGTTCGTCTCTCTACCGGGCCCCCCAGTTCACACATTCTCAACCCAGGTGAAACAACATCTCCCCTGTGAAGCTACCTCTGTACTACTTTTCTTTGTCAGCCTCTAATAATTTGACCTATCTGCACCTCACACACTTAGACCTATCTGCACCTCATATCCCACAAAGATAGGGGCAACTATCTTTCCCACTAGACTGAGCTTTGGAACCTAGACTCCTTCACTCTGTATTCTCAGAAGATAGCCTTAGACCTAGCTAGTAATTATATATACATGGCTACATGCAATTTCATTGGCTGCCAGGGGAAAGGAACTACATTTAAGTAAAGTTTGCTTCATCCAGCTAGATGTTGTCAGTTAATTTTCAAAAAGGTTGAAGTAAAGGAAAGTGAGAAACTATGTTCATACCCCTCAAACCCGCACAGGGAGGAAATGGGGGAAGCCAGGTTGGGGACTTGGTTTGTCTGACTCCAGAAACTACAGGTTTATATTCTGACTCCCCAAACAATATGGTTATTCCAGGATAGGAGAAAAACTAGAACTTTGCACTTGTGATCCCCAATCTGTTGTCTTTCACCTACACCAAGCTGCCTCACTCAGCTGCCTCTGTTGTTGTTTTCCCTTTATCCAAGGGGTCCAGTCAGTGTGACTCCGGGAAATAGAATTTTTGTCAGATTTTTCCTCTCAAGCACTGTAAATCTCATTGGGCTTCTGTGAGCAACTCACTAAACTCCACCGTCCCACTTAATTGTTAGTTTGGGGTGGAAACTGAACTCCTTTATGCCTTGTCTCGTTCTTCTGCAATCAATAAACGTCAAGGGTGTCCTTATCATGATTTGTAACAGAGAGGAACAAAATGTTTCTATAGGAGGAGGACTTCGGCTTGAAGTAGTTCTGAAATTCACCACTGGGGATACACTATTGTGTGTCAGATGATATAACACAGAAGTGGTTACAACTCCAATTATGTAGCACTTCTGCCTGCTTGGACTCTCAGCTCTGCCACTTTCTAAAGGTGTGACTTCCATATGTTACTACTTCAGCTTCTTACGCCCTTGTCAATAAGATAGGGAGATAATAGTACCTGATTCATACAGTTGTCACAAGCATTAAATGAGTGCATACATGCAAAGTACTTAAAAGAGTACCTGGCATATAATAATCACAATATAAGAATGTGTTAAATAAAACTAATATGTACCAAAAAAAAACCCAAGCCAAGAAGAATAGAGGAGGCTTGCTAAACTTAGTTTAGTTTACTCCAGGCTAAACTATTTGCTTATTTGTTTCATTTTGTCTTTGAAGTGTGATCTGGGTATTATTTGCTAAGGTTCTATAGTTGATTGATAGTTCTTTTTTAAATAATATTTGTAATATAGAACTAATGTTTTGGTTTCTTGCATAAGGTAATGAATTGTAAGTATACTTAATAATGAAAAGACACCAACTCTTTCATTATTGTAAAGGTATCCAAAACCATGCCATTTTCTACATTAGGCCAAATAATAAGTTGTCTGCTTTGTAATGGAAAGTATAGAAGACTGGGGATCCAAAGGATCATGTAACCATGAATGAGGTCAGTACCCTGAAATACTGAAGTACAGGTAGTGATAACCAGATGTAGACTAGGCAGCACGTGAATTTCTCAGGCAGGTCCACCAGCCACAGCATCAGCCCTTCCTGTTATTAAGTAGAATTGCATATCACTGGCAACAAGACCCTGGATTCCAGCCAGCCCAGCAATACTGAAGCCACACTCCTCCTAGCTCTGCTCTGCAGGGTGAGACGTTTGTGGATGATAAATGGAAGCAAGACACAAGGCAGGAGCCGCGGTAAGTAAAGCAAACTCAAACTTGGCAGGCAGATGAAATACTAAGCACATACCAAACACATCAGGCCACAGGGAAACAGTGAAAATTGCCACCAGAAAAAGTAGCCTATGAGACAAGATGGTCACATGTACATGACCACAGGCTAGTGTAAAAAAGTTCTGCTGATCGCTCATCTCCCTAGGTCTCTTGCCTACCTGTGAGCAGGGTGAGCAGTTTTGAATGACACAATTGTCATGTGACAATAATCAGTGTAATACGAGACTAACAAACAATGGTGTGTTGAATGCCAGTTTGCAGTTTTCAAATGCTGATTTTCTGTTTGCTGTTTCAATGTATTAATAGAAGGAAGTTGATGCAAAGCTATTTTTTGCATTTTTATTAATTCTTATATTCAAACATGGAGCAGATGCTATATACCTGTTGGATTTCTATGAGGTATAAGAGATAATTTAAGTGAGAAAATCTGTCATGATGTTAGACTCATGGCAGGTGCTTTATATATAATATTGCTCTTAATCTTTGATAATCTCCCTTGTTCTGAAATTGCCTACTTCTTTTTTTTTTTTTGAAGATTTTATTTATTTATTTGAGAGAGAGAAAAAGTGAGAGAGAGCATGAGAGGGGAGGTCAGAGGGAGAAGCAGACTCCCTGCGGAGCCAGGAGCCCCATGCTGGACTGGATTCCAGGACTCTGGGATCATGACCTGAGCCCAAGGCAGTTACTTAACCAACCCAGCCACCCAGGTGCTCCTGAAATTGCCTACTTCTGAAATTAACATTGCTACTCCAGCATTCTTTTGATTACAGTTAGCGTGACTTGTTTTTCTTCATCACTTAACTTTTAAACTATCTAAGTCTTTGTATTTAAAGTAAGTTTCTTATAGAAACAAACATTAGAATCTTGGTTTTTTTTTTTAATCCACTCTCAGAACCTGTCTTTTAACTGCTCTGTTTAAACTATTAGCCACTGAAGCAATTAGGGCTTATTGTTGGGTTAGTATCTACCTGCCTTTTCTCTTTGTTACATTCGTTCTTTGTATCTCTCTGCCCAACCCACTCTTTTTTTTTTATGCCTCCTCTGGTCTCGAAAAAGCATTTGAATGATTGTTTTATACAAATTAACTCATGATTATGAGCCTTGAGATTGATGTACAGAACCACATTCCCTTATCCTCAATTTCATAATTCAAAAAAAAGCTATAAAAATCAGGCTCTTAACAACTCATTTTCCAGCAAAACTTGACCCAATCTGAATTTATTTAGGGGCAAAACTTGATTCGAACTGACATCGCTATCCCATACAGTGTGAATATTCACGTTTTGTTAGAGAAAAAAATAATGTGATTGTTATTACATTAGTGCAGCCCAGTCTCCTTAGTGGTATTCTTCATGTACCATATTTCTTCCAAAGATGTGAAAAATCTGAAATACTGAAATACTTCTGGGTTCAAAGGGATTTTGGCCATGTGTAAGTATTTATAACCTTTCCCCTGGACCTTACTTCCTAGCTTTTAGTTTTGCTGATTAGGGTTTAAAGTGGAGCTGAAGAGCTCTAAACTGAGAAGTAGAAGTAACTACACTAGGAAGAGGAAAAACCAAAACAAATCCAAAAGTCGGAGAAGAGGGTGGGAGAGATAAAGGTTGGAGCTGTTGAAAGAACATAGGAGATGAATTTTGGAGCGAGCAGTGGTCACGGTGAATAGTTGTTGGGCACACAACTACATAAATAATATTTTTGGGAATTCCTTCAGGGTGTTACACTATGCAGCAACTTTAGGATAAGCTTATGTTGCTTTAAAGATTTGGCGAAAAGCAATTTCTGTTTTTAGGTGGCCTTTTTCTTTTATTTTTTAATGGACCTGGACCTAATGTAGACAAGTTTTATTTGGCTCACCCTTCTAAGCTACATTTTTCTTGAACACCTAGGACTCAATCAATCTCCTGCACAGAATTGTTGCTTAATGAGTTCCTTTAAATAATATTATAATAACCCTTATTGCATGAATGTAGTGCTTTTAAAAAGTTGTATAATGGGGGGGATTTTGTTTGGTTATTGGATCTCAAGTGCAGAGAATTGAGTTAACCATTGCTAAAAGTTAATAGCACACGTCATGACAAGTATTATAATGCTCTTTATTTATTTATTTACTGGTTCATTTACTCCCTCCTTTTATCCCTGACCATCTCTTTAATCCAACCTCCTCCACCTCATACTCTGTGTGTATGACCTGAGTTATGCTTGTAAAATACAGAACAATGTTGTATGTTCATCTATTCTTTATATGGCCGGTGTTTGTGATGTAGTCTACATTTTATCTGACGTCTTTTTTTTTTTCTGTTTCTTTTTTTAACTCATCTTTTTTAAGATGAGCCATGTGGTTATATGAACATATAGGATATTAGGATTTTAAAAATTATCTGCTTGGGGCGCCGGGCTGGCTGTTACTTAAGCATCTGACTCCGATTTTGGATCAGGTCATGATCTCAGGGTTGTGAGATCAAGCCCAGTATCGGGCTCTGCGCTGGGTATGGAGCCTGCTTGAGATCTCTCCCAGGGCGCCTGGGTGTCTCAGGCCATTAAGCATCTGCCTTCAGCTTAAGTCATGACCTCAGGGTCTTGGAATCAAGCCCCCAGTTGGGCTCTGTGCTCAATAGGGAGTCTGCTTGTCCCTCTGCTCCTCACCCCACTTGTGCTCTCCCTTTTTCTCTCTCAAATAAATAAATAAAATCTTTAAAAAAATAAGATTCTCTTTCTCACTCTCTCTAAACATATAACTATGTCAGAAAAAAAATTTTCAGTTTTCCTGCTGGTTTAAATTCCTAGTAAAGGGTTTGAAACTACTGATAAAACAAACTCCTTTCTCTCTTATAAGAAAATATTTCCCACAAAAAACGAGTTGCTATCCCTTTGTGACTTTTTAAATATAAGCATTTTGTGGAGCTAAGTTCTTCTGTGTAGCCAATATCATATGGCACTCTTGTAAATACTTCTCTCTGGTGATAACCTTCTCTCCAGAATGGCTGATCAGGTTTACACTCTTATCAGCAGAGCCCGAATGAGCTCAGCTTCCCCATCCTTAACCAATCTTGGTAGTTACTCACTTTTCCAGTTTTTGCCAGTCTGATTGATATAAAATGCCTTGCACTTTTCTCTAGTCACTAGTGAATTTACATACCTTTTATATGATCATCCCTTTGGGCTCCTCTTTCTGCACTTTCTTTTTCTAAATACTTTGCCCATTTTCTCCTGGGGTCACTGGGATTGTTGATTTGAAGGAGTTCCTAGCATATTCTGGATAACAACCCCCTTTATCAATTTTATATGCTGAATGTATCTTCTGCCAACGTAAGCTCCCTATCTTTATTTTTGCTTTGGGTATAACATCCTTCATTGAACAGAATATCTTAATTTTTCTGTGTAAGCTTGTATTCTTGGTTATGCTTTTTGAGTCATGTATAAGGCATACTTTTGTAACACTAAATCCAAAGATTAAACTAGGCAGTTAGTGATTCTCAGTATTGGTGTCCTCATTTGGAAAATCTGAGTTTGGGCTACATGCTTGTTAATCAGTGTTTCAAAGTTAAATTTCTAGAAAACTCTGCAGAATTTTATTATTAATCAGATCTGAGAACGTAGTTAAATGAAATAATATGGGTAAAGCATCTCTAATTCCTGTCCCACAGGAGGCATCATACTAAGTAGCTGTTACCATTATTACTATTAGGAGAGGTATTATTGGCCAGAAAGAGCCAAAGAAAGAAGGGACAGTGTGGGCTCATGAAAAATGATGGGCGTGATTTAGAGATGGCTATTTAATTTGTATTTTATCAGCAATCAAATGCTGATCAAATGAAATGTGCTTACTTTCTCTTTTAAAGATTTCTAAGTGGAAGATGACACAAAATCCAAATGGCAGCACTATAGATCCAACCATTTAGTGACAGCTAGATTGACAGCACAGTGGTCATCTTATATTGTCAATAAGCCAATAAAAGGATTCAGGGAGCCATCGGTGTTTTCAACTTGATTCGTGGTGACCCTCAGGTGGGCAATCTGACTTTTACCGGCCTTTTCAATGTGTGATTGAAGACTTCAGATTATTCCATGGCTCTGAATGATAGCCAAAATTTTGTTTTTGCCAGAAATACCCTGGGGTGGCCTACGGAGGGCCAAATATAAATGACTATCTTGTGTACAAAGAGAAAATTTTTCTCAGTGGGATATAGAAAGTATGACTCTGTGAGTTATTATATATGCACCATAAACTTCAAGTATCCCCATTCCTCGCCTCTTTCTCATTCCTGAAAATATAATTAATTCTTCCCAGCAGATAACCTATTTTCCTGAAGAGAGATGTGGTGCTCCTATAATGCTCATTAGCGTATTACTCATTTAGCAGGCCAACATTTACCGGCAGGAGTCATGGGATCTCTCTCTATTCCCCTAGATACCGAACACTCCCATCTTCATACCCAGTAGATACTTAAAAAAAATACTTGCTGACTTATCGATGATCTATGCTCTACTGTGGCAGTTTAACTACGGTCAAGTCCACGTTATTGTTATAGGGATGCTAGGAACACCGAGGGAGTGATGAACTTCTGGATAGAGTGAACAAAGAAAACCGCTGGTGCCCGTTTGGATGTTTGCAGTAAAAATGAGTTTTCTCTTGTCTCTCCATCAGTATCCACGTGCACACACCTGTGCCTTATGATGTTACAAGCGTGTTTTATTTCCTAAGTGTCTACCTGTGATGGGCGGGATACAGGAGTGTGGGGAGATGCCCTGAACCCCCACACCCCCTAAGATGTTATTGATGGTTGGCTCTTCCCATTTTCCAGATCCGTCTGCCCTTCACATAAAATCCGCAGCTGCTGACTGCAGGGCCTGTCACTGTTCCCCGTTCTGCCTTTTCATCACACAGTCAGCAGGACTTTTTTGCTCAATCAAACTTACCCAGATTCGGATTGTTCCGTTGGAGTGGTCTGGCGGCTGCTGCTCCTATTTCCCAGCGATTAACATAGACATTACAGTGCTCCAACCACTCGAAGACTGCAGCAACACAGTCATCCTGGACGGCAGCCACTTCGGGGAGATCTCAGACAGATGGCTGTTTGCAGAGGGCAGAGAATTTAACAGCAGTGCCTCTCCACACTGCGATGATGGATTTCCACCTCAGAGGAAGTAATGGGCACCAACCCCCCTGAGATTTCAGGATACTCATTCTCTGCCTTTCTACCCATATCCCATTCCTCAGCCTTGCAAACCGCAAGCAGATGCCAGCATTTTGGAAGCCTGAGAGGAGGGAGCTCCTACGATGACTGAAAAACACTGTATATATTCTGGGAGAAGGAGCCTGTCTCCAGGCAGACCCCAGCTCCGGCAGATAGCGGGTGTGTGATCCTAGAATTATATAACTTTGCTGAACTCCTTGTTTTTTTCATCTGTAAAATGGAGATGATGAATGTAACTCACCACATTTTGCAGATAACTGAATGAGCTGTTATATGGGTTACACAGAGCAGATTCCTGGCACTCAGTAGGTGTTCAGTAAATATGGGCTGCAGCAGAAAGCTATGCTGGGGCGGTGGCATGTTGCCTCTTCTACATCCTTTTTTAAAATTTCCTTTTCCTCCTTATTTATCAGTGACTACTTCTCCCACTGATTTATGGGTGTAAGTCTTCCGTATCAAATAGAGCTTCCTTTTAGATTTTTTTCCTTTTTAAGTGAAATTATAATAGACTATATACATAAAAAAAGCACCTAAATCCTAAGTTATAGCTTGATGAACTTTCACAAAGTGAAAAACCTGTGAAACCACCACCCAAATCTAAAAGAGACCACTAGGAGCACCTCCAGAAGCCCATTCCTGCCCCCCATCCAGGTCCTGTAAGACTCTGAAAATGCAATAGCAAGTGGGAATATACTTAACTTAAATTCAAAAGATCTTGAGAAACTTTGTACCAGGGACAAGTAATACATTATATGTCAAATGAATGTTTTTCCAGAAGAAAATCTACAGCCATAGTTTCCCCAACCGGTGTCTACCTCTGTCTTAGTATCCACGGTCAGCAGTGTTTCAACAATTGACCTGAGGACTACCACTCCAAAGAGTTCTTTTCTGACTTTCCAGAGTCCATATTCTTAGCTTTTCTTTTCTTTTTTCTTTTCTTCTCTTTTTTCTCTTCTTTTTCTTCTTTCTTTTCTTTTCTTTCTTTTTTTTTTTTAAGATTTTATTTATTTATTTGACAGAGAGAGAGAGAAAGCACAAGCAGGGGGAGCAGCAAGCAGAGAGAGAAGCAGGCTCCCTGAGCGGGTAGCCTGATATGGGACTGGATCCCATGACCCTGGGATCAGGACCTGAACCAAAGGCAACCGCTTAACTGACTGAACCACCCAGGAGTCCCTCTTGACTGTTTTTAAAAGATAAAACTCTGGTGCCTGGGTGGCTCAATCGATTCTGTGTCTGCCTTCTGCTCGGGTTATGATCCCAGGGGCCCCAGAGAATTGCTATTCTCTGTCCCGCATCAGGGTCCTTGCTCGGGGTGGGCGGGGGGATGATGACTGCTTGCTCCTCCCTTTGCCCCACCCCACATGCGTGCTTGCGTGCACGCTTTCTCTTTAAATAAATAAATACATAATATCTTTTAAAAATTAAATAAATAAATAATATGACTCTCTCTTCCATCTTTCCACAAACAATTCCATAAATGGTATCTTAGTTATAGGAAATTAATCCTTCAAGAAGCAATATAACCCACTGCTGGCCAAAAACGTTGGCTTAAGGGCATTCATTAGAGATGCATTGTGATGTGGCACTGTTAAATATTTCAGAAAAGAATTTAAGAATCTCTAACCATCAGGATTAATTTTTGAAAACAACTCTAAGATTTTTATGTGGTGTAATCTTGTTTTGGTGCAACCCTAGCAATTCAGTTCTACGCGCTGAATTACTCTGTAAGAGTGACTGAAAAAATTTAAATTTTAATTAATACTACAAGGCATACATTATTACCAGTTTGTTATCAAGCAAAGGTACATCACAAGATAAATTTGAATGTTCTAAAATTTGCATATTCATTGTCTGCATGTATATGCATATTTAAAGTACTTTAAAAATTAGATATTACCTTAATTATCATGCTTATGGTATTGTTTTTTTCTGTAAAAAACATTTTCTACTTCATGTAGGAAAAGATACATAAACTTACAAAAAATTCCCTATTTGACTTATAGCAAATTTTATACTATTCAAATCTGAATTAAGGAAGATTTATTATTTGACTGACCTTAAAAAATAGAAATATGAG
The DNA here is from genome assembly GCA_028646535.1 of Procyon lotor. NCBI lineage: Eukaryota > Metazoa > Chordata > Mammalia > Carnivora > Procyonidae > Procyon > Procyon lotor. The sequence continues at coordinate 106,508,741 of CM053603.1, read as the reverse complement.
AACTATGTGTCACTAGAAGGGAAGGCAGAAAAATGGAAGTAATTCCAGATATTTTAATGAAGGATTTCCAAGATATGATCTCAAACAAGTATATGAAAATAATGTGTTCAAAATCATCCAAGCCCTGAATCTCCTTGTTCCTGTATTTATAGCTTTTGAAAAATTGTATGTTCATGTGTTCCTTCTCACCTTGCAATTCTGGGATCTTCTAGATTGTTTTGTTATTTTAAATTTTTTAAAAATATTTTATTTATTTATTTGACAGAGGGAGAGAGATCACAAGTAGGCAGAGAGGCAGGCAGAGGAAGAGGGGGAAGCAGGCTCCCCGCTGAGCAGAGAGCCCAATGAGGGCCTGGATCCCAGGACCCTGAGATCATGACCTGAGCCGAAGGCAGAGGCTTTAACCCACTGAGCCACCCAGGTACTCTTCTAGATTGTTTTAAGTCACTATAACAAACATATGTTAAAATTCAACTCAGCCCCAGAGCAAAATGCTGTGTACAACAAAGTGAATAAACAGAGGGAGATGCTTTACTAGGGTTGAGGAGAGACATGAGCTGCCCACCTGACTGGCTGTCAGGGAGCACTTGACATTAAAGGAGACCTATTATCCGAAGTGCAAATCAACCAAGCATTCATCAGGAAACCCAGGGAGAAAATGGAGCATCAGAAATTTGTCAAAGGTGGCAGAGATCTCCACTACTTACTAACCATCTGCAGAATACCAAGCAACGGAGCCTATAGAAGAGGAAAGTGGCCGGGGAGGCTCCCTTCAGACTTGGGCCCACGAACCCAGATCGGGAATCTCACTCCCATGTCTGCCTGCAGGCATTGCTCTTGAAAGAGGATATTCAAAGACCCATCACCACAGGGAGCTGGCAATTGCCCTTTCCAGAATCTCCTTCAACCTAGACACTCTTGTTTGCAAGTGACTGAAACCCGACTCAAACTACTGCCTGCAAAAAGGGAATACATTATTTCAGGTAATAAAATTAAAAGAAAAGCTGGACTCAGAGATCAGGAACCAGAAATGTGATGACCATTGAATCTTTCTCCTTTTCCTAAACTCCCCGTCAGTCTCTCTCGTGCCCACTCTCTTTCTCTTCCTCTCCCTGTCTTTCTCTCCCAGCTTTTCTCTGCATGCAGATTTTTTCTCTCAGATCTGCTTTATCCACAAGGCTAGAACCATCATGGCTGGTAGTTCCCAGGTGTGCATTTTCACTTGAATGATGTGAAGAACTGTCTTCTCTTGGTTTCTATCACATTGCTTCCAAGATTATTATATTTTGTGGAATAGCCAAGTTAAAATTAAAATATGCATATAGGTATTTTTAGAAAACCAAGGAAGAATTTCTATCATATCACTTTCTGCAGAAGAGAAAAAACACAACAAAACTTTCTTCTACCGACACCATTATTTCATTAAACAAAGAGATATTTCTAACTTGAAAAGGGGGAGAGTTTTGTAATCTCATAATAAGGGACAGTTTTTTAAATTGAATATATTTAGCTTTATGGAAACTTTACTACAGTGCCCTTACTTTTTTTTCATTTCATCCATGAATGCATAATCACTGACCAGCATCAGTGCTTGCAAATCACTGCTCAGAGACACCAGGAGATAGAGATTACTGCCATGGGACTTGCAGCGTGCACGTATTTCTCTCTCCACACAATCTTGTTTTAAGTTTCTTGTCTTCACCATGGCCCAGTCTTCTCAACTCACTAGCTACTAGAGACCAGAGCCAAGAGAGGTTCACCAAAAGGAATAAATCAAGGCAAAAGAACAACAGAGGGGCAACATTTGGGTAAAGAGATATACTCAGTGGCAAAAATCAGTTATGGGAAAGTAATGGAGCTCAAAGGGGATCAGGATATGATACCCCAAAATAGGCCATTTTCACAGTTTTATTTTGAACTGAAGGCAGTTGAGTTCCTGAATTCACTTGTCCGCCTAAAAGTAGAGCTTTCAAAAGAATTAAATTGTCATAAATCCCTTGCCCTGAAGCAGGTCATAGAAAAGGCAGGTGCTGAGAGGCCTCTCTGACCTCCTCTTTGTCCCCTGAAGCAGGACAGAAGACCCTCAAGGGGTCCCTCTCTAAAGGTGCCCCCCTTAGACTCATTGGAAAGGAGCATGCTATTTCCAAAGTTGGTAGAAGTCCAGAGGAATCCAAAGGAACAAGCCCCGCTGTTATCCCTGGTGGATTGCCCTTAGCTCCTACCTTCTGTCTTATCACGGTTTTCCATGACTTTCCACTCTTCATCAAATCTGGAATAAAAATGCTCAAGCTAACCGTTTCTTCAGGTCTTGATTTCCTCATGAAGGCTCTTGTGTCACGTTAAACTTACATTAAATAAATGTGTATGCTTTTCTCCTGCTAATCTGTCTTTGTCAGTTTAATTTGCAGACGCACCCTGGGACCATAAGAGGAAAATACATTCCTCCCTACATGTGCTTCATCTCTTTCTGGAGTATGTACTTTGAATCCTCTCTTGTCTCAATCAGTAAAGAGTCTCAATAAGTGAAAAATGGCCACACCCTTAAATCTTGGTGTTTAGCCCCCATTAAAGGATACAAAATTACTTTTGAATTCCAAATATTCATGTAAAGATACATATGCTAATTTGCTGGCATTTTTTCTAATTGCATTTTACCCATCCCTCCATATTTTCATAAGCATAATGAGGTCTTTAAACTGAGTTTTTATCCTCTGCTTAAGAGCATAACCCAAGCTGCTACACTGAAATATATTCAGTCATTCAACAACAAGCCAACCTTTCAAATTAGCATTTGCATTAGTGAATGACTCAGATATAATATAAAATTAATCCTTTACAAATTTATACAGGCTTCCTCAAACTGTTACTGTAATAGATTTCCTTATGAAAGCACATTTAATTACATCTTTTAGGAAGAGTAGTCCATCAAGACCTAGACATCAATGTCTAAAGAATTAGGTAAAATTCCATTTCTAATGAGAAAAAAAATTAAAAAGTAAAAATAAAACAATACCAAGATTATTTACATAATTTCCAATCTTTAAAAAGAGCTGGTACAGATTCCCATCAATCACTTGGCGTCATTTTTGGCAGGAAAAAAAATTTGTCCTTCCAAGGCAACACAGCTTTTGCTCAAACCTCGAGTTAAATTTTTTCTCTTTGACCAAAAAATCACATCATATTCATTTTACTTCCTCGAGCATTTATTACAGAAAGAATCAATTAACAGTAAAGTTAATTACAAACTATAAAATTGCTAATTGAGACAAATTACACATGATGGCTTTGCAATTTGGATAAGTGACAGGTTCAGATGGATGTGTGACCTACAAACTTATGTTATCCAAGATATTTGTCTTTTTAACAAAAATTTCAAAAGGATATGTGCATTAAAATACCAGAGGAACAGAAGACACAATAAGCCACAATAACACAATATATTATAGCACAAAATTCAGTAACAGGAAGTCTCTAACCTAGAAGCTTTATTACTTCAAGTTTTAGGAGCAAGCCACTGAACATTGTTAAACTTGTCATATACAATCTAGTGACAAAGACCCTGAGGGTTGAGTTACAGTGAGAATCAAAGTTTATTGTTCGAATGGTTTCTATTATGCTTTCTATTCACCAGTTACTGTTATGTTATCAATCATTTGCTTTAGCGCATAACTATGTAAACAGTTTAAATCAAATACTAAAAGAAAAAAGCTCTTTGGAGTTTTTTGTCTTTTTTTAAAATAATTTTTTAAAAACTTATTTGAGAGAGAGCATGTGCACACAGTGGGGGAGGGACAGAGGGAGAGGAAGAAAAGCTGACTCCCCACTGAGTGAGAAACCCAACCTGGGACTGGATCCCAGGACCCAGAGATCATGACCTGAGTGAAATCAAGAGCGAGACACTTAACTGACTGAGCCACCCAGGCACCCCTGGAGATTTTTTCTTTGTGAAAACTAACTTTTCCCATTATGAAGTGACACATATTCATGTTAGAAACCCAAATAAGTAAGAAGAAAAACACCAGTCACCGATAATGCGATGATCATAGAGATTGGTACGGTTTGTAGTCATTTTAGAATGGAAGAGATTGGTGACTTTCACTGTGAAGAGACTGGTGCCTTTCTGTTTACCTAGTATATTTGCAGTTTTGGAAGTGTTTGCTTGCAAAAGAAGAGTATCATACTATACATATAATTTTGTAAATTACTTGTATAACATAAAGATATATTGGTAACACATTTCTTTGCTTAAACTCAATAATATATTTTTATTACTGCTTGTATATATGGTGTTATTGAATATATGATTTAATTAAGACTATTTTTATGATATTTGGAAGTTTCCTATTTTGAAACTATAAACAGCATGCACGATGGCCATCATCCTTTTAACTAACATTTGCTTATATTTAGGGCTATTTTTCAGTTTTTCTTTCTTATATTCCAAAATAAATATGTAACATTAAATTACATTTATTAATTAAATTTATTAATTAAATATATTTATTATATTTAATATATAATATTAATTATATAAAATATATATTATATTATAAATAAATATTAAATATATTAAATAAATTAATATTAATATATTATGTATTAAATATATATTATATATTATATAATATAATAAATATATAATATATATTATATTACATATATATAAATATATTATATTTATATATAAATTATATTATATATAATTTATATAATTAAATTATATTATATTATATATAATTTATATAATTAAATATATTATATTTATATATATTAAATTATAATATAAATATTATAATTTATAATACATATTATATATTATATATAAATTATATATATTATATATTATAATTATATATATTATATTATATATATAATATAATATATATTATATATTTATTATATTATATAAATTAAATAATTAATTAAATTTATTCCAAAATAAATTCATATCTATTTTTATTGGTTTGGTCCTATCTTTAAAAAATATGATATTAATGTTAATATATACATGTACACACACATGCATACAAACACACAATCCACACTGTATAGGATCTAAACTATACTCTGGAGTATTTGGCTACTTTAATTAAAGGTAATACTCAATTCTCTATTTCCTAGTCTGAATATTAAGTTGTAGAGGAAAATTAAAAGGGGGGGAAACCAATCAACATCACTTGACTATTTCATAGATTCAAATGGAGAACCCTGTGTATGTCCTCAAAAGCAGTTTTATTTTTATTTTAAGAATGTTTCTAGATGAAGCTATGGACTCTCATGGCTTGAGACATCATGTAGAACCTTCTAAATAAATCCATTCTAAATGACTACAAACTTTACCAATCTCTATGATTCTGCTAAAGAGACAACTCATATGAATGGTTCTCAACCAAGCAGAAAACTTTGACAGTCTGTCAAAGAAATGATTTGTTATACACATTCCAGAGATTAAATATACATATCTGCATCATGAATCTGATTTAGAATAAAATGCCCATGGAACAACCCTGTTTTCTGTTGAAGTCCTCGACAACATTGAAGAATAAACAGCTTTTCAAAAAATAAAATAAATAGCTCTAGACCTAACATTAGCTGAAAGAAGTGTGGAAAAACAATCTAAATAATGTATTTACACTCTGAGTCCATGATCTATTCATCTATCAACTAAATTTGTCCTACAGTTTTCAAGGCCCCTGACAATAGAGTAGCAGATGATAGGGTTCAGGACATGCTACTCCCAAATCTGGCAATTTGGCACATTGAATATTTTAAGCTGGAGAAATTTGAGAAAGGGCATGTACAGAAGGGACTTTCTGATTTTTCCATGAAGTGGATTATAAAACTCTCATGTGAGAAGGGCCCTCTCTGACCCAAAGAAAAGGAGCATCCTTACCTCCAACACATGAGGAGGAATCTGAACAAACAGGCCTTGTTCTTTTCTTCAGTTTACTACTTAGCTTATACCCTTTTCATCTTACCACATTTTCTATGACTCTCCATTCTTCATCAAAACTAGCAAGAAAACACTCAAGTCAACAACTTCTTTGGGTCTTCATTTCCTTAAGAAGGCTCCCATGTCATATAAAACTTATATTAAAAAGGGGCGCCTGGGTGGCTCAGTCGTTAGGCAGCTGCCTTCGGCCCAGGTCAGATCCCAGGGGTCTGGGATCGAGCCCCGCATCGGGCTCTCTGCTCTGCGGGAAGCCTGCTTCTCCCGCTACCATTCCCTCTGCTTGTGTCCCCTCTCTCGCTGTGTTTCTCTCTGTCAAATAAATAAAATCTTTAAAAAAAAAAAAAATAAATAAATAAATGAACATGTATGCTTTTTTTTGCATCTGTCTTTCTTTTGTTAGAGGGTCTATGCCAGGAAACTAAAAGGGTGAAGTAAAATTTTTCCTCCCCCTGTATAGCCTTGTAAGAGTTAGTTAATTCTTGACTGGATTTTGTTTCATACACAGGTCTTCTTCCTCTAATGTTACTATTCTGTTATCAAGAGCTGCATCTTCTGTCCCCCAGATCCTATCAAGCCATTTCTCATTCCCTTATATTAAAATAAGTCATTTGCTAATAATGTGCCGGCTCCACTTCCTTTATCCTTCCCTTCTCTGCTCCCATCCCAACCCAGCTCAATGCCCCTGGCAAAATAAGACTCTCAGTGGTATTCTTCCCCAGTGGCCTGGGAATTTCTACTGTTCTTTGTGAGGAAGTCATCTTGACTGCTGTGTGGCTTCAGGTATGTCCTCCTCTCTTGCTGAGCCCTAAAGTGGGGGATATTCTTTATAGCTTTCAATGCCCAAACCAGCAGCTCCATTATTAGTATCCACAGAGAATGCTGCCATTTTTTTCTGGCATCTGCTCTGTCTGCTGATGCCCAATAGTGAGGATGCTGGTGTCTATGCCAACATAACCAACTCTAGTCGCAGTTGCCAACTCCAGTCTTGTATACTCAATGTTCCATGGTCATTTTAATGAGACAGCTCTTTTTGGGACTTACTCTTTCATTACCGTGCTGTGGTGAATAAGACATGACTCCACAGGGAACTGGTTGTAACGGTCTGAGTTGTGCTTGGACTAGTACCCTTGGAGTCTGTCCCATATACGTCTAAACCCTTTTACTTTAGGGTAAGTTATAACCCAGAAGTTTCGCTGACTCTCACTCTCCAGGTCCTCTGACAAACCTACATTTCTAAGTTTCTGATGATGTCTTAAACTTAAGAAAAATACAATTTAAGTTCAAATTGGAGCATCTGCTACTTATACAGTTGTTGGTCATTATTCAGAACTCTTAGGGACATATTACTGCAGCTCAATACTGTATTCTAATGCCTGGAAGGTGAGGGATGCTGCTGCTTTATATAGCATTCGGTCTCATGGTCACATCTGCTATTCCTTCCAGGCTGCTTTAGCCTTTCAGACATTATTCTCTCCTGTTTTCCTATATCTTGCCAGCCCTTTGATGATCATTCTCAGTCATCCTTTCCTCTTCCTCTTTCAAAATTTTCTGTTCTCTTTTATTTTCTTTATTCTAACTCTGCATGTGCTTTCTTAGTGGTTTGTGAACAAGTGTCACTTATGTTGTGCTACTTATACACTAAAATCACTAGATGAAGACTCAAAGAACCCAAGTTTCAGTTCTTTTCATCTGTTATCTGGTGTAATGACCTTGGATAAGCTACATAACCTCTCCTGTCTTCTGTTTTCTCACTTGTACAATGTGAGCTGTTGGATAGATAAAAACTAGGTACCTTTAAAATCTGTAGTTATATTGAGTTTATCATTAAATATTCAAATATTTTTATATATAGCATGTAATTTGATAATAATTCCATAAGAATATATGTGCTATTTCTAAACTGATGGTATAAAATTAAAATAATAGCTTAACATATTTTCATCTTAAGAACTATAGGAATAAAGAGCAAACTTGTAGTTTATAACAATAAAACTGCCACTTTGAGACACAGAATAAATAAGATTATGCTTTTGTCCCTGCGAGAAGTACTCAAATATGTGAGTTGGTGGAAATTTTCTTCAGCTACCCAGTTTGTTCGCCAACCTTGTCCCAATTTACTAGTTTCGCTGTCACCACTGCTCTGATAGACTTGGAAATGAACTCCCTTTTACTACCCTTCCCTCAAGAATACTGATCACCATTTATTAAACCTCTACTCAGGGTTAGGTACTGTGCCAAGTGCTTTACATGTTATCTCACTTGATTGCCATGACAAGCTTAAGAGGTAAGTTAATACCTTCATTTTATAGATGAACAAACAGAGGGTCTTGCTCTGGGGCATAACACTTGGGAACTAGGATTCAAAATCCTACCTTGTTTGTCTGGCTCCAAAAGCTCTATCTTTCATGACATTAAGAGATTAAGGAATGGAATACCACATGATCTCTCTCCTCTGGAAAATAATAATATAATGAGTGAAGGTAAAGAGTGAAATGCAATCATATGGGGATACAGTAATAAATATTTAATAAAAGTATGCACCAAGTGTATCAGGTGAGGGGTAGGTTATTTCTTCTTAAAGTGGTAATATTTAAATAAGGCCTTGACTAGTAAGTAGATTGTTGACAGATGGTAAAAAGGGAGAAATGATACAGATGGGTTCAAGGACAAGCAATTGCCAGATGTAACTTAAGCTTAAACAAAACCTGGGGAAATCTGAAAAGGTAGGTTGAGATGATATAGTAAAAAAGTATAGTATGTCAGTAAGTACGGTGTTTATGATGTAGGACAAAAATAATAAATCATATGTTTACACATTTACATAGAACAATGTGGTTTACCTATTCTTTCTTTCTCTCTTTCCTTTCTTTCTCTTTCTTTCTCTCTTTCTTCCTTTCTTCCTTTCTTTTTCTTTATTTATTTTAGAGAGAGAGTGCGCTGGGCCCACAAGTAGGGGGAGGGGCAGTGGGAGAGGGAGAAGGACGAAGCAGACCCCAGGTTAAGTGCAGAGCCTGATGCATGGATGATCTCAACCTGAGATCATGATCTGAGCTGAAACCAAGAGTTGGATACTTAACCAACTGAGCCACCCAGGTGCCCCTGGCTTACCTATTCTAAGATATTTCAGTGTTATTTTAATTAATTTATTTTTTTTTACATTTTCCATGGGGCTTGGGTTGCTTTCAATTTTGAGAAGCAGTGTTAACTATCTTGTTAACTTTTTAATACTTTTAAGATCTTTGACAAAGTTTCATTTCGCTTAAAACACGTAGCAGTATCAGCCCTATCATTAGAAAATACTAAACACTAGTTCAAGATGAGAACAGAAAAAATGGATGATTTCTCTGTCTTAAAGAATGTATTTGAAGCATCACATGCTCTTGAATTCTGTCTTTTAGTGTGGAATTTTAAGTTATATTCGATTACCAATAATATTAAACAACTGTTAGATGACCTTATAGCTAATTAGAAGTTCACATGATTGTATTGAATTTAATATTCCTAAAGATAAACTCATTCACTGATAAAATTGCTACTGAGTTGCTAAAATACTATTATCTTAACATTTTTGAAAATGATTTCAGCCAATTTTGAACATATTGGTCTTAAATTCATCTGTGTTGTTATTTTGAGGGAAAAGAGGTATCTGCATATCATACAGCATTAGAAATTTCAAATTCTTCATAATAAAATACTGACAGTGCAAGGACTGCTGGAAGTAAAGAGTTTATTCAAGAACACTCAAAATCCCAAGTACCTTTTATCATCCCCGCCCCAAATACACCTAACTAAGAATTGGACTCATTCAATATGCACTGCTTTGTGGAAAATCTGGAGGAGTTATTTGAAACACTTCACCTGTCATGTGCATCACAATTTAAACCTATTCTCATTTCTGAATTTAGTATCCTCTCACATTTTTGCAAAAAGCTTCTCTTTATATTTGAAGACGACAATTTTGATGCATTTACTGCCCATGTATAAGTATCAATACATCACCTGCTTTCCCTTCTCACTATCTGATTCACTTTCACTGATCTAATCTAAACTTTGTGCTCTATTTGGTAACTTGCCATTGAAGATTGAGGCACCCCAAAATATTCCACTTTGGCCTATGGATTATTTTGAACTGAAAGCAATGGAGAAAAAGTAGATACCAAAAAAAAAAAAGGTTTTCTCCCTCCTCCATTTGCCTAAAAATAGGGTGTACATTTACATCTAAAAGCAGATGTCTTTCCTCCCCTCTCTACCAAGGACAAAAATTAGTCCCCAGAGAAAACTTTAGACCCCATCAGCTTGGAGAAGGAACCAGAGGAATTTACATGACAATCTTTACTAATTAGCTTTTATCTCTGCCCTTTGAATCAGAAAACTGCTTTGCTTTGTCCTGTCATTTCTCCATAAATATTCCTTTCTTTGTTGAAGATGTTGTACAAAGTGGATTCTAAACCACCCAAAACAGTTACTCACTTTTCCCTGGCCATATCCCATGTATTCATGTATACTTGTTAATCAACTTGTTTATTTTTCTCTTGTTAATCTTTCTTTTATTACAGGGGTTTCAACTAAGAGCTCAGAAATGTAATGGTAAATTGTTTCCTCCTCTACAAAGCATATCAAAAATCTTCAAGACTGAAGAAGAATGCTTAATTAATTGTTAATCGTTATACCCAAATCTAGCATATCTACCACATCCCTTGAAAATGGTACCTATAATTTCAACCTATTTATAAAAAAAATTATTAAACATTACAAAGACATCTAAAAGGGAGTAGACCATCTGTTGGTAAGTCTAGGGCTGAGATAAGTCTTAGGGCTGAGCTATGACCAAAGTTTGACCCTAGTTTCTTTTAAGCTATGATGGTGAAGCTAGAATTGCAAATCTTTAAGTAGTTGACTTCGAAGTTAAGAAGCTGAGGCAAGGACTGTGGGAAGAAATGGAGAATTCCTTCACTGGAGGAAAAATGGTAAATAGGATATGGACTGGACCAAAGACATGTGGTAGTGTCTGTCAGGAATGCGTGATAAAGGATGCTTTGTTACATTCTGCTAATTGGTCTGACAGATGCTGAGGATAAGAGCAGGTTCCCTCTGAATAGGAAAAGGTATTTCCTTGGAAACCCAAAGATTTCCCAGACATTCATACTGAAAAGAGAGAAAGAGATTAAAGGATTGAAAATAACTAGAGAAATGGGCCTCATGGAGAATGGATTTGGGGTAAATTCTTTTTCTCTCTACCGGACAATAGGGAGATGCAGGCTTGGTATTCCCAGAGGCTGGGGTGTAGATAAGATAGGGAAGTGGCGAGGGGCACCTTGGGTGTACAGGGCTCTACCAAGCACAAGTTCAGCAGGACAAACTAACAGTCATAATGACCTGAGGTGGGAGGGAGAGGAAGAAAACTTGAGCAAGTTCTCAGAGTTTATACCAGATGGCTCCTTGGGGGCTCAGAGAAACACTGAATGATGCTTTGAAGAGCTTTTGTCTGACATCTATCAAAATTTGGCATTTAAAGGAAGTGCCATCTCACTTTATAGTCATAGTCTGAAAAGGTCTGGAAATCATTAGAACCTACTCTATACCATAAAATTGCAGTTTTTCTTATGTGACAAAATACAGGGTCCGGGGGAGAAGAGATCTTTTTAGGTTTTGTTCGCTGAAGTAATCTGTGCTTAGACCAGTGTCTGGATCAATATAGGTTTCAATGAATATTGTTGAATATGTGTTATTTTATTTCGCCTTTACAATAACTCTGAAAAGAGGTATTAGAATCCCAATTTTGCTGATGAGGAAATAAGACCCGGAGAAGGTAACAGAACTGCCAAGGCCCTATGGTTTCAGAGAGAGAGAGAGAAGTAGTGTAGACTTGAATCTGAGTCTCTTCATTTGCACACAGCTACAACTATTTCATTTCAGCATAGTTTTGGATCCAAGAAACATAAACTAAAACTTTGACAATAAATAGAAGCTTTCAACTACAAAACTAGTTTGCATTTTGTGTTTATAGCTACTGTTCTGAATTGAAACTCTGAACACAGACACTTTTTTTTTTTCTTCTTAGGGGTACACCAAGGAAATTAAAATAAATGGGCCACATTCACTAATGTGAAATTGAAACCATTTTCCCTCTAGTCAGTTAAAAAATGAAGGCACATTATACAATACAGCAAACTAGGATGGCCAAAGGAGGAGAAAAGCCAACAAACACTAAAGCCAATTTATTATTCCAATAAATGTCAGGGTAGTAATTGTGTGGGATGTGGATTAATACTGAAAAGAATGGATTTGTGTCATTCTTGAAATATAAATATGAATGCTTTTACCACTGAGTTAATAAAAGTATGTTGTCCGCAGTGACTGGTAATTGATGTGAAATAGTTACCTTTACTTTATCCTGTAAATGGCAGAAACAAAGCTTCCACTGAGGAGGCCATTCACACGTAAATTGTATTTAATGGTTTCCTGTTAATGTGTTCTATTTTTATAATGAAAGTCTAGCCAAATTATAGGAGATGCTCTTAACTCCTTTATTGCTATCAAATTGAGCAGTAATTGAATCAGGCAAGAAATCCCTTTTTGACCTTGAAGGCTGAGATTCAGATTTTACCTACTTGTCCCATGATCAAATCTGAGAAAGACAAGGCATTAATTTTTCTAGCCTTTTATATTTTTTTACACTAACCTACTGGCACTACCTAAAATGCTTCTGAACGGAAAATACAATGAATCATCAACAAATTCATCTATTTGCATAACAGAAGCAAGAAATTTTGAGGAATCCCAACTGTAATTTATAAATTCAAGTTTTTCATGTAACATTTTCCTCCTATAAAAGGTTTAAGTAATAAGCAGTTCAAACATTATGCAAAATCCGATAGAAAGATTGTGACTACGTGTGGGAAGAAATGTGGTGTAAGGGACAGATAATACTAAGTGTAGATGCCTTAATAGAATTATTCCTAAAATATTTAAATGACAATTAATTCAAATGAAGCATTTTATGCCTTTGTATTATGCTGTAAATTTTTAAAAAACCAAATATTTTGAAAAACAATGTCAGTATGTGGGCTGAACATGTTGAAAAGACATTCCCTTTGTATAACTTTAGTGATTTTCGGGAGAACATGATTTACATACAATTGGCAAATTACAAGCTACATTAGACAGATCTATCCTCATTTTAAAAAAGCAAATAGCTAATTGTATTCATGCTCATTTGAACTTCAAAGACTGAATTGGCCCTAAGTATCACAGAATTTGTTTTCAAGGTATTAGGTTTTGATTACAATTTTTTTTTTTTTTGCAGTTCTGTTTTTTTTTTAGCCATCTTTAAAGCTGCCATTCCAGCTTTCCTATGATACCCATAAAAAAGTTGATTTAGTGGGGAAGTAGTTCCTCATTAACTTCCATAGAAGTGTTCAAATTCCTCTAAGGTCCTTTGTGATCCCAACTTCCTCTAACCCACCAGGTATCTTCATGTAGCATCACCCAGATCTATGCCCTGTCCTGTCCACATGGTCCCATCTCTCTGACCTCACCTGAGTCACAAATATCCTCTGTCTATGAAACTCATCTTCCATGCTCAGCTGAGCCACTGCCCTCTTGATGAAGAACTCTCAGGCCTCCCTTCTGTGGCTTGTTAGACTTAATCACTCCCACGTTCCTCTATTCTTTTATGGAACTCAGTTTACAAATACTACTTTTATTTAACCTAGATATTTAGAAATTTCTGATTCTACTCATTACCAACTAGATAATAAGATTCCTAAAAAAGTGAACTATGTATACTTAAGTGGTTAAGAGTTTGGGCTCAGATTTGCAACAACATGGATGGAAATGGAGGGTATTATGCTAAGCGAAATAAGTCAGTCAGAGAAAGACAATTATCACATGATCTCTCTGATATGAAGAATTTGAGAGGCAGGGTGGGAGGGTCGTTGGGGGGTCGGGGAGAGAAACGAAACAGGATGGGATGGGGAAGAAGGAACCATAAGAGACTCCTAGACTGATGAAAAGAACTAAGGGTGGCTGGGAGGTTGGGGGGTAGGGATAAGGTGGCTGGGTTGTGGACATTGGGGAGGGTATGTGCTATGGTAAGTGCTGTGAAATGTGTAAGCCTGATGATTCACAGACATGTACCCTGGGGCAAATAATACATTATATGTTAATAAAAATTAAATTAAAAAAAAAAGAGTTTGGGCTCAGAAGTCAGAGACCGTGATTCATGCTACAATTCCACCAATTTCTGACTGAGCAAATATGATAGTTATGTAACCTGTAACCTCTCTAAGCTTTTTTCTTTTCTACTACGAAATTATAGCACGTTATCTCTCAGGTTTTGTAAAAATTTAAAGAAATCATGCATCTTGTAATGCACGCAACGTGGTGACTGGAACATAATAAATACCACTATCTGTTAGATATTTTATTTTAAAGATTTTACTTATCTATTTGAGAGAGAGAGAAAGAGAGAGAGAGACAGTGAGAGGGCGGGAAAAGGCATAGAGAGAGAGAAGATCCCAGACATATTCCACACAGAGTGAGGAGCCTGACATGGGGCTTAATCTCACGATTCTGAGGTCATGACCTGAGCCAAAACCAAGAGTCTGACGCTTAACAAACTAAGCCACACAGGTGCCTCTGATAGATTTTTAATGAATAATTATTTAGTATCTTTCATAGTTGAACATAGTAACGCAGGACAGATGAATAACTGAATGAATTAATAAAATTAAGTCAATGAAGAAGAAAAGGCTTTAATTTAAAAAGGGATTTTCAACTCTTCCTAAGAAACACTGTCTGAACATCTAAAACTGTGAATGGACCCTAAGTTTTATGAAGAAAATTTGTTTCCTCATTTGGTAGGTGATTATATGGGGAAGGTATATCCTTGCTCTCCTTGTCTGATATCAATCTGTATTTCTCCCTAACTCTACAAAGCACCATTTGTATCATGGAATGAAGATCAGCATTTTGTACACAGTTGGAACATACTCTCCTCTCCTAATGATGGGCATGCCTGTGTAAATAACTCTGAGTGCCTGCCTGAAGAGCCAAGAGTGAATCACTTTTGCCGTGGGGTTAGGAAAAGAGCATAGATGAGGAGTAAACAGAAGAAAACAGAGGGAGGAAAAATGTTGGGGTAGGAAGCAAGGGGAATTTATGATTTTTCTCTACTTCTCTTGATTTTCACATTTTTAAAAAGATTTAATTTATTTATTTGAGAGAGAGCACCAGCAGAAGCAGGGCAGGGGCTGGGGGGTGGAGATTTAAGGACAGAATGAGAGGGAGAAGCAGACTTCCTGCTGAGCAGGAAGCCTGCTGCAGGGCTCAATCCCAGGACCCTGAGATCATGACCTGAACGGAAGGCAGAGGCTTTAACCCACTGAGCCACCCAGGCACCCCTTGAGTGCCCTTTTCTTATAAGATCACCAGTTCTATCAAATTAGGGCCCCATCCTAATGACTTCATCTTAATTTAATGACCTCTTTGAAAGACCTAGCTCCAAATACACTCATATTCTCAGATACTGGGAGTTAGGGTTTCAACATATGAATTTTAGGAGGAATATAATTCAGTCCATAACAAGGGGAATAGACCAAAAACAGTAGAGGCTGACTGGCAACTGGAAAGAACTAAAAATCTGTGATCAAGAGAAGGACACACAATTAGAACACATGATTTAGATAGATCATGTCTGTGTGTGAGATCTGTAGGACCAGGAGAAATTGGACAGATGTTTTCAAATACAGGCAGCCAATGACCTGATTAAAGAATGCCACTGGGGGTGGAGGGCATACATATGGGAGGAAATGTGAGACAGAAAAAATAATGAAAACAAAACTATAACTGATTTTGTTTTTGTGTCTATATACCAATGGCCACAAAAAGTTTAGGATCTTGAAGAGGATAAAAATAGAAGTTTCAAAAATAGAATACAGTCTAGAGAAGTAGAAAGAGCTCCTGGAGCAAGCTATGAATTAGAGAAGGGAGCTTTTACAATGTCAGTAGGGTCTTTAAAACTGGGTATTGGGCAAACAAGAGCAAGTTCTGAGAAAGGTCATTAGGTTTGGTAAGCAGGAAAATATTGATAATCTTATCAGTCTAGAAGAGAGCCGGTATGGGTTATGGAGGAGATGAAGGAGGCGACTGGCAAGGAAGGTTGATTGAACAGCACAGGGGAGTATGAAAACAAGGTCTTACATATAGTCGAAAATACAATAAGTTAACTTTTATTGAGTCACTTAATTTTTACAACACCTCACGAGGTAAAAACTACTATAATCTTCAATATACAGATGTAGAAAATATGACATCTAGGTAAAATATCATATTTAATGTTACCTACCTAGTAAATCAAAAAGCTAGATCTGACCCAGGCATCTAATTCCATGATACACGTATTTCACTGTTGTTTTGTTTCTTTATATAAATTTGCTTGATGGTAAAAAGAAATTCATTTTGGGTGGCAATTCAAGCATGAGCAATATCGTATGGACAAGACTTAGCAAGGCATGTGTTTGTGTGTGTAGAGCTGGGAGATGTGTACACTGAGATCAGCACAAATGCAGCAGGGGGCTTATGTGAGTGCTCATCAGAAGATATAAAACAGGAGCAAGTTGAAGGAAAAGGTATAGTTTATATATTTGGACTTTGCAATATGAGTCATTTCCTAAGTGAAAGCGTTATATATGTTAAACTTCATTGGTACATTCATTCAACAAATATTTATTGAACCTCTACTACATTCTAGGCACTAAGGCTAGAATCTAAAGATACAATGGGAAATAAAATACAGAACTGGTCCCAGAATTGGTACCAGAACTTATGGATTTTCCATCTAGAAACACTTTCAGGGACCATCAGCAATTTGATAAAGGATCTTATTTGATATGGAAGGTCATAAATTATAATAAAACTACCTTCATCATTAATGGGACATACAATTCAGGGAAAGTCATCACACCTCTGATATCCCCGTTTGTCCATCAATGAACTAGAGATCAAATTATAACAGACTTTATATCTTTGAATAAAAGGTACATTGGAGAGATGAAGCAATATTAATAAATGAAGATAGCATACAATACTGTTTAATAATAAGGAATCTTCATTTTATTTTCATTAGGGAAATATTAATTATTGGATTTGACCCAGGCAGGCTTGTTATTTTAAATACATTCAATAATCTTTAGAAGCTTTTATCATTTTCTCCAGAAGTAATAAAGCTATAATTTATAGAAGCAGAAGTTAACTAAATAAAAAAATATTATGGTAAAAGGATGTTATGATTGAGATTTAACACGAACATGGTTTAAGACATTGTTATGACTCCTGCAGTAGCCATACTTGCCCACATTTCACCCTTTCTCTATGTAGCCTTTTACTCTGTATAAACAATAGAATCTAATACTTGGACTGAGTTACAGTCTGACCAAATATATTAAAGTGTTTCTGCATTTTGAAATATTGATGAGTATCATCCCATTTTAAAGGTATAGTAGAAATATTTTTTCCCTATTGCTTATAAATTAGCATTTTTGCATCCAGAAAATAACAAACTGAATAGAAGAAGACGGCAAAGATCACACAGAACCTTCTTCCAAACTCATTTGATTTTAATATAGTTGTTATTTTTAGTAAATCAGAGACCAAGGAGATCTTGACTTTAGTAGAGCATTCCCTTAGAGCTGAACATTTGGGCCAGGTAACTAAATAAGGCAATAAAAAATATATAAAATTTATAGATGACACTAGACATAGCATAGCTGAAATGAGAAGTAACAGAATTGAGATTCAAATTTATCTTGGCAAATACTAACAAGCCAATCCTAAACCCAAACTACTAGTAATGCAGTGGTTATGTTTTTAGAAAATCAACTGTAAAAGCTTAGCTTGGTAGACAACTTTCTTAGCAAGAATTTATGGGAAAGTGTTCTGATAGTTCTGATTACCTATAGCTTTAAACAAATGGTACTAACAATGTTAATATAGACGTAATAGTAACAAAGCTAACAGGAATCTTTAGGCCACACAAATCGAGCTACGGGTTCCAGATCACAGAAGGTGATCATGGCTTGTGGATCTGGTGCTTGATTCAATTCTGAGAAACCTATTTTAAGTGACACTGATAATCAAAACCTCATTTTATAGACACAGAAGGAAGGCACAGAGGAAGAAATTGCAGAACTGAATGTGAATTAGTTTAGGTCATTTATAAGATCCATTCCAGCATTAAAACACTATGATTCCATGCAAAGTTTAATAAACTATTCCAGAGCTTGCTTATAGCAAACAAATCTCATTGAATACAGTACATGTAATCATTGATTATATACAGGTATTTCTAAAATCTGAGTTTCAATAAAATTATTTTCTTGATAAATTCCACTGTGAGACACATCCGGCTCTTATCATATTAACTCAGGGGAAGGTATCTAATCATTTAGGTTTTATAGATAAGAAAGACAGATGTGTTTTTTTTCTTTAACAGTCTTATTTTCCATCCGGCTTCTTTTTAACAAACCCTATTTTTACACTGAAATTTACATAAGGAGATATGTTAGAGTTTAAAAATATTCTTTATGTATTTTTGTAAGAAAAAGTACCTATTAGATAAAATAATCTTTTAAAATTGTTTTCAAGCCAAGCTGAAATTGGAATATAAACGAAAGGGTTTTCAAAAATCATTTTATTTTAATATACATCTACTCCATAATTCAAAGCAGAGCTTTTCAAATTTTAATGCGCATACAATATACTGCAGATCTGGGGTGAAACCTCAAATTATGCATTTCTAGCAAGTTCCCAGGTGATACCACTGGTGATGGTCCACAGACAACTCATGGACTAGTATGGATTTAAAGGACTGTGCCTTTCTAATATTATCAATTATTCTGAAATAATTCCTGCTAAACATATCATGTAAAATTAAAGAAGTCATTCTCAAAAAAGGAAAAGAACATTTGCAATTTTCTGTTCCTTGAAAGTCCTTAGCGCTTCTGATGCTATTCTTCTAAACAATGTCACTAATTTTCCTTTGAAACATTAAGGCCTTCTTCGTACCTCCTCTACCTCAAAGATGAGGCCCTTCCTCTCCACAAGGGCTCACCAACTTGTCTCTCATTCAGAGATCGTCATAACAGCCTCACTCCTCCTCAATTCCCTGCTAGTTCCTTTGATTTCAAGCTATACTCTTCTTCATTGGCCTTGAAGGTTGTTACGGACTGAAAGTTTGTGTCATTCCCAAGTCCATATGTTGAAATCTTACCCCCAATGTGATGGTATCAGGAAGAGGGATCTTTGGGAGATGACAAAGGTGGTACCTT
Organism: Procyon lotor; assembly: GCA_028646535.1. Taxonomy (NCBI): domain Eukaryota; kingdom Metazoa; phylum Chordata; class Mammalia; order Carnivora; family Procyonidae; genus Procyon; species Procyon lotor. The sequence continues at coordinate 106,489,460 of CM053603.1, read as the reverse complement.
AATGAGTGGGATTAGCTAGCTATGAGTTTTGAGAGAGTTGCTCTCTCTTCATTATAGAGAGTTCATTATAAGAGAGTTGCCTGCTCTTCATTATACAAGTTTGCAACTGGAAGAGGGACTTCACATTGCTGGCACCCTGATGGTGGACTTCCAGTCTCCAAAAAATATATTTCTGTTATTTATGTACCAGTTTTTGGTATTTTGTTATAGCACCCTGAGCTGACAAAGACAGAGGTCTTCCATATACTTCTCTAATTTCCTTTTAATGAAGTATTGACATTTTGTGTTTAAATGGATTATTCAAAAATCTTTATCTCAACTCACCTTAAAATCCTGTAAAAACAAAACAAAAAAATCACAAAACAACTTCTTGCTATGAATAGTCACGCTTCAGACGCAAACAGAGCCATGGGGCAAGACCATGTCACGTACCTCCACAGCAACCCTAAGCTTCTTTCCAGGAGGTGGTATAGAATGACTCCCTCACCAGGCAGAAAATTTAATGCAAAATTCACTGTGGCCTTTAACACTTGTCTGCTTCTGGGGAACAAAAACTCATGGTTCAATTTCATACCTCCTTCTATTAGTGGTTTCATTTAGGCGAGCAGTTTTCAACTTGCAGTGCCATTGAAATTACTTGAGAAGCACTAAAAAATACTGATTCTTAGACCCCAAGCTCACTCCCAGAGTCCCATACCATTAGGAGGGGCTTGAGCATTGGTATTTTTAAGAATATGTTCAGGTGATTTTATTAACTTAACTTATTCCACTTTCATTCCAAACTTCCCAATTTTTATTTCGAAGACATCTTTTTTACTCGTGTTAAAGCATTTCTTCTTTATAAAGGTTTTTCAACCCCAGCAGTATGGGCATTTGGGATTGGATAATTCTTTGTTGTGGAGCTATGTTGTGGAGGGTACCCCCAAAAGTAAAAATAGAACCAATATATGATCCAGCAATTCTACCTCTAGGTATTTATCTGAGGAAAACAATAACACTAATTCAAAAAGATATGGGCACCCCTATGTTCACTGCAGCATTATTTATAATAACCAAGATGTGGAAACAATGTAAGTGTCCATTGATAGATAAAGGATAAATAAATTGTGAGATATATATATAATGTTATATATAAAATGGAATATTATTCCATTATAAAGAATAAAGGAGTAAAATCTTGCCAACCTGGTTGGACCTTGAAGGGACCATGCTAAGTAAAATAAGTCAGAGAAAGATAAGTATCATAACAATCTCTCTTACATGTGTAATTTAACACACACATGCATACACATAAACACTCATAGATACAGAGAACAGATTGGTAGTTCCCAGAGGTGGAAGTAGGTGTGAGAGAAAGGCAATTAGTTTGTTTTGTTTTTTGTTTGTTTGTTTGTTTTAGTTTAAATACGTTGAATAATAATGTATTAAAAAAGAAAATTAGAATTGTTCCAAAATCAAGTACAGCAGCTGTACTTACTAAGGATGCCAGTACAAATTGGTACAACTTAGGGGGAAAAAAAAAAGATCAATCTTTTTAAAGCCTGGATTTTCAACTCATGAATAGCCTGTTTAGATCATTCTATCATAACCTTGAGAAATAAACCTGAAAATTTTAGCCTGGCAGTTTGAATGCACATTTTAATTTTGCCCCATCTGCTTTTCCAACTTTATCTTCCATGAAAGATACTGGACTCGTGTGCTTTACAAACACCTTTTGTTGGTGAATCCTCAGTACACTTAAATCCGGCCTTTAAGGCTGACAAACTGGAATTGAATTGTGTGTGTGTGGTGAGGGGAGAGGGAGAGTGTCCATCAGGCTGAAGTACTACATGGCGCATAGTACTGAGGCAGTCCTTGATTGGGCTCCCTGGATCTCCAGGGGTTTGGAAGAGCCCGAGGGAAGATCAGTGACCACCCCAGCCTCCCTTCTTCCCCTCCCAGGGTAATTTAATCCTGCTCCACCCCTGAACACAGCTGACACATGTCTGGATTTGCATATGTTGCCACACTGCCCCTCTCAGGTCAGTTTTGTCTCTTCCCTTCTTCACTTCATGCATTTAAATTTACTTGTTGTTTAAGTTCCACTAAGTTCATGAATTCTTCTCTATCCACTTCCACCAAATGAGATCTCTCTCCTTTGCATTCTTACCCTCATTGTGCCACTCTCATGTTGGATGCTAAACATATATTACCTTATATAAAACACTAAACGATTTCTAACCAATATACTAGAATTTTCTTAATATTGATTTAACCAACTCCATGTATTAAGCAAACTCTCTGTTACCTTTATGAAACTTATTGATTACTCTCTAACACCTATAGGATATGAAAGGTGGTAGGATTTTTTTCTCATTCACTCACTCACTTCTGCTTTCTCAAGTGGAGAAAGTTTTGCATAGCAAAACTATTTCAGACATTGTTTCTGTCAGTTGAAATGTTTAGGTATATAAATAATTTCTCTTAACAATGAAAGTGAATACAAATAGTAAGAATTATTACTACCAAAACTAACTTAAATGCTTTGAAAAAATTCGAGTCAGTTGCTATGAATTAGGTCTGGCAGTACATAATTCAAAATAGGAAAAATTTAGAATTTTTTTTCTCATATTGATGAGCAAATTTCTTGAAAATTTACTCCTCTTCAAAGAAATGGAAACTGAGAATTTTCAGTCACGGTATTTATTATAGATGAGAAAGAATGAGAGGAATTTACACCAGTGGACCAAGACTTCAATGAATTCAAGTTGTTGGTCCTACATCAAAAGAATGTCATCTTAATGTGTATTTACATGTTTAGGGATAAAATATTTAAGGCATTCATGCAATTCTTTATTATGATCCTCTGCTTAAATGGGCTTTTAAAGATCTAGCCATACTATTAAGGAAACATCTGTTACTTCTTCAAATTAATAACTCTAGAAAGCCACGCAATTACCACATTGTTTAAAGTACATTTTGCTTTTCTTTTGGAGATGCCATTGTACTTTGAAATGCTTCGCCCTGTGTACTTATTGTACTTATTAGTGATATGTTTTCATTCTTCAAGGGTGGATCCAAATCTTTGGAATTAGTTAAATGTCAATTGAAGCTACTTTTGTGAATAAAATAGTGATCATGCTGGGTAATTCCAGCTTCAGGCAAAAATGAGGTGTAACTAGAAAGGAAATTGATCTCTTTGTCTTATAAATTGGCTCAAAAGGCAAACGAAGAGGTAAGCTCCCAAAATGTTACTAGGATTTTAAAATATAAAGTAGTTGTAAGCAAATAAAGATATCCTTCAGCTGTAACTCTTGAAAAGTTTTATATTATTTCTTTTAATCAATGATTTAAAATTTTTCCAACTATTATATTCTATAAAATTTCTATTATTTGTGTCATTTTACTCTTAGCAATGTTTTCCATTAATATAGGATGTACAGTTGAAATTATATTTCCAGCTATTTACAACATAGATTCAGAGATATCAAAGGTAAGATGATCTCTTAATAGCATTTATTTATTTATTTATTTATTTATTTATAACATCTCTTAATGTTCTCTACAATTAAGTACTTCAAGTGAAATTCAGTCTGAGAATTTTTAAAACTTTGCTGGGTAGAAGTTGGGAAAAAAAGGTCCTCTAAAAGTTTTCTCCAAACTCTATGAAATCCCGTTTGGGGCAGATTGTTCTTGTGTTTTGGGAAAACTACCAACTAGACTTTCTATTATGAGAATATCAAGCAGCCACCCTTCTCTGAAATGGATATAACTAGTCAATTGCATCTCTAAGGAGTTCAGCTGTTCCCTTAAGTAACAAAGGTTATTTTATGGGGCAAGCAGAGTTGCATTGCATCTCTGGAAATAATGACTCCTATAGAGACAGGTTGCTAAGTATGGAGAAAGCATTCTCTATGTCTGAAGACTACTGCTGGCCCTTGTAGAAGTAATCATGTTTCCTTTACTGGTGTGTACAACCACCGATTGGAATTTAGAGGCTGAAGATCAGCAGCAGACTACTTGCAAGAGACCTTTCATGGACTTGTGTTATGAGTAATAATCCTTTCAGATTCAGGTGATAACATTCAGAGTGCAGTTGGAAGGTGCATATAAATGAATGATGTTCCCTTTATCTTTGTCCAGGGCTCAGAATCAGACCAATATCTCAGGGGTTGGCTGTACTGGAGAGCATTGGTACTCTCAAGGGTAACGGTGGGAGGACAGGCAGTGACTCCCTGATGAGAATAAAACAGTGTAGATTGATTTAATCCTGAACACATGTCAGAGTTCTGGGGACTCTGAGGTAATCGGACCATAGGTGACTAATCCTTGGTGGACAGGGAAGGGATGAAATTGTCATAATTTGGGCTTTAATAAAAGTGATATTTTTATTTCATACACATAGTCAAGTGAAGCCTGACTCTGAGATTACACTTTACTATTTCTTCTTAATGTAGTTTAGCCACCTGCTAACGAGAAGTCGTAACATTATTATTTCTTCCACTTAAACATTCAAGGCACACGGAATTTTTTTTCTAAAGATGTAAGAGTGTGTTTTAAACTTAGATAAATTACATGTAAATGAGAAAGCTGCCTCTGAAGTGGGACCATTCCAAATGCAAAGTAACATGACAATGGAGTACCTGGCAAGTGAAACATCAGTGGATAAGGTGCAAGGGATAAATGCTCAGGAGGCAGGCTGTCCTGAGTGGAAAGCCTGTGTGTGCTTCTTACTGAAAAAGTAACCCAAGAAAAACTATGTATCTTTGTTGTACTTCATTTTCTTCCTTCATAAAAATAAGTACAGCAAGAGTACTTGCCAGGACGTTTGGCAGATCCCCTCAACTAATCTCAAGTGTAACTCAATTCATAGAGAAATTTGTACTGACGGTATTATGTTGCCCACCAGGACACTAGTTGTCAAAGTATAGTTTAAATGGGCAAGGTCTTGGGATATATATATATCCCACTATATATATATATATATATATATATATATATATATATATATATATAGTGGGAGCAGCACTGAACGAACAAACTGTGGATCTCAGTTTTAGGTCTGGATCTCCTACAGCTATAGAGCCTGGCTCCGGTACTTTACTGCATTGGGGTATAAAAGTCTCCTCCTTAAATTAGGTGGTTGAATTAGATCAAGATCTTTTAAAAATAGGCGGTTTTGGTTTTTTTCCTGTTTTTTTAAGGTTCTTAATTTTCTCCCATCTGCAAAGTCCCTTTTGTCATACAAAATTAACATTCACAGGTTGCGTAGACTAGGAAGAAGATAACTTTGGGGACCATTATTCAAACTACCCTAGGAACTAATGAATACTTGACTTAACTGCAAAGGTGTGGGTGGAAAATGTAGCCCTCACTGGATAGCCACTTGGCAGAAGTACCCTTCACAATTTTTATTTGTTTGTTTATGCTCTGGGGTAGTTATGCTATGGGGTAGCTGTGGCATAATGATTAAGAACACAATCTGGAAACTTGGACAAGTTAAACTCACCATGCCTCGGTCTCTTCAGCTGAAAAAAGGGGAGGTGATTATGATATTGCTATCCTCACAGGATAGTTATAAAGAAGGACAGTGCTTCGAACTGTGCTAGGAACATAGAAAGAATTCAATAAACACCATTAACTGTAGAATCCATTTGATGGAGAGCTCAATCCAAGTAAGATTCTGGATCAAGATCCCCACTCTCATGGCCTTCATTTCACAATTCTCAGCAGCCATTGATACCTTAAGGTACTGTTAAAGTCTAGAAACATAGATTAAAAGTCACTGTAATAATACATGATTCTGGATGTTCCATCCAGCATAAAAGTACTATGACTTTTGAAGCACTTCAAAGATGCAGAATCTTATCAGTGAACAGGGATCTCCCATGTCTCCTCTGTTGGATCACTCACCTCTAGGTGAGCTATAGGATAGGTTGCTTCTCCATTATAATTTTGCACAAAAGTACCCTATAGCTCCATTTAAGATAACTCAGTTTGCTATTATTTATATCTCACCCATTTCTAAAAATTATTTAATAGAGTTTATTATCCATTTTTATGGCTAGGACTTGTCCTGTGAAACAGAAGCTTCACAGTATAATTACCTTGCATATAACATATATTCCATCCTATTCCATCCCCGAAAGATGGATATACCCTACTAATTGATTTCACCACTCACTAACATATCACAACCCACTATTGGAAAAATATTGCCTTGTATGGATTTGGGGGTTATATTATACCTTGGTAGGGTTTTTTCCCCCCTGAGGAAATTCCTTGAAGGAATTCTTGGGATCCTACTCCAGACTTACTGAATCAGAAACTCTGGGTGTGAGGCTGAACAATGTGTTTTAACAAAACACTTCAGGTGATGCTGATGCATGAGAAAGTTTGAGAAGAGCCAATTCAAGAAAATAACATTTCTTTTTTTTTTTTTAAGATTTTATTTATTTAACAGAGAGAAACACAGTGAGAGAGGGAACACAAGTAGAGGGAATGGTAGTGGGAGAAGCAGGCTTCTTGACGAGCAGAGGCCCAATGCGGGGCTCGATCCTAGGACCCTGGAATCATGACCTGAGCCGAAGGCAGACGCTTAACGACTGAGCCACCCAGGCGCCCCAAAATAACATTTCTTTGCTGTTACATATGCAATAAGGACCTCAAAATAGAAGTAGAAATAATTTAAGACATGTGGAATGGTAAGAAAGTACTATGTAAATTAAATTGTAGATGCCCAGCTGCAACTATTGAATAAAAGCAGGAACTAGAACTTTTCTATTTGACACCATTTGTGATTCTAAATGTTACTTTCAATTAAAAAAATGACAGCAACATACACTAATGCTTAGACTGATACTCCACCCTCTTGGGCATTCAATACATTATTTGTATTGACTGACATTAAAGTCAATTATGATTAAAAACAAAACACAAACAGTCTACCATTAATCAGGGTAATTTTCAAGTTTTTTTCTTAAAGACTTTTTTATCATCTTTTTCTTAATCCTGACTTCATTCATGGTAGAAAGTCCTCTGCAGCTATTTTTGTAAAATGGGATGCTATCTAGGGCACATTTGATTGGATCACAAGGAGTGCTCTACTGGACGATCTACACCAGCTCAGATTCTCTCTTTCAGGAATTTGGGATTGGGATTCATAGATTTTTTTTCATTTTGTCTTTATGCAGCTGGGTTTGAAACATATAAATTCAGGAGCTAAGGAGTGCCAAGTTTTCTTCCATGTGCTTTTGAAACAAAGAAGGCTGGTCTACAGAAAAAAATGGGGAAAGGCACAGAGAGAAGCAGAAAGTTCCATCAGGCTCTAAGTTACTGGTTGCCGTTCCATCCTTGAGAAAAATGGCATTCTGACCTTTCGGTTTTATGGCTCCTGAAAAATCTTCTTCTCCTTCTCCTTCTCCTTCTTCTTCTTTTTTTTTTTTTAAAGATTTTTGTTTATTTGTTTGACACAGAGAGAGCGATCACAAGTAGGCAGAGAGGCAGGCAGAGGGAAAAGAGGAAGCAGGCTCCCCACTGAGCAGAGAGACTGATGTGGGGTTCAATCCCAGGACCCTGAGATCATGACCTGAGCCGAAGGCAGAGGCTTTAACCCACTGAGCCACCCAGGGGCCCCATGAACAGTCTTCTAATAAAACCTCCTTTCAGCTCTGGTTAGTTTCTCTCATATGCAACCAAACATTGCAAACCATAGTCTGCTTGCTAGATAATTTTTAAGAAACTAGGAGTAGGAAAGAAATTCTTTGTTCCATGAAAATCCACAGAAGCGAATATGTAACGAATGGAAGATAGATAAAAATATTAGAAACTTTCACTTAAAGTCAATATTATTTTTTTAAATATCTAATAGTATTTGAAGGTTTGGTGTCCAATTCTGTTAGCTTTTATCCCTCTCCTTCTGTTTCCTCTTTCACAAGGATAAAGTTTCAGGCATTTCCTCTGGAAAGCTGTTGATGTTGGACTAGCCTTCTGCTTTGTATTATTACAATTATTTGACATTTGTGAAGAGCTCATGGTGTTCCAAAAACTGTTCAGAATTTTAAAAACAAAAATATCAGTCCCCTTTAGGCAAAGCACTTGTCCCTGATTATAACGTAAAGCCAAGAAATTAGATGCTGGTAGAGAGAAATAAAGGATTAATGTTGCCACTTAATTTTGCCTGTGTCTTTGTGAAACAAAATGTTTCACTGTAAAAGAGGCATGAATCACACTCAAAATTTTGCCATCAGATATAAGATAGAGACTAAATTTTAATGGGTTTTAATACACAGTTAATGCGTTACTAATTAGGCTTTTTTTTTTTTTTTTTGCTTTTTCTCAAGGTTAAATACAGAAATTTTCACAAAGAAGAATCTCTCACTAAGTAATATCTACCAATATATCAATTTATGTGTTTCACAATTTTTATTTATTTGAGAGAGAGAGAGAGAGAGAGAGAGAGAGAGCACGTCCACCAAGCAGGAGCAGGGGGGAAGAGAGAGGGGTAGAGTGAGAAGTAGATTCCTCACTGAGCGGGGAGCCAGATTGGGGACTCAGTCACAGGATCCTGAATTCATGACCTGAGCCAAAGGAAATCAGACACTTTACTGACTGAGCCACCCAGGCGCCCCAAGTGTTTTACAATTTTTTAAGTGAAATATGAAACTCACTCTTTTTTTTAAAATTTATTTTAAAATTTATTTTCTTCTTATTCCATAGAAGTTAAACATGCAAAATCCTTTATGGCAATCTATTTACATTGATTGAGGCAAAATATTTACCTACAATAATATGAGACAAAAAAATGTGTTTCTCTTAAATTGATTTGGGGGCATACGTGTGCACACACACATGCATTTTACTATTAAATTACTGAATGCAAAAACTGAGTGCTCTTAGTTGGTCCCTGAACTATATACATCTATGGAAACTCTGCTTTGAAAGTATTAAAAATATTTAATACTAAATTAAATTTTAATTTAATTTGATTTTTATTTTTTATTTTTTTATTTTATTTATTTGACAGAGAGAGAAAGATCACAAGCAGGCACAGAGGCAGGCAGAGAGAGAGGGGGAAGCAGGCTCCCCGCTGAGCAGAGAGCCTGACGTGGGGCTTGATCCCAGGACCCTGAGATCATGACCTGAGCCGAAGGCAGAGGCTTTAACCCACTGAGCCACCCAGGTGCCCCTAAATTTTAATTTTATTTAATTTTAAGTATTTTCATTAAAAAATCAAAGTATTAAAAACCACCTGGGACCTGCAACTCCACCTACTGACCAGAAGTTACCCTAACATTCTTGTGACACACAAAGACATACACACACACACACACACACACACAGACACTCTCTCTCTCTCTCTCACTTTTTACTGTTTGACCTAACTACTAGTAGCTCTTTTCATTTCATGCTATGATAACTTGTGTCTGCTCTGTGCAAGGAGCATGAATCATATGTCCAAATTTGATCTGACATTAGGCTGCAAATACAGTTAGCACAGCATGGGCCCTTTAGTGCACACATGTTATATACTTTACAAACAAAAGTAGCAACATGAATAACCAAATGAGTGAGTTGCCTTGGCCACATACAAATGAACCCATGGAGCATGGGATCTTTAAGATGTTTTGCATGCTCCACAACAAATTTTAGACATTTTAATGAAAATGTTGTATCACTAAATACAGGATCCGACTGTGTAGAGACCACTCATTATGAGAGTGTTGAACATGTCCCAGTGACATCAAAATAATGAAAATGCCTATAAGGTGTCCCTATTCTATTTATTTACATATTTTAACCAGAAACAGGAGGAATGGTAAATGATAACGAAGAGTTGTTTATCCCCAGGGACTGAATAGCCTCTCGTCCTGTTACACTATACAATCATTAATTTTAATTGCTTCAGATTTGTAACCCACATGGATAAAATTAAGATCCATTCCTATAGGTGAGAAAAAGAGACTAAGATTGCTGTAAACAGAAATATCTTCTAGGCTATTTTTTTTTAACAAGTAAGCACAAATACTGCTGAATTATTTGGCTTAAGGGTCTAAGATAAATATTTGTGTTCTTAAAATAAACAGAATTATAGACTACATGTATGCCACTAATATATGCTTGTCTTTCTGCATCTACGAAAATGAAAGAATATATTAAAAACTAACATAACATACCCTGAGAGTGTTAAAGCTACTCATTTACTGCTCAGCATAAAGAAGTCACCACAATATCTATTTTTGTAAAAATTAATCATCACATTTTAAAAAAGTAAGCCTATTTTACTTATGAAAATAATTCTTACATGAGACATGTGTGTTTGATTTTTCTGGCAATTAGACCATAAAAATGTGGTTTATTTTTGAATCACTTAAAAAAAAAGCCATCAGTGCATTTGTTGAATGAGAAATTTCTTAGCCATGAGGAGGTGCCCACGGCTTAGTACAGAGCGGAACAAAAAAACCTTTTCCACTTCCTGTCTCTATACCTCTGCCCTGAGGTCCTATGCACAGCTTCAGGCATGAATCATGACTATCCAGCACAATATTTGTCCGTTTGGGTTCTGACACATTGTTGAGTCATAAACCATCTTAATGGGTCACCACCAGATTTTTAAAAAAATAGAGAAATATAATTTAAAAGACTAGAGTTCATTTCACTAATAAAAGCGAATGCAGTTTTTGTGAAATTTGTATATTTTATGAGTCTATCTATATGCATTATATATATTTATTTTTAAGTAATATACAAGCATATATATAAATATATATAAATATACATATGTATAAATATATAAACATACATGAATATACATAGGTATACATTGTGTGTGTGTGTGTGTGTATGTGTGTGTGTGTGTGTGTGTGTGTGTGTATGTTCCGGGAAATGATAAATTTATTCCATACTATAAGTTGTTAGCAAAAGTCAAAAATGTTTGAAAGTCACTATCCAAGCGAGAGCAGCTGCTGATGCTGGGCAGGGAAAAGGAGACAGGCAAACCTTAGGACCCTGTTTCTCAAAGTCTGGTTCTCAGACCTCTTATATCGGGATCATCTGATCCTACCTCCCTCAAAGTTTACTGATCAAATATCTCTGTGTTGAGCATTTTCATTCAAAACTGGTTCTCCAAGTAATTCTTCTATAGCCTGATATTTTTGTTTTATTGTACTAGAGACCCTTTTCACACTGAGAGGGGGTGTCTTCACCCCTTCAATATATATAAAAGAAGTATTTTTTTCTATTTTCTACTTCCTTCTAGATCTGTGATGTCCAATATTGTAGCCACGAGCCACATATGGGTGTTTAAATTCAAATTAATTAAAATTTAATAAAATTAAGAAATCATTTCCTTAGTGACAATAATCACATATCAAGTGCTCAAGACATATTTGGCTAGTGGTTCCTTTATTGGACAGTGAAGATATAGAACATTTCTATCATCATAGAAAGTTTGATTGGATAGCCCTGCTCTAGAGGTTTTCAATGAGTGACAGAATTTGGTACTCTATGTTTTGACATTGAATACATTCATACAAATTTAAGATATTGAATCACATACAATTCTAAAATGTATAGAAGTCACAGACAATATATTTGAATTGATTTTAAAAATTATTTTCTGTTAGATTCTACCAATTATTAAGATTTTTTAACATTTCAAAAATCAATGTTTGGGCGAGGGAGGGACAAATAGGTAGAGCATAGAGAATTTTCAGGTCAGTGAAACTACTCTGTATATATTATAATGGTAGATCCATGTCACTGTCCATTTGTCTAAATCAACAAATTTATAATACCAAGACTAAACCCTAATGTAAACTATAGACTTTGGATGATAATGATGTGCCAATGTACATTCATCAGTTGTAACAAATGTATCACTCTGGTGGAGTATGTAGATAATGGGGGAAGCTGTGTGTGTGTGGAAGCTGGGAGGTCAAGGAAAAGATTTATACTTTCTGTTCAGTTTTGCTGTGAGCCCAAAAGTGTTCGTAAAAATCAAGTCTATTAAAAAATGAATATATGCTTAGAAAAAATATTTTAATAAGAAAATAAAACAGATTCAAAAAGCATTTCTTATATTCTAATATCATTTACCATTTTTCTTAGGAAAAATAAAATTAATATATTTTATTAGGATAAAATATTTATGAATATTCATAACTATACACACACATTTCACATCAAACAGCTGTGAGTTGTTTACTAATTTTCCCTTTAAATTATAATGATATTATCTCAAGAAGGCACATACTGCTTGAACTGCTATTATAATCAACTTGCCAATAGAGTAAACAACTTTCATGATACTAGCTGCATCAAATAATATTCAAAATAGATTAAGACCCTCTGAAAAATAAAACTTTAAGGCAACAGAATATTGTAAACAAATTTTTATGCAAGTCATAAAAATTTGCATACTTATTTGCAAAACTTTTCAAACCAGTTGCAATCTTAAGCATGTTTGTATCAAACAAAATGTATTTTTCTAGAAGTTACTGTTGACCTACTATCCCTTTTTAAATGTGTTTACTCATGATAGGGGAAGTAAAGAAAATAGTTAACAGGTAGAGTCTCAATGAGAGAGAAAGGAAACATAAGCAGCACGTGGAAAAACTTGTTAGGCTGCTTCTCACCTAAAAACTTAGAAATAAAGAAAGTCACATTTTCCTAAAAGTATAACTATATAGTCATCCAATGGAGTTTGGTACGGCAGTCATTGTGGGTTGCCTATTTAACAGCCATTTTTACTTGCTTGTTAAGAGCAATCCCCCACCCTCATCCTGGGTAATGTACTCATTACGGGGATGGATCATGATTATTCTAAACCAGTTATGCCACTCCTATGCTAGTAATTTGTTTAGAGCTGAGATGGTGATCCAGGCCTGCCCAAAGAGAAATAAAATGTGAGGGAGAACTTGGATGAGGTGGGCTGCCAGAATGGTTCTAAGACAACACTCCGAGATGAAGCCTTGTTGCCCCTTCCTTCACTTCTTGGTTTGTGTGATGTTCCATGAGGACTTGGAGCTGTGCGGATCATGGGATGCAAAACGAAAATACTGAGCATGGAGGAAGGGGAAGGGGGGAGAAGGTCATTGATGACATAGTTGAACTGCTTGCTATACCTGCCCTAAGACTACAAATTCTCAGGCCTTTTTTTTTTTTTTCAAATGTCTTTATAGTTTAAGCTAAAGTGAATGGAATTTTTGGTTACTTTTGGTTAAACATATTCTAACCGTTATAGTGGGTGAGATTAAAGGTATGCAAAGTAGTGTTAAAGTTACAGAAGACTCCTAAATTAGACTGTAACTTGACTCAATGCATCAATATAATTTAAAAAATATGTCAATCATAAAGGAGGTTGCTCAGATATGGAAATATAGAAAAAGAAACAGAAAAAAATAAACCCCGACTGCCTATTCAATCAAGTGCCACTCATGGAAGAGAGAATTTTGGCAATAGACTTGAAGTATTATGATCCTGTTGTCAAAGTTATCTTTATAGTGGACAAGAGTTTTTTAAGCTCTCTTAACTGAAGATCATTCCCTAAGAAAACATGACTCAAATTGTTTTGAGTACAGCATGTGACTTCCCATGTAGATTTGCCTAACGGTAAGGAACATGTAAGTCATGCTGATGCTATCACAACAGTTGATGTCACTGCTGGAGTTCTCATTCTAGGATAACAACTGCCTTATACCTCAGACTCTGTGGTCTAGTTAACGAGTAACAACCTGTGAGAGATGTGACAGAATGCAGTGAGCTGAACCACAGCCTAGTGACCTCACCACATTAAGTTCACTTCATAAAGATTCTTGCCAAATATCTGGCTGGTCCCTCCTGCCTTATTTTGCCTTCCACATTCCAGGTAAGAAAAATTAAAGTGGATGGGGCAGTAGACATGGACCCAGAGAGAACACAGTTGAGAGATGATGAAGATGATGGGGATAGTGGGTGGAAATGTCAGGAGGCTTATAAGATGCTTGGGAGAGAGCAATGATATTGAAGGACAAGAAAAAAAGAGGTGTGTATTTAGTAAGGAAGTTAAAGTAGGGTTGATCAGTTCAACTGAAGAAAGTAATAGATAAATATTTTTTGGGATAAACATACTTTCAAAACAGAACTATTGGTATATGGAATTCAGGAAAGTTGAGCAAGAAACAAAGAAGGTAGAGAAAAGGTTAACTTCTGCCTGGAAACTTGTGATTCCAGAAAGCATTATTAATAATTATTGGAACAAATATCAGTATTCCTTGGAAGTCATGTTAGGGTAGACTTATGCTAAGAAAGTAAAGTGTTTCTATCTTGTTTTTTCCTGTTAAAGCAACCTGCGTTTTTTCTTCATTTATCTTAGAATTGGCCATGAGAAGCCCTGCAAAGACACAGCAGGTTGTTATAAAGGATTGATGAAAACATGGTAGAAGAGAGAATAAAAAACTCTGCACTCTTACCTCATTATAGAGAATGAGCTTGCCCCTAACTCAGACAGAGCCTTTTTTCCACACAAAGAACAAACATTTAAACTAGGGTCTGCCATTTATTGTAACTTTTCCAACAAAGAAAAGCCAACTAGATGACTTTGAGTCCCAGACCCCTGACTGGAGCTACCAGACTAGACAGATTATACTTTATGGACTTGTTCCTGTCTACTCCAGTATTTGTGTCTCCAGATCTCTTACATATTTGGAAATGAAATAAGAAATATATTCTTGATCATATGAAGCTACATTTTAAAAGGGGGCCTATTCAGTAGCTGGGTATATTTTTACTTAGGTGGTTAAAAAAAAAAAAAAAAAAGAGCTTTCCTAAAATTTAGCTGTGCATCTTTATTATTGCTCCTCTTCCATTACCTGAGTAGAAACTACTAGCTTTAATAAATTGGAAATAAACTTTAAATTATTGGTATTGATAAGGAAAGGCATTTGGAACATTTGACAGTAAAGCCATGACTAATTGACAATCTCGTTAATTTTCAAAGCAAGTGAAAATTAGGAAGTAAGAACCTTCCTTTGCTGATAAAACAAAACAGAATTATTAAATCACTTGCTAAGTCCAACTGAATCACAGTATGGCATTTTCTCAATAAAACAATACAAATATAAATAACTAAAGGGCAGAGCTGGGTCTGCACATTGCTCTTTGCACAATTTTAGGAGGATAAAGCACTGAATGACTATTTTACTGGTGAACATAAATGTAAAGGTGATGGTGGTACTGTAAATGAAATTCTTCAGTAAGCTGTATTAACAGGTATGGAAAGGAACTATAAACACAGAAGCAGAACATAGGAAAAGTCATGCAATTTGTATGGATTCAAGCCTTGATATTTTTCATATTATAATTATTTCCATATTTTTGTCAACTCCTTTTATTTTGAGACTAGTGCTAAGTAAAAATTAAACGAGGGCATTAAATTATTTTTCCAACTGCAAAAATACAAATGGTGACCTTATTTTCCCAACTGGTAGCATTCTCACAGTTGATACCCTCAGATTTAGACATCTTGATTTAATAACAGGGCCAAAGTGAATTTGAAGTAACAGCTGAACCAATTAGTGGCAAGAGCAATTTGACTTTTTCCTTTGTCACAAGTGCCATGTTAAAGCTCTGACCTCACTGTGTTAGGCTGAAGAGGTAGGAATTCCATTAGACCAATCCTCAAAGAACGCTGGTAGTGGTAGCAGTAATTTCAGGAAGATTCACTTCAATTTTCTGTATTACCTGCTTCCAACATCCACTTTCAAAATCTAGGCAGTTTTGCCCAAAATGTTGTTTGCTCAACTTTATGGAGCTGTACAAAGTGGGTTTCAAAGTAATTTCATCACCTTTTATCTTTCCAAATATTTGTAATTTCTTCCAATCTTTGCTTATTTTGACTGAAGCAAAATACACTAGAACAGTAAAGGAAGGCTTTACTGAAATGTCATTAAGGGATCTACTCTAAGACTTGAGCCATACCAGTAATTCTAGGACACAAGTACTAAAGAAAGTTGTCGGAGGGAGATCGCTCACTGACTGGACCCCAGGACTACTCAGACATTGGGAATTCTAGAGAGAGGAATTGTCTGGCATTTGGATAAATGTCTCCATAGGACCAAGAGACGTGATTCCAACATTTAAACCCTGTATTAGTTTGCTAGGGCTACTGAAGCAAAGTATTACAGACTGAGCGGGCTAAAGAACAGAAATGATTGTTTCACATTTTTGGAGGCTCTAAGTCTGAAATCAAGGTGTTGGCAGGGTTGGTTCCTTCTGAGGGACTGTGAGGGCAGGATCTATTCCAGAACTCTCCTGGCTTGTAGATGACCATCTTATTCCCATATCTCTTCACATGGCCTTCCCTCTGGACATGTTTGCCTTCGTGTTCAAATTTCTCCTTTTGCTAAGGACACCAGTTAGATTAGGATTCCTCCTTACTCTGTATGACTTCATCTTAACTTACTAACCTAACTTTCAACTAATTACATCGACGATGATCCTATTTCCAAATCAGGTCATATTCTGAGGTACTGGGGTTAGAAATTCAACATTTAATTTGGGATGACACAATTCAACCCATAAGGGACTCTTAACAGTGTCTTTTCAAAATCACTTTATTCCCCAAATGCACAACTTCAGGGCTACCTAAATTTTCTTAAGCAAATTGATTCAAGTCATCTGAAATATGGCAATACTGTGTGAATGTCAGTCAAAGGGAAACTTCAAATTCTTCATTTTTCCAACACATAATTTCTACAGAAAAAAGACAAGAGTTTCTCTGTTAATCCATGATCTGGCACAAGAATGGGTTTCTGCCACCAGAATAAAGGTTCTTTTGTCCTGAACCTTTTAATTTTTGCATGGCTTCTGAGACTCAGGAAGGGCCAGGATGGAGTAGGAAGGCTGCCTACACATAATCCAAAAGAAGGGGCTGATCTCATCCAGGATGGTTCCAAGCTTTGCAGATGTTGACGAGTGAGTTCAGCATAGAGAGCAGAAAGGTTCAAATTTCCGTATTTCTTTCTTACTGCAGATGTGTAGACAGATGAAAACTGCTGAGTTTATAGAGTGGATGGCAAGCATGTTTGAAGTGTGATGCCAGACAATTTGGGACCACAGGAGCCAGAAGATAGCTTTGGGATGATCTATTTCAGCATTTCTCACCCTGAATTTCGTGCAATTCAATATTGTTGCAAAATAAAAGGAATGTTGTGATCAGGTAAGTTTGATGAATGCTGGCCTAAATAAATGTAAACAGGTTTATTTCCAGAGGGGTTTTTTTTAGTATTTTAAAATGGCGAATGTGTATTGTGCATCTCCAAGAGAGAGCTATATAGTAGTTGGAATTTCCTGTATTTTTGTACTAACAAACTTTTGAAATTTCTTGCATTATTTTCAGTGAGCTAATATTTACCTCACTAGCATTAGCATTCTGTAGAACCTAGTATGGGTTAATAATGTGGTCTTATTCTTTATGCAGAAATGTAGACTCTGAGATAAAGTCCTGAGGAGAAGAGAAGTCCTAATGTCTACATTCAGCTGATTCAAGGAAATTTAAAGAAAGGGCACTCTACAGTCAGGCTTGGTATAAAGCAACTTACTAGTTACTGTAGTACATGTCAATTGGCTATGCCTCCTGTCACGTCCATGTAAGACTAAGTACAGTTGTCCCCCTACTTTGTGAAAGTTCAAATTCTGCCGCCTGAGTTTCCCAAAAGACCTACCGGTGTACCTGTTTTAGCTAATCAAAAGATAGCCAAAGAGGACTTATACTTTAAAAAAAGTTTTTCTTTGAGTGAGAGAGAGAGAGAGAGAGAGAAAGCACAAATGTGGGAGCAGCAGAGGAAGAGGGAGAGAGAATCTCTCAGGTAGGCTCCAGCCCCAAGACAGGGCTCCATCTCATGACCTTGAGATCATGACTTGAGCTGAAATCAAGAGTCACTCAACTGACTGAGCCACCCAGGTGCCCCAAGAGGACTTATACTTTTATGAAAAAAGACAAAAAGTAAAAACAGTGTTTGGCATTCGTTTGGCAGCAAGCCATTACAGAGGAAGTACGCAGCAATAGTGGTGCCTCCCCGCTCTTTGCCCAGCTATACACTCAGCATCAAGCCACCATAGCTTTGAATCATGTCTATGAGCATCGTGCTTTATCTCAATTTATTCTGTCCATCCATTAGCAAGATGTGTCTGTAAGTTATCAGAAAAGCCCACGAGAGGTTATTTTGGAGTATGGGAATGCTAAAAAATGTTTTCCATATAAATTAATGGTAATTGCTTCTTTGCTTGATGCCATTTTAGCTTATGAAAGTTTTCATAGGAATACTCTACTTTCAGATAGCAGGGGAAATCTGTAATGTTAGCTGCCCTTCAAAATATGAAGGGGAAATAAAACATAATTGACAAGACTTATGGAAAACATGCTAATATGCCTATCCAAAATACTAAAGAATAAAAAAACAGAAGAAATCAATTACGTATCCTTTTCAGTTTAATTATTCTGTATTTAGTTTCTTTTTTTTCTTCAGAAAGAATAAGGGTATTAGACACAAAACATTTTTTATGAGGAAAAAAGTAAAACCCCAATAGTCTCTCTATCATTCTAACAGTACCCAGTATTTTTAGATGACTGCCTACATATTACTCATCTGTCTAGTGACCAATACCTTTTTTTAAAATGGGTGACTGGGTATGGAATGCCATCCTGTTGCCATGCAACAAAGAAAAGTTTGGTAGTGTCAAGGGAATGTAATGCATGATCCAAAACTTGCAATATATATTTTAAAGTAAACGGCAATCAAAGCTTAACTTCAAAAAGAGAGTCTGATATTTATGACGTACTTAACTGTTCTAGGTACATGTCAGCACTATTGTCACTGAAACTCACAGAAGCACTAGAGATGAAAACCGGAGGAACCTTACCAATATGACAGGTAGCAGTTTGACTCAGAAATTGATACAGGGTATGTCTGGCTGTGACCATCCATCAATTCATTCACTGTTATCACTCCTAAGCTTTCTTATTCTCTAGAATGATCAATAATCCTTCACCTGATAGAGTTAACTGACCTTACTCTAAATTTACTATCCATGACATCGCCTGGCTCCTTATCTGTGGGCTCTTTCCTAGCTCTATGGGCCAAGCATTTAAAGATACATGGTAGAGTAAGAATGAGAGAGAAGCTATTGGATTTCTATTTTTCCCCCTAAAAGCATTTTTTTTCACATTAGCTATATTTTTCTCCCTCAAAAACAAACGAACAAACAAACAAACAAACAAACAAAACAACCATGGAATAATTACATAATTTTTCAATTTCTTATTTTTTCTTTATTATTTTAGATAAGGCTTCTTAGCACGTTTCTCAGAAAAATTATCTATTTTCTTTTAATTCTCAGAAATCCCAGTGTCTCTTTCTTGGCATTTACATTATATCAAACCGAAGAATGGTATCCAGAATGGTTAGAATACAGCTAATGGTTAGAGAGCTGAGCAGTTATATATTACAGTTATTTTACCTCGTATTCATAGGATTATACAACATGTCATTTATGTCTTGAAGTCTTAGTTTTCCTATCCATAAACTAAGGACAGTAATATCTCTTCTCTATCCCTTATATGTTTGAGGTAAAAATCAAAACAAAAGCATTTTTAATGTGATTGTAAGGGTGTTTCAAAAACCATAAATGTGGTTCAAAAATATCAGCTATTAAAATCATTTTACTTAAAGCAAAAAAAAAAAGCAGCATGGCATTTAGTTTCTTTCTGTATTATGACACTCATATGTGCATAACTTTAGTCAAACAACACTCATTGAAAATGAATGCTTGTAAAATGCTTTGAAAATTATAAACTGCTGTATGAATATGCACATTATCACTAGACTGTGATTATATGTAAAAATATGCTTGCTACCATAATGAATACAAAGAGGTATTCAGTACAAAGAGTAGATACTATTACATAGGTATGTTAATTCTATATTTAAAAAAGGACAAACCTAAGACTGTTAAAATAAATAACACATCAAACCATGATCTTATGTAGCAACATAAGAAACAGAAGACATTTGGGTGCCTGGGTGGCTCAGTGGGTTAAAGCCTCTGTCTTCGGCTCAGGTCATGATCTCGGGGTCCTGGGATCGAGCCCCACATCAGGGTCTCTGCTCGGTGGATAG
>CM053603.1:106454240-106468825 GCA_028646535.1 Procyon lotor | reverse complement strand
CTAGAATAGGGACACAAAAGAGTACCACGGTTGGATAGGAGGATTATGGGTTCCTTCAGCAGTCTTGGGAAGATTTTCAGTCCCATGCTTATCTTGAAAAATTCTGCACTTTTTAAGAGGCCTCGCACAAACTAAGCGATAATAGAACACTTTTTAGGTATTGGTGCTCGGTTACACTAACCATTGCTGTTTGTCTCACTGGGGTCTTCACTTCATTGGCAGTTCTTTTCATTTCACTCATTGTCATTTTACCTGATTCTTGGGAATATTTGCAAAGTTGGCCACTTTTCCTTGAAAATCTACTCCTTTGGCTTCAGTGACACTATATTCTTTTGGTATTTCTTCTTCCTGACTGCTTCTTTTTGTTCTTATTTGATGGTTCTTCCATACACACCTAATCTTTCAATTCTGGAGTCCCTCAATGCTAGGTATTATGCACTCTCCAGTTTCTTTATGTCTTTATAGGTGATTCCATGCACTTTCGTGACTCAGCACTTTCTTTTAATTTTAACTGCCTATGTAACATCTACCTTGGATGGCTCACATATCTCTCAAACTCACTGTGTCCATAACTAAACTAAAAATCTCCCTCCCAAACTATTTTTCCTATGTATTATTCATTTCAATAATGCCAGTATATGATCAGTTGCACAGCGGGAATCTGGGATCCATCTGTAATATTCCTTTATCACTCACCCTTCCATCCAATCAATCAAGGATAAAGATAGAGTCAATGTCACAGGAGAGGCAGAAGAAGACATATGGTTCTTGGTGGTATTGTCTGATCAGGGCTTGTATAAAGCCAGATCAGTACTAGACATTATAATTACCAGAGAATCAATAAATACCACTTATTTTTTATTTGACTCGTGACCTTTTATCCTTTGCTTAGTTTCTCGTAAGCACTGATTTTCTTGGTACTTTCTCTTCCTTTGGCTTCAAGACATCTGTCACTTGGTTTTCCTCTTTCTTTTTTTCTTTCTTTCTCTCCTTCCTTTCTTCCTTCCTTCCTTCCTTCCTTCCTTCCTTCCTTCCTTCCTTCCTTCCTTCCTTCCTTCCTTCCTTCCTTCTCTCTCTCTCTCTTTCTTTCCTTTTTTCATTCTTTCTTTCTCTCTCTCTCTTTCTTTCTTCCTTTCTTTCTTTTTCTTTTTTTTTCCCCTTGCTTCTCCTTTCTAGTCTTCTGGCATGCTCATCCTCCTTCAAGCCACAAGATGCTGACATTCCATTAAGATTGCTCCTTAGATGTCTCTCCTTTTTCACTCAGTATTTTCTCCCTGTGTGATCTCATCCATGCTCACAGATTCAATTATCATCCAGTCATAACTGATTCATACAATTATATCTCTAGGCAATAACACTCTTCTTAGTTCCATATTTGTATAACCAACTGCCTACTTTACATTGCCTTCTGGGTATTTCAAAAGACATCTCAAACTCCACATGGCCAAAATTGATATGCATGATTTTCCTTCCCTCACTTTCCCAGAGTCTCAACTTTGTCTGTTGTTCCCAGTGTCAGTAAATACCACCATTAAATTTCTAGGAGCACAAACCAGATCACTAAAGTCATCTTTGACACCTTCATCTTCTAATAAGAAAAAAAAAATTAATTCTTGCTTTAAAAATTTTGGTGACTGCCTATTTCATTTAGAATTAAGAAACTCCTTAATATGTTGTATACGATCCCACCATGATCTATCCACCTTGTCGACTCAGATAAAGCTCCCTTTCACTCTTTGCACTCTGATTACACTATTAAACTGCCCTTTTGTCTATCCTTTGCCCTCCCATCACTGAATCTTTGAACATGTATTGCCCCCCCTTCCCAGCATCCCGATTAGAAAGCATCCTTCCCTTATTTGTCTAATTAGCAACTGGTCATGCTTCAGATTTCAACTGAAGTGTTATTTTCTCAGAGAAACCTTCTCTGATGTACTTTGCAATGTCATATAGCCCTGTCATACGTTCACATAGTTTGGATATCTTTCCATTTTAGTGTGCATCACAGATGTAAATATGTGTGTGTGTATGTTTATATATCTCCCCTCCAACCTGCTTGCCTAGAAACTCTATAAAGGAGGGATTCTGATTGTATTTTCTCACTGTTATATCCACAGTGCCTGGCATAGTGCTTGGCACATGGTAGATACTCGATATAAATTTGTTAAATGGAAGATTGCATGAAGAAACGAATGACTAAATTTCTTTGCTGTAGTGTTTAGAAGATTGAGCTTAAAATACTGTGTTTGAACCTGGATACAGATCAGTAAAATGACAATATATATATACTTAATAAATTAGCAAGTGGTTAAAAAAGTCAAATTATCAAGAGATTGAAAAAGTATTTATTAGGAAAGATGAAAAGAACTGCCAATGTTTACTTGAGAAAATGACAGTTAAGAAACACAAAAGAGGGGCGCCTGGGTGACTCAGTGGGTTAAAGCCTCTGCCTTCAACTCAGGTCATGATCTCAGGGTCCTGGGATCGAGCCCCGCATCGGGCTCTCTGCTCAATGGGGAGCCTGCTTTCCCCTCTCTCTGCCTGCCTCTCTGCCTACTTGTGATCTCTCTCTTTCTCCATCAAATAAATAAATAAAATCTTTAAAAATAAAAAAAAGAAACACAAAAGATCATAATTCCTTAAAGGCACATGTCAGGGAAAGAATCATTGGCTTGTAGAATCACACTCTTTGTGTAGCTCAGAAAAATTACTGAAATTAAGAAAATTAGAGAAATTGTCTAATAATAAGGCATATTTATCCATGATAGAGAAACAGTAAAAGAATAACTAGAGTTTATAGCCTTGTAAAGCAGAAAAAATACTGACTGAGAACCAAAACATCTGTTCTAGTCTTAGCTCTACTATTTTTTCTCAGTTTGAATGACACAATCACTTAAATATATTGACCATGGCTTCTTCATCAGTATGTCTTCTGTAATAGTTCTATAATTCTGACTCTGTTATTCAAGAAGAGTTTTACATGAAATGAGACTATAAACTGCTCAAAGGAAAGGACCACATCTTATTGCTGCACTCTCCAGGGTCTGCCATGGGATATTGTGCCTAGTAGACTGTACTGTTAACCCAGTTGAATTGTTTATTTTATAGCATACTCTTAAGAATATCTGAGTCAATAAATCTCTTATAAAAATATATGCAAAATTTTACATGTAGGTTGGATGTGCATTTTTCTGGGGGGAGAAGAGCAAAAGCTTTTATAATATAGTCAAATAAGAGAATAAAATCCCCAAATGTGGAATTATCGAATGTTTATGTTAGTTCCATAGCTCCTGTTGTACTCAATATATATTACTCAGTTGGGATAATCCTGATGTATCACCATCTACCCCACTTCGTATAGTAAATAGTTAATAAATATTTCTTACGGATTTACCAATGGTGTACCCGGTACTGGGGATACAGCAGTGATAACCAGATTTAGGAAGAACAGTGAATATTGTCCTCAGGAGACTTACTTTCTAGTGGAGGGAAACAGTGAACAAATATGCAAACATAAGAAAAATCAATCATAATGGCATGAATATAAAATGTCACAAAAAAGAAGAGAAAGGAAAATGCAATAAACAATGACTGGGGTGGGAGGGAGTTGGCTGGGTGGTCAGGGAAGGGCTGAATATTCAGTTTCAGAGTAAAAAGGGCACTGGAATAGAAGTCATAAATACTGTCCCTAGATAATAGCCTTTTAGCTGTGAAACCTTGAGTAAGTCAGGTACCCTGTCTGAATCTCCATTTTCTCATCTTTTCAAATATATCCTATATTTATTTTTCATACTTCAAAGGACTATTAGACTTTTAAGTTTTGTATTAGGATATTCACCTTCTTTGGAAATCAATAATCTTGTCATTCTGCATGGTTTACATAGCATCAAACTGTCACCTTCTGATCAATAATTCTTGTCTTTTCATTCTCTCCCTCCCACAGCTTCTTTTCTCAACCAACTACTCTCTACTGATCGGAAAGGGAAGAGGCAGATAAGAGTGGAGGAGCAAAGAGGGAGAGATTTAAAGGAGATCCCGAGTAGAGCTCCATCCATCAAATATCCATATAAACTCAGTCCCCTGCTCACCCGGAATCCCCAAATTGATGGGACAAAAACTAAACTATTTTAAGCCCAAGTCATGTAGGAAGAAACAATGGGTGTATCTAAAGAAAGTTGAAGATATAAACATATTCATCTTCAGAAGTGGGTACACTGTAATGCTGACACCACCTCAAATCCCAGATCTGGATATGTATAAATTCCATCAGCCAGTGTTCTTTCTTTTTTTAGAGAAGTATAACCTTGGATCAAACTATATTTTGAGCTTATTGAAACTAATCTTAAATATTCAGGGAATGGGGGCCTGTGAGAAGAGCATTATTGGTTCTTGAATCAAAATAAGAGGGGAAAGCCTAATATTCACGATTTATGATGCATGGCTTTACTTCTAGTTTCACCTATCTAGGAAATAAGATAAGACTATAAAATCAAATATATATACTTTCAGTTATAAAAAAAAATATACACAGACCTACAAAACATAAAGTAGGGCCCACCCTATGGAGTACTGTAAAACAAAACATCCCTATCTTTACCAACACAGATTCTTCAAACTTTTAAGAATGAGGAAGCAATCTTTAGCTTTCTCTGGAGTCCCTACAAAAGTAATCACTTTTTTTTTCTTATGGTATTTCTAACGGGCATATTAAATCTCTATTTTATTTTATTATTTTTGTAGCAGCTTTATACATAATTTATTTTATTATATTATGTTAGTCGCCATACAGTACATCATTAGTTTTTGATGTACCATTCCATGATTCATTGTTTGTGTGTAACACCCAGTGCTCCATTTCTTTTTAACTTTGCAAGTACTTTATCTGTACCTTTCTTAAAGAATTTTCTACTCCTCTTCACCATGAATCATAGATTTTTAAAAAACATATTTTAGTTCTTCACCGAACTCCTATTTTAAAGGTCAGGATTTGTGACTGTTTTACTTTTTCTCAACAGTGTTTTATTTAAAGCCTTGCATATAGTAAATGCTTAGTAATTGTCAGATGAATGAATGAGTCAAAGTTTGAGGACTCTTTTAAATAAAAGTACATGTGCTTTATAAAAATATCAATTCAGTATGAAAAGTCTTCGATGTTTCTTAAGCAAAGTCGAAAGAAAAACAAACACGATAATTCTTTCTTTTAAAAATTCAAACTGTAAGAGACTCCTAAACTCACGAAATGAACTAAGGGTGGCTGGGAGGTCGGGGGGTAAGGATAGGGTGGCTGGGTTATGGACATTGGGGAGGGTATGTGCTATGGTAAGTGCTGTGAAATGTGTAAGCCTGACGATTCACAGACATGTACCCTAGGGCAAATAATACATTATATGTTAACCAAAAAATAAATTAATAAAAAAATAAAATAAAATAAAATTCTCTTATGAAAAAAAAATTCAGTGATCACTCTAGAATACCAAAACATTTTTTTCAGGAATGAAATAAATCTTTTATCAAATACCCTCCTAAAACTTTACAGTTTTATCTTTCAGCCTTTCTTAATCCTAATCACACAATAAGACTTTTATTAACTCCAATTGCTCTTTGATCAGACTTTTGATTATTTATCCTGAGGCTACATTGTAGATTCTAAGTTGTTCTGCACAGTTGTAATTACCATATGTTTTCATTAATCTAATTCTGTTAGCTGGCTGTTTACTGAGTGGTCTTAGTGTCAATCAATTATCCTGCTAGCCCAAGCATCAAAACAATTAGAATGGGGTTTAGTTCTCAAGGTGTAGTCATTAGGGTATTTTATTACACATTTCCAGCCTATTAGAGGGTAACCAGAAAAAGACAAATAGGAGATTTTTCAAATGCAGTTTTATCACTGCTACTAAGCACAGAACTACCAGGCACTCATCTATGTGGCTAACATTATGATCAAAGGATATGGGTCTTGGGAGATATTATTAAACATTTGA
Organism: Procyon lotor; assembly: GCA_028646535.1. Classification (NCBI taxonomy): domain Eukaryota; kingdom Metazoa; phylum Chordata; class Mammalia; order Carnivora; family Procyonidae; genus Procyon; species Procyon lotor. The sequence continues at coordinate 106,462,844 of CM053603.1, read as the reverse complement.
AAAATGAAACCATGCAGCTCTAAGTAAATGGAAAAATAATCAGTGCGAATTGATATTTCCTTTCAAATACACTGGAAACCAGACTTTTCTAGTCAACACAGAAATTGTCCTTCATCAGACCACTGCATTTGATGGTCTTCTAGCAATATTTCCTCAAAGAAATACTTAGAGTGTTTCAAAAAATAAAAACATAATTTTATTTCTCAAAAATTAGTTATCGTACAGTTATTCAAAACCCTTACAGAGTTTGACTAATTCTATATGCATTGCTCTGCATGCATTATTTCACTCCTTCCTCCTTTCCTTCCTTGATTTCTTTCATCAAGCAGTCCCTGAGCACGTGTCATGATGCTAAGACACTGCACAAAAAGAAAAGGACAACACAGCTCTTGGGCTCCGAGTCTTATAGCAAGAGACCGAAAAACGAGCCTGTGCCACTAAGAGGGAAAATGTCACAAAGTACAGTACACCAGACCAATCAGAACTGCCAATTCTTACTGAGGTACTTACTCTTTTATTCTATTTTCTTATACTAATAATAATTATTGACATTTGTTGAGCAGTGCCAATATACCAGAGACTGTTCTAAAAACTTAAGATCCATTGAGTCATATAGACATTACAATATTCTATGAGTTGGTTATTAGAAATCCTCATTTTACAACTGAGACACCAAGAGGCTGAATAATTTGCAAGAGGCAATCAATTAATAAGTGACAGTTCTGTGATGTAAACATGGAGCTTGTGCTTTTAAACCACTCTTCTCCAGTGGCTCTCCAACTCTACAGTGATGAGAATCACCAGCTGGGTTTGTTCAAACACATGCCTATATTGTCAAAACACATACCTGTCCTTAGAGTTTCTGATTTGGTAGGTCTGGCTGGGGCCCGAGAATCTGCATTTCTATCAAGTTCCCAAGACATGCTGATGCTCCTAGTCCGTAGATCACACTTTGAGAACCACTGCTCTACCATATTTCAAACCCCTCAGTCTCTTTAAGCCTCCTACCTGCCCACCAGCTCACCACAACTCTATTCTCAGTAGGGAAGCTCACCACTTCCCAGAGAAAAGGAGGTTCAGTAAGTCAAATTTCTCCCATTTCCATTTTTCCCACTGCCCCCCTCCAATTTAGTCCTATCATTATCTTCTTTCGTTATCTCCTTCTCTTCCACATTTGTGAAAGTTTGCTGTTCAAGGTCTATTTTTCTAAATGTGGACTCCATCATTCACACTCCCTGAGGACCTTATTTAACCGAATGTACCAGTATGTCAAATAAGCACGACTTATGTATAATTAATACACAACTTTTTGTGTGTATTCTCTCATCCCTTTACATTTATTCAGTGGATTCCCTCCCCTCCACCACCACCACTATAAAAACCCAAGCAGTCCCACGACTTTTGTGGTCATGTGTAGGTAGGAGAGACAGCAGATCACTTTAAATAATAAATAGAATATCACTAACTAGTAATCTAGTCCTAAATAATAATCAAAACTCTGAACTTTTATCCAGTCAAAGCTTTTCCTACTGCAGGCAGGAAGGTCTCCTGCTATCAAGGAAAGGAAGAGGGTAGTCTGTGTCTCTTACTCTCTCATCTCTCACTAGGAAAGGGAAGGGGCAAGAGTTTTACTTCATTAATGCTGCTGTGAAATGCTTTATGCTCTCTCGCCCTGTTATATGTGGGACCCTGATTCTTCTTTCTTCATGGGGACATTTTTAGGTTCTTCAGAAGCTCCTCAGCTGAGCACTTTTTACTGTAATTCTCATGATGTGGCCAATGAATTGTTCCTTTTTTGACTTCTGATTTTCTGGAAGTCCAGTCCCTATAGACCTATCCCATTACCATCCAGGGAGTCCATTCAAGCCATAGTCAAAATGAGAGCATACCTGTTCTCTGTCGTAGCCTATATCTGGTTCAGTAGTAATCCTTATATATCTTTGGCCCTCAAAAATTCTTGTAAAGTACTTTCTTTTTAGATGTGAACAAGAAGGTCTTAATTTTCTCAATGTGAGTTGGGTACTAGTCCTCTGTGAACTGTGACTGGTGGACACCCATATCGTGGCCCCAGAGAAGCCCAAGAAACCTAAATTGACATTTCTACAAAGGAGTCTGGTGCCTTATGTTAGAATTTTACATGTACTGTTTCTCAGTGCTTTGGGGGAATTTTTCACATAGAATTCTATACAAAATTATTCATCAATTTCTTGTGTACTTATTCTCCTTAACCAGCTCTTTCTCTGTGTGATAACACAATCAAATTAAAACACAATAAAACACATCTTTAACCTCCCCTCTCAGCGTCATGCCTTTCTCTTTCCTTTTTCAGTCAAATCTTTGTACTCTTTCTCCATTTCTTCATGTTTCAATCACTTCCTATCCCACTGAAATTTGATTTTAGTCCCTCTCTCTCTCTCTGAAAGTAGATAGTGACTGCTTAGTTGCTCTTTTCTACAGATATATTTTTTTAAATGTTTTATTTATTTATTTGTTTGTTTGTTTATTTATTTATCAGAGAGAGAGAGAGAGTGTGCACTTGAGCAAGGGGAGCAGCAGGCAGAGGGAAAGGCAGGCTCCCTGCTGAGCTCAGAGCAGCTTGTGGGACTCAATCCCAGAACCCTAGGATCATGACCTGTGCAGAAGGCAGTCACCCAGACATGCCTCTATGGATATTTTTCAGCCCTTATCAAAGCTAACTTCCTTTGACAATCCACATATAAGCAATTCCTTTCCTGGAATCTTCCTTTGACTTTTATGACTCCACATTCTCCTAACTAGGAGAATGGTTTTTTCCTAACGAGGTTTCCTCTATCTTAATTCAAAGACTTCATTTCTTCCCCTAGACCATTCCTCAAATATTAGGGCAGGTACCCAGGTTTTCACCTTTAACATCTTCTTGCCTATATCCTCTTTCTGGGCAATTTCACTGTTTACCACACCATTGCCAATAATTCATAAACTGATTTCCACTAGCACTTCACTTGTTATCTCAAATTGAACACGTCTAAAACACTGAACTCCAAACCCACTCTTCTTCCTATATTTTCAGTCAATTCGCCAATAGCGCTCAATTCCTCCCTTATCTCTAGTATGCAGTCTTTCAACCCACTTTTTAAAAAGAAGTCGCAGGTATCAGCAGCAGCAAAAGCTACCATTTATTGCACAGTAACTGTGTATCATGCAGGTTGTTTGTAGATAAGGGCCCTTGGATTCAGAGGTTGAACAATGTGTCCAAATCACAGAACTCTTAGTTGGCAAGGTCAAGATTTGAACCCAAATCTAGATGGATCCTTTTAGTCACTATGCTATGCTGTGTTCTTCTAATAGCTCTGGAATCTACCCCTTCTGTAAAACCTCAAGCTTTAATTCATGCCTTATAGCTTCAGATAAAATCCAACTTTCTTTCCATTAGAAGCAAAGCCCTTCATTATCTGGCTCTTACATCCTTTCCTACTTAATCTCTTCCTACCTACATATTAAAACATCTAGACTGCAGCCACACAGAGTGTCTTGCATTTGGATTCCATTCTCATTAAAATGCCGTTCTTTCTATCTCAAATGCTCATCACCTAACAGATTACTTTAGGTGACTTTCTCGTGTTCTCACAAAGCACCCTCGAGTCACCTCACAAAGACATCTTCTCTTGTAGAACTCAACACGGAATATTACATTTAATTTGTCTTACCTTCCACGAAACACAAATGAGTGCTCTGTTGGTTTTTAGCAAAAAGGACTGTGTTTACCTTATCAAAGGTCCTCAGTAGGCTGGATATGTTATTTAGAGATTTATATTAAGAAAAGCCAATCTTAATTGTTCCTCTTGTTTTAGGTATCAAAACTGTCAGAAATGAATACAAGTTATGTATCTACCTACTTAATACATTAAAATGACTCTGTAGCTCATGTAAAATATTATAGTAATGTAATAAAATAGGTTATTAAAAGATTCTATTTTATAATTAAAAATTTTTTGCAAAAATATCTTCACCTTCTTCATGAAGTAAAACTCCGAGATTTCTAAAAAATCACTAGGCACATACTTAGGATGAGTCAAAATCCTTTTTGTAAGAATTTGTATTTTACCATTAGGCATCTTTCTGTACAAAAGTGGTGAGAACACAAATCAAGTCCCCAAATTTTCATAACAACTGTTAGTTCTCTACTGACACATCACATTTAAGGGATATGATTGCTATAAATCAACATCATAGAATATTGGTACTTTGGAGACTTGTCTCTGAATCCAGCCCTGAACTGACTATAAAACAAGTTCACTTAAGTCAAGGATTTTTGAGACAGACTGCTCAAGGGACAGGCTAATTCTAGGTTTCTATTTGTTGTTCATATTAATTTAGAATCTAAACTATCTAAATTTTAGATAATATCAAATCTATTTACCAATGGTATTTAATTCTTGGCTTCTACAAATGAGTGATATAAGAACATTTGAAGAAATACTCCTTTCTTTTGCAAAATACATTTGGCAATTATATTACTTACAAACCTTTTGTAAGGCTTCATATGATAAACTCCACATAAAATTCAATATTAGGAAATAATCTGTCTTCTAGATGAATTGGTATGTATCCTTTCTCAAATAATTAAAATCATATTGCACAGCATAATATCCTTGTGTATGTGACTACAGAAAAACCAAAACTTCTTATAATTTATTTTTGCTCCATTTGTTTAGCCATATTTTGATGTTGAAATAATCCTCAATTTTATTTTCTTTTAGACTAGTAGTGAGATAGAAAAATAAGTAAAATGAAAAGTGCATATGAACAAACTGACAATAACAAGAATTTTTTTAATCTCCTTACATATTTTTGTTTTATCCAGCTAACAATCTGGTCATATCAAAAATTACTTCTAAGTAATTGTAGAGTATTAAAGAAAGTGCACACATCAAAGTTCATACTGTAATAATTTTCCAGAAAGCCTGGTATTCAATGAACCATTCACTGAGTATCTTCTGAATATAAAGGGTTTTTTTGGTGTATGGTTAACACAGTTTATTACAAGTGTCAATAAGTATTGTGTCAAAGAAGTGAAAATTGTCACTGACTCATTTTTCAAAACTACTGAAATTGTCTATAGACCTATAACTGTTTGAGGAGTACAGAAAGATACAGAAATAGAAATATAGGTATATCCTATATCTCGTTGTTAAAAGAAATTGGATTAAACTATACTTGAAAGGCAAAAGTCCAGTAACCATATAACTTGTGTAACAGGTAAAACGGAATTTCAGAATTCAGTCAGTATTTAAGATGCATTTGTGTAGTGGGAAGTGATGCCCTGGATAGTTCCTAGACCAGATTTCAGATATGGTGGTCATGATAAATGAATGTTGAAAGTTACATGACCTATTCTAACATTACACAACTGAAAGTCTCCAAGGTGTTTCAAAGATTATGGAATTTTTAAAATGTAATTTTACACTTTATTTATTTATTCATTTGCAGGAAACAAACACAAGTGTGAACCACTCAACCTTTAAGGGACAAGTAAGGGCTGAAATTCCAGCAAGCTTCTTATCTTCACATTGGAGTTGTATGCTCCTAGGGTATATGTCACCTACCAGGAAAGCTTGCAAGGCCCTGAGCCTTGGCCTCATTAGTTCATGAAACTTGAACTTGAACAGTGAACTGTGCTAGCTTGAGAATATATAAGCTTAGGGCTTAGGCTTTATGTCAAGTTTCTAAAAAGAAAAAAAAATAAGTGTTTAGAGAAATGGAAACAAGGATGAAATAAGATGATATGTATTTACAGGACCTTTGTATTTTCTTGTCAGCTCCTGTGAAAGTAAGGGTTCATGTGGCTGGCAAGTTCACAGACAGGATAAGACAGAGGGAAATGGGATGAAATGTTTTTCAGAAGCACTGAGAATAACAGTAGACCCTGAAAGCAAGTTGTAAGGATTATGAAGAATATGCTGAAGGAGACAAAAAGTCAGTAAACATTTCCAAGACACTGAACTCTGTACTAATATGAAAACTTAAACAAAGGTTATTGGGAAATCTGGGGTGCCTGAAGAGAGCAAAAAGGCACCTAAGAGGATGCCAAAGCATAGACTGTGAGAACTCTTTCAGTGGAAATGTTGCTGTGTTCAGATCAATACAATAAAGACCGATCTATATTTAAACTATTTCAAAGAGCAAGTATGCCACTGCCTATCTGTATAAAGTCACCTTATTGCAGTTCAGGCAAGAGTCCTAGATCTTGCAGCGCAGTCACTAGAAGGAAGCCACACGGGGTCCCACTGCTGTGCGCCAGCATGGTCTGTTTGCTGCTATCACTGTCCAGCGGTCAGGAGTTATGCCACATCGCTTAAAGGCCTTTGAGAACTTCTTTTGCCTACTGTGCTTACAATTACTCCATTTCAGCTAGTCTATCAGCTGCTTCGCCACCCTGCTGTTATCCATCTTCCACACATGTCCAGCCCAGTGTATCTGAATTTCAGTGAGCTTGACTTCCATGCTGATGTCCCAGGATCCTGCTGTTGTTGACCTTGTCTTGCCATTAGATGTTAAGTATGACTTGTAGGCAAAGTTGATGAAACTATTCCAGAAACTGTACAATTTTTTTTTTTTTTAAGATTTTAGTCTTCAGTACATATGCTGGAGAAATTTTGGCATTGCAATCGTTAGTCCTAGACTTTTCTCTTTGAATGAACCTAAATGTTTGGATCATGTCATAATACTGTATATCTTGCAAAATGCATTCTAGTTCATCAACGCCACTTTCAATTTGGGGGCTTACCAAGGTTTACAGCCAAGACTGCCGTAGTGACACTATTTGAAGGGAATATTTCATCTATTTTATACAGTGTTCTTTTCAATTTTTGTCTTTTTAAATCTATCAGATTAAGCAAGCAAGTATTAGAACTTATAAAGGCCGCTTATCACTCAGCCTGATAATACACAGCAGATGGAGTCGGTGTATGGAATGTGTGTATATATATATATACACACATATATATGTATATACATACATATATATATATATATATATATATATATATATATATATATATTTAGCTACCACCTGTGGCACTTTTACATTCTTAAATTAGTATCAACAGGTTCCCATATGCTTTTATGTAATGTAAAAAACAGGTAGTACAAATAATTCCCATGCACTCTTAGTTTATTAATTACTTTTATGCCCTTTGATAACAATATCTGTTCCTGATGATAGCTCCTTTAAAATTGAAATTTTATTTCACAATAGTATTTCAAATCAAAACAAATATATATATATGTCTTGGCATCTTCATATTAACCACATGTCATACACTTTTTTGATTAAAAAATTGCTACCACCTATAAGATGAATATACTAAAGTGAGCTTTGAAATATAGAGCTTTGGACTTTTTTACTTGATCAGATAGTAAGTATGGGAAGGAGGGGTTTTAGGCAATAGGTCACTGGCACTATCATTACTGAGAGGAACAAAAAACCAAATTCCAATGGAAATAATATTTATACCAAATATCCACTGATGCCATCCAAAGTCAAAATCTTTCATTCCCACAAAGAAGATAAGGTAAATAGTGCTCAGTTTACAAAACAAGCATTTGCAAGACTATAAGCCCAAGTAAAGACCAGGAATTGTACTGATTTTTACCTCCCCCAAACATCTGTATGTACATATACTCAGGTTTATTATATAAAATATGTATACTTAGGGCCGCCTGGCTGGCTCAGTTGGTAGAGCATTCAACTCTGATCTCATGGTCTTGAGTTCAAGTCCGATGGAAATAAAGTTTACTTAAAATAAATAAATTAAAATTTTTAAAAAATATTAATATTTTAAAAATCCAACTTAAGAAAATTTTAAAAATTTCTTCCAACTGAGGAACACTTCTATCTTTGGGATGCTAATAGATGTTCCAGAAAACAAAAGAAAACAAACAAATTGTTGTTAGACAAATCTGGAAAATGTGATTCAACAAAGCTAATAGGGGTTCTTTACTGCAAGACTGTTTAGGTCTTTAACTCCGCATTACATATTTTCACAATGGGATAGGAGAGAGAATACTAAAAGTGTGGCACCATTTAACCACAGATTTATTCAGAGAATATTTATCAATAACCTAAGAAACATATTGGAAAGTAATAGCTGAAAATATAAACCAAGATGTCAGCATCACTCTTCAGGGTTGTTTTGTACAGCATTTTATGATTATGTATGTTCTTACTCAGAATGTCCATGCAGATCTCATATCTAAACAGTTACTACAAAGTCCAAACATTTTCTCTAAATTTGATCCATGTGATGGTCAATCCCAACCTCTTGGAAATGCTTGCTGTAACTCAAACACCGTTTTTATTTTTTAAAAACCTTAGCATAAAATTCCAAAAAAAAAAAAAAAGATAATTATTTGGATTCAAGGACATACATGTATAAGACAATCATAAAAAATCAAACTGCCGGGGTGCCTGGGTGGCTCAGTCATTGGGCGTCTGCCTTCGGCTTGGGTCATGATCCCAGGGTCCTGGGATCGAGCCCCGCATCGGGTTCCCTGCTCGGTGGGAAGCCTGCTTCTCCCGCTACCATTCCCTCTGCTTGTGTTCCCTCTCTCGCTGTGTTTCTC
>CM053603.1:106440415-106454140 GCA_028646535.1 Procyon lotor | reverse complement strand
TTCACAAGTAGGGCAAATTCAGAAAGTAAGAGGAATGTATCTCAAGCCTCCACCTCATATCAGGTGAATTCAATACTCAGGATGCTGTCAAAACGTGCTTTGACATTCTACCACCAAAACCAGAAGGTTTAGTCTTTGTTTCCTGGTACAGTGGAGAATGTTTTGAAATAACTTTCAAATGAAGATTATTTGCCAGTTGCCAGATCTGAAGTCTTCTCCCTTAATTCTGATCACCCTTAATTTTCCCGAATCATTTGATTCTGTTGCAATTTGCAATGACCTGGATGGAACTAGAGGGTATTATGCTAAGTGAAATAAGTCAATCAGAGAAAGACAATTATCATATGATCTCTCTGATATGAGGAATTTGAGAGGCATGGCGGAGGTCCTAGGGGGTAGAGGGGGACAAACTGAATTGGAAATCAGAAGGGAATCTTTGTCTTGCCTCTGCCCCTAACTAGCTCCCTGGCCCTAGGCAAGTTCCACCGGCTCCTGAATGTGCTCCAACGTAACATGTCCAGGTTGCAGCAGATAACCTGGGGGTCCTCTCACCATTCTACGATTTCAGAATGGTAATAAGATGAATGGCAGGACCTCGTGTTGTCCATCACTAGACAGAATACATAAAACAATGCCAGCCTAACGCTCACGTTTGGTCTGCTTCTAGCAAATACTTGTGCAAATTAGGAAAAAAAAAAATCTCTCCTGAGAGGGTAAACTGTAAAAGGTGTCCTTTCCGAGAAGACCGAATACCAAAAGAAGCCACATTTGTTGGGACTATTAACAAAAAAGCACCCTTTCTCTAGCTGACGTGGCTTGCCAAGCAAGGCTCAAGCTGGATTTCAGCATCTGGTCTCCCATCCCCTCATGGCCCTACACAGCCATCTGGGCCTGCCCTCTCAGGATATCCTGTTGACTCATCAAGACTTCATTTTGGTATCATCTCTTTTTTCTGTGTCTTACTTTTCTTTCTCTCGCTCTCTTTCCAGATGAATATGTCTAAATTTCTCTAGTAAAACTTTTCTCCTGAGTTCTAGCTATTGAATTCTTAGTCTGCTTCTCTGCATATGTGGGCTTCTATAGAGTTTCCATTTACTTCCTCACCTAGTCACCTACCATTCACTCCCGAATGCACTAGAGCACTGGGTTGTCAAGCTGCCTACCTCCACTCTGCTCACTTTTGAACTGATAGGCAAACCCACTGGACACCTTTCAAACCTTATCTTCTTGGGGCGCCTGAGTGGCTCAGTGGGTTCAAGCCTCTGCCTTCGGCTCAGGTCATGATCTCAGGGTCCTGGGATCCAGCCCTGCATCGGGGCTCTCTGCTCAGCAGGGAGCCTGCTTCCCCCCTCTCTCTGCCTGCCTCTCTGCCTACTTTTGATCTCTCTCTCTGCAAATAAATAAATAAAATCTTTTTAAAAAAACCCAAACACCTTATCTTCTTACTTGATCCCAGAATTCAACATTATTGGCTATTTTCTATATCATAAAATTCCTCTTCTATTAGCTTTGGTGGTAACATCTTGTCCTAATACTCATATCATCTCTAATGTTTACTATTTTTTAAGTATTAATGTTCTGCAAATCCTATCTTTTCCCTCTGTTCTTCTCAGTCTATAAAGCTCTTTAAAAAGAACTTATCTGTACCCAAAACTTCAACTTCTATTATGTACTGATGATTTCAAAGCTAAAATCCAGACCCCATTCCTGAACTCCAAATCCTTACATTTAACTAATACATTTAACTAATTTTCTTTCTAGAAATATCACATGTTAAGTATAATATGTGTGAAATGGAATTAGTCATTTTTATTTTCTTCTGTTTCTTTTTTTTTTTTTAACCTTTCCACACTAAGGTACATTTACATTACTAAAACAATTTATAAACCTACAAAAATTACTTGTAAGATCTTAAAAGTTCTTTAATGAACTCCTTTTTCTAACTCCACTCCCCAGCTCCCATCCCTATATTAGTCAAAACTATGCTCTTTTCTCACCTCCGCTGCTTTAACTGTGGAATTGAAATGCTAACTCTCTCACACAGTTGTGGCATGAGTCAGATGAGATAATGCATTTAAAAGGCCTGGAACACAGCAGGAGTGCAATAAAGGGTAGAATATTATTATTGCTGGAGTTATTATTTTTATTACTAGTAGGATTATGAGGTTCCATAAATTGTAACTCGACCATAACTACCACTAACTTTATTTGCTATAGTAATAATAGTTTAGGGTTGAACTTGATCTGATTTACTAAATTAGCATTTTTCAACTGCTACATAGCAGTGAAAGGAAAGATTATAGACTAACTCAACATAAGAGATCCCAGCTTAATTTAGCACTGAGGACAGATATGGTATACCGAGCATCAGCTTTCAAAATTTTAATTAGAAAGCACCCTTAGGCTATTCCATATCAGAAGGATAACTTTGTAGTTACTGAGTCAAATCCAAGTATGTGTTTGTTAGTTAATGAAACGAACACATGTCTAGGTATTAATAGAAAATCTCCTAGTTGATTGCATAGTAAATTCTTTGTCATTTTAGAACTTTAACCCTTGGGACAAAATTTCCCACTTGAAATAAGAAATGAAAAAAAAAAAGAAATAAGAAATGACTATTTAGGAAATATTTGATCCATACACTAGATTGTGTTCAAGTTTGTTCAAGTAAAAGCAAACACAAAGCATCCAGGTGGAAAGCTTTGACTAAAATGTGACAGCCCCCAGTAGAGCTTTGACCAAACATATACCTGAGGTGAGTAAGCTCAGTCTAAAAAGGATGTTTGACTTAACACATTGTATTGTAAAAGAGAGGGTAAAATTCTCTTTTCATTGGGCTTCCAATGTAAGATGGTACTTTACTAAGAAACCTAGTGACTCCTCCCTACAATGACCCCAAAAGGCCCCCAAAGACACGGAAAACAAAACTCATCCAAACTATGCCTGACACGTCAATTGCCTAACTATGGGAGTGACTCCTGCTAACTTTTAATTGAGGTAATTTAAAGATATATATTTATATTATTTATATATATATTTTGTTCTGAACTTCACCATTTGTGAATCCAGTGTCTTGTGTTTCATCTTCAAAGTCCTATCTCATTTTTAAAAACTCTCTTTCCAGGTAAAACTGATCCTGAACTCACTACAAATGTTCAAGGCTCTTCAAAAGAGCTTATTGTTGTTCTGTCTCCCTGTCACTTTCTATGCAGTCCAACAGAAGGTTAAGAAGTAAGAAGCAGAAGAGATAGCTTAAGGAAGATTTCCATGGGGGTCACTCCTGCAGCTCGGAATAGCTGAGTCAACAGCGGGGTCAGCTCTTGTTAAGGTTTAAAGTAGAAGTGGTTGATGAAGCTTCTTTAACTTGGGGTAGCTTGTGAAGTTATTTTCTTTCAAAGGAGAGGAAGAGTCACCCTAAGCCTGAATCCTTGGACCCTTCATTCAGCTTGAAGTCTAACCTTCCCTGGCAGCATACAGGGTGCCAGCCCCTTCTCTGCTGTACTTTGAGTCCTCTGTCCTAGTCAAAGGGTTTTCTTTAGGTTCACAAAAATTGCACCCACCCTATACTTACCATCTATATCTAATGGCTTTCTCTGTCATAATCTTTAATAGCGCACAAAAGTGAATTAGTCATATGTGTATATATTCTATTACAAATGACTAATCTACTTTGTAATATTTTCAAAAATAGTTTATATGTACAAACAATATTTTCATAGAACTCCTAAATTGTCCTGAGATGGAAGGGGAATCAAATTACAGTATGTTTGTGATTGGTAAAGTTGGGACTAGATTAAAGGTTTCCCCAAACACAAGATCTGCTATATATTTTTGGTGTATGGTCAGGATACTGATTTTTTGAGGTTGCCCTTTAATTATTTCCATCAGATTATATTTCTATCTTCATACAGAGCCCATACATCTCAAAAAAAAAAAAAAGAGCAAGAAGTAATGGGGCAGAAGATTGACTGGAAAAACTACAGATCGATGGATGGATTGATTCACTGATAGAATTTATATTCTAGTTCTTAATAATGTAAACTATCTATATGAAACAGCAAAGAATCACAAACATGGAAATTAGGTTATCAAATTGGTTTACAAAACCCAATCCATATGCTATTCATAAATCCACTTCCAAAGAATGAGCCATAAGAAGATTAAAAATAAAAAGTTGGGGGGTGCCTAGGTGGCTCAATCGGTTAAGCGGCTGCCTTCAGCTCAGTTCATGATCCCAGGGTCCTGAGATTGAGCCCCACATCAGGCTCCTTGCTCAGTGGGGAGTCTGTTTCTCCACTGCCTGCCATCCCCCCTGCTTGTGCTTGCTCTCTCTCTCCCTCTCTCTCTCTGTGTCAAACAAATAAATAAAATCTTAAAATAAAAATAAAATAAAATAAAAAGAAAATTAAGGATAAATTAAGGACAAGGAGCACAATATTGTAAACCTAAGTGGTATTTTAGAGATTGATATTGCAACACATATGAACTGTAAATATATATTAAAGATAGACCAAACATGAGTATTTACAAAATGAATAATGAATATTATCATATTTACATATATAAAGAAAAAATCTTTTATATTCAAGGGAAAATGGACAGAAACATTAGAATAGAGGGGAAAAAAATAACTTGCTTCACTATTTTAAGTCTAAACAGATAAGGATGCCAAGGATGTGAAAAAAATTAATACATACGTGTAATATATTTCTCCTTGTACATTTTATAATTAAAAGATATATCCTATGTCTTTGCTTTAAAACCTCATGCAAATGTACTTAATGATCATGTATAAGTACCAAAAAATCTAAACAAATCTCCATTAGTAGACCACATTCTCTAAAATCCATAAACACATAGGCCACATTCTCTAAAACCCAACCCTGTAAAAGTAAAAATCCATTACAAAATTGCAACTTTTCCAAAATTCCCTGAAATTGAAACAAACAAAAAAAAAAACACATAAAGTCACTGTTGCAGCCAGAGAGATAAAAATTCCATTTAGATATTAGTAAAAAAAAAATCACAATAAAAATATTAAAAATTTGAGGCATGGTCAAAGGTTTAAACAGAAATTAAATTTGATCTGTAAATGTTTTATTATTAAGCAAGAAAAACTAAAACTAAATGGACAAATCATTTCAATACAATGAAAAAAAAAAGCAAGGAAACCAGGGGGAGACATGTGTTGTTAAATAAGTTAATGAACTGTAAAGCTAAAAAAAAAAATCAATGAAAATTATTTGACAAAACTACTAAAACAGACAAATATCTGGCCTTATGTAATATTAATAAAAAGAAGAGAAAAAAAGAGTATAATTTTAAAAAAATACCCAAAGTCTGAGAAAAAGTTTGAGACTGTGCTATACTAATCCGTGTAATTCTAACATACAAATCTCAGTCAAATGATGATTTTCTAGATATAAGCATTAGCCAAAATCAACCAAAAACAACAATAACTACAAGAAAGCCTTGGAATATCAACAACTATGCAAGAAACTACAAGAGTTGGCAAAAATGTTGACTAAAATGGTTCAATAGCAACTTCTTTCAAACTTTCAAGAAACCTATATTCTTCTGATGTATTAATTATGCAGGAGCATAGAAATTATGGAGGATTCTGAAAATTTTTTATGAATCCAGCATAATCCTTTTATCAAGACATTAAAAAAGAAAAATTTCCAGACTATCAGCACGCTTTTATATTAATGTAAATAGCCTAAATAAAATAGCAGCAAATTGAATTTATTGTAAACTGGACCAAGTAGAGTTTATTTCAAGAATGCAAAATGTTTGCTCACTGAAGAGTAGGATTCAATATCCATGTGATTCCTCTTATCATTAGATAAAGAAAAAAAATATGATCATCTTGATAGATAAAACAAATTTAAAAGTTAGGTTATAAAAAACATGTATCATGAATCAATGTAAGCATGCTCAGTCGGGGCTTGTTTGGTGGCTCAAGCTTAAGGAGCTAAGATTCCTTCTCTCTTGTTACTCTGCCAACCCTAAGTGTTCCCTGCTTCTGACTGGAAAAAAGAGGTTTCACTACTACACATATATCTAGGACCACAGAAGGGAGACCAAAAAAAGGTCTCTGTGTGCCCCATTAGAGAGAAATTATGCACTGGCCCCTGTTTAAATGGCATTATTGATTGTCTAGGAATCTAAATAGTACAGCCTTTATTCTGGGCTAAAAATCAAGGGTTCTCTAAGAAGACAAACATGGATATTAGGGAAACAGTAATATCTATATCAGATCCGATTTTGCTCACATGTCAGTATTTGACTTCAACACACGAGCACAAAAGAACAATATTTCAAAAGTCCCCAAATACACTATAGCTATCTAAAATATAATGAACTTTGATATTTATATATGCATTATGATCTATAGGGTTTGAACATCTGTTTGGGGGAAAAATTTTCATAATATTGCCTTTTTTGCCTTAATGTAGACAATGATTAATGAGTGTTGGTTTAACCTAAGTAACTTATCCATACAAATAACACATTTGTTTCTCTCAGAAAGACATACACTTTTAATGCTAAGATATTTAAAATTTGTGTTACATAGTATTTAATTTTCATTAAATCACTTTACCTTCCAAATGGTTATTTTTTGGTAATTTTATGGCATTAATCATAGTTTTATAGCTATATATCTAATATTTTTTTGTTGATAGCCTTTCATACAGATGTCTAAAATCAGCATTTCATGATGCTCACCATATTTTCAACTCATTAAAAAATATATCGAGCTCTGTAGGAAATAGTGAATTCTCTGAAGAAAAGAAAGTCTGCCATATGCTCAAATCAGTGGGGAAAATGAATTTTCCCATCCCCATAGAAATCTGTAAACTATTTACTATGCAAGTTTACTAATGTTCCTTAGGATTCATGAGCAAGAGGATTATATTTAATGTTATTTATCAATAAGAAGTTTCAATATCATGTTTTATTTGGAATAAAACAAATACAGCTGAATACAACTCTATAAGAGCATTTAGTGTGTTAGAAATATTCAGAAATATTCAAATACACAGTCAGGACCACCATGTAGGAATTAACATTTCATGAAATACAGTTTAATTGAGAATATACAAAATATATTTGTGTAGGATAGCAATAACTACAAGTAATACTTAATTTCTTTTAAATTACACCATTAATAACTTACACCTAGCTTATTACAAAAGAAAGAGGAGGAGAAAGAGGAGGAACAATAAGAAGGAGATGATGACAACAATGAAGGACTTTTTGGCCAATTTCAGATACTGTTATTTTCTTTCCTCAGTTCACAAGCTGACTTTATTTTGCTTCCTTTGGTTTTAAAATACTGTTATGGAAAAAAACTAGATTCTTGATTTGCCAATTTGCTGTGTAGCTTGAAATAAGTCTCTTTGCATCTCTGCTTAATCTTGTTTCTAAGAAGAGGGGCTTGGACAAACCACATGATATAACAAAGCATTTAACCTCTGCCCCATCAAGTGACTGCTCTAAAAAATCCTTATTTACCAAAATGGGCAGTGGGCTGGATTTAACCTACGACTTAAAATACAGCACACAGTTTGCTGACTGTTGTTCTAGATCTTAAATTGAATAGCTGGTTGACAGATGATCATTTTATTATTATGCTTCATAATTTTCAAGTATTCTTGCATATCAAATACTAGCTAATGCTTTTAAAAAACAAAAAATATATCTTGGGATAACTGATAAAATATAAATAAGATTTGTAGGTTAGATAATAGTATCATAATAAAGTTATGAAAGAACTCTGCCTCAACATATTTGGGTGATTTTATTTTAATGTCATTAAGATCTTTGTAAGTACTAGAAAAGCATTTTCTATGTGGTTTTATGTCAAAAAGGGAATTAACTTCACTAGTAAAAATATAATATCATCTATTTTTCATTAATTGGCATCACATTAAATTTACTTTCATATGTAAGCCATATTTATTCTTGAGCATTCTGAATGGTCTCTCATTGTATTAATAGTTTTGATAGATGTAACAGAAATGTATTCAAAATGAACTATTTGACTAAACATAAATTAAATAATATCAAACATTTCCAAGGTCATTTCTCTCATCATTAGATCATATCTTGACAGTTATGAAGAAACAATTTTAGAATAATTCCTAATACATTCATATGTTAGTAATATTCTTCTTCAACTATTTTTACCTGAAAGCTTAAGTCAAGCAATTATTCTCCAGTTTCCTGTTTATATTCCATATTCCAACCTATCAGTCAAACTGTGATTATGCCCAGGCATGATGTCACACCTATCTATAGCATTATTTGATTGGCAAGGAAGCTGGTTATACATGAAACTGACATCATATCTCTGCATAATAAAGCATTCTTTTGACAGTGTATTTGTCATGGACTCTTTATGTAAAAACCAATTAGAAACTATTGTTTTTATGGAATTTTCCAGTGCTATAACAATCTGTATTTTCTAAAGGAAGAAAAAAATGTGTTGCCTCTTTTTAGAAATATTACATACACCTTGAAGCATGTTTGGAAAAGTTTGTTGAATGCCACACACAATTTTCTACCTTGTTTTTTACTCTGGATAGGGCACAGTGTTAATGCTCTATGACAGAGGTCAGCAAACTATGTTGCAGAGGCCAAATTCAGCTCATTGACCATTTTTCTGTGTCCTTTGAGTTAAGAATGGTTTTTATATTGTGAACGGTTGGAACAATTCAAAAGAATTTTATTTCATGATGTGACAATTCTATGAAAATGAAATCTTAGCATCCATGAATAAAGTTTTATTGGAATGCAATCACATTCATTGTTAACATTTTAGCAATGGCACCTTTTGTGTCACAATGACAGAATCAAATAGTTGCAGCCAAGATCATATGACCCATAAGACCCTTTACCGAAAAAGTTTGCAAATCCCTTCTCTATGGTTGGTTGATATGGAATTTTCATAGATCCTGAAATTACTCAGTAGTATCTCCAGATTCAATGAATAACTGTCATATTTGTAAGCTAGCTCACTCTTCCTATATTTGTATGTACATATGTATGTGGTTAGATATGGTAATTTGAATAAAATGATGGAAATATCTTTAAAGGGAAAATCCAGAAACAGAAGCATTGGTTTCAGTTTGTCCTCTGTGTCTGAACCTTAGTTTAATACAGCTTAATATAAACAATAAATTATAAATAAGTTCTAAACAAGTAGTTATTATTTCTCTTATTGCTTCAGAAGTAGACTGTTCCTACTCAAAGAATATAAATATACATAGAAGGTGAATACAAAAGAAGAAACAAATCAAGAAGTGACATTTGGCATAGTTGGCAGATGTAGCAAAATGCTGATTCTACTTTAACTTAACAGTTTATTGAAGAAGTAAAAAGTGAAATTCACCTTGTAAAGCAAATTTCCTGTAAATTTTAAATGCAGATTTCTAGTGACAATGGTTATATTCTATGTACCTCAATGATAATAGCAATAATAACATTTCATATTTATCTAAGATTTACAATTTAGGAAGATCTTAATGGTGACTACTGATGTAGATACGTAATAAAGAATGCTATAGAATGCATTGATGTAGATAAACGAGGTACTATCTATGGGTCAGACTTGATTTTTGTTTTTTCTTTTTTCATTGTGATTTATATCTCTCTATTTGTCATCTACCTGTCTTTTAAAAATATTTTAAAAATTTTAATTCCAGTAGAGTAGACATACATTATTATATTAGTTTCGGGTGTAAAATATAGTGATTTGACAATTCCATACATTGTCCAGTACTCATCACAAGTGCACTCCTTAATTCCAATCACCGATTTGATTTTTCATTCTTTTTTTTTTTTTAAGATTTTATTTATTTATTTGACAGAGAGAGAGAGAGATAGTGAGAGAGGGAACACAAGCAGAGGAGAATGGTTAGAGGGAGAAGCAGACTCCCCACTGAGCAGGGAACCCGATGTGGGGCTCCATCCCAGGACCCCGGGATCATGACCTGAGCTGAAGGCAGACGCTTAACCAACTGAACCACCCAGGTGCCCCATGATTTTTGGTTCTTAAGAATAAGAGTTCATAGAAGACTAGTGAGGAGAGCAAAATTCAGCAATAAGCATATACATTTCTTTCATTCTTCTCTTCAATAAATTACAGCTGTATAATGATGATTAGATTTTAAAATTTACAAATTGTTTCCATATACACTATTTGCAGTTATAAAATGTCTTTCTGATACCTCATTTATTGGTAGAAAGCCTACAAGTTCATCACCAAGCCTGTTTCCTTTACCATTTGGCTTTAAGGTATCTTTGGTGGCCATAACTAGGATGACCACACAATTTTTCTCCAATTGGGATACTTTTAATAGTGAAATGAGGAACCACTAATAATTGCATCAGATAAACTGAAACAGACCCAGGCAATCCAAAACTGGCCATAATTAATCAGGGTATCAACCTACTTTCACACCTATCTTGATAATAATTCCAAAAGTTAACAGAACTTCAGAGAATCACAGTGTCTTTCCTTTTTTTTTATGAAAATTTTTCTGTAAGACAATAAGTGCATTTTTTGTTCACACAAAGTTTGTCTTGTGGTAAAACAACTTACGTAATGATAATAAGGTTTGGGTAAATATTGGGTAAGAGAACCTAGTACTATAACCTGATTTATGAACATAAATTGTTTTCTTTCATAATCGCATGATTAAATACAATTAATTGCCTTCTATTCATATTTTTCAAAGAAATAATTTTAAGCTACTCTGAATTCTAATAAATACCAGAATAAATAATTAATCATTGAAAAATATGGAGGTTAAAAAGGTATTTTAAGAATCTTAAAAATAAAGTATCTGAAATGTACTTAAGACAAAAAAAAACACTTTTGGTTTTTCTGATGTAATAAACATCAGATAAGTAAATAAATAAATAGTGCTCTCTGTAAGCAAGTCCATGTGGTTATAAATATAGTCTCTGCTGCCTTCTGATAGGGATGATATGGAACATCTATGCCAGCCACTTGCTTTGTAGCTGATCCCTGTACCTATTACAGTATAGAATACTGTTATCAGGCCTCTTGATTGCAAGCAATATAAATTCAACTCAAACAAGCTTAAACAAAAATAAGGTCATTTATTAGTTGATGTAAAGGAAAATCAAGGGTAGCACCAGATTAAAATCAGGTAGGATTCAAGAATCAAGTCATGTCACAAAAATTCTTGCAGTTCTCCCCTTGTGGACAATATGGCTGACAATAGCTCCAGGCTTACATTTTTCATCTCATTGTGGAAAGAGTCAGACCAAAGTCTAGGCCTTAGGAGGCTCACTGGCTCTGTATAGGGACATATGCCCATCCCTAAACCTATCTTGGAGGTAGAATAGACTGACTAAGTCTGGGCCACATGCCCATCATGGGGTCAGTAGGAAGGAAGTTGCCATGCTTAAAATGTATGGAATGGGAAAGAAGTGCTTTTCCTAATGCATCCCAATGCCTATGCCAAAATAGTGTTAGGAAAAGAAAGGAAAATCGGGCCAGATACAACAGATACAATATTAGGCATGATATTAGATGCCCACCACAATATGCCCTAGTTAACAGACACATGTACTTTCTAATACACTGTGCAGGAATTATCCTGTGGAAGAATTACATAAAATGGTTGAACAATAAACAATGGTGAAATTATGTGAATTTATAAAGACATACGTTAAGATGTACAAAATTGCTATGATATACCATATAGAATACAAAAAATGATACCTTCTCTAAAAAATGTTACATCTCAGGGCACACGGGTGGCTCAGTCATTTAAACATCTGAATCTTGATTTGAGCTCAGGTCATGATCTTGAGGTGTGCAATCAAACCCCTGGGGTTCCAAGCTGGGTGTAGAGGCTGTTTGGGATTCTCTCTCTTTCTCCCCCTCTACACCCCCCACTACCCCTCTCTCTCCCTCTCTTAAAGAAAAGGGGGAGGCACCTGGGTGGCTCAGTTGCCTTTGGCTAGGGTCATGATCCCAGTCATGGGATCCAGCCCCACGTTAGGCTCCCTACTCAGCGAAGAGTCTGCTTCTCCCTCTCCTCCCTGCTCCTGCCCTCTCTCTAGCTATCTCTGGTTCTGTCTTTCAAATAAATAAATAATCTTTTAAAAAAAAAAGTTACATCTATTAGGAAGAGGAAGAGATAAGATCAGCTAGGTTGTGGCATTAGTATTATTAATATAACTAATACTACTAAAAATGCCAAGCAAAAGTCTTAGCCATAGTCTGATTTTATCAGACAATATATACATAGATTAGACTAATTTGATTAAACTGAAAAACTACCACAAAGTTTCCAAAGAAAATTTTCCCAATATTTATTTTTTCCAGTTAGAAACATAGTTCCTTTTAAAATCTAATTTTATAAATAATAAGATGCTTATTTTTTATTATTTAGGACCTCTTAAGAATAAGTTTGAATGCGAGTATATTTGTTTAAACTTCCTTTGCGTAAAACATATATATTTAATAAAATTAAATTTACAACACACACTTAAGCATTCCATTTCCAGATAATATTTTAATCATGAAAAAATATTTTGTAGCTCCCAGTAATTATATTTTTATGGCAGCGAATGTTCACCTAAATATTTATAAATGAAGCCAAACAACTTGGCTAAATAAAAGTCTTACATTCACGGAGACACATTTTCAAAGTATTTACCAATTTTTTCCATTTGTTCAATGCAGTTTAAAAGTTTAGCATAAATTACTCTGTTAACTATTCTTTGGACCATTTTACAGACAAGAGAGTTAAACAGTAATTTTACCAAATTCCCTTAATTTTCTTAGCTACAAAAGAATATCAAGGCTCAATATAAAGTGGTCATATGGTCCTAACAGTTGTTTTAGCCACAGTAATGACATAACAACTATTTGTATCTTTCCATTGCTAACAGTTAATAAGCACTCCACTGAAGCATTCCAGGTCTATAAACAGAAATCGCTCTAGAAGCAGATGGTTAAACATCCATCAAAATCAGAAGACAAAATTTATTAGAAGCCACAAAAGTAATTGATCCAGAAATGCAAGACATAATGATTTCCTCCTAACACCTTCAAGTCTAGTAACACTCTGGCAAATCTACTGTAATAAATTCTTATAAATTCTAGTTTTATATAATTTTCATTTTAGGATTATTGCCATGTTACACTTCACTTTCTGACATAATATTATACAGATATTCTTTAGTATTTTTTAAGCTAAATGTTTATAGGATGCCTTCATTTTTTAAGACTTTGTTCTACCAACTCAAGACTATTTCACAATTCATCATATTTAGTCTGAAAATAGTAAAAACAAGGTTTCAAAAGCATAATTCAGATGCCTCTTTTACCTCAGAGTATATAAATTGACATTTATAGCATTGGCTATTAAGAAGATTTTTCTGAAAACATAAATAAACAGAGTAGAACTTACAAAATGCCCCAAGTCATATAGGAATATAAATCTCTCTAATTATGTTTTATGTACAGTTTTGCTCTTTCCTACCCTGTAGATTAAGAAGTCTTATATTTCTTAAATGTATTATTTGTGCTAGGAAAGAAAAAATGACTAAAGGCTGCATCATACTTAATTAAAGCAACCCCGTTTGGGCAGTCAATTATTAAAATAATTAAGAATATACTCAGAAAAAATATTTCTACCTTGAAGATTTACGACTATAATAAAAGACATCTAAAGA
>CM053603.1:106412374-106439915 GCA_028646535.1 Procyon lotor | reverse complement strand
AATACCTGTATATAGATACACACATGAATACATATACAACCATAAAAAGCCCTCACATAATTCACAAAAGGAATGCATCAAAGTATCAAATAGGTTATATGTGTGGGGGATTAACAAGTTATTTTGGTTTGCTGCCTATAATTTCTTGAATTGCTTGCCTTTCTTTAGATAGAATGAATATTACTTCTATTATTATACAGAAAAAATGTTATTTTAAAAATCTAATGTAACAAAAGGAGAAACATTGAGGGGCTTTTTCCTATTATGTGAAAGTGGGTCTGTGTGGAAGAGGCTGGTGACATCTTTAAGGAAAGGGACAGATGACACAGACACATAAATATGTACTCAGCATTGACATATAGCACCAGGCAAGAATCACATTGTATTTGACTCAAAGTTGGCGTGCCAAGACCTACCCTGACAGCCCAGAGATACTTCCCTTAAGAAGCACGGTCTACTTTCACAGGGAGACTGCGACTCGTCCTTGTCTTTTCCTTACAAATGCAACGTATAGAGTGGAAGACTGACAGCTTGTTAAAAGCTAATTAGGAAGAGAAGGAAAGAAGCAAGCCTTGCGCAACCAAGTGGGTACATTTTTCTCCCTCAATTATGCTGAAGACTAAACCTCTCATAAATGCAAGTGGGAAAAAAGTACATTTATGTACTGAATGTATCATGTTAATATGTGTTAAGAGTCAAAATCCTGGATTCGGAAAAATAATATATGTGTAAAATAAACAACTTTTCATTGGCATCGAAAATATGTGCATATTTCTTACAGGGGAAAATGGCATTCCAGCTCATTAAATTATGTCAAGAATCATAGCTAAAACTCAACACAGACTGTCACCAAGCATCACACAAATAATACGGCATGGGCTGGCAGCTGAATACTACAGACTGTGCAAATAATGACAAGGAAGGCCTTTATTCCCAGACCACTTAGTGCAGATTCCAGCCAGCTCTTGACACTCCAGAGGCACTAACATTATGCAGAGGGAAATTAGGTTTACACCCACATCAGAAAACGTATTTGTTAGGATAGCAGTGTAGGAGGAAACGCTGCTAGCTGCACAGATGCCACCAACGTCACCAGAGAGGGATTTCTGATCCCTGTTCCCACCACCCCCTCCAAGGAAGCAGAGATCTGATGGAAAATACCCAACTATTGCAGAATTTCCAAAAGACTGCTGAAATCAAACAGATGAGGCATAGATTAGAGTCCTTCTATCAGGTCATGTTATTGACTTTCAAATCAGATCAAAGGAAGCCTAGATTGGATGAAAGCAATCCAATCAAATTTCCATTTAAGTTCAGGTAAAGGGGGCTTAAGGATCAAAATTACTCGGAAAATGGCCTCCGTCTCATTTTCACTTCACCATCAAAGTTTGTCAAATATAAAGGTACCCAGAGAACTCTCAGATGGGCAACTAAAAGCTTTGATTAAACTCTTCTTTTCATTATATATTCACTTACACAAATACTGATTACTGAATAGCAACTGTGAACAACAAATATAAATTTGACATGGTCATTCCTTTCAGGAAGCTAACAATCTAGGAGGATAAACATGATGCAAAACAAATGGCTAAAATACTGTGCCTCAGGGCACCTGAGTGCCTCAGTCGGTTAAGTATCTACCTTCAGCTCATGATCAGGTCATGATCTCAGGGTCCTGGCATTGAGCCCCACGTCCGGCTCCCTGCTCAGGGGGGAGTCCGCTTCTCTCTCTCTCTTCACCTCTCCTGCCCAGCTCATGTTCTCTCTCTCTCAAATAAATAAATAAAAATTTTAAAATAAATAAAATAAATAAAACAAAAATACAAGGAATCAAGCCCTAGAAAGCACTGGAAAGGAGAAACGTACAATCAAATAGCAGGGAGATGATGGAGCAAGGGGAAAGACTGCCTTGCAAGGAACTTTCACAACTTTGCATCTAAATCTGAATTGATAATAGGAAAACTCAGCGAGTTTCAACTGGGGGCATCCTCCTTTCCAGCTTGAATCGCATCCCACTCCCACCCTAGCCTTGCCAGCAAACCCCACCCTTGACAATGAACACTCTGGGTTTCGGAGAGGTACAGGTGACTGCTAACATGTCATCCCAGTCAACTTTTCCAGGACCAGAGAAGGCTGCCCCTCCCAGTTTCTCTGGGCAGTCCAGCGTCGAGCATTAGGAGATGCTGAGGGGAAGATTTCCATTGATTACTCACTGCCTGTGTAAACGACACCTCAGATAAAAGTTCAGTTTTTGTCCTTTTTTAATATGGTATTTTTCTTCCATATGCTCATTCACAATTCATTTTAATTGGGCTCAATTTGAAATTATCAAAACTAAAATATGAACATACATGCTCTTACAAGGACTAATTGCTTCTAAGATGGGGATACAATGTTTCCTTCCTGGGATATTCATTTTAATTCTCCTTACTCAGAGACCCACACATTTCTGAAATAGTAACTGGACACTTAAAATGAGGTTTTTAAATAAGAAATGATAAAATGTTTCAGTTCCTTATTTCATATTTTGCATTTTCTAATATTGGCTGGCATATTTATATATGTCTGTCAAAGAGTTGCTTATTATCTGCATTTCTTGTCACTTCTCTTGGAAAATATAAGCAAACATACTTATTACTAATAATGTTAGAAAGAGATTGATTTTCCTCTGTTTTACTACTTAGTGAATAATTCTTTAGCAGCTGCAAAACATTAAATGTTAAGTAGAAATACAACATTGATTTCTGAAGTGGTTCTGGAATAACAAAATGTCACAGCTTCACACTTGGAAAGCTTTGTTGGGCTCTTTAAATGCTGTTCTCACTTTTATAGACAATAATAGTAGGAGATGTGAAAAAAAAAATCAGATGGCAGGGAAAAAATTTGCCTGTAAAACATAAAAGCACAAACCACATCCCCCCACCTCAAAAGTTGAATTCCTTCAAAAGCTTAAATACTTGGTTCATTTTCAATTTCTTAGAGTTCCCTTACAAAACAGAAGACATAAAATGTCCCCCAACTCAAAGAGGAGCAGGTACTCTAAGTATCTAAGGAAGGAAAAAGAGCTCCAACGTAATTGATTGGGAACAGCCTTTCACTGAAAGTAATTTCTAGCCTTAGGTGTCCTCCCGAGTTACCTGGTCTTTCTGGTCAGAGTAAAACCTAAAGAACTGTCTAGTTCTGAAATCCAAAGAAAGAATGCGTCGCTCAGCAAGGATCACGTTGCGGTTACGCAGAGTAGCGAAATGTATATGGTCCCTTTAAAAGAGTAATAAGGAAGTGCTTCCAAAGGAAAAATGTTTAGGTGTTGTATGTCTTGTGTTACTGTCAAGGCTACCTATATGCTAGACCGTCAGTTCAAAAGGAGAATTAAGAATAAATAACTTTTTTTTTTTTAAGATTTTATTTATTTATTTGACACAGAGAGAGAGAGATCACAAGCAGGCAGAGAGGCAGGCAGAGAGAGGGGGAAGCAGGCTCCCCGCTGAGCAGAGAGCCCGATGCAGGGCTCGATCCCAGAACCCTGAGATCATGACCTGAGCCGAAGGCAGAGGCTTTAACCCACTGAGCCACCTAGGCATCCCAAGGGTAAAAAACTTTTAATCAAATTAATATATGAAAATTTAGTTTTACCACTAACTCCCAGATCTGTATCATTCCTAGTTGCCATGAAGACAACTATTTTCATGGAAGATTAAGTCAGTCATGCAAGGTAATATTCGAAGCTGTAATAAAGTATGTTGAACAAAGGGAAACAAACACAACTCTGCTCTCATAGGCATGAGACTTTCACATCTCTTTTGATCACCTTTTGCTCTCAGTGGATGAAAACATTTTTTTCCCCCTCCAAATTGGGAAAAAAAAAAAAGCTATGAAACTAAACCTTGAGCTATAAAGCTCATGCCACATTTTCAGTAATTGTTGGTGCTATTCCAAGATTGGAATATGCTGGAAATACAGTAAAATCTGAACCACATGATAATCACCTGAGCTAATCTGAGTTATCTCACACTCACCTTATAATGGCTACAGAGTAGTATGCACCAAATAGTATATTTCATGTTTACATTTTTTTATTTCTGCCTCAAATCAACACCATGAGAATAAGTTTCTCTTTCTGGTGTTACTTTAATGATTAAATAAAGCAGATGTGACTGAACTTGACCGATCGTAGCTCTTGGCTCCAAAACCAATAGAATAGTCATTACAAGTTGCTAAAAGTGAAAGTGTGTGTATAATATATATATAATTTATAATTTTATATGCATAATTTCCTACCCACCCCCTAATATTCCTGACCATAATGTTTCCCTGGAAAAATGATCCAAACCCAAAAACACACTTAGTGGATGAAGAAAGAGCAAGAAAATTCTCCAAGTGTGGAAGAGCAGGCAGACCTATCAGTGACAGCATCTGACTGGGAACAATAAACCACTGCCCCATAGCACCTGTGGGTGTTTGTTGTTCATACGTAGGATGTAGGATGCTTTTATGATGGATAATGCACATGTATTCATGACAAAATTAGAAGGTGACAATGACATCTAATGAATACTGAAATGGTCAAAATGGGAGAGGCAAAGTCTAAATGATGCATTGAATGCATAGTCAATTTCTGAATTAATCCAAATATTATTGCAGAAAGACAGTTAGTTCTAACTCCATCTTCTTTTCTCTTGAAACAAACTGAAGAAAAATTGTTTGAGAGCCAAGGACACCCAAGTTCACAGAGATTTTTTAAATCTATCTATCCAATGTATCTATCTACCTACCCATCTACCTACCTACCTACCTAATCTCCATCCATCCATCTGTTTAAATAAGCCCTCAAAAGCCTCTGGATTTTATTTATTTGAATATCTAGCATAATACATTTGATGTGCTTAATGTAGTGCGTGAAGTGAAAGTCATATCCAGTCAACCTTTTAAGCCAATTGTTTTATTTTAGGCTTCAAACCACGGGGAGGCGGGGTCCAATAGGATGATCTGAGCCGTCATTCTAAAACATTTAGAGATGGCTGATTCTAATTAAGCATATCAACTCTGATGCTTGACTTCAGTGAGACAAAGGGTGCCATCAATTTGATAAGACTCTGCTAAGCAGGGTTTAAAATTAATTCATAATTTCTTTTATGTTTGTCATGTGTTGTGAAAATGAACTGCCATTCAATTTTTCATAAGCCATGCATAAGCAGAAGATTTAATTTTAGGCAGTGTTCTGGAAGGCCTGGGTAGTTTGGGGAGCAAATTATGATTCCATACTGTGATCTTAGTATAATTGGAACAGCAAGCAAAACTTTCTGGCATGCGTATATTGACATTCGCTCTCAGATTCTATACACATTTAAACAATTAGAGAATTTCCATGGTTTTCTCCCCATAATTAAACCCTGAAAGCTCCTCCAAAGACCCTTTATCAAACTATACCAAGTGTAACATTTAAAACTTCAAAAATTTTCTATAATTATGGAAAATGTGTTGAAAACTATGAAGTCTCAGAAGCAGGGAAAGTAAATGGTAACCACTAAAGCCAGATAGTCAGTATTTGTATCACATAGGGTAAGTTGTTATCATTATGAATGTATAATAATAAGCAGCTGGCCTGCTTCCAGAACACCTGGTTGGTAAATAATCATAGAGATTCAAAAATCTTACACTGTTTATGCGAATTATGTGACTATCAAGTGTCATCTGGGGAGAAATTGTGAGGCTATTTTATAAAATCAGGAAATAACAGTATTATTGGAAGTTCTCAAGGAATTTCAGATCAGATATCCTGTCTCCCAAGGCACAAGTGTTCTCAGATGGGTCAGTTTTCTTCATCCTTATTGTTGGGAGTTGGAGTGAACATTTCTTTTTAAAATTTAATTTGTTCAGATAGGCTTTTCAAAATGGAGTATATCAAATCTACAGTTTTAAATAACTGCTAACAGTTTTAGGACAAAACTCAGGAAAGATAAACTCATGTTGATTGAGTTAACGGGTTCCATTATTTCCTCCAAAGAACTAAGTATAATACATACAATAGACCAGAATCTGCAAGATAAAACTATTGGAATGTGAAACTTTTAAAAATGAGTTTTAGTTTATTCATAGCTTTTTTTTTGGTTTGTGTATTCCTAGATAGGTGCTTGAAACATAAGTTTCAATATATTTTAGTTGATTTCACACAACATGCTTTATGTTTAAGACCAAATAATCATTTTTGAATTGAAGATGCACTGAACCACTTTTAAAGCCCTAAGATAAATATCATCCAGCTTCTTTTAGATGATAAAAAAATGTCTTGATCGGATGCTTTAGACATTAGCAAGGCAAAAAACAAGAACAGAAACAACCCAGTAATATTGCAAAGGTGACAAAAGGCATGTGTCATGATTATTTGGGCAAAAATTGAAAGCATGAATTGAATTCTCCATTAAAAGAAATTTTCAAAAGTTTTTTTTTTCATTTTTAATATCATTATAGTCAGACAAGAAAAGTAGATATGAAAGGAAAATGTTAAAAACATTTTTCCTGCCAGCTGGAAACCCTTATGTCTGTTTTGACAATCCTATCACACATATACAGACTGTCACAAAGGGAAAATCTTTCAGTTTCCTCTCAGGAAGATCATTATGAGCCTTTTTTATTGATTGCTTCCTGTGGTATGTATAATCCTCCTTGTGGTTTTGTGCTATCCAGGGAACCTGTTGTGTGTAAACAACCACAGGTGATTAGCGATCAATGAATGATTTTAACCTACGAGAGAAATGCAATAGGACATGGACCTTCATGTTAAGGGCTGTTTAGTTTTCATTCCCTACAGATTTAACTTGATTCTTTTCAGCGGAAGGGAGAAGAACATGGAAAATCAATGTTGCTGGTTGAGGCCAACACAGTTGAGCTCTGCTCACAAGAACTGTTAGATAAACATTTCTAACTGGAATTTTAAGCTATATTGTGAACAGTAATTTTTCTCATAGGTGCGTATTTGGCATTTTTGGGGTTCCTTTAACAAAATATTCTGGTAATAATTCATTTATAGAAGCCCATTTTAAAACCCACACAATGCTTCTCTACCTTAAAGAACAGTGAAGTATAATAAATAAATAAATAGATAGATAGGTAAATAAATAAATAAAAATAAATAAAGAACAGTGAAGTAAGGCACAGAGAAGATTCAAAGTCAAAGTCATTTAATTGTCAAAATTAAATAGATGGGAGTTATGTGAAGAACCAGTGATAATGCTACAATTTTATAGTTTTTGTGGATATACGTTAGAATCTAAAACTCCTGGAACTGAAAGGAACCTTACAGATCACCTACTGCAGGAGTTTCCAATATGATTGACCACTGGACTTACCTGGACGCTTTTCAAATATAAATATTTCTGGGGTTTTCTTCCAAATGTATTCAGTCAGAGCCTGTGATGGTGTAGTAACCTGAATTTTTAAAATGCTCCTCAGACAGAGATATTACGATGAAAAAGTAGCACATAAAACAGTATGAACAATAAACCCATCTTAGCAAAAATAAAAAATTAAAAGTGCATACTGTATAAATGGTTTTCCATGGGCTACACAAATACATAAATATGGTACATATTTTGGGATGCATACAAAATTATTAACACATCCTTTCTTAGAGTAAGATTTACGGTCTAGTGAGGGAAGAAATTTATCCTATATATCTTATAACCTTTTAGTTTGGCTTGAATTTCCCTTGTGTTCCATATCACTTAAAAAAAGAAATTTAACTTTTAAAATTAGTTCCTTGGGCCATTGCATCGACCAGCTGGGTTTGGGAAACACTAATTTACTCATTTCACCCCCAAATGCCCCTGACTTAGCTGGGAGGTAGAAGTTGCGTGGGGTATAGATCACCACCCCTAAACTCTGCCTTTGCACCAAATACATCTGTCATAAATCACGGATGCTGTGAGCTTCTGAGGGGACACTTCTTCTTAGCAGCTGCCTTTCTAGGAGTTGATCAGATGGGATGCAGAATTAGAAAAGGAGAGTTAGAAGACTTGCCCAATCCAGAAAGTATTTCTTCTAGTCCTCCCGTCAAGCTACAGCATTGGAGAAACGAAGCTAATGATTAATTACTCATTTGATTCTATTTCTTACAAGCTAGAAGAGTGTGCTGATAATTTCCCTCATTGTACTTCCTTGACATTTTATATATAATAGTAGTTTCAGCCAAGATGGCAAAGTTACACTGCAGTAGCCAAGAACTCTAAAGTCTCAGTGGCTTAACGCAACAAAAAAGTATTTTTTGGTCATTATACGTGTCCAACGCAGATCACCAAAAGGCCTGCTCATTCTCGTAACTTGGCCATGGTGGCTGAGGTCCTATGATGAACAACACCTGCTTCAGTGCTCACTCTGACATGGGAGAGCAGAGACTGTGGTCCCTGGCCCCCAAATTTTCTCCTATGGGGAGACGCGTTTACTTACATTTAATCAGTTAAAACTATTCAAGTGGCCACACTTAACCTCAAGGGCCTGGAGAGTGTAATTCTACTCTGAACCTAGAACCAGAATTCTTATGAACCGCACTCATGACTACTCAATTGTATTCAGAATTATATGCTTTTTTTGTTTTTTTCTGTTTTCCATGCTAGAAAGCCAGCTTCTCGAGGACAAGCCTCTTCTTTTAATCATCATTGTATCCCAGTGTTTGACAATTAATAGGTGCTCAATAAATATTTGATAACTTAATGATTGATTTATGTTTTTCAGTGTTATTTACCTAATGTTAACTCTAGAAGGGTTATTTTTTAAAATATATATATAATTTTACTAGAAGGGTTATTTTTAACATCAGAGCAACAGTATTATTGGGTCACATGTACAAAAATTATATTTCAAATTGTGAAATGTTAACAGAGCAGTTAGTAATACCTTTGTAAAATGTAAGCACTGACATATATCTTCTTAACTGACCAGAGCAACTACTTCACATTATTTGATGAAAGCTATTTGCCCCTACCACTCTATCTTGGGCTAACCACACTTTCACAATATCCCAACATTACAGAGATATAAAAAAATACTTACAGATGATATAACATTGCTTATCAAGGGTATAGTAACTATTAGTAGTTCATCTCTAGCAATTGCTTACTAAGGGATATGGCATAGGTAAGAGAAGTCACAGATTATATGCTTTCTCCTATATAGTAGCCCTATCTCTTTCTTTGCATTCTAATTAATTTAAAAAAACCTTTCGTAACTTTGGATGTTTAATCCTCAGTAGTAATAAACCACTCGCAATATAAAAATCTGATCAAGGTATGCCTGCTGTTTGTAATTTCATTATTGAGAAACTGTGGATTCTGATAAATCATGTCTCCTAATGTAAGCCACTACTAAAGTTCATAAAGTCTATTGATTTTTGTCCTGTGAGCCAGAATCTTTCATTGTACATATCTCAATATCCCTTATTGGTGGGTGAATGATTTCATAAACTCAGTAGTCAGGAATTCAATTTATAATTAAAAAACAAAAAAAGCACCTGAGTAGCTAATGTCGTCACAGTCCATTAACTGAAGATTATATATTCATAACAAATAGCTTATGCCCTTACTTAGAGTCAACGTATCCTAAATTTCCTCCCATCTCTAACAATCTCGATGGTCTTGTGCTCATTATATGGTCTGGAGCTGCACTATGGAATCAGAGGAAGCAGATGGAAAAGGAATAAAGAAAGTTATTAGTTCCATAATCTGAATGCTATCTTACAAGTTAATTCATAAAACTTGCATTATGTTTCTACGCATGTCCCTGGGTTCACATGAGTTTGATTTTACATGATTTTATATGCTACTGTAATTAAGAAAAAACCCACTATTTTATTTTCTATTACATTTTAAACAATGAAATGTATGAATCCAAGACAGATTTAATAAAACCAGAGTCACTTCAAAATCCTGGAATTTGTTAATATACTCACTGCCTAACATATGATGGTGAATGCTGAAGCAAGAGTACCAATGTTTAAATGACAACCTCAGGCAAGAGTCTTTATTTCCAGGCTTCCATGCTATAACCATTGTGGTACAACAAAACAAGCCTTGTAAAGAATGGCAGAATCGATATACTAACTCATGAAAGCTTACGCAAGTGTTATTTTAAGATTCTTTCTTCAATCTTCTGATACCCTTTCAACTGAGAATTTCAATTTAAAATTTGTGAAAATGCTGCAATGACCTACAATAACAACATCCATGGGTTGCCATCTGCCATTGTAATTCTGGTCATCCGTACAGATTCACAATAGTGTCACTGTGCTTAGATGTAATTACCCTTATAATGCCAGAATAAATGAGAGAAATCATTTTTATAGTGTTTATTAACCTGAAATCTCTAAACTCATGGTGTAGGGACCTGAAATAATGCAAATTAAACACACTGTCATAAACATGAAATGCATGGTACTTATCGGGAAGTGTAGGAGGTAGACACCTATATGGCCATGCTTAAGATGAAAAATGGTACCCTTAAGGAGAAAGCAAATGTAGAGACTGGATTTATAAACTACAAAAGCAGAATAAATGAATGAAACATATAAAAACAACACAAAATCCAGCCACTCACTCCTAGCCTATTTTGTGAGAGTGGCTATATATGATTCTAGATCTAGTTTTTGCCTAAAGACATCAGAAAGTCCCCGCATCATTTGAGTAGACACAGAGAAGGAAGATTAAAATGCATTTGCTATCTATTACAAAGCTGAAATACTATGTTTTTATCCTCAGAACTTGATTCATTATTACATTTATACCTCACAACAAGCCTATGAAGTTGGTATAATTATCCCCATTCACTGTATTAAGCAGATTAAATATCTTACACAAGGATTTGAATCAAAGTTCACATTCTTTTGATTATAACATATAGCCTGAGGAAGAGCAACTTTTTTCTTTAAAAAAGGAAATTTCTAGAAACTTCCTTTCAAAAAAGGCCTCTGTTTAGAAAATTTACTTGCAAGAAAATGTCCTTGTTTTAAGTATTTAATCATCTTGAAAGCTGAAGTTACCAACTTTACTGATATAATGGATACTCTAGGCCTTGAGGGAGACCTGATAAAAGTAAATGAACAAGGGTTCACATTTTGGAGAAAAGGGAAACAGATGTCTCTCACAGTAAAGGATTTTGAAAACTTAAAAATCATTGTCTTAGATTAGGGTTTGTGAAAGTCCAAATACTAAATGTTGCTGGCTATGAGGGCCACAAGGTCTCTTTCAACTACTCAATGCTGCCATTCTAGCACAGAAGTAGCCGTAAGCAATAATTAAATAAATAAATCTGGCTGTGTCCCAATAAAAGTTAGTTTGTGAACACTGAAACTTGAATTTCATATAATTTTTACATGTCTTAAAACATTCTTCTTTTGATTTTTTTCAACCATATAAAAATGTAAAAAGTGTTCTGAGTTTGAGGGCCATACAAAAGTAGGCAACCTCCTAGACTTGACCTATAGGGTGGATTTCGCTGACCCTTATTGTAGATGGTACCACTCTTAAAAACAAATCTGCAGCAGAGACCACACTGTACACTTTATGTATCTGCTAGTTGCAGGTGAAAATAATAAATGTTTGAAGAAGATAAGAAAAAAGAGGAAATCATTCTTTTACAGGGTTAATAGTAATGTGGGAATCCAAAAATCTCTATGAAGTACATGACAATTTTGCACAACAGAATCAATGTCTAGGAGAAGTTTTGTCAACTAGTTCAATGTTTTCCCTGAGTATTACTCTTAAAAATAAGCTTAAGAAATTTTAAGTTGCTCAGAACAGCATTTGTTGAAGGCTTTACACTGTCTAGGGAGATTGATAAGTCTTTGGAATCTAAAAATCTGCATTAGTCATAACCTTCCCGCGTGGTATAATTCAATATTTTCTTTTAGTCTACAAATGCTAATAATTTTTTGTGTCTTGTCTTTGTGTTTGTTACTAAAAACAAACAGACAAAAACAAACAAACAAACAAACATTGCTTTGAAGACTAACAGCTGGTTGAAAAAGATTTAAACACACATTACAAACACCCAAAACAAAATCTCAAACAAACTAATTGGTCTATCCAAAATCTAGTTTCTGGTTTTAATAGATTTTTTGGGGGGGTCTGAAAAATCAATTTAATGAAAAGTGTGTGTGTGTGTGTGTGTGTGTGTGTTTGCATGCATGTGCACACTTAAATGCGTGTGAGCACTATGTAGACTCCATATTCTCACAACAAATGGAACCTGCCTCTTTGAATTTCAAGGGACTAGAACTTGGCTGACTTTGTGGGAGAGTGGCATTATTGGATTTTTCATTTCTCCTGGGTTCCAATAAAACTAGCATCTATTGACCTTTAGGGCAGGTACAAAAATCCATATTTTCATGCTGGACTGCATAAAAGAAAGTTTTAGATTAGACTTTTACTATTGATTCTTGTCCCAAGATTTTAACTAAGAACTGTGTCTCTTATTCACTAAGTTGCAGCTAAATCCCATCTCTGATATTTCCTAGCTGTATGACTTTAGGCAAGTCTCTTGACTTAATCCTTGGATCTTTAACTGTAAATTAGCTGATATGGGCAAGAGCATGAAAGACTTGCGTGCTAGACAAATAGTTTGAATTTGAAGCAAAATGATGAGGCAGTGGGATTAAAAAGGAAAAGACTTCAGAGCTCTTAAAGGGAAGGAATTTAGCCCAGAGTTTAAGAGCAATGGCTAGTCTGAAAAATTAGCTTTGCTTATGAAAAAGGTCTAGGATAGACCACATAACCATTAAGCCTCACTTTTTCATCTGTATAGTGGAAATAACAATATATACCTCACAAGGTTGTTATGAGAAATGAAATCCTGAAAATTAAAAAAAAAACTTTGAGAATACTGAAAACAAGAAAACAAGAAAATTGTCATTTATTTATAGAGTGTGTTTTTCCAGGATATAAAAGATAAGGGGAAAATCTTAATTACTGGGAATAAGGGTAAAGTACAGTGTGATCTCTGCTACAGAAAAGGGCCAAACAGCTAAACAGCCCAATGAGAAGTGAATAGTTGTTCAAAGTAATTCTTATCCTCCATTAAAAAAAAAACCTTTTGAGTTTTATCATAATATTAATGCAACTTATAGTTAGCATGTGATCAATAAAAGTATTTGCTATGGTAAGTGCTGTGAAATGTGTAAGCCTGATGATTCACAGACATGTATCCTGGGGCAAATAATACATTATATGTTAATAAAAAATATTTGCTTATAATTCAAATGCATATCTTTACTATTCACATAGCTATTAACTTTTTTTTGCAACTCCTTCATAAAACAACAAAGTAGAATGAGGAACTTAGATATTCACTGTTTTATTTCTCTGCCACAGAATATAAAACATTTCAACTTTTTCTTTCATGATTCTGGTAAAATGTTAGGTTTATTTAAAATCATTCTTAATATACAGTTGCTTTCTTGTGTATATGTTTTTTCTCTAAGGATATTATAAGGTCTTGGAAAATGCTCCAATGTCTTTTGCACCTTCCTTAATACTGAGGACAGTGTTGTGCATTATTTAGCTGTTAAACATTTCTCTTTCAATGCATAAAATTTTTGTTTATTATATTGTTCTGAGCAAAACATCCTTACTTGATTTCAATATATGTTTATAAAAAGGACTGTGATCTGACAAATATCTTAAGAGAAAGAAAATCTATCAAAAACAAACTGAGCCTTTGAGATTTGGTGAAATATCTGACATTAACACTTAAGGAGTGCAGTGAGAGTCTGCTTGATGTTATTCAGAACACAGAAATAACCTAGTCACTGCCTAATGGGATTTGTGTCTACATTAAGGGAAAGTAAATAATATATCACAAGAAAGCTCAGTTGATTTATCTGATAGTCATTATCATCTCATAATACATTTCTGAAAGAGAAAATAGAAAAGGCCAGAAGGAGCAATAACTAATTATATCAAATCTGATTCCTCCTAAAGTGCTTGGGGTTCTCCTAAGCACCAGTAGGTCCGAGTCACTTGTAATTTTGTGGTAAGTTAAATAAACTGTCTCAAATGCCTGCTAACTTTATTCATCATCCAAGATAGCTGTTTTTCTACCCCTTCTTATCACTTCCTTTCCAATGCCCTCTCTTGAATCCCCATCTGTAGCCATCAAATTCCCTTAATGCACAGTTCCTTTTAACTTCTGGCCTTACCCAAAATGTGGTTTACTGTGAAGTGTTCTGCTCGCGAGGCTCATTTTTATCTGACTTGCAAGGGACATCCCTTCTCTCCACAATGTGGCTTCCAAACCGGCACTTTTCTGTACCCCTTTCTCGTGCCATTTACTGAACTTCTAAAGACTTCACCATCTCATCTGTAGTCCACTCTAGTCTAAGTTCTATAACTGTCCTGCATGACTCCAATGTCCTTCTGAACACTTACACGCGTTCCTTCTCATTTTTCGACCATTGGTTTCTACGTGTTCCATTCAATCACTCAATGACTTCCAAGATACCATTACTTTACTCACACCTGGTTTGTCTCCTACTGGTCCCTGGGCTCCCTGAGCTTCCTTGTCACCC
The DNA here is from genome assembly GCA_028646535.1 of Procyon lotor. NCBI lineage: Eukaryota > Metazoa > Chordata > Mammalia > Carnivora > Procyonidae > Procyon > Procyon lotor. The sequence goes on along the minus strand of CM053603.1, from coordinate 106,425,364 downwards.
GTCCTTCTCAAGATTTTGTTGTTTGAGACTTCCTGGGATCCTCTGAGTGTCCTCCCAATATATCCCACCCTTAGCCATCACACTAACCCCCTTGAAGCTTATGTTAGTTTTCCTTGCTTTCAGGTGGCTTATACCAAAAGAACCTTAGCAGATACTCCCACACTTACACATAAGCTAAAGTTATAACACAGCAGCTCTCTGAGGCAGCCAGTGCCTGGCATGAGTCACATTTACCTGACTCATCCTGCACGCACATCAGTCATTGCCTGGTCCTCAGCCAGTTACCCAGAAAGACAGCCTTCAAGAGGGCTAAACTCATTCATTCTCCATAGCCTGGAAGAAATGTGAGGACACCATCATTCGAATCACAGTGAATGAAGAAAAAAACACGTTAGTAATTCCACCCGTTTAGCAGTTTAGTTCCCTCCACCCACTGCCCCCCATATCCGCAAAGAATCTCTTCACAACACAAACTTCGGTCACCGTGGCTGATGTTACTATCTCAATGGTTCCCCTGAACAGTAATATTGCTGCTGTTTTGTCTTCCTATTCTTCTCCCAGATTTAATTTGTAGGAAAATCTGATCACACTTTTTAAATAATAGGCACTTTTCCTTTTCTCTCACAGATTGCCGAGTTGAGGATGAGTTCCTTTTCTGACTGGATATAACTCATTGCTCTCCAGTATACTGGAATTAATCAAAGCATACCAACATATTTTCCCTACACATACATAGTTTAGTAATAAATAACCAGAAATGATATAGAAAGAGGAGTTATGGCCCAATTTGTTTCTTATGAATCAACTTAAAAAAAAAAAAATTAAGGACTAACCTATTGGCATAACAACATAAATCAATTTGAAATAGTACCACTTTTTGCTTGATAACAGTAAGAACAGAAAAACTCATTACAAGTAATTGGAAAAATATAAGCAAGTAACTTGTCTAATATCGACCCTATATACCCACGTGCTTACTCAAACACAAACGCACTAAAAAAGAAAACAAAACAAAACAAAGCAAAACAAAACAAAACCTGCCTTCACCTTCACGTAACAGAAACCAATTCTTTCATTTGCTCAGGGGAAGAACCGTGGAGTTATCCTGGCTCCTGTTTTATTTTGTGTTTTTTTTTTTTTTTTCCTTTTCCTGTCCCCAAACTCATCCAAAGTATGAACAGATTATTTTGGCAGAACTTTCAAAGATATTTAGAATCTTAGCACTTCTCACTGTTCTCAGTGTTACTACTCTTATTCAATCTAACATCTTTTTCCACTTGAATTATTACAATAATTTCTTAGCTGGCTACCTAACTCTTCCACAAAGAAGGCAGAGTGATTCTGTTAAAATATGTCAGGTCTTGTCATATGTCCTTTCAAAACTCTTTCTTCTACTCATGCATAGTAAAAGGTAAAATTCTTCAGTGACCTAAAAGTCCCAATGATATTTGGCCTCCTATTCTCTGACCCCATTTTTACCTACTCTTTTCCTCATTCACTTCTTTCTAATCCCTCAGGAGTTAGTGATGTTCCTCACACATCAGGAATATACTTCTGCCACAGGGCCTTTGCATTTGCTGTTTTCTCTGCCTGGAACGCTCTTTCCTAGGTATCCACAGGACTTGCTTCCTCACTTACTTCAAAGTATGTCTTTAAATATTTCCATATAGAACTCTTCCAAGGACAGTCTATTTTGAAAACACTGTACCAGCTCCCCTCCTCTACCTCTGCTACCCTCCATATTCCCTATCCCACTTCCACTCTCTATTTTCTCCCAAGGCACTTCCCATCTGCAACAAATTTAATCTGCTCTGTAGTTATTATGTTAGCATCTTGACATTCTTTAAATAAAACATTGGCTCTACACAGGTGGGATTATTTTACTTGTTTTGTTTGTTGTTTTATCTTGAGTCTCCAGAATGATGCTTGGGATATAATCAGTTCTCATTTAATATTTATTGATCAAGTATTTGGATTCATTTATTAATTCATCTATTATGAGAGAATAGAGACAATGAATGTAAAAATGTCAGCATAAATAAGCAATCATAGAGGTTGGAACTATATTCCACAAGTATACTGAAATGAATACTAGGGGATTATAACAATGGATAGTTTCATGGTGCTTTATCATTTATAAAACACCTCTGCAAATACACACTCTCCTTAACAAAAGCATGTGAGTGAGGAGTAGCATTATTTTTATTTTACAGGTAGGAAACAGCATCATAGAGCTCAGTGACTTACTATAGGCCACACAGATTTTAAGAAGCAGGCTACCTTGAGTGCTTGAACAATGCTATTTCCAGGACACTACATGTCATTATCTCTTCTACAGGAACTCTCTTGACCTTCAAACCATCTCCCCAATTCATATGATGATGGCATGTTTAAAAAACACTGCTACTTTCTATTACGAAGATTGGACATTAGAGGCACCAGGATACATATGACAATTGAATTAAATCACCATTTTCTTAACTCATAGCTTGGACTACAAAAGACATGGTCTAAATTTTAGCCCCCTTTCTTAGATTACCTCATTCAGCTCAGTTCCTTAGCTGAGGTGGAATAGCTATTCACTGACTTGTATTGCATTACCTTAAGTACTTAAATTTTATTTTCAATGAAACCCTGTTTAATGAATATTTATGAGTATGTCCCTGCAGTGTTCATTCAATGTGTAGACTTTCCTTCACAGCAGGCTGCAGTTTTACATTTTGCTTTTTATTACTAAAATGTTAGCCATACAAATCGATGTCGCTTAAGAAATATGAAAATAACAGTTCCTCTTCTAACTGGAACATTTCCACTAGAGTCACCCAGCGCAGCACTGATGGGGCTCAAAAATAATAAATAATAATAATTAGAATAATCAGCCCCAACCTGAAGTAACATGCAATTTACATTTTTGATAGATGACATTGAAGCATAAATCTCTCAGGAGGAGCAGAGTTTCCTAGCGAAAACATTCATCATTTCTAAAAGCATCAAGTGCAGATGCTAGGATAGATAGACTCTTCTCACCATGAAAGCACCTACTAGTTCTTTTGCCATCAGGTGTCATCAGGGGGAGTTCCAGGGAGGAATTAATTTGAAAGAGCTTATCAGGGGCGCCTGGGTGGCTCAGTGGGTTAAAGCCTCTGCCTTCGGCTCAGGTCATGATCTCATGGTCCTGGGATCGAGCCCTGCATCGGCAGGGAGACTGCTTCCGCTCTCTCTCTGCCTGCCTCTCTGCCTACTTGTGCTCTCTCTCTCTCTGTCTAAGAAATAAATAAAATCTTAAAAAAAAAAAAAAGAAAGAGCTTATCAGATAGATATAAACTTTGATAAAAGGATTCATTCCTCCCAGAAGAGGAAACTTTAAGTTGCTCTTTTTTTTTTGTCTTTTTGTAAATGACAGTGATCATCTATAAAATATTCCATTATAACTGCAGAATCAAAAGTCACATAATTCCCATCCACTCAGCAAAGGTAACTCCAATTAAAACTCTCAGGGGGTGGTCTGACATCTGATACTGTGTGGGCAAATCTGACAACCTGCCACATACTTTTGAATTCCTTTAAGGTGAACATACAACTTAGCTGGTAATTTGCAAGAAAGAAAGAATATGCAGGAGTATAAAATAAATGACACCAACCATATGGTGCTGAGATTGTAAACCTCCGATGACAAGAAGATAGCTGATCATCTCGCAACTGTTACAAGTTTTTCTTCTATCTGAAGCCATTGTGAACCACTGAATTATGCAAGGAGCATTTTGTTCCTCTCAAATCAGAGAAAAGTAAGAACTTCATGGAACTTTTGTGCATGAAACATAGAATAAGTGGAATGGATCTAATTTGCCAACTTGATATAACCTCTGGTTTGAGTACATAGAACTTGACTTTCACAAGAAAATCTACAAGAATACAGAATTCTATAGGAATAAGATTTATAATAATAATGGCCTCTTCTTTTAAAATTGTATTCCTCTCAAAAGTTATGATACATTATTTATTGTGAGTACCTCTAAATGCCACTCCACTGCTGGCAGAGAGAGGAACAACAAAACAAAACAAATATGAAGTTGAAAATTAAGGCAAAAATCTTCTTATTATCTGTGAGATTTAATTCAATTCAAACAACGTTAAGTGCCTTTTATCTGTCATGCACTATGTGATATAGTCCCTGCCCTTGGGTATTGTAGATCTAATTATTCTAAGAAGTCTCTGAGGTAGGCATTATTAAGATTATTTTAACAGATGAGATCATTGAGATTCAAAAAGTTCAAGTGTTTTGTCCATGATTACAAAGGGTAATGTACTACTCAGTAGGGGTTCATAGCATTCTTCACAAGCCAAAAAAGGGAAGTTATCAATGTTTAACGGGCTTACTGAAACAGGCTACGTGGTGATCACAAAGAACAAAGGATCAAAAGGCTCTGTCACAAGCGTGTGATTCATACTGGGCAAATTAATTAACCTCTCTGACTCTTAGTTTCCACATATGAAAGAAAAAGAACACTATCCAATTCTTAAACATTTATTTATTTATTTATTTATTTATTTATTTATTTATTTGAGAGAGTGGAGGGAGGCTCAGAGGGAGAGAATCTTTCAAGCAGACCCTCCACTGAGCATGGAGCCCAACATGGAGCTCCATCTCCCAACTCATGAAATCATGACCTGAGCCAAAACCAAGAGTCGAACACCCAACTAACTGAGCTACCCAGGGCACTCCTCCAATTCTTAAAGTTAATAGTAGGTAACTAAGAATGTCAAATCTGGTTTTATATAGAAGTTGTTTAGAATAACTTCTCCTTGGTCACAATAATAAAAATAGGGAATGGAAATCTATCTATACTTGGTATATTCTGGGAAATTTGTGTGTGACCTGGGATATTGGGGAATTTTGATGACTCAGGAAAAAAGGTTTATAGTTCCTATGTATAAGGCACTGTGCTGGACATAATAAGGTCTTCAGAGAAGCATGAAACTCTTGGGAGCCCCTCTTCCTATCACTTTAAAAGCCCCACTTCCTATACTTTAAAAACAGGGACACAAGGGGTAGGGCCCCTCAGCAGGTGTTCCCTGGCTCAGAATAAAGAAAGGCTTTACTGTTCTTGGTGGCACAGCAGAATGACTACATGTGAACATGCATGTCTCTGTATTTTTTTTCATATTTACATGTGTGTCTTTACACATGTTGTCTATGTGTGTATAGGTATGAACATTGAGAGTGGGAAGCCAAGATCCCCTCAATGGTCCCAATTGTCTCCTCCAACTTGAAAAATGTATAAATGCTCGTGATTCCAAGGGAGGTATTTCTAACTCCATGCCCTCCCCTTTTCTTCCTCTCTTTCTGTAGCTCAGGAACAGCCAGCAGTAGCACATCAAATGGAAAAGGATGCACGGTAGGAACTGACTGTATCCCCAACTTCCTATAAGTTTCTGAGCTTGGCTCAGGCTCAAAGACAGAGAAGGGAGAATTCAAATTTGTTGAGATATTTCAGTTGTGACAGTAGACCATACTAGACTTGAAATACTAAAAATAAGAAAATTCAATAATTCACAGAATTAATTCCACAGAATGGAAAAGTTATGAGGAATTTTTTAATTATGGGGAGGACAAAATGAGTTGCCAGAGTTTATTAAAAGGGGAAATGGTAAGAAATCCTCAGTTGGCTTTTTCCTTATCCCAGTGAAAACCAACTCAGGGAATAAAAAGTAATACAGCTATAATGACATTTTGAAGATGGTATTGGGTTGGCTTAAGGTTTGGTGACACTAGGGTAAGGTTTATATTAAAGCCTGGATTGATAATGTATCCTGCACTGCTTCCACTCACCTCCCGAACATAGGTTCTTAAAATTTCTAACATGCATGTGTTCCCTGATCTTATGGAGCATGTAGCCATATATACATACGCAATGTAAAAGAATATTACAAGCACAACATAGGATAGGTACCAAAGATAGTATAAAAACCTCATGTGACCAAAGAAATAAAATTTACTGTGTTCGAATCTAGGAAGAGAACTGTTTTAATGTGGACAGAATCTAGATGGGTGGTAGAGAATGAATCGTGAGTATATAAGACAGGCAGGTTTGCTTGAAGCAGATTACTATCAGAATTTAGTGGGAAATAAGACTGGGATCAGTCTGCAGGAGACCAACAAAACAGACTCAGGTGATCTTTATTCTTTGAGAGGCTACAAATTGTTCTTTTGATTTTACCATTAGAAAGGGAAAATTAGGGGCTCTTAGGTGGCTCAGTGGGGTAAAGCCTCTGTCTTTGGCTCAGGTCATGGTCTCAGGGTCCTGGGACTGAGCCCCGCATCGGGCTCTGATCAGTAGGGAGCCGCAGGGAGCCTGCTTCCCCCTTTCTCTCTGCCTGCTTCTCTGCCTAGTTGTGATCTCTCTCTCTCTGTCAAATAAATAAATAAAATCTTCAAAAAAAGAAAGGGAAAAGATGAAATAAAGTAGTATTATCTAGGGAAACTAGCTTTTTTCTGAGTCTTCACTATATACTTAAGTTGCAATTAATAAAATTAAAATGTCTTTTCCAGAATGCAGAGATAACACTTTTGTATAGTCATCTTTCATGACACAGTTCTTTGGTTTTTCATAGATAGCATGAAAACAAAAAACCCCAAACCACTTAAAGAATGAAATTATACTTTTAGAAAAAGTCTTTAGACCTGAAGATTTAGAGGTATTTCATTGCACAGTCACTTGAAATTTTTCTTAAATGGAATTAGATCATAGTAAGATCTTAGAGTTTTTAGTATAGCTTGATTCTAATGAAAATGACAGCACTAAAATAAGAATGACAGCTAAAGAAGTTTTGAATGACACTTATAATTTTTGAAAATTTTTGCATCCTAAGTGGAATGAGAGAAATCAGAACAATGACATAGATGCTATTTTTAAAAAAAGAAATACATTTTTAAAGGCACTGTAATGTTCTATTTTTTAATCCGGGTGCTCATTTATTATTATGCAAACTATGAATATATACTTTTCACCCTTTTATATCTGTGGTATATTTTAAATTAAAGATTTCAAAGATCGAAATATTTCAAATTTGTCTCGTTAGAATATGTTTATAAATATATTTTTGTCAACAGATCCATCTGGGGGTGGAAATCTAGTATTATCTTCCCCTAGTGGGCAGATGGGCTTTGCTCTGGAAGCAAGGTCTCCTTATCTTTTGTTCCACATCCACAAATGGGACTGTAAGTCCTTCAGTCTTCGGTTGCCAGCAAGTGGCATGGTGGTTCTGTGAGGCGGAGAGCTAAATAAAACATTTGGGAATAATAGTTGTTACTACTTGACATTTGGTTCAGGTAGATGCCCTTTTAATTATTCTGAATTAGGGAAATAAAAAGCAGCTGCCTCAGAAATTTCTCTCCTCATTCTCAAATGCATTGAGCTGATTTGTCAATCATGGAATTCCACTCTGATTTTTTTAAATGAACTATTTTTTTTTTTCTTCAAAATATCATTAGTTCAAAACTCACATCAAAATACCAACATCCCCCAAAGAATCTCGATGGCTTATTTTTATTATCCATGTACAGCTTTCTAAAATGTCACTTTTTAATTAAGTACTTAAAATGGATTATATTATTAACATTTACAAAAGGGAATTTTGTAGTACACTAAATAGTGTTGTAATTATTATCCCTGGCTTTCTCCTCCTCCCCCAACCGCCCTCCCCAAAAACTTCCAAAGGTCTGGCCTTTAGTGTGTTTCAACTTGCTGTGTGGTCTTATTTCTTTTTTAATTTTTAGGAGGAACATCAAATTGTCAGAGAATTTCCATAAACCAAAAACAAAAAATGAAAAATAGTTCTCTGTTGTTGTTGTTTTAGAGAGGGACAGGCAGAGGTAGTAGAGGGAGAGGGAGAGAATCTTAAGCAGGTTTCATGCCCAGTGCAGCGCCCTACTTGGGGCGTGATAGCACGACCCTGAAATCATGACCTGAACCGAAATCAAGAGTCGGATGCTTAATCAACTGAGCCACTCAGGTGCTGCAAAAATAGGTTTTTAAAGATCATAACACTAAATATTTCTAGGGCAATTCTTGATAAGATTCCAAGTAAGTAAAACTTTGTGAAGTACATGGAATAAATATTTCATTTTTGAAATAATCACGTCATATTTGAACCAGATAATTCCTTGGAAGTTTTCACCAGTCAGTGGTTCTTAAGCATTTTTGCCCATATGCCTTCCCAAAGAATATTTTAAAAAGTATGTGCTTTCATACATTTAACATCTAAAATGTTTTCTCATAAATTTAACATTTGAAAATATATAATTCCCAATACACTACAAATTTCGGCAGGTGAAAATAATTGTTTTCAACTTTTATTTTTACCCAGTTGATTATAAATGTCACCTCATTAATGAGCACCATCATACATTACAAAGTGAAATATATCAACAAGCTTTACTTGAGCAGTTAAAATATTTTGCATTGTTCTTTTTTCTCTTTCAACTTTTATTTCCTCTCTCCCACAACACTGTATTTTATTTTATTTTTAAGATTTTATTTATTTATTTGACAGAGAAAGAGAGATCACAAGTAGGCAGAGAGGCAGGCAGAGAGAGAGGGTGGGGAAGCAGACTCCCTGCTGAACAGAGAGCCCGATGCGGGGCTCGATCCCAGGACCCTGAGATCATGACCTGAGCTGAAGGTAGAGGCTTTAACACAATGAACCACTCAGGTGCCCCCACAACACTATATTTTAATGAAATAAATTTTTTTAATTTGAAAGATTTTTGTCGATCATCCTCTCATAAATTTCTGCTGAAAATATGTATATAAATAAAAACTTAAAAAAACATCTGTGATCATGAGAATCTAAGTGTTAATATTTGTCTTCAAGATTTAGCTTTTAATATTTAGTGTTATTTTATGAGTATATATTTGATCAAAACAAATGTTTTGATAATTATTAAATATAAATATAAAAATGTGTTAGAAATTCATTTTTTTTAAGATTTTATTTATTTATTTGACAGAGAAAGAGTGAACACAAGTAGGGGGAGTGGCAGGCAGAGGCAGAGGGAGAAGCAGCTTCTTTGCTGAGTGGGGAGTCCTATGTGGGGCTTGATACCAGGACCCTGGGATCATGACCTGAGCCGAAGGCAGATGCCCAATGACTGAGGCACAAAGTTCCCCTAGAAATTAATTTCTTAATGAGACAATTGACTTTTCTCAATTAGTTCTTGTATTCATATCTGAATTTTCATCTGAATTCATATCTATTTTTGTTGCTATAATAAGACAGTATTCGACATCACTTTAATTATTAGTTTTTATTTTTATATATGTCAGTCCTGACAAAACTAATTCACATATTTAAGAAAATGAGAATCTAAGGAGTTTTGTTATAAAATACCATTCAGTTCTTTGAACTCCTTCCAAATGATGTGCCAGAAATCACATTGTAATCTATAATAAAAAACTACTGTTAATGATCTCTCAGCTGACAACTCAATTAACATCACCTTCAATTTTATTGAAAAGAAAGAACTGGAAACTAACTGACTTATAACAGAGTTTTTTAATTCAGCCATCTTCTTTCTCAATACAATTACCTGATCCTAAATTTTCTCTGCTGTGTGAGGATTTTTGTTTTGTTTTGTTTTCATTCATTTATCAGATGTATACTAAATATTTCAGGAGCTAGAAGAGGGAGATTATATCATGTATCACTTAGAAAATTTTAAAAATATTTCCTCAAGATTGCCTCATCTTGGAAGATGTTTAACCTATCCCTGAGATTTTTAGGAAGTGAGGGAAGGATGCCAATCTTTTTGAAGTGCAGGCGTAAAAGAAGAAAAGGTGCAAAGTACAATACTTCTACCGCAAGCATATTCTCCAGTCAATCCTCCTTAGGGTCATATATGACCATTCGGGAATCAGACGGATGTTGATTCCTTTAGAAGTATTGATTCTGAAGCCTTTGGGAAGTCTTGAAGTTCTAGAGGTTTGCCAGTGTGGTTTGAAGAACACAGTTACCAACCAGCAGGACCCTCTGTGAAAGAATCCAATCTCTACCGCCTGTCCTCTAGTCTGTCTTCTCTCACAGACTAGCAACCATGGCTGTGACCTTTTTTTCACCTCTAGCCTCCTTTTCCTCTTCATTTCTAAGATTCACAGGGTTAAATTCTCAAAGTATGGTGAAATAAGATTTGAAAATAGTGGATTAGAACATCAGTCTTGTCTTTTAGCTTTTTAGGTAAGGGTCTTTTGAAAAAAATAAAACAAAATACATGTGACACCACAATAATGATGACGATGATGACAGACAGCAATTATGTAACACTTATTATATGCAGTCATTGTAGCAAAAGCTTTTCATACATTAACTTATTTAAATCTATTAATGTGGTTAAAGTCTTCTGAGGTATGCACCAGTACTCTTTCCATTTTACAGATGAGGGAACTGAGGAATGCAGAGCCTAAGTGACTTGCTCATGGTATGAAACCCCAAGCTGTCTGTCTGTTGTGACTATACACTTACCACTATTCCATAACAAAATCACTTATTGGTCAATGTAATTGATTGCCAGTGAAGATGCACAGCATTAGAAAATAAGGTAAATCATGGTTAGTTCCAGTAAAGTGCCAGTAAAGAACTTTCAGCATCTTATTCTTTTTCTAATTACTTTACCCCAAATCTGCCATCTTCCCTCTTCTGAGAAGAAACTCTATAGCTCTTAAAGAAGTGTGCAAAATTAATATAAACAAATCAGTTTGGGAAAATTCGACCAATTCCCAGTTGGGATGACATTCAAAACAATTCTATGAAAGTATAGTAACTTTTATAAAACATAATGTTTAATGTATTTGTCTATTACCTAGGATAACTTCTCAATTTTTAGAATGTTAACAAATATACTTGGATGCATGAAAAGAAAGGGCTCTTTTTTTAAATTTGAGTTTTATTTCTTAATAAAGTCAACATTATATGTGAAAATTTGTTGAGAAATAATTAGCCGTAGCAACTAAATTGTGAGTTGATTGGTTTTAAAGTGAATGATGTAGTATTTGTAAGATGTTTAATTTTCTTATCAATTTTAATTGGATTGCATTTTCAATTTTAATATTCATGTGGGAATTATAGTTAGCTTAAAGTTACAAAAGGAGAGTATTGTGCTTCCATACTGTTAAATGTTTAAAGAAATATATGCAGCTCCTTAACATTTATACAGAAATTTTATTTTGAAGATACAATTAAATACATAAAAAATGTAGTGAATATTATTGCTAAATTAATTATGGAAAGAAATCTTCATAAATCACTGTTAGCACTAGCAAAGATTATTTAACATAGCAACATTAGCTTTAACATATCCAAATCCTAGTTTGTTTTAATTATCTCACCCCATCAAATAGCTCTGAAAAATCTGTAGAATATGATTTGTGAGATGTTCATTGGTCAGAACTTTTTCTCTTGCTCATTTGCCACTTTTATTGCATTGTTATGGGTTAATATCCATAAACAAGACCAGCCACAATTAAAATAATTAGATGAAATCTATGCCGCTGTGATAAAATTTATTATATGAAATTAAGTATGAATGAGCCTTTGTAGATAATACAAGGCTTTGTAGTTTATTCATGTTTTGTCCAAGTAAATCATATTGTATTTTTACTGAATTAAATCCATAGTTTCTCTTAAGAGGAAAACAATGTGAAATCAAAAGGGAAAAGAGATGTACAAAATCAAAATTTAAAATATACAAAATTAGAACAGTATGCATATGCTTTTTTACAGTAGTTACTAGAATATATATTTACATCTTTAAAAAAATAAAACAACATTTTGTGCTGGTACAACAAAAAAGTCTCAAACCCAAACGCCTGCACTGGCCAAGGTAACATAAGTACGGAGGTAACGTAAGAATGAAGTGTGTCAGGTACAGAGTATGGGGAATGGAGCTTTCAGGATCTGTCTGAAAGAGCTAGCCATTTCTCAGCACGAATAATTGTTCCTAGAGCTTCTCATTAATGGGAGACAGAAAAATGGATTTTTTAAAAATGTAAAATCGTCTGCTTTTTAATATCAGCCACCAATTCCATTCTTTTTAAAGGACCATGTTTGCTTACCTCCAAGATGGCCACTATAAATTCTTTATGCCCTATCTGTACGTGACATCCTCTCACAGAGAGCTGGAACAAGTGACACTGAGTCAGCCCCAGACATAGCTTTTAATGGCGCCAAGGCCCACTCCAAGTGCATGTGAATGGTACACACACACAGGACCCTGTGCATCAGAGAGCCTCGTGTTTGGCTTACTCCTATGCTCTCATCATCTTGAAGTTTATAATGATGGTAGAATGTGGGGCTCACATTTTTATCTTGTACTGGGCTTCACAAATTACACAGCTCAACCGGAATAGGACTTGGAACTTCTGCTTTCTGGCTCCTGTTAGCAGTCCAAGCTGCTCTGCTGCGAGGTGGCCTCACGGAGGATCACAGAGGCATCTGAGACAAGAGCCATGTTTGGTGTTAAGCCCACTCAAGTGTTCAGAGAACTAGAACCACAGAGACCATCTGACTGAAAACCACGAGACCCAGTGAGAACCACTCAAGTGAGCCCAAGTCAGTCACAGAACCATGAGACAGCTCAAAAATAAATTGTTGTGTAAGCCACTGCATTTTGAATTGGGTTGTTATGCAGCAATCAATAATCAGAACAGGCACAATGTTGGCCGTACAAATATTGTATCTGTGGGCCTCAAGTTTGTGACTTTTGATGTACTGGCCTTGTAGCCCACTGCCCTCCAGGATTGATTGACTATCTAGAAATTTTTATCAAAATATCATTTTATCTGGGTGTCTTAAATTATTTCATTATCTTGATTATATTGTTTAAAAGAAGAGTTTGGAAAATAGATTTTTTCTTTTCTTCATTTTGAGCTATTTTATCATTTGAACTGATGTTAGACAAAAATTAAAATGAAAATATGAATTAAATTATTAAAAAAT